>RSCD01000019.1:0-600000 GCA_003942215.1 Saitozyma podzolica | reverse complement strand
ATCAGACTTCTTCCAGCTGGCAGGGCTTCAAGACCCCTTCCTCGCGAGTCTCGTCCAGAAGTGAGGTCTCCCCTTTGCCATTGGGAACTAACGGATCAGCCTCATCGGACTCGCTGCTGTCATCGTCTTCACGTTCACAGTTGACAAGATTGGCCGTCGGCCCATTCTCTGTCCGAGCTATACTATCATGTCCGGCGTACTGTGGGTTATCGGCGGTGTATACTACGCCGGCAGCGCAGCCTCGCAGCGGGTCCTCGTAAGTGCACTTCATTGGGGTATAGTTGTATCGTTCGAGAATTTATAGCTGAGTGTGACAGCTTGCGCTTGTGTGCGTCTGGCAACCCGCCTTCACCGTCTTCGGCAACTCATACTTCCTTCTCGCATCAGAGTTGCCAACGGCTCAACTCCGCAGTAAGTCGGCTGAACACTCGGTTACTGCCGCCTGCTGAAGCTACTTAGTGAAGGCGAACGCGGCGAGTTGGGTCACCCAAGCTGTCTTGGGCATCGCGACCAAGTGAGTGTGGGTGAACTCAGACACGTACTGACGCGCAGCTTCGCGGTACCGCCTCTGCTTACCCACCTCGGCATCCGTGCCGCATTCGTATTCGGCGCCACCTCCCTCCCGTTCATGATCTTCTTCTGGTACTTCCTTCCGGAGACCAAGGGGTAAGCGGGATAGATAAGCGGGGCCGTAGCTGATGAGTTGTAGTCGCTCGGTGTCAGAGATTGACGAACTATACGAGCATCGTGTCCCAGCTTGGCGATGGGCCAAATTCGAGACCGAGGCCGAGAGGCAGATGCGAGCGGTCGTCACCGGCACTCGGCTCACTAAACCCGTGGGCGTGTAGTTGTTAAGTATTGGAAAGGGAAGCGGCCATTTCGTAGCGGAAGTGTTGCTCAAGCCGTTTTGCTGTGTCTCGGAGGAACGATCCATGCGGAACGGCAAGCGGTCGCTACTTCGTCCAAATGCAGTAAAGGCAGAAAGGTCGTCGCTGCTCATTGGTTTGTGTTCGGGGGAAACATCTCGATCCGGTGGCGATGAATGTATGTAATGCATGCATCTGAGGGTGCCCCTTGGATCCACGGTCTTTGTTTCTCGTCAGGTGTTGCATACTGCCCGAACGTAGATCAAATCACAAAATGAGAGAAATACTGCAGAAAGACAGGAGCTGCACGCCTGTGGCTTAGAGGATGAGCTCGTCAGCATCGTCTTGGTCTTCACACCTTCCGCTCCCTCTTTAGTCTTGAGAAGCCCACTTGCCCATGGCCCGAACCGCATCGTCTCTGCCCCCGCCAGTGCTGGATGCCCTAGTCCGATGAGCCAATGGCGCACGACGACCCCTGCTGTTTTCTTCCTCGCCTTCGTCGGACTCGCCCCCCTGAACCGACTCGGTTTGCGAGTACGTCCTGATGGTCGATCTGTCCGTGCTGCGTGCACGCGCAGAGCTCGATGCGAAGGCGCTGGCGGGGACATCCGGCGCCTCGTCAATCAATCGACGAACGGCTCGGGCTTGCCGCTCCGTGGTCTCTCTGATGACCTCGAGGGCCAAGTCCATTTGGTATGTGAGAGATTCGACCAACCAAGACATCGGAGCTTTAGGTTCTGACTTTCGAACCGGAATCTCAGGCAGGTTGGGGTTGCCCAAGGCAGATTCCGGTCCCATCTCGTCGTTGATTTCGTCGGAGACAACATCCTCCTCGAGATCCGTGGCCCGATCAACCTCTTCATCGACCGACTCTGTGGGGACGGGAGAAGCGTCACGACGGCGACCATGACGGGACGGTCTCTGTTTTGTCGGCTCGACGAGGAAATCGAGGAGACTACGCTCGAAAAGGGCCTTGTCCTCTTCATCGTTGTATTTGTACTGTGAGATTCCTGTGCCCTTGCCCTTGCCCTTGCCCTTGCCCTTGCGGCTCTCATCGCCCGAGAGCAGGGTATCTGTCGCCTGGGCGATTTCTTGGTATCTTTCACTACCCTTCAAACTCTCCGCGAACGCCCGGGATGCCTCCAGAGACTCCGCGCGCTCGGCACGCTTCATCGCGCGGAACTCTTGTAGGTCCCGCCGGAACCGGTCTTGCACCTGTTTTTTCATGCGAGCCTTGTCTTCCTCCGAGATCAAACTTGTCTGGCGGACATGCTGTGCTAGGTCTTCGAGCGACCACACAGACTTGCGTCCCTCTGACGAATCTCGTGCGCTGGTCAGCAAGTCCAAAAGACGCCTGTCACTGATCTTCTGAATATCTTGCTCCACCTTGCGCTCAATCGCTGCGTTCGCCTCGTCGATCGCCGTCCAGAGTCGAATCTGTGCGGCATCTTGACTTGCTCCTGGCTCTGGAGCTTCTAGGGTGGCATCGATGAGTTCCTGCTGAACAGCAAGCGCTTGGGGATCCAAGACGGCATAGCTCCACGGCTCGTCGAGGGCAGCATAATAGTTGTTTGCAAATCTCGACGGCCCAGCTTCGTCCTCGTCATCCCCCTGTTCCTCGGTTGGGACGAGCCAAGGTAGGTTGGTCGACTTGTTCGTCGTCCTCTTCTTTGCTTTCTGGGGTTTCGGTACGGAGATTGGGCGACTTTGATTGGCATACACGCCCTCTCCTTCGAGCAACGCAGCCAGCTCCTCGGGCGTCTGGGACATGGCTGCCAGTCGCCACTTGTATTCATCCGGCACCTCGTCGCGGCGCGACTCGAGCCACTGACGCAGCTCATCCTCGCCGCAAATGGATCTGACCTTGTCCAGGATCTCACCGGGATGGGTCGAGGCCATCCAGTAGAGAGGCAACAACAGCGACTTGTTCCTCTGTTGCTGGGACGAGCGCGCAGCGATGATGACTGACAGCTCTGCGTCGCGCCCGAGGTCACGCGCATTCTTGAGGTTCTGCAGAGCCTCCTCCTTGTCGGCCAAAGTGACGCGCTTTTCAAAGGTATGGAAAATGGCCGACTGCACTGGGAAATGTGACCGCAGGTAACTGACGAGCGATACGTTGAAGTTGCTGATACCGTAGACAGCGCGCCAGACGCCGGTCTGGAAGTTGGCCCAGGAGGCAACGTGAGCAGCGGCTGCCGCTTGCGCAAACTCTTGGTCCTCGAACGACGACCAGGCCTCTTGGTTATCGGCCACGCTTTCCTGCATGAATTTCTGGTAGTCGATCTTGGTCTCGTAGTACGCTCGCATAGATTCGACCCAGAGCGAGTGACAGTGTTTCTCGATGATTGCGTAGTCTGCGCTGCCCGGTTCGAATGGTTCCTTTGGCCCTCGCCGCAGGTCTGCGACCGCCGAGTTCAACGCTAAGGAGACCATCCCCACGCCCAGCTCACTCTCGCCGGTGAGATTGAATTCTCGTAGCATTTCAGGATGTCCCACATTATAATCTCCCTCATTCGGGGTGGCATGAAGATCGATCCGGTCCAATTGCGTGACGAGGCCGCGCCTGGTACGGGCCGTATTCTCGGTCGTGACTCGCCAAGCCAACTTTTGGAGAACAGAGTCCACCAAGTACGGCTGTGGACGCTCTCCTGCCGAGACGTAGAGCGGAAGCCTGTCACCTTGACTCGCAAGGAGGCCAAGCATTACTTCATCCGGACTCTGCTCGGGCAAGTACGGCTGTTGCGCTTCGATCTTGTACCTGGGGAGACTGCGCAGCGTGGCTCGGAATCCTTCATCCTCCACGTAGCGACTCAACACCATGTCATCGGTGTCTTCCACCTCGTGATTTTCACAAATTTCGGTCAGTTGTCTCATTTGCGACTTGAATTCCTGAGGGGCCCGGAGGGCGAATTCCAAAACCCTGTTACTGAGTGTGGTCACCTCGTGTCCGCTAACGCAGGATCGGTGCCCGGTGCGCTTGAGAATCTGCGGCGGAACACGTCGAAGAGCCGAGTCAGACCTTGCCTGAACGTGTCAATCTCTGACTCGCAGGTCCGGATCATTTCCTTCTCCAGGTGTTTGAAAGACAACTCCTGCCTGTCGTCCGGGTCCCGCGTCATCCTGCCAAGTTGCCACGAGGCCATTAGAACCTCTGTCAGTGTTTTCCACGCCTCGGACCGCTCCACAAGGTCGCCCACCATCACCCCAAGTTGAAGGGGTTCCAAGATTTTTTGACTCAGCTTGAGGATGCTGTTGTCGAGCTCGAAATCAGTCTTTTCGGTTTTCAGCGCCGTCATGGTTGCCCCAAATGTCCTGTATGCCTCGGAACGGAGCACACGTGTCGTCCCGATATCCTTGCCGTCGAACTCCACGTTCATCATGAGCCTCATTTCTTCCCTCTTCAGAATGTCCCGGGTGAGCTCGAGCCTCGACTTGTTGTTGAACAGTTTCTCGAACGGGTTGTCGGACAGCGGCACATCCGAGACAGTACCCTGACTCATGCCCTCGAGCTCATGCCTCCCGAGAGGGGGATCAAGATCAAAGTAGGCTGTATTCTTCTCGGCGAGCCAAAACATGTCCAGAGCCTGGTCGGGGTTTCTCTCGTCGATGAATGCGTTCTTGCGCTTTTCCAGTTCCTGCTTCACATAGGCTTCGGGCTCCATGCCCAGACGAGCAGCACGACGACTGACCGCGAGGACGGCGTTGGACCTATCGCTCACCCGGATGTTGCCGTCCGAATCGGTCGTGTTGGACAGTGCGTTTTGGCTGCTGGCCGCCCCACCACGGCTGCTACCCGCCGGAGCGACTTGACCGTGCCTGCGTCGAGGCATGCTGAGGTTCGGTGAATGGTGCATGCAAAGCAAAGCAAAAGTAGTTATACAGTACAGTGGCGTGGGCTTGACGATGGGCAGCTACTGTAGCTCAACACTGCACTCGTACTGTATGATTAGCAGTGAATGGGGCTTTGGGGGAAGCAAGAAGTCGCAGGGATCGACCTGCGGACGTTTTGTACACAGTGCGCCGAGAAGCGGCGCCTTCATACTCAAAAGATCCTGTCACCTACACCTCCTATGTACCTCCCACCTCCTTTTGCCGAAGCACCCCTGAGACTAGGTGCCGCGAATCAAGAGTCGATAATCAACCTTTCACGAGCAACTCTCGTCTATCTTTTGACACTCGCTCAGCGGCTCAGTCTATCATCCACGTCCTTCTGCCGGGGGACATGGTACACGCAAACTACCGCTTCCTTCGGATCAAGACGGATATTTGCCCCAACCCTGTCCCCCCACGCCCTATCGCACGCAAAACCATTCTGTACCTCCCGACAAAGGATGGACAGACGAGTCGCCGCCGAGTAGTTCCGGGACCGGCAGTCTGGGCTTCTCTTCATCTTGGTAATACTGGCTGCGTCTTCGCGCGGAGTTGAAAAGGCTCTCGCTACTCTCTCGTATCGAAAATAGACAAGGGAGAGAACCTCCCACCATATTTGTATATCCGGCCGTGCTTGCTCTGATCGGCGGGCGGGCATGATCGGAGCTGTCGCAATCTTGAGAGGGAGCTGTCGGAGGCGGAATTTGTCCCGCAACGAGCCAATGGAGCTCGACTCCTCCTTCCAGCTGACTCGGAGATATGCATTGCTCATTGTCCCTCGGAGACTCACCCAGCCACAGCGGCCTTTGAAGAGACGGCCTAGAGCTAGATAACCAGGGCCAGGTTTGCCTTGGCTGTGGGAGAGATTCCGCAACGCCTCCTCCTCCAGGTCACGATGAAGTGCCACAAATTGAAGCCGACAGTGTGGTTGATTCGGACATTCATCGTTGACGGCAATGGATTGCACAACCACATAAGATATGCGAAGGAGATCAACGACCCCTGCCACACACCTCCCCGCCACATCTTTGTTGTCGAGCGGCGACCCCCGCCGTCCTTTGTTTTCGACGCGTCCGAGATCATTGAGCGCAACCTTGGGTTCATCTACAGCTACAAGCTGCCTGGGCAACGGGCATCATCACCATGAGCGCACTCGGAGCCTCCACGCATGACGGCGCGCGAGATGTCGATTTTGTCGCGCGGCTCGGCCCGTTCCCGCAGTGGCTCGACAAGCTGAAGCAGCCAAGGCCGGTACGTCCCAGCTTTCTTTCATGACGCTTGGACATCGCTCACTGTGCAGCGCGCACCCGATCCGACCCCTCTGAATTACACCACCATCTTCCGTGATGGGTGGCCAGATGACGATCCGCGTGCCCCCGGACCGAGCAAGGGACAAGACACATTCGGGTACTCCTACCTCGCGCAGGAGGGCGGTGAGTCCTGCTCGAGAGAGAGACCTTTTGATCGTTGTCAACAGGCCCGCGACGAGCTGATGATATGTGATGTGGTGCAGCGGCGAGCTTGCTCGGATGTCGACGGCCAAAATTCGACTTTGAGGAGCTCAAGATCATCGCCGAGTCAGGAGTTGACTATGCCATCGGCAAGCTGTTGACGTTCAAGAATCAGCCGGAAGCACTGCTCCAGGCGTTTCGGGACGAGTACGAGTACATGTAAGTCGTGAAGACGAATCGTGGGTCGTGGATCGTGGATCGCGGATCGTGGCCAAGCGTTCAACGCACTGAGTATGTGTATAGCTTCTCGAACACCAGCGTTGCGCAGGGCGCGGAGGAAGACGACTTCGGTCTCGATCCCAACGGTGATAATCGTCTCGGCATTGTGCTCAGGGTGCTCAAGTCTGCTGTGTGGCAATACGTCCTCTGGAGCGAGATCAAGGAGTGCGTCGACCGGCTGGAGAAACTCGGTATGGCCAGGATGTCATGGCCGAATCAGGACCAGTGGTCGCGTCATCCACAAATCAAGAAGGAATACGAGTCTCTCTGGGTGATGGAGAACATGCTCAGCATGGAGACGAGGTACAACCTCCGGACAACGTACGCGGGCGGCCCGGGACGTGATCTGCTGGAGAGGTATATCGTGAGTACCCCGCAAGGGATTGCGCTCACGTCAGACCAAGCCGGGGAAGAACGACCTCCAGCACGATCTGCGGTTCCGACTGAAAGACGACTTTGAGCATCTTCACCAGACCCGACCGTTCGACGCAGCGTTCGCTGGCGTGTGCCTGCACAACCTGGACATGCCTAAGAACTACTCGAACTCGCGATTGGTGAACCGTGAGTAAATCAGTCACCCACAAGGCACAAGGCGAGCAGCACTCACTCATCCGCTCCGCAGTGCTTGCCTTTGAGCAACTAGCTTCGTCCAGCGAGGAAAACGCACGCCGAGTACCCAGCTACCTCCACATGCTCCTTGGTAGGTTTCGTCCCGCGTGAACCCCGCTGATATCAGGTGAATGGGCGATGTCTTCCGAGCTAGGCAGAGAGATCCCTCTCGCCTACGCGGAACATGTCAAGCTGTCCGACCTTCCTCTCCAGGCGAGCAATCCTGCCAACTTGCCCAAAACCTTCCGTGATCGCGCGACGATCTGCACCGCGGCCATGACAGGGATCGCCGAAGCGTTCGAGGGCGACATGTTCTCGGACGACTTCTCAGACGAGGAAGATTCCGATGCGGCGGGGATGATTTGGTATACCGTCGAAATTCTCATCGAGAACGCGGCGACGACTCGGGGCCTGAGGCTTAAGTCGCTCATGAATTTTGTGGGAGATGACGCCGGAATCCCTACGCCGACATGGAAGGTGGTCAAGGACGGGAAGCGGGTCAACGTGGCCGGAAAGAAGAACCATCCGGTCTTCAAGGTCGATGCTGGGAAGCTGAAGCTGGTCACGAGGATATTCAGCGGGGGTATGTCGACGGCTCCGTGGCTGGATCTGATACAGGTGAGTCGAAGTTCAAGTCACGCAAGGTGTAGAATAGCGCCGGCACCGAGCTCATGCTGCAGCTTCTGCGCTCCATTGGCTTCAGGTACGCGCAGCAATATGGTGTGGTTCAGAATCCTTGCTGATAGACAGGGTCGACTACTTGGGAGGCGCGGCGATCCGCTTCGTCCCGCCCGGCCATGCTGGTCCCGCTACCATCCTCCGCATCCCACCACCATCAGTATGGCACGAGAACCTGCCAGCGGGTATGCTCGGGGGTCTCGGAGAAGAGTTCAACGGGCAATGTACGTGCTTGTGGTCGTGGCCGTGGCCGTGGGAGTGGGAGTGGGGCGAGTCGCGAGTCGCGAGTCGCGAGTCGGGGCTGACGTTTTCAAGGGGGTTGGACTCCCGAGTGGTTCAAGCGCTCGACGGACGGTGATGCGGATCCGGAATGGGAGGACATCTGAGACTGCGTCGTGGTCTCAAAAGGAGCTTGTCGAGCCCTGTCCGTCTGCTGTCTGTCTGCTCTCTGTCGGTCTCACGGTGCATGACACGTTGCATGATGTAAACGCTGTCGCTTGTGCTGTTATAGCTGCCACCTGAGAGGTCGAGCGGAGATGCCCCAATGTCCGCGTCCAACTGCCGTTTGGTAGGCGTTTGCCGGCCGAGCTTTTCCGATTTCATTCAAACTCACCTCGGTCGGTCTCAACTTCGACTTTCTCTTCGCCGCTCAACGTCGCTCGGCACTCGTCGTCTCTACTGCCCGCGCTTCGTCAGTGATAGTACCGCCAGCTCGTCCACCGGATCGCCATGAGTCGGCCAGCTGCGCTACTTCGAAATGCAGCGCGTCAAGCTCGTATCGCGCCCTCGCCCGGCGGGTTGCAGACCCCCCTGCCTCGGGCTGGGTCAAGTATGACCAAGCGTCCTCTCTCGATTCTTCGCTCGGCATCGACACCGACACGGCTCACCTCCCCTACCGCCATCTCATCCCGATCGTTTACATCCTCCTCAGGTGGGCTACTCTTCACCGCTAGCGCGGACGGAAGCTGACCGTAGTAGTCCAGAGACATGGAGAAGTGACTAGGCCTGCTCCGGGAACTGGGTAAGTGTCAATCACTCATCATCAGGCCTGGGGCCGTATCGCCGCATCTTGCGCAGAGGCGCAGACTGATGACTTTAGTATCAAAGTCACGTACCGTGATTCCAAGGGCAACGACATCAAGACGGTTGAGGGGAACGAGGGGGACGACTTGTTGATCCTGGCACATGAGTACGATATCGACCTCGAAGGTGAGATCCGAGTCTCGAACTGCTCATTCCTCGTCCCATCTTGCGCAGGATCATGATCAAGATGATCGATCATCTTCGATCATCGATTTTCGAGACTGGGGCTCGGTGCCCGGTTCCCGGTGCTGATATCATGTAGGGGCGTGTGATCGGTCCGTCGCGTGCTCGACATGCCATGTTATCATCGACCCGAAGCACTACGATATGCTGCCCGAACCGGATGATGAGGAGAACGATATGCTGGACCTGGCATTTGGGCTTGAGGACACGTGAGCGCGCCGTCTGCTCACGCTCACTCGTCCCCACATCTGCGTCAACGGCGGGTCGATACGACATATGAGACTTTCCGCTGACGGTGGCAGCTCGAGACTGGGATGCCAGGTCAAATTGACCAAGGAGCTGGACGGGATGGTGGCGACCCTGCCAGCAGCGACGCGGAACATGTATGTGGATGGTGAGTGCCCGTCTTGTAAATGTAGTGGGTCCGCGCATGACATGGTGCTGATTCGCGCAGGGGCCAAGGCGCGGACACACTAGTCATTAGTCATCAAGTCGTCCATCCACATGCATCGACGTGTCTGCATGGAGAGTACGAGTACAGTCCAAAACCCGAGACCGAGCGACTGAAGTCCCATTCGGTATCTTCATCGATCTCCGCACCTGCCTCAGAACCTCCAGAGGGCCGCTTCAGCAATAATGCTCTTCGAGGAACGGGCATCACGGTGCGCAAATCGCGATGTGACACAAAATTACCCGTCTTGCTCCTCGGTTTTGATCGTGACTTGGTCGGTCGAGGCGCCGGACTGGTTCTCCGTCTTTACCTCATCGCCATCTTCCTCCTTTTTGACACGAGAACTTCCAGCCTCGGAGCTCATGGCGGTTCGTTCACTCGGTGGAATCCGGAAGAGTTGCTCATCGGCCTGAGCTGCGGAGCGGCTCCGGGTCGTAAGTCCTTGAAGGGGTACCACCCATTCCTCGGTTGCCTTTTGACGCTCATACAAATACGGCGTGTTTCGTTTTTCACCAATACTACAGATCGAGAACGGACAGTAAGCTCCTGTGTCTGCGGTTGGGTTACGGTAGTGTGGGAAAAGCTACTTGCTATTTGATGATGGTTGACACGTCAGTGTCCGAGTGATCCTTGGTGAGTTCTCGCATGACGTCCCATGCCACTTCGTCGAATTCGTGACGGGGACTTGTGGGGGTGACATCAACAGGAGCCCTCTCGGTGCCATCGACACTCACTTCCCAGTCGTTAAACCCTTGCACGCCAGATATACCCAGCGGCTGGGTGCATAGCGTTAGCGGCAATGTACGAGGCGTGGCTGCGAAACGTCGCGCAAGCGCGTGAGATTGGGGAAGAATCGCCCACCTCTGTACATTGGCATCGGAGAATTGATTCCCATAGCTCTCACGAATCTGCGCATAGAGCGGATCGTCAGCGATCCACTTCAAGTCGACCGGGAAGGTCACCGTCCAGGTGCGGGAGCGTTGGCTGTCGGGAATGGTGGGTAGTGTGGCCATGACGAGAGGTTGAGAGTGCAAATACCGCCGCGGCGATCGGGTTGAAGAAGTTCGAGAGGGGGGACCACGGGGGGCTGGGCCTGTTTTTATCTACGGAAGACGTCGGACTCCACGAGGAGCAGTACATAATCACCTTTGTCCGCCTCTATGAGACCTCCATTGTAACCTCTGGAGCTGTGAGGCAAGAACTTCGCGGTCATCAAAATGGAGGGAAAGTATCTGGGAACAGATGCATCTGCCTCGCTTGCAGAAGGCAAAGTCACTGCGATGCAACATCGAGTCCGCCCCCGTCTTACAGGGAATCTTGTCGCGCACAACCGTCATCTCATTCTTGGTCTGGGTCATCAGACATCCCCTCAGGCAAGGCGATGGGTTGCTGTGGAGCGAATCACTGTCTCCCCCCATTCGCCTGCTTGGCAAATCAAGGCAGAAGGGTTTGCGGGAGCTGAAATGGGCCTTGAAAAAGGCACTTAGCCTCTCACGAGCAACCTGCTGCCTCAACGATACATCCTTTCACGTCCCATATCACCACAACCGCTTCAGCCCCATATCCCAGAAATCTCTCTCCAGCCTGACACACTCCTGCCATATCGCCGTGAGCCTCGCCAGCCTCTCGGGGCTCGGCGGATCGGCCGCCACCCTTCTTTCTAGGTTTTCTTCCCCGTCAGCTCCACTCGCGGCACTCGCGAACCCACCTATCCCGCGGTTGACCGCGCCGATGAAGTCGGGTCCCGAATAGTCCTCGATCCACCGCTTGTAAGGGTTTCCTTCGAGCTTAGCCCGCCCCGCATCCACCTCTTTGCGGAGCCAGAGCCCGACCTCGCCGTATCCAATCAGACAAGACGCGACGGCCATGTACAGGTCCAGGATGTCGCCCTGCCCGCCGACGTCGAGAATATACCGCGCATAAGCGGCGCACGCAGCTGCTTCGGGAGTAGCGGAGATCTCCGGCAGACCAATTCCGAACGACTCGCAGAACTAGAAGCGGCGTCAGTCGGTCGCAGCGCCCCGCCTGCGCTGGCGATTCCAGTGTACTCACACCAACGTGCATGGTCGACTCGCGGGCGATATGCTTGGCGATGTCCGTGAACGCCTCAATGTCCTCGAACGTCGAGGACTTGTACGCTCCCAAAGCGTGTGCCCGGGCATCTAACGCAGCAGCGTCAGGACAGGTCGAGCTCCAAAGAGAGCCCCGTCACTCACAGTGCCGCAGGTAATGGTAGTCCTGCTTGATGTAGTGCTCGAAGCATTCTCGCGGCAGCGTCCCCTGTCCAAGCTGAACGACGAACGGGTGCTTGACGTAGGACTTCCACAGCCCCAGGTCAGACTGGATGAGGTGTGTCATGAACGGATGTGGGTTCGCGGGCGTGGGTCTGAAAAGGCGAGCATGAGCGGACGCGCAGCTCTTGGCACGTGGCATGTCACGTACGATGGCAGTGGCCGAGGTGCGGTCAAGACTGCATGATTCAGTGGTCCATGACCCTTCCCGAGAGGATATGCCCCCGAGATGGCGGACCTGACGTAATTGATCGCTTTCCGGGCAACCGCTGTGTCCCTCTCCATCGAGTCGGACCCGATTGGCGCGGGCGTTTGGGCCAGAGCACAGGCCAGCGCAGAACTGAGGGTGCACCCCGTCCCGTGCGTGCTGGAAGTGTCGATCTTGCGTCCTACAAAGAGCTGGATGGTATCCCCCTTCCGTCTCACCAGCATATCCACCACGAGGTCGGGTGATCGTGGGGCATCGATTGAGGCGCAGTATGTCGCGAGCACCTCTGCGCCCTCACCCTCGTCATCCCATTCCTCCCATTCGACCGCGATCTCCAACGTCCGTGACGATCCTTGCGACAAGGGAAGGGTGATCGACTTTCGCGCTTGGAGCTCCAGTACTTCCTCCCGCTTCGCCGAGAAATGCCCTCCCTTGAGCAATGTCGTTTGGACCTCAAAAGACTCTGACAGCTCGGCGGCCAGAGTAAGCATGTCCTCCAACGAAGACACCTCCGACTCCCTTCTCGCCAGAGCCAGGGCCTCGGGTATATTTGGAGTGACCCAGTCCACGTGGGGGAGGAGCTCGTCCCGGATCGCCGCAACAGCTTCGGGAGGGACCAGGTGATGTCCAGAGGTCGAAATCATGACGGGGTCGAGCACGAGGAATGGTCCTCCTTGATGCTGCGGCATCTGCCCTGACAGGTATCCCGATAGCATCTCAATGGTGGGCTTCGAAGTGAGCATCCCGAGCTTCACGGCCCTCGGCATCGCGTCTGACCATACCGACTCGAGCTGCACGTCAGCACTGTTGGGCAGAATGAGCTGCTTACCTGCTGCATGACGAAATCGGTGGGGATTTCATGCACGCCCTGGACGCCCTGGGTGTTCTGGGCAGTAACGCCGGTGATCACTGAAGAGCCGTAGCATCCCCAGGCGGCGATCGTCTTGAGGTCTGCCTGTGCCAATCATTAGCACCGCCGTCTCGTCGCTTCTGACGTCTGACCCAGTCCCTGCCGCACCTGAATACCGGCACCTCCCCCAGAGTCGCTACCTGATATCAGCCGCTGTCGATCGGGTTCAAGCTCACCAGCAATGGTCATGACGTGCGGTACCGCCTCGACGTGCGATAGAGCGGACATCTTGGAGACGCTCTGTTCTCGGGCAGTGGGACTGACTGGGAGAGGAACGAAGGCAGTTACAGCTTACAACTGAATAACAGGAGGACTTTACGGACGCCCGACAGCAAAGTCACAAAGAAAGTCGGGGCTCCGGAAAAGGAAACTGCCGGAACCAAAACTATCACGGCTGGCTCGCGACCCCTCGATGTTCACGTGACCAATCCATATCGGCCGAAGTAAAATCAACGCCACGTCATCAGACTCTTCGCTGATTATCGCGGCGAGTGAGTCGAACCGGTTCGTCGTTTGCTGCTCGCTCGAAAAGTCAACTCCACTTCTCATTCTCCAGCATCATCACTCCCCTTCCCCCGCGCAACTCGCATCACCATGTCCTACCCCAACGGTGCAAACGGCGCCGCCAACGGGGCGTCCGACATCAAGAACAAGCTGGCACGATGGTCCGCTCGACTGGGCGCCTTGCCAAGCTTGGCCCTGCCCACCGACTACCCCCGGCCGTCACCACACAAGCTCGTCGACTCATTTCAGACGATGCCGCTCCCCGCGGCTCTCACTCCCAGTCTACTCCGACTGACACTCGAGTTCTCGACCCTCTTCCCCAACTCGCCCCTCCCAACACCATACCACATCCTCCTCACGTCGTTTGTCATCCTGCTCTTCCGCTACACGCCGGACCCGTCCCTCGTCATCTGCACTTCGGCGCAGGGTTCGACGCTGCCGCTCCTCCTCAAGCTTGATATTGCGCCGGAAAATACCTTCTTCGACATCCTCCGATTGGTCATGGAGCAGGAGCAGCAGGCTGGGGACGACGCCCTGCCCATCCAGGAGATCGTCAACCACCTCAAGCCCGAGGGACCGCTCTTCCGAGTCCGGTTCTTTGACTCGACCCAGGTGGACAGCGATCCCACCACATCGCTCAGCACGGATCTCACCCTATTCCTCCTCGCCCAACCATCGGACACGCCCGCGACACGGACGTCCATCCCTCCGCTGTACCTGCGACTGGCGTACAACTCGCTCCTCTTCACTCAGAGCCGCATCACCGCACTCCTCGAATCCCTCCTCCAGCTTCTCACATCTGCATCGTCTCTCGGACCAGCCCACCCGCTCGGGTCTCTTCCTCTGAGAACGCCCTCCCAGGTCGCGACCCTCCCCGACCCGACAGCAGATCTCGACTGGTGTGGCTTTGTTGGGTCGATCCCAGACATTTTCTCCGCCAACGCCAAAGCCCACCCCGACAGGGTCTGCGTGGTACAGAGCGAGCTTGCGGAGGGACAGACCGTGATGGACGGTCCAAGCAGAGGACGAAGACTGTTCACCTACCGCCAGATCGACGAGGCGAGCAACGTTCTTGCACACGCTCTTCTCAAGAACGGATTGCAGCGCGGCGAGGTCGTGATGGTGTACGCGGCAAGGAGTGTCGAGATGGTCGTCTGCGTCATGGGTATCCTCAAGGCCGGCGGAGTATTCTCGGTCATCGGTGAGTGCTAATCACACATATTGAAGCACCCACGCTGATGCGATTCTGCAGATCCAGCATACCCCCCGAACCGCCAGACCGTCTATCTGTCCGTCTCGACCCCACGCGCCCTCCTCATCATATCCTCGGCGGGCGCCTTGTCACCCGTCGTGTCCGAATACATCTCGACCAACCTCTCTCTCAGGCTGCTCGTTCCCGCCATCGCCCTCTCGTCATCGGGCGTCACGGGTTCTCGTGAAGGAGCAGACATCCTCGAACCCTTCCAGCAATACTCGACCATCCCTGCCGGTGTTGTTCTCGGTCCAGACTCCCCCGCAACCCTCAGCTTCACCTCGGGCTCCACCGGTATTCCCAAGGGCGTCAAGGGAAGGCATTTCAGTCTCACCCATTTCTTCCCGTGGATGGGCAAGCGTTTCGGCCTCGACAGCAACTCGCGCTACACCATGCTCAGCGGTATCGCGCACGACCCGATCCAGCGCGACATGTTTACTCCGCTGTTCCTCGGCGCGTCACTTCACGTGCCTACCGCCGATGACATTGGTACGCCCGGTCGTCTGGCCGAATGGATGGCCGACAGCGAGGTCACCGTGACGCACCTGACACCTGCGATGGGTCAGCTGTTGTCGGCGCAGGCAACTCGGCAGATCCCCTCGCTCCGGAACGCTTTCTTTGTGGGTGACGTTCTCACCAAGCGTGACTGCACTCGGTTGCAGCATCTCGCCAAGAACGTCTGCATCATCAACATGTACGGGACGACCGAGACGCAGCGGGCCGTGTCGTACTTTGCCATCCCGAGCGTCAACGAGGACATGACCTTCCTCTCGACTCAGAAGGATCTCATCCCGGCGGGTCAGGGCATGATCGACGTTCAGCTGCTGGTCGTCAACCGCACGGACCGCAACGTGCCGTGCGCCGTTGGCGAGATGGGCGAGATCTACGTCCGTTCAGGCGGTCTCGCCGAGGGCTACCTTGACCCCGCCGCGACGGAAGAAAAGTTTGTCCACAACTGGTTTGGCGAAGGAGTGGACCGTGTCGACACCCTCAAGGAGAAGAACCCGGAAGCGGCCAAGCACTGGTTCGGCATCAGAGATAGGATGTACCGAAGCGGCGATCTCGGACGATACCTTCCCGACGGTCGGGTCGAGTGCACCGGTCGAGCGGACGATCAGATCAAGATCCGCGGATTCCGTATCGAGCTCGGCGAGATTGACACGCATCTTTCCCGTCACCCGCTTGTCCGCGAGAATGTCACTCTCGTCCGAAGAGACAAGGACGAGGAGAAGGTCCTCGTCAGCTACTTTGTGCCGATGGGCGGCGACGAGCTGAACGACCTGCTCAGCCCCAACGAGGACGCCGAGGAGACTCTCGACATGAAGTCGGAGATGATTCGAGGTGTGCGCAAGTACAGGCGGCTCATCCGCGACATCCGAGAGTATCTCAAGAAGAAGCTCCCGTCGTATGCCGTGCCGGCGGTGTATTTCCCCTTGTCCAAGTTGCCGCTCAACCCCAACGGCAAGATCGACAAGCCGGCCCTTCCCTTCCCCGACACCTCGCTCGCTGCTCCTCCACCGCCTGCGGACATTGCCGCCCTCACCTCGACGCAGAAGATCATTCACGACATCTGGCTCAAGCTTCTGCCCTCCCCTCCTCCCTCTGTCGGCGTCGATGAGAATTTCTTCGACATGGGCGGCCACTCGATCCTCGCCACCCGACTCATATTCGAGATTCGCAAGGCATTCGTCGTCAACGCGCCCCTCGGTCTGGTCTTTGAGAAGCCCACCATCGCGGCTCAGGCCGCTGAGATTGACAGCATGCTCACCGCCGACTTGAGCGTGGCGAACGGGACGGCCAAGGAGGTCACGACGCCATATGCCGATGACGTCGAGAAGCTGGTGGCTCAGCTGCCCAAGTTTTCGCCCTTGCCAGCCGACTTTGGATCCAAACCCGCCACCGTCTTCCTCACCGGTGCTACCGGCTTCCTCGGCGCGTTCATCCTCCGCGACCTTCTCAGTCGCAATGTCGCCAAGGTCATCTGCCTTGTGCGAGCCAAGACTGCCGATGCCGGACTGCAGCGTCTTCGCGAGTCGGGGGAGGGACGAGGTGTTTGGTCAGAAGACTGGGTTTCCTCCGGCAAGGTCGAGGCCGTCGTGGGAGATCTCGCAGACGAACGTTTCGGACTTGACGAGCCCACCTGGAACCGCATCGCGGCTGAGGCAGACTCGGTTCTGCACAACGGGGCGGTCGTCCACTGGGTTTACCCTTATGCCAAGCTCCGTGCGGCCAACGTCATTTCCACGCTCACCGCACTCAAGCTCTGCGCGACGACCAAGCCCAAGCAGTTCTCCTTCATCTCTTCAACGTCGGTTCTTGATGCCGAGGGATTCGTCCGCAAGTCGGACGAGTCGGTCGCGGCCGGCGGATACGGGGTGCTGGAGAGCGATGATCTCGAGGATGGCCGAACGGCGCTGGGAACGGGCTACGGGCAGAGCAAGTGGGTGTGCGAAAAAGTCATCATGGAAGCGGGCAAGAAGGGTCTGGCAGGACACATCCTCCGTCCTGGCTACGTGATGGGGGACTCGACGACCGCTGGTGAGTCAATCAATGCCAAGGCTAAGGGCGCCGTCAGCGGGATTGTTGTACTCATGCCGTCGCAGTGACCAACACGGACGATTTCATTTGGCGTATGGTCAAGGGCTGTCTCCAGCTCGGACTTGTTCCGGACATCAACAACTCGCTCAAGATGTGTCCCGTGGATCACGTCGCTCTCCTCGCTTCGCTTTCGTGCCTTCAAGCTTCCCCGCTCAAGGTCGTGCACGTCACCGGTCACCCGAAGATCCGATTCAACGACCTCTTTGCCGCCCTGCAAACGTATGGCTACCCGGTCCAGCAGGTCGAATACGTCCGCTGGCGGACTCGACTCGAGCAGCACGTGATCGAGACGCAGGACAACGCCCTGTTCCCCCTGCTTCACTTTGTGCTGGATGATCTTCCGACCAGCACCAAGTCGGCCGAGCTTGACGACAGGAACGCGAGGGAACTCGCTAAGAAGGGCGGAGAGAAGGAGACGAGCGGGGTGACACCTAAGTTGGTGGGGTTGTATATTGCTTGGTTAGTCAGAGCAGGGTTCTTGGACCAACCCCCTGCTGGAAAGGGCGAGGCGCTCCCGCAACTCGAGGGCGGCGCGACAAAGGCGATCGGAAGAACGACCATGGGTCATTAAAGTAGAGGTGTGGTATCGTCAGCGCTCGTACAGATCTTAGCGAACGATCTGCTGTAGTAGAGTGTGCGAGTAGCACCGGTCCAGCGGGCTTAGAGACTTGCAAGAGCATGTAAATCGCAGTATCACAGTGCCAGTGCAGGTCCTGCGTTTGTCCTGCATCTTGTGACGGACGATGATGAGCAGCCGATTGCCGCGATCGATCCCAAATGCCCGACAGTGTGCCGTGCACCCTGTGGCCTGCGCCCCGCGTGAGTGCTGAAGATCTGGCGAAATTAGGAGGTCGTGAAGCGCGAAGAACCTCTAACTTGCAGCCTCCCCCAGCTTCAATCACAGGTTCAGGGAGCGTCGCCGGGGTGGGTGGGGGACAATACGAATGTACGAGTCATCGTACTCGTACACCAAGTCTACGGCGGGCGACCAAGTGCTCGTACGGTTCTCGTATACTCGCATACGTACCTCCTATCTTACCAAATTGTGCAGAGTGCAGACTGCGCGAGGCGCATAGGCGGCCTTCTGTATAGCATAACCGTGTTCATTTCGGAACTCAGATCCTACGTGTTTTGACGAGATTGTGAGTTTGCGCTCGTTGGTAAATTAATCAGGCCCGACTCACCGTGCGCATTCGCAACGCAATGAGGCGGCGCCAAGTGAACGAGACGAGTCACCACACTGTGCTGACATCACACAATAAACACTGAACGCCCACCCCAACCCCGACCCCCACCCCGACTCCCACCCCGACTCCCACCCCCTCCCCCCACCTGCCACCTAGTGACTTACCTGCTGACATGATCCAGGTCAGTGTAAACGCCGCTATTGCACCCGTCTCCGTCTCCGTCGGTGCGTGCCGGTGTTCGGCTTCCCCGACGATCGACCCTCGTCTTCGTCGGATAAGCCGCGTGACAACCTCAATTGGGTAGGGTAGGTAGGGACCGTAGGATACGAGACGGAGTCGTACAGGTACAGCCCGAGGTACAAGCGGCGGCAGGCCCAAACTGCGTTGGGCTTGATGTTATTGTGCGGCGTTTGATCGAGGTGGGTGGGGGGTTTCACGCGCGAAAGAACTCGGTAACTAACCCGGGGAATTAACACGGTTCGGGCTCCTGAAGAGTCGAAAACGCAGTCGCGTCCCGTTAGAGTCTATACTACAGCAATGCACCTAGTTTCGGCGGTGTCACGGCGCAACTACGATACTCGTACTACCTGCTCTCGGGACACTGTCGGGACACTGTCGGGACACTGTATTCTGCCGCTGACGGGAGCGGGATTTGTTTCTCCAACACAATAAGCCTCGAGCAGAGCAGAACCCAGATCTCCCGGGGATTAATTCTCCGATCTGAACGAACTTACGGGATCGTATCGTCTCATGCGACCGGCCGGTTTCATTACTTTTCATGTTGGGCTCTATTGTTTGGTTGCTGCAGCGAGAAGCCGAGAAGCAAACGTTATTGTCCCTCTGACTCGGCGCCCAACCTGGTCTGACTCCGGGACTCTTGGGAGTCTGGGATGCATCCGGGATGCATCCGGAATTCGGCCTGCCTCCCATTTGTGGCATGACCACGTCCACGTCCACGTCCACGGTCACGGTCACGTCCACACCGTCTCACGGTCTCAGTACCTTGTCGTTGTCCAGACGATCGACCTCGGTCCAGCGCAGGCGGCGCCGAGGCGGCGTTCACGCTGAGGATTTCGACACGCTGTAGCCTCCGACTCCGAGATCCCAGGAGCGACTTTGATTGACAGGGTGCGCAGGGTACGCCGTAGCGCGGAAACACAAGCACGCGCGCAAGCACGGGCACAACGAACTTCTCGATGCCGATCCGCCTGCTGTCCCGAGTCTGAGGATCGAGCGGACCGAGTCGCGGGCCGGTCGAGTCCCTCGAGTCCCTCGAGTTCCCCTCGAACCCCCTGCCTGTTTGGGTCGAGGAGCTTTTTGTTCTTTTTGGCCGCATTTCATTTTTCTCGAGAAGTCACTTCCGCCCCATCACACCCACCTAGATCCCAGACAATAAGCAACGGGGGGCGGTCCTGGAGCAAGGGTACAAGGGCAAGGTCCAGAGGTGCAACGTCCATGTCCTTGCATACGTGACGTATTACGCAGTGTCCAAGGGGGCGCAAATCCATCCAAGAGGAGAGACCGTCGGCTACGGCTACTGCGGCTACTTGGTGAGCGCAGCAGAGCTGCTCGTTCTAGCTTGCGGCTGTCGCTCTTGCTCTTACTCTTGCTCTTGCTCCCCCTTTCCCTCCTGCTATAGCCCCATTTGCCGCAGCTACGCATTGAACTACTCACTCTCGAACACCGAATCTCCACGGAGCATCGGTCAACTCCACCACCTCCGCTTACTCCGCCACTTCGAGCTTCTCAAACCTTGGTCCTCTCCCTCGTGCCCCCTACGCTTCAGGCCCTCCTCAGCGCTCGATAGAGCCCCTGCCAAGACGCCGAGCCCGTCGATCGTTCTTACCTGACAACGAATCTCCCACGCCTCCGAGCGGCACCGCATTGGCACCCACACACACCTACGCCCCCACCTTCCCGCACACACCACACAGTGACACACGCATACTGTCCGCGCGCCCCGCCGATAACACCATCAGACACACCACTCGAAACACAGCACCGTCGTCCGCTCTTCCGCCGCATCGGGCCTGTGCTGCTTCTGTTGCTTCCTTTGCTCTTGCTTCTCGAGCTTCTCTTGCCCCTCTTGCTTCTTCTGCCGCGTCGCCACATTGCATATTTCTAGTCATCTCCGGGCTCTTCGTCCCTCCCCTCTATCTCACATCTCATATCACTCTGCGCAAATTGTCATCTCCCCGTCGGCGGCTCTCGGCACTCGGTAGCGAACCGACATTGGCACGAGACGACACCTCGACGGACAACAAGGACACGCCGCATCCCAGCGTGGCGTGGCTTATCCTCTCCTGGTCTGGTCAGCTGGGGGTTGGCTTGATTATAATTTGAGTTGGTGCAGGCGGGAGCGGCGTAGCGCAGAGCCCAAGCCCAAGTAGACCTCGTTGTCCTCGCCCTCGCCGTCATCGGCGTTGTCGCTGTCGTGGTCGTCGTTGTCATTGTTGTTGGTTTCCGTCGCCCATTGTTCTCGCATCTCCGGCACCACATCGCCACTTGGCCACCCAACTTTATCCAAGCCAAGCCAAACCGGAACGGAGGGTCACACTCACCCATGCATCTCAACCCCGACGCGAGTCGACTCTCCACTTGACACGGGTCCATCTCATCTCTCGCCCCTCGCCCCCCGCCGCCGCCGGTCTTGAGCAGTGACGCCACCCCGTGACGGTGGCCATCCGCGCCAGGTCGGCCATATCCTATTGTACCGTACCAGGTACATCCCATTCCCCTCCCACCCCTTCGGTACCTTGCCCGACTCTTGTTGGCTGCGTGCCCCCCGAGCTTATTGAGCTTATTGCCTGGATCTGAAGCTACTCGCCGCCTCATCGTCCCTGACGTTTGTCGTTTGTCACACCATCTCCACCTCCAACGTTCCAGTGGAAATAGTCCACCCCAGCAATCGGACAAACGGCCCGCCCGGCACCGCGCCGTCTGTTACATTCTCCCACGCCTACCATCCTCGTCGCCCCTCCTCCTTCCCTTCCCGCCCAGCGCCCCTCCTCGCTGGCCACTCCCCCACTCACCCGCCCGTTGATCGTCACGATCGCCTCCTCCCGGCTATCTTGCCACCTGGCCCACCTGACCAACTCAATTGCCCCCACCACCGACCCCACGCTTTCACCCCAGCCCTTGCTTGCCCTTGCCCTCGCACGCGGCACTGATTACCCCGTTTCCAACTCTCCTCTCCTGAGGCTCGTTGCCTTTTGCTTATCAACCCAAACCCAGTACGAGCCCCACCCCCCACCTCCCGCCGGCACGTTTCCTAATTCGCACCTCCCACTGGCCCCCTCGCACTTCCCCTTCCCCTGGCTCGTCGGATTGCCCGGCAACTTCGTCACCACAACGCTAGCTACGCTACTGTACTATAATCACCGTTACTACCTCGGCCCTCACCATGACTCGTCCCCACCCCTACCCTCAAACACCAGCTGGGACTTCGGTACACAGCACTCTGGCCCCCGCGGCCCCTACAAACGACCAGGACGACTTCCTGCCTATGCCGTTCCCAACATTCTCGCCATCAATCTCGCACCCGCACCCAGACGTCCACCCTGCTCCCACTTCCCATTCCCATCCCCATCCCCACTACTCCCAATCCCAGTCCCAGTCCCAGTCCCAGCCCCACTCCCCTGCGCTATCATCCAGAGGCTCTGCTTCCTCCCGCCTCGCCACCCCCTCGCCTTCCATGTCGCAGTCCAAGTCGCCGTCCAATCGACGAGCAGCACCATCCTGGCCATCCCCGCGCGTCGACCGTCAGGCCACAGTGGCACCTCTCTCGTCGCACGAATTGTCCCAGACCGCGAACACCCCCCGCATCATCCGCGATAGTTCATGCGTGCTCTCACCCGCGTTCGCCCGCTCGGGCTACTGTGAGTACTCTTACCCACCTTCCTCCCTCCCTCCCTTCTCCGTCTCGTGTGCTTGCTGCCATCCCAACACGCCCCATGCCCCACATCCCACCTCAATCTCGCTCACTCTCGCTGACTCCACATCGACCCTTCAATAGCATTCGGCGACGCCGCCCCTAACGGTATGCCCGGGCACGGTGCGATCCGTCTTGCGAGCCCTATATCGCTCTCACCAGGTCGCCCAAACCCACCCACCCACAAGGCAGAGTCAATGTGTCGGGTGTGCCACAGAGCTATATCGTCAACCGACTGCACTCCTTTGCAGAGAAGTTTTGGTGGGAGCCCGAGTCAGCCGACGTCCGAGTTTGTGAGTATGGGCATGAGCATGCCTAGCACCCGTCGGCATCGTATTCATGGTCCCCCTCGCTCCTACCTTGCCCTCGGGCGTCACTTTTGTTGCTCTACGCTGACATATTGGCCCACCTCGTAGTCATCCCGGTTGATACACGGAAGCCGCAGAACTCAGGTCGGGCTCCTCCGTCACCTATGCCCGACTCGGCATTCTCGGCGCACTCGAACCAGCCCGGCCACTCGTACTGGCCACTGACGCCCGTGGCTCGCGACCTCGTCGCGACCGCGGCCATAGGGCAGGCCACAAAGGGAGACCAGAAGAACGTCGTGGCGTCGCACAGCGTCAATGGTGGTCGTCGAAATAGCTTACCCGACGACGCTTCTGATCATGTGAGTTGTCCCGCCTGTCCCCGGCGATACGCTGCCATCCGCTTGTCTGGCGACAAGCAGGAGACAAGTCATCAGATACAGGCGGAAGAACGCCATTGACAGGTCTTATCCAGGTGATCGTCTTCCCGCTGCACAAAGACTATCTCCTCACCCAATCGATCCTCTTCCGCTCCCTCCTTTCCTCGGCTCCCGATCGATCCCACCTCGACCTCGCCCGGAGTCAGAACCCGTCCTCGTTCGCTGGTCGACCGGAACCTCGCCTCGCGCCATCATCTCTTCGACCAGGTCTGCATCAGTTTGGCCCAACTTCCGCGCCGATGGCTGCTGGCGTGAACTCGGCAGGACAAGGATCATCGTCTGGCGGGAAACAGCCGGACAGTCGAGGATCATTACGACTCAGAGGCGCGAAACTGCTTCCAACGCGTGACGGGGACCCTTGCGCGTGTT
Organism: Saitozyma podzolica; assembly: GCA_003942215.1. Classification (NCBI taxonomy): domain Eukaryota; kingdom Fungi; phylum Basidiomycota; class Tremellomycetes; order Tremellales; family Trimorphomycetaceae; genus Saitozyma; species Saitozyma podzolica. Next base: position 576,535 of record RSCD01000019.1, on the reverse strand, counting down.
ATGTGCCCGTTCCCGATCCTGCCAGCTTTGGTGTGCTCCTGCACTGGATGTATTGGTAAGTGCAAGTGCACATTAATCCATCTCTCAATTGCATGGCACAGTCATTCTGGTGTCGGATAGCCCACACCCTCCCTCGTCGTGGTGGTGGTGCGGCAGAGGCGGAGGATGACTCGTTGACACCGTTGCAGGGGCGAGGTCGAGATGCTCGAGCGAGCACTCAACACCGGGTTGTGCAACTGGCAGGGACTCGTGCGCAACATCGAGTACTTGGGCATGGACGACTCGATCAAGCGCGTGATGAGCAAATGGTGGCGTCGATGGGTCAAGACGGACGTTGGTCGTCAAGGTTCCGAACCGGGCGCCGACGCCTCGAGCACCAAGGCCAAACCCCGGAGCACGGAGAAGCACAGTGACAATGTAGGCGTACATGGTGCCAAGGCCAGAGCGGAGGGGCTGGGCAGTGATGGAGACGTGGACGATGACGTGGACGACGAGGACGACGGGTTGGAAGACCGAGAGGAGGTAGATCAGGCGGAATACGGGCAAGATCGCAAAGCGCACTCGCAAAGGGACAGGCAAGCCGGAGTCGAGGGACAGCTGAAGCCCGTGCTTCGGCGCGAGCATGAGGCTGGGGGAAGGGTATCGAGGGTATGGCGCAGGGAGAATGGGCCAAGGGAAGAAGGAGGAGATCGGGAATGGGACCGGAACCGAGAACGGGAAGGAAGCCATGGACGAAGTGGATGTGGGCGTGCAGACGGAGATGGGACCGGGGTCCAAGGTGCAGACGGAGACGAAGTCGGAGTCAGAGATGAGGGGACGGATATGGACACGGATATGGAATTGGGGGACGGTCCGGGACCGCCCGACGAGTATGCCGTGACGGAAGAGCGTCTGAGGAGTTTGATGGGAGCGCTGTGAGAGGGGCTGGTTGTCTTGGTTGGACCAACGCCATCGACTTCGACGTCGAAATTGTGTAGTGAAGTAGGTGGTCGTTCAGTCACGTTGGCGCCGGTGATATACGTATATATGATGTGTATGCTGTTGTACAGGGTCCTGTATATGTAAATCGAGTGCTCTAATGTTTCGTCTTATTGACAGCTCCAGCTCCATTCTGAGACGCTGGGCACAGATACACTACGCGTACGCGTAACTGGGAAAGTACTCGAGTACAAGTAGACCCCGGCATTCGTAACAGAAATACGCAGTGCATACGCTGCTGGTGGTCTCACGGAGGCATCAAGAAGGCAGGGCGCTTATGCTGTGCGAGCACAAGTGCAACAGCGACGGCGGGGCGAGCGAGGTCAGATAGAGATGAACATCAGGACATACAGTAGACATAGAGAGCAGAAGAGACGAAGTCATACCCCCGGGACCAGCAGCTGCCCACGCATCTACTCGTACTCGAACTGTTCAGATCAAACAAGCGAACTAGTCTACAACCTCTACGGTACGTCACCTTCCCGCCCGTTTCGACGACTTCGATAGCGTATGGGGTCCACGCAGCCTAGTCAACCCTCATCTTGACCTTGTCGGAGATTTGATACCCCATCAGCGGCCTGGTCAGGATCCACGCTCCTTCCAAGAGATAAGCCATGCAATTGACCCAGGCGTAGAACACCTGCAGTATCGTCAACTCCGCCTCAATCGATCCGACACTCCGAAAAGTCTTCACCCGCGGACCCGAGAGCTGAATTGACGACATCGAATCCGATCCGTCCAGCTCTGACACTCCTCTCTGTCTTTCTCACAATGCGAAAAAGCTCGGGTCTACGTGTGGGGACGTGATGCGCCGCGAGAAACACCACGGACAGCGCCAGACACCCGCCAAGACACCCACCACGACCAGCTCAACCGCCACATCCGCTTCACCACACCACACCTCACCACTCGCCCGGCGGCCGGGCCACTCACCATCGGTATCACCCCCATGAAGATGTTCCCGACCACGCCTCTCCGCTTGATAGTATCCCACAGCTCTGTTCGTACGATCCCCGCCGCCTTGTCGGATTTATACGGCCCTACGAGCCTGTAAAACGTGGGGAACGCCGCGCCGAAGCTGCAATAGAGTAAGTAGAGTACAAAAGGAAATCGAGGTTTCGTCAGCGCGCCGCAGTCGCACAGATTACGAGTACTGTCAGTGGGTGATCGTCGGATCTTCCGCGCGCCGTTCCTCCGTTCCTCCGTTCCCCCTTCCCTCCGTTCCGCCGTCCCGCCGTTCCTCCGTTCCTAGCTTAGCAACTCCACAACTCCCGAGGTGACATTCGATCGGACCGTGGGAAGATCGGGAGCACAGCTCGTGAACGGCATCGGCGTGAACGTGGCGCCGGTGTACGGAAACCGTGGCCGGCCTCACACCGGTGTCCGGCGGTAACATCGACTGTCACCTCTCACCACACCTGTCACCAAGGTGGCGTTCCCCGTGACGATCGTCCTAGTCTAAACGTCTCTCCGAGCGCAGTCCGCAGCACGTCGCAACAGCTCGCGACGCAGATCGCGAACTGCCCGTATCTGGCGAATTCCGCGGATTCCGCGGATAACGACAACAAAACCATTTTCTGCCCCAACCCCACTCTGGACCGCTCTTGCCCAGAGACCCTCGGCCACGCAACACGCATCACGCATCACGCAACAGGCAATACGCAGCTCAGCGAAACTCACCAATAGACCATGACGACAAACCAGCCATACTCCCACCACAGCTCTCTCAGCCCAGGCGCCGCGCCCATGTCCCTCGCGAGCGTGGCCTGGTAGGTCGAGTAGTCCACGCCGTACTGTATGCGAGATCCTTTGGCATGGAGGAGGTGATAGTTCTCCGGCGTGGTTGGGAGGGGGATCGACCGGGTCGTGAGGAGGAGGAAGAGCTGGATCTGCATTTCGGCCATTGGGGGGATGGCGCCTGAGGAGTATAAGTGTCAGCGAGGTCCGTGGTGCGCGGCGCGTGGTACGTGATACGTCGGATGAGACGGCACACGGCCGCGAACACATGTGAGCTCAGGCACGATAGTGAGAGTGATGGTGAGGGTGGGTACCGCGACACCGAAAACGAAAGCGCGGCAAGACCATGAACACAACGTCGAACGGTACCCACCCACGCCCGGTCGGAGGAAGCCAATGAACGCCACGGAGAGATCCTTGTCGCTGCACACGCCCCGGACATTGCACTCGTCGGGACCACGGGGATAGCCCTGGCCGAGCCATCCAAACTCCTGCCGGTAACCCGTGCAGAGCACGACGAGATCGGGTCTGCACGTCTCCTTCCAAGCCTTCTCCTTGCTCCGGTGAGCCGGCGGGGGCGAGAAGATGGCTTTGCCCGTGTGGTCGAACTTGCTCGGGAACGGCACGACGTGGATCGTGGGGTCATCCACTCCCTCTGGAAGTGGTGGGTCCTGGTAATGCGCAAAGAGCCGGTGGAGGGGCGACAAGCTCGCATATGGCCTATTGATGAACTGCATCGCCTTCGCCGATTTGTTGAGGAAAACATAAGCTCTTCCTTGTCGTTCCGGCGGCAGTTCTCCGGCCCACTGATTACACCCAGCCTGGGTACCGGTGAGGACCCAAAGCACCCGCCGGATCACAAAGTCCGAGACGAACCAGCGCAGGTGACTCGCCGAGACCCACGGGTGAACATACGCCGTTTCGAACAGGTTAGTGATGAGCCCGTCGATCGGCAGAGCACCCTCGAAAGTGCTACCGAGAACACGGAAGTTGTTGAGCACTTTCGGGAACGAGAGGAACCCGCTCCGAACCCCCATCCACACTTTCCGAGCGGGAGCAAGGACCGATTCGTACGCGACGTCCATGCCCGTCTCCCCAGCGCCGAGGACGAGGACCTCCTTGTCGCGAAGCTGGTCACGGGACTTGTACTCGCTCGAATGGATCCAGGCTGGCGACTTGATCGTCTCGGTTCCGTCATTCAAGCCGGGGATGACGGGGATGTTGGGCAGCACGTGCAGACCAGTGGTGATCACCACGCGTTGGCATGTGAGGTGGATGTCATCTTGACCTTCCGCGAGAGAGCCATCGTCCAACACCCGCCGGAGCACCGCGTGGTGTCTGTATCCATCCACGACACGTTCCGGGGGTATCTTCGAGAGCGAGACCACCTTGAGACGGAGGTGGATGTGCGGCCAGAGCGAGAACGCCGAGGCGTACGAGCGGAGGTACTCGACAAAGTTTGGGAGAGACGGGTGGTCGGGGCTGTCCAGGGGTATCTACGGGATGATGAGCCGGGATCTGGGGCGCAGCAAGACAGCGATATGGCGATATGGCGTCAAGGCTCACCGGAAATCAGAGAAACAGGTGAGCTGCTTGGACGAGACCAGCTCGGCATTGTCATAGTCGCGCCATCTGAGGGGTCAGCGGGGTTCGTGCGTGCTGAATCGGTCATGTGCATGATGTCTGTCCTCGTAACCGCACCGTCACCAACATCGTCGGGCGATTTCCCTCTCTTCTAACTTCCGCGCTATTCATGATACGCGCAGTGCACGATGCTACGCAGATCACGATCCGCACTGTCCGCGCTCGGCCCTCAGCAGATCGAAGCCAGCATCGCCTCCGCCCTTAAGACCTGGCCCGTCTCCGGTCCGCCTCGGCCCTTTCCAGCCTGCGAGCCCGTCGCAGTTCCCGGCCCTACGATCCCTGCGAACCCACCTGAAAGTCCCACCCACGTCCCCCTCCATCTCAACCAGCACAGGCCCCTCACCCTCTGCCCAGGCCGGTCCGTACTCCCTAGCATACTTGAGCGACACGAGCCCCGACGGCCCCCCGCCAATGATCAGCGTCGAGGCGCGCGCTGGGAGGGCGGTGCTGGACTGCGAAATCTGGGTTGGGCCATCGGGATGAGGGTGGTGGATGGGGTTCGGGATGGTCATGCTGTGGCTCTGACTGCGGGTACGGGCTGCGTCTCCTCAGGAGAGGTAGATGTGTCGCGAGCCAAGGCGAAGTTGTACACTTCAGTGTACAGAAGTCGACGAGGGATGGTATACAGACAGCAACGATGATGATACCCATACCCGGGTACAAGTACAATCGATCGACCAGTTATCGGAGCCCCGGTGGACTGGGACTGGCACCGGTGAGCCGAGCCGAACAGGACGTGCGGCGCGAGTTAAAGTTGAAAGTGCACAGTGCAAAGTCGTTAGTTTCCCTCTTCCTTCTCGTCATCTCGAGGACCGAGCTCTCAACCACTCAGACCGTTCAAAGCATCGATGCTCTGAAACTCATGCCCACATAGCTCTCAGTGGAATGAACCCGCGACAGAGCGGCTCTTACCGGCGCAGTCGCCCTCGCCGCCATCCGTCGAATGGCAGCATTCCATGATCAGCGACGTCCCCGAGCGACCTTACCCAACCTACGATGAGCTCTCGTACGACGACTACCTGGTGAGAGCGAGGGCGAGAACGTCGATGCCCCAGGCCGGTGATCCAGAGCAAGAGTCATCCCTGACTTGACGAGATAGACCAAGCATGTCCTCCCTAACACGCCGTTCCTGCTTTCCGCGAAGGCCACGGCGCATTGGCCGGCCGTCAAGGCCTGGCGTCGGCGTCGAGCTCGGGCGACGGAAACGGTGACAGGCGGAGAAGAGCTTGACCCGGGCTCATCGTCCTCATCCCTACGCTCGACTGACCCGTCCCCGCCCAACCTCCCCGCTCTGAGACGATATGCCCACCACCTAGTACCCGTCGCCAACACCCATCTCCGCTGTTTCTCTGAGTTCGAGCGGACCGAGTTACCTCTCGGCGAGGTACTGGACGCGTGGGAGAGGGAGACGGGGAGGGAAGGGCTGGTACATCAAAGACTGGCATCTCTTCGCGGGGATAGAGAGCGAGGGGGTCGTGCGGACGGGGTGTATGCGGTCCCCGAATGTCTCCGAGGTGAGTGAGGGCATCACACCGGCGAGATAGGATTGGATTCGAATGAGAGTGATTCGGGTCAAGTTGATTCGCGCTGAGATGGATAGATGATTGGTTGAACCCCCGTTCTCATTCGCGGATCGAGGTGGTTCAACGGCGCTCCCACCACCGCCGTCTCCACCGCCTTCCACGTCTTTACCGTCTTCACCGCCATCACATCCATCAGACGGGGACCTGTCCTATCATCATCCCAACACAACCACAACCACAACCACCACCACCTCCCCCCAGCGTCGTCGCCCCGTCCACCTCCGCCTCGGACTTCCGTTTCGCCTACGTCGGTCCTCCGGGGACATTCACCCCGCTCCATCGGGACGTCTACGCCTCGTATTCCTGGTCCGCCAATGTGGTGGGCAGGAAAGTGTGGTGGCTGTTCCCTCCGGACCGCTTGGATGGAGTAAGGGAGAAGACCGGGGAGGATACGGAGGATGGGGAGGATGGGGGGATGGGGAGTTGGTGTTTGATGTGAGGGATCTGCCCGGGGAGGGCGGAGGGATCAAGGTGGTGCAGCAGGTGAGTGCGGCGTGGGGTGGGTGGGCGCGGGCTGAGTGGGCGCGGGCTGAGTGGGCGCGGGCTGGGTGCGGTTCGGAACGGGTGAGGTACGGAACGGGTGCGGGTGCGGGATATCAGACGAGGACGAACGAGATTGTCCGAGCGATTGAGTGATTGAAGTGCGAGGGGATGCAGGGAACGCAGAGGACACAGAGGGAATGCAGGAGGGACCGCGAGAGGAGTTCTAGATGTAGTTGGAAGGCTGCAGGGCCGGAACAACGTGGACGCGGCTGCCGCCATATACCGGTGCCGGGTGTCTTTGTGTCGTGGTGTCGTGGTGTCGTGGTGTCGTGGTGTCGTATTGTCGGGGTTTCGTGATGTCGTGGTGCCGTCGTGTCGTCGTGTCGTCGTGTCGCCGTGTCGCTGTCTCGCTGTCTCGCTGTCTCGCTGCCTCGACAAGGTGAACGGGCACGTGCTGACGGAATCAGGAAGGCGAAGTCATTTTCATCCCGTCTGGATGGCATCATCAGGTCGTGAACCTGGACTTTGTGAGTGTGTCACTGGAATTGGATCGCAGCCGGTCGCAGCGCAGCGATGGCATGAGTGTCAGCTCGGCGTCGCGAGGGGATTCAGTGTTACGTCTTCATCCCTCCTCGTTCCTCGCAATGCCGTGTGAAGCGAATCGGTCTGCTCGAGGCCTCTTGGCCTCTTCCCGGCTCCCTGGCTTCTCGCCCTCCTCCCTCCTCCCTCCTCCTATCCCTATTCCCCTTCTACGCCCAACCTGTACTCAATCACTCTCGTATCTCCAACCAACGTGCAACATTCGCAACAGATCACCGCACTGACCCCCCAGTGCATCTCGCTCAACCACAACTTTTTCGCCTCGCCGACCCTCCCCCGGATCTTCACCGCGATGGAGCAAGCCCAAACACGGGTGGAAAACGCGATTGCCGATGTGAGGGATATGATCCGCCAGCGACTCGGCGAGGCGCCGTACTCGGGTCCGTACGAGTACGAGTACGAGGGCTCAAACTCGAGCTCAGGCTCGGGCTGGAACTCGGACTCGAGATCCTCCTTCGGCACCGAAGTAAAGCTGGGGGCTCATCGAGCCGTGGACAGCGGCCATTGCGGGGCTGGGGTCCATGGTGCGGTTGCGAGAGCGGGTGAAATGGACCAGTCCACCGACGATCGCCCACCTGCAATGAAGGTTGGACAGAAGGATGAGATCGACGGCATCGGCGTCCCCTGCGTCCGCGTCCAGGTCATGGCGTGGGAGGTCGAGTGGGCAGAGGAAGTTCAAGGTCTCCTCGAGCGCGATTCCGGTTGGGGCTGGAAAGGTTTCTTCGAGACTGTACTCCGCAACCTAAGCCAGCCGTCTGCTCCGGAACGGATGTCACCGAGCAAAGAGATCCGGGACGGGTTCGTGAGGGAGGTTGTGGAGCGGTATAAGATGAGAAGGGAGTGGGTGGTGCTGCCACACCTGAGAGGGGTTGTGCGGGAGGCGGAAGCGCTGCTCGGCACGGAGACAGCAGCTGGGGCGAATGACGGAGCAGCTGGTGCAGCTGGGACGAATGACGGAGCAGCTGGTGCAGCCGGGCCGAGTACCTGAGGACCATGGCCGGTGGGCGCGCGCAACCTCGCGGTCCACAGTGCAGTGCACCTCAAACTGGACCTGGGGCTGGAGCTGTGGGACTTGTGCACTTGACTTGGACTTGGGTTTCGGCTTGCACTTGAGCTGTGACCTTGAATCTCGGTGTGGTTGCCGTCGAAAGTGGACTCGCTTTGGCATATACCATGCATTCTGTATTCCCGTCGATCCGATCCAACTTGATCCAATTCATTTTCGACAACTCGATGATTCACAACCCTTTATTCTCGCTTTTGTTTGCTTACCTACAACCGGCTCGGGCCGTTTGTACACCACTCGTCGGGTCGAGGGCCCACCGACATGTTGCTGGTGGACGCCTTGATTCGTGCCGAGAAGGCGTCCCCTTCGCTCCCGATGCCGTGCTCCATGCCCCATACCCAACCCCCAATCCCCCGATCCCCACCCAATTGCTAGATCCCACTCTCCGCAGCTCACCCTCCTCCCACCTCCCACCTCCCACCTCCCACAGCCCGCATGCGGCTTTCGGCACCCTACAGCGCGGAGAAACCCAAACCGCACGACGGGTGTACAGCGCCCACACGCGCACACTCGCACTCGCACCCGCACTCACACACGCACACGCCTACGCCACCTTGGCCCGCTTCGCCTCGACCCCCTCCACGCCATTCTCTCCGTTCTCACCCTCGTCCCCATCCTCCTCCTCCACGTCGAGCTTGCGCTTGACCGCTGGCGCCTGGGCGGCATCGGCGTCGGCGTCTTCCTCGGCGGCCGCCTCGTCGTACTCCTCGTCGTCCTCGGCGTCTTCGCCTTGCTCAGCCTGCCTGGGTCAGCAGAGGCTTGGGTCTTCCGGCAGAGGTGGATTGGAAGAGTCTGACGGGTTGCTTCGACAGAGAGCGACAAAGATTGACGGCGCGGTGTGAAGGGGTTTGAGCGTCAGGTGAGGTCTGGAGACGGTGCGGGGAATGAGCGGCCCCGAGATGGAGCAAGGATTGAGTCTCGACTCCATACTTCCCGACACCAAGCAACATGACCTCATGTGACCAAACAAATCGACCCACGTTGTAGAAGTCCGCCAGCACCTTCTGGTGGTCCGTCGTCTGGCCCGGTCCGGCTCCTTCCACCTCGTCCTCGTCGTCCTCATCATCGTACTCCTCCTCGTCGTCCTCTTCGTCATACTCCTCATCGTCGTCCTCCTCGTCGTCCTCCCCATCGTCGCCGTCGTCGCCGTCGTCGCCTCCGGGCGCGTCGTCCTGCCCTGCGTCAGCAAGAGTCGAGTGGAGCACAACACCTATGGCTAGTGCCAGTCGCCTCTTCACGCGTCCTCTGCGAGACGCTGCAACGCTGCGTGGCATTGGATTGCGCTGGGGTGGATGGTATGTGTATAAGAACACAGACCCGGATGAGTTCCCAGACGTTGGGACGCTGGGAGCGAAGCTCAGCTCGGCGTTCTACTCACGTCGTATTCCTCCTCCTCCTCGAGGTACTCCTCGTCATCCTCCTCCTCGTTCAGGACGGCTGCGCAGGCGTCAGCACCATGTAACGACGTGGAGACGAGAAGCTGCTCGCTTCGTGGAAGGAAGCACGTGTGGGGGGGGGGGGGGGGAGAAACGCCAAAGGGATCCGTGTGGGTGCGGGGAGGTGGGACGTGTGTATGCGGTGTCACTCACGGTCCTCGGACTGCTTTGGGGGCATTATAATGGGTGTTGTAAGAGATGAGTGGGAGAGATGGGATGGGCGCGATTGAGGGTTGAGTGTGGCTGGGGCTATATATGAGAGTGGGAGTGGGAGTGGGAGTGGGTGTGAGTGGGAGTGGGTGACTGGGTGGGGCCGTGGACATCGGCCATTGGCGCTGGCCGTGGCTGTGGCTGGGCGTCGGTTGCATTTGCCGGAACGGGGTCAGAAGCAACGTGCTGAGCCGGGAGCCGGGTGCACAATCCAAAGCTTACATAAGACCGCCCATGAGACAACAAGGCCGCAACACGAGGCACGACGTCACCCAACATTTCGGACGACACAGATTCTTTCCATTATTCCACCACCTCCGCGTAACCACCCCCCATGCCATCCTCTCGTTCCGGGAAGAATCACAGAACCGGCTCGCCCGTCCCTCCAGGGCCGTTCCGGACGCTGACACCGGAACACCCAGACGCCTTCCCTCTGCTAGTGGCCTTTGATCTCGAGTGGGTACGAGCGGTGCGAGCTGGCTCCTCGTGCGATCGTCCGGTGATGCGGCATTGGAACGTCGTGCCGAGCTGAGATGTACAAGCTACACCCTATGGGACCTCTGGATAGATGTGAGCGAGTCGTATCCGCACCCTCACCCACACTCCTTCCCTGAGAGCGTGGACGGGGTAGAGGTAGCAGGCGTTGCAGGCGTTGCGGACCCAGACCAACGCGGCATAGACACATGTGACCCCTCCGCTGAGGAGGAAGGGGGATGAGATCAATCAGCTACATGATCGGTGAGCCCGACTTCGGCTTCGACACCGCGGGACTTCGGCCGTCGGACACATTCTGAGTCACTTAGCCGAGGCCAACCATTATCGTTCTACCCCGAGGTCCCGTCGATCCTCTCCGAGCTCAAGCAGCGCCGGATCCACATCGCCGCGGCATCACGCACCAGCGCGCCAGAGCTGTGAGCGGCGGCCCGGGTGACCAGGGCGGTCCGGGTACTGACCACCGAGTCATGAGGGAGTTACGGCTGATGTAGTAGCGCAAGGGAGGCTCTGGGGATGTTGTTGCTTCACAGTGAAGGAGACAAGATCGTCCAGGCGGTGAAGTATTTTAATACCATGGAGATATATCCAGGTGAGTGATTGCCGTCCTAACCCACACCATCACCTCGGACCCCATTCTCTATGCTCGCCCCGCTGTGAAATCACTGGTTGACGCCTCCAGGATCCAAGCTGCGGCACTTTAAGGAGATCCACCGAAAGACCGGCATCCCGTATGATCAGATGGTGGGTGATTCGTCATACTTGCAACCCCGGCCACCCCGGCCTGATCATCGCTGACGCCCCTTCTCCAGCTGTTCTTCGACGACGAGCACCGCAATTTCGAAGTCGAGAGCCTGGGCGTGACGATGCAGCTCGTCCCCTCGAGCGGGACGGACCGGGCGCTGTGGGCCAAAGGTCTGGGCACGTGGCGGAAGCGTAGAGGGATCAGGATTGGGGAGGGGGCAGGGGCGGAGGGGGAGGGAGGGGCGCCTAGGGTCGGGGTGGGCGAGGATGACTAAGAGACAGGGCCAGGGCCAGGGGGAGAAAGGAGGGGACGTGGTGTCGATCAGTCTGATGGTGATGGTGATGGTGATGGCATCGTGTTGATGGCATCAGTGACAAAGAAGGGGGCACGGCCCGGAGTGATCGCCCCGCCCCCGCCGCGCCTCGCCCCCGCCTCGCCGTCGCCTCGAGGCTGATGCGTGTACACATGCACACAATGACGATGACCAAGCCGCTGATAACCGAGTCGGCCGTCCGGTCCAGTCATCGCAGCTCACATCGCAACGCCGGGCATCGTACCACACATGGTCCACTCGATCATCTCACTTCTCCTCTTCTCTTCCAACTGCCCCACTCGAAGTTTCGTGAAGGGCTCATCTCCCATCCACTGAGTGGTTCTCACCTTGACGTACCCGCCAGGCGACATTGCCAGTACGCCCCCGCCCCGTCTCACCAGCATGATCCTCCCCTCTCAGCCCTCGGGGGCGCGCTCAACCTCGTCGAAGTCCTTTGGATCGCTCTCGGCGGTATACTCTTCGAGATATGCCGGCGCAACTTCCAGAGCCTACTCGACGCGATCTGGAGAGGTGGGCGGCGCCCAATTCGGTGGTAGACCATGTACTACCGCTGGCAATGCTAACACGGATCAGGATTCTATATCACGATCAGGATACATCCAGGCGACGATATCCACGATTGGGTCTACTCTTGGCTCCTGGTCAACTGCCAAGGCGCTTTCCCCGATCCACACCAAACCCCACCCGGTCCGCACCGGCACCAGCATGCGAATGGCCTCTACCGTCCAACTGGAACCGACTCGTGGTGGTCCCTCATCTGGAACCGGGTTTGGCCCATCGGTAATCCCCCCGGGACATGGACCTGAGCAGCGCGCGGCGAAAGTTTGTGAGAGGCTGGCATTCGGACAATAACATTGGAGAGAGCTATCGCGATGAGGCGGGGAAGTTACGAGTCGTGGCGTTACCGGCGGCTGGTGAGTCTGGGGCACGAGGGCGAGGTCCGAGGGTCTGATTTTGGTTTTGGGGTTGGGCTTGGGTTCGGTCGAAGGGGTAGGTAGTGGTGCAAGCAGACCGCTGACACCTCTACCGATGTGAGCCATTATTGCAGGTTCAAAGGAAGAACCCTCGTGATAAAGCGGTACAAGGGCGGGTGGAGCTACGGCGACTCTTTGTACTACATCAGCGTGTCGTGAGTTGTTCCCCGCCGAGAGTTGTTTCCCGTCGACCTTCTCCGCCACTCCACCACAACGGCGAAACAATGTTGGGTTCTCTGCCCTCTGTCCACGACTCGCATCGCGGACAACGAGGTCGATTCCGGGTTCGCGCTCACGCCATCGAATTCGCGCTCACGCCTCAGCACCTTTCTCGGATCCCATGCTCTGCTCCAGGACTTCCTCAAAGCCGCGGAAGAGCTTCACACCGCCCAAGACCGAGGAAAACTCCGCATCTTCTCCCCGAGGTCGAAAGGATACGAGGCTGGCTCGTGGGGCCAAAGCGCGAGCAAGCCGGGTAGGCCTTGGGAGTCGGTCGTGCTCCCCGAGAACGTCAAGGAGGATCTCCTCGAGGACGCCATGGAGTTCCTCGCGGGCGAGGCATTCTATCGCGAGAGGGGACTACCGTATCGCAGAGGGTATCTGCTCTACGGAGTTCCCGGTTCAGGCAAGACCAGTCTGGGTGAGTGGCGCTTGGCATCACTTCGTCTCGCCCGTTATCCCGTCTAGTGTCCGTGATACATAGATGCAACTTGTATTTCGTCTCGTCTCGTTCCACCAGAACGACAAAGATCTCGGCTGACGCACTGTTCTTCTTCCCATCAGTCGGGGCCCTCGCCGCGAAACTCGGCCTCAACATCTACTGGCTCAGCCTCGGCTCAGAAGAGTGCGTCCGCCCCGCGTCCATGTCCACATCTCCATCCACTTCAATCACATCCTCGTCGCTATCTCTCCGCAAGAAGCCGAGGATCCCGGCGCTCAACAAGGCGTAAGTAAGGAGCCACTGCTAACCCGTCGTAGGCTTAACGACTCGAGCTTGCAGAGCCTCCTGAGCTCTCTGCCGAACAGGTGCATCCTCCTGATCGAGGACATGTGAGTGGGGCGTCGTTTCCTTGATCGGATTCACACGGGACTGTCCAATGGGACAACACGTATGCGATTCCTCGTGTTGCGGTGAGGTTGCGGGCCGCCTCGATCCAAGATCTGCACTGGGACTGCACCCTTCAGTCCTCTGGTTGAGAGCCCTACATGCGTCCTGCGTATGATCGTACACTGTGTCAATCTTTCTCGCGTTTCCTCCGCGTCCATCTCCCCCATTAGCTATTCATCTCTCCTCTCATGCCCACCCGAAGCGGAATCCACAACGCTGATCACCCATCTCAGCGACTGTGCGATACAATCCCGCAAACGCGGAAAGTCTCCGCTCGGCCCCCTCGCCACCTCGAACGACGCCGATCCCGCCGATCCGGATAGCACCGATCGCAGCGAGCAAACCACGGACAAAGACGACGACAACGATACCGGGGCCACGGGAAGTTCCAAGTCGAAGAAAAAGGAGGACGGGGAGAAGGGCTCAAAGGTCACCATGTCGGGACTGCTCAATGCGCTGGATGGCGTGGCGTCGGCCGATGGGAGGTTGTTGTTCTGCACGACGAATCATCTGGAGAAACTCGATCCGGCTTTGTGTCGTCCAGGTGGGTCGGGCAGGACTCTTCTCGCACAGCCAGCGTAGGCAGTTGCACCAAAAATGGAGCCGTGGAGCCGTGAGCCGGCGGCGGGACCGCGGGATGGGGCTGGGATGGTCAGAAGTTGATGGCCTGTGGCGTGAATCGGGTCGAGGACTGTGCTTTCTAATCGATCTAATTGAAAATCTCGCTGATAATCGTGCGTCCTTGCACAGGTCGGTGCGACGTCTGGATCGAGTTCAAGCACGCCACGACCTCGCAGATCAACGCGCTCTTCGCGCACTTCTACGCGCCAAAGCTCACGTCGACCCGAGACGAACACGAGTACGACCCGGCGGCGCAAGTCGTCCGAGCGAACCATACTACCCAGGACCAGGACCAGGACCAGGACCAGGACATTCGTTTGGAAGAGTCGAGGGAGAAACCGGCGGAGCAGGCCGACGGACGTTCCCCCGCCAGCACTGATGACAAGGGTGTGGCTGTGGCGCTGACCCACGAGCCCGATGGCCGTCGCTCCACGACCGACCCGAATGACTCGAATGACCCGATACACGACGGCGCCGACAGCTCCGAGACCCTAGTCGACCCAGCTTCGCCGTTGCAGATCGAGAAGAGTGGACCCATCATCACTCCGGGGATCAATACGCCGCTTCACAGCCCCACTCTTACTCCACCTCCAACTCCGATGGTGGGCGTCACGGGGGCTGAACCTGTCCTCAATCTCGTCGCCCGTTCCGATGTCGATCACGACCATGACCACAATCACGACCCCAAACACGATCACACCCTAAAGCCCCTCCCCAGCCCACTCTCCCATCTCTCTTCCTCCCCCTCTATCTCTCCCTCCCACAACCCCAACCCCTCAGCCATCGCCGAGACTAAGGTCAACATCACCTTCCTCGCGGACCAATTCGCTAACCTCATCCCCTCTGGCACCGTCTCGGTTGCCGCTCTTCAGGGGTATCTGCTCCGGCACAAGCTCCGCCCCGAGGTGGCTGTTCGTGAGGCTCCGAAGTGGGTGGAAGGGGGCTTCCAGCAGGGTCCGAAGACTGCGGAGGCGGTGAAGCGGCTCGAGCCTTGACGGGAGGGGGACCAGGGTGCATGGGCTCGAGGGCTCGAGGGCTCACAAGTGCTCGAGGACTCAATGGCTTGATGGTCCCGTGGCCGAATGGCGGAGAGGAAGGGACGAGTGGCTTGGGCGGTGAAAGGCAAAGGCGTGGTCAGAGCGCGAGTTGGCCGATGACAACGAGTAGAACGTGTCTGTTTGCAACTGAAAGGAACATACTATGACAACGACGGGGTGAGCGAAGCGATGATGGGCTGCCGGGCGATACTGTGCAGGCATAAGACCACGAGCACACGGGCAAGTGTGCATGCGCCCACAAATAGTATTCGAGGACTAGGAAACGCATTGTCCATGTGAAAAGATGTATGCAGAGAGACGTCTTCTTCATCACATGCACCTCTCTCTCGCTGCGCTTGACGTGTATCAGTACAGTACGTGTTGAGCAAGCGAAAGTTCCATCACAGGTGTTCCACAAACGGCAACATATAGACCATACAGTGTATGCGCTTGGCGCTTGTCCACGGAACATCCCGCCCGCAACGCCAAGTGTCCTCGTCATACTACGAGTACAGTGCCCCTCCTGTCCGAGTACAGTATCGAGCACAGCACTATTCCAACCCATACAAATGTAGTTCGAACCGAGCCGAGCCGCGGACAGATCGTAGAATGCATGGATATGGACATGGACAATCGTCAACGTAAGAGTAACGCCGTGAGCACCGTGAGCCTTTGGAACACACGTACCCCGGCGCCGGCCATTTGAGAGCCATGAAGGGTCGACAGCGCTCTACTGTACCTTTCTTCCTTCCCTCGCCTGGCGTATTTAGAGCATCTCGTACCTCCGGAACCTGCGATGTTCTGTCAGCCCCGATTGCTTCGTTCGGCGGTATGCCTATGAGTCCTCCCGTTGAACGTGGATTTGTATAGGATTGATTTTTCACCGAGGACTCAATCCGGCTCAACCCGAGCAGAAAGAAGTCTGAGATGTATCGCAAACCGAGGACAGTGGGCCCGAATTGAGAAAAATTGCCCTTGCCAACGCCCACGTCGCCCACGCCGACTCACGTGTATCCCAAGAACGCCAGGTCCTTCTTGGCGTCCGCATCGGCATCGGCGCCCTGGGGGATGTCCGACGCCTGGTCGAGCTCGTCCGTCGGGAAGTACGACGTATCGGTGATGGACCGGAGGTGGGGTACGAACGGAGCGTCGATGTCTCGAATGCTAGTCCAGTCGACGCCGTAGAAGAACTGCGGGGCAGCGCACACCAAGAGTTAGCGCGAGACCCACTTCGTCCCACTCCCAACACTACACTCCGCTCCCGACACTCGACTCCAATCCTAAGATCGGCTGTCGCCGCGAGGAGGTGGAGCGACGTTGAACGAGGCGAGGTGCAGTCTAAGGTCACGGAACCGCGCCACCGCCGCGCCGACTCACCGGGTGCGACTTGAGTTGTTCGCACGTCAACCTCCTGTCCGCCTCGCACAGCATCCGCCTGATCAGATCCTCGGCCTCTCGACTCAGATGCACATCGTCCGGGAAGTACAGGTGATTCCGCCAATCAATAATCTTGCGGTAAACATCGTGCGCGTTCTCCGAGCAAAACGGCGGGTATCCTGCAGGATGGATCAGCACGGACCGAATCGTAACCGCTTGAAACCAGAGTGAAGCATCCAGAGCGTGCCATGACAAGCGACGCAGACTCACCGACGAGACACTCAAACATGATCGCGCCGAGAGACCACCAGTCGCATTCCTTGCCGTAACCCTGCTGGAGGAAGATTTCGGGTGAGATCTGCTTGGGTCAGCCGGACTCGCCCCTGCCTGCGCGTCCACAACCAAGGGGACCGGTGTGAGGAATACGGCTCGGGCATCATATTGTTATCCAGCCACGCGTCACTCACGTAGTCTGGCGTGCCGACCGTCGAATAAGCCAACTTCCTCCGGTTCGCCTTCCAAGTCGCGATATCCTGCTTGCTCGTCATGGTCAGATTGATCGCATTAACCATGACGCTGTTCCTCGCGGCGGATCCCTGGCCGTTGGCAGCCCCTCCCCGCGTAGTCGACGTCGCAGAGGACGAGACGTCCCCGCCGCCGAGGAGACGCTGGTAGTACGCCGAGTCGTGCTGCTTGTGGAATCCCGTGGAGAGACCGAAATCGGAGAGCTTAATGTGGCCCATCGCGTCGATGAGGATGTTGTCGGGCTTGATGTCGCTGTGGAGTGTTAGCGGGACTGATCAGCCAACTCGTCAAGCCTCGTCAAACCAGTGCAAGATATGCGTGGGGATGGCGAGGTCTGACAACGAAAACCGGATGCCAGCTCACCGGTGGATGAAACCGAGGTTGTGGACCGCCTCGATAGCGAGGATACACTCGGCCATATAGAACTTGGTCACGTCCTCGGAGAACGTATCGTACTTGATCAACCTGAACGGCGTATCAGCTCAACAGCTCAGTTCAACACCAGGTCGCCGACACAGGTCAGACCCGCCGAGAGACGCCCGCTAGGACCGCCGCGCCAGCTCACATCGTCATGAGGTCTCCGCCTGGGAGGAATTCCATGACGAGGTAAAGGTATTGAGTGTCCTGGAACGAGTAGTAGAGCTGCACGACCCATGCCGAGTTGCTCTCCGCGAGGACGTCGCGTTCGGCGCGGACGTGTGCGAGCTGCGATGCGTGAGCGGGGGTCAAATGTCACGGGTCGTGTTTAGTCGCCCCGGTATATTATGCACGGCAAATAGGAGAGCGCGGGCATTGGACACGACGAGCCCCCATGAAGTGGTTGGGAGTAGCGAGCCGCGGAACGAGTCGCGGGCCAGGACAGGGGCAAGAAGCAAGGAAATGCACCAGTCGTAGACACAGAGGCCGGCTTGTGAAAGCGACGACAACGCACGAAGTGGAAAGCTCAAAGCAAGGCACAATTCGCCCGCACACACATTCCGAACCAAGTCGAACCGAACCGAACCGAACCGACCCACCTGATCCTTCTTGAACATCTCATTCTTCCTCAACGTCTTCATCGCGTAGATCTTGCCCGTATCGACTTTCTGGACCAGCCTGACCTCGCCGAACGCGCCTTTGCCGATGACTTTGACTGTGCGAAAGTCCTCGAGGCCGATCCGGGTGCGGCGGAGGCGGAGGAAGCTGTGGCGCCGAGCGGGCATCGAGCGAAGCGAGGCGAGAAGCGGAATGCGAGGACGCAAGAATACAGATAAGATAGGACATGAGAGCGAGGCGCAGCAATGCAGGTCAAGGGGAAAGGGAGGGGGGGAGGGAGTGGTGATTACGCCGAGACAGGGCAGCAAAGACGGGAGGAAGAATGAAGAAAGTGGCGGCGCAGAGGTACGTCGAAGAAGTTTAAAGGTGCGCAGAAGTAGAGGAGGCAAAAGGAGCAAGCGAGAGAATGAGAGAGAGAGTAGTGATGATGTAACAGCAGACATGTAGTGGAGGTGTCGATGCAGTGCGCGATCATGGCCAAGTGAAGAAGTACCGGCCGGGAGAAGTTGACGAGGGAGTGATTAAGAAGATATCGTCAGCGATGTACAACCAGAGGCAACGGGGTCGGTCGCTCACTTGCTCTCCCTCCGACCGAGCGCGATGAGCTGCCTCGCCTTGAGCGAGTCCGGGGTAAGTGCGTCCGCTGCGAGCTGCTTCTCGAGCGTTGTGCGTCTGTGGGCGAGGGCGGGCGAGCGGCGAGCGAAGGGGCATAAGAAGGGACGAGCGGACAGGGATCAAGCGGGCGGAGGGATGGTACCGGCGGAGTGCGCGACATGGTTGGCATGAGTGAGGCGGTGGGGGAGAAACGTTGAAGGTGGGTCGGGAGCGAGTGGGATTAAACACGGGGTCGACCGGGCGAAGTGAGCGACGAAAATCACATGAACGTCAGCTCCAGGTCTTCGAGAAGTATGTGCAAGCCGGCTCCGTCGTGTTATGTCGACACTCTGGAGCCTCGTACCGGATAGGTCACGCCCCACTCACCTCTCCTTCCTCCCCACGACACCCTCCACGGCCTCCTTGTAATACAGCTCCAACTTCATCTTTGCCGCCATCGCCTTGCCGGCCGTGGACTCGCCGAACTGCGCCGGCTTCCTCTCGAAATACACGTAGTCAGGCCCTTTATCGCCTGGCGACGAGGAGGAGGACGATGATCCCCCTCCCCCTCCTCCGCCGGGATGGAGACCTTGTCCACCGTGTCCACCGTGTCCGGCGTGTCCGACCTGCCCGCCTGCGGTGGGAGCCAGAGCGCCGGGATGGCCCAGTGACGGCTGACCGATCTGGGGAACCGCCGGGAGAGGGGAGATCCTCCCGGGAGGATTGAACTGCTGGGGTCCAGGACCAGCCTGCGAGGACGCCGGGGCGAATGATGGGCCAGGTTGAGGACGGTAGGCCATGGTGCGAGGTGTCAAGGTGGTGGTGATGCGAGGCGAGTAGGGCAGACGGAGACGGGGGTGGGTACAAGGAATGTACCGGGCAGCGGTACTGGTGCGGGGCGTACGTGGGAGAGAAGAGGAGTCGGATCGGTCACCAAGAGATGGAGAGAGGAATGGAAGTGGATTGAAATCAAACGAAACGAAAGATGAAACGGCGAGGCCAGCACGACCCCCCGCGTTGGTCAATGGGTCGGTGCGATCGGCAAAAGACAACCAACCGTCCAGGCGAGGCGAGGCGCGTCAGGGTAGTCGCGTCGGCAAGGAACCTAATTCAACGTAATCACAATTACAAGCACAATTACAATTGCGATTACAAACTCGACCTGGATTCAATCAAATCGGTATTACAGTGCCGTTACAGGCCCAACCGAGCCACCGCTTTCTGCTTTGCCCAGCCGGCCCGCTGCCAGTTGCTGATCACTGCTGTTCATTGCTTTCTCATTTATTTGTACACTGCTTTGACTTCTCGCCGAGCGCCTTCGCCTTCCTCATGCACCATAGTCAATCCACTATCCTCGACCTAGATCCGGTCCCTCAGAAACACAGACGCAAACGCAGAGGCGACGGACGCAGATGGGGACCAGCGCAGCGCTGTCATCCCGATGGCGTACAGCACGGCTCTGCACTCAGTTGGTGTGGAACTTGTGCTGCACCTGGTCCTTCAGCTATGCAGTGGTCAGCGCGGTTCCGATTTCCCGTTGGTGCGGAGGAAGCAGGCTGCGTTGGGAGGATCACAGGATCAAACCCAGGCGACGGCCGCGCCACGCTCCACTCACGTTGCGGACGTCCTCGTTGAGGGCGGGGAGAGAGTCCTCGTAGTGGCCCTCACGGGTCTTGTGGCGGTACTTGAACGCGGCGACAGCGCTGTGTGAGGACGAGGGGAGGATATATACCGTCCACGAGTGTTCAGTGGAGTGTGGAGGAGAGGCGGAGGTCAAAGCAAATACAGGGACAGGATGTCAAAGCGTGATGCCGCGCGGAGTCATGATGAATCGCGAAGAGATGATAGAAGCAGTGGAGTATCTCGATCAGCAACGTTCGTAAAGCTTGACTTGGGACTGGGGTGACTCGGACTTACGAAGGGTGCGTGTCCTGCTTGTCGGTGGATTCCCATGGGTTGACCATGCCTCCCCGGACCAATGACCTCTGCGCGTCGGGCTCTGCCGACTTGGTCATGCTGCGTGTGTCAGCGGGGATCTCCAAACCCCCAAGGCTTCAAGGCTCGAGGAGCATGGGCTGGCTATAAGGGGCGATTGGCTATGGTTGTAGTCGGGTAATGTGAGATGGGGAATGTGAGATGTGTCACCCCACGGACAAGAAGTAGCCCGCAGCGGCAAAGGCGCCGACGACGATGAAGCTCAGAGGGTAGAGCGCGGGGTCGCGCTTGGCGAACCGGTTGACCTTGTGGGTTGCCTGCTGGATGTTGGCCCGCTGTGTGAGCTTGTGGGGGTCGACCTGGGGGTGGGACGTGGGGTGTGGGGCGTCATGGGAAATGTGGAGTCACCAAGCGGGTGGGAGCACGGCGCGCGCGGCGGTGAGGTAGTGCCAGTGTCATGCAAGGGGTGGTGGGAAGCACAAGCGTCCAATGGTCCAATGGAGTTGTGGCAGCATGCAGGAGAGGTGGCGAGACGAGACGAGGTGACCCGTAAGCGGACGACACCGGCAGTGGTGGAAAGCAAGACAGCGGGAGGATCGATACGTCAGCGACTCCCAATCCTACTGCGGGAAGTCGGAGTCCCACTCACATCGTGCTCGCGAGGGGGCAGGGAAGACATGTTGCTGGTGTGTGGGGTGCGGTGAGGGTGTGTTGGGAAGTGTGAATCTGTGCGGATCGGGTGTTGAAGTGGTGTTAAGGATGAACGAGTAGTAGGGAGTGGGTATAGGTGGTCGATGGTTGCCGCCGATCCCTTCTTATAGCGGGGACTGGGATTGTCATGGGTGTGCTAAGCCCGGGTACGGTTACGAGCGAACTACGATCCGCCCTCGCACCGTCCTGCACCTCCCCGGCTCCCCCCCTGCTGCGCTGCGCTGACTGCCCGGCTCTGCTTCCCCCCCCCCCCCCTTAGAGGACCAACTCCCTTGACCCTTGACCCGTCGTCGCAATCTGAGTCGATGGGTGCTCCTCATGTGACCTCATCCTCATCTAATGACACCTACTCACACTCCGCCACAAAGGATCGCTCCGTCGATTCCAGCCAGACTAGTGTGGCGGGTGGCGCGATCCCACAATGACGTAGCCCACAGGTGGACCGGCGAAATCTTAACATCGAATGGCTTAGGTAAGCAAGAGATTCGATAGCGTTGACTTGGCACACCTCCATCCAAGCCGTCTATATGCTGGTGCATTGGCGCACGAGATCGGGATGGATCTGCCTGACAAACTATATCTCTGGGCTCGGGATGCTACTTGCTACACGATTACGCCGGGTCCGCTTCCTTCCTCATCTCGTACATGTTCCTCCGTCCGCCCATGGCAGCAGCTGTCTGCTGCCGGTTCGCTGTTGATTATATCCAAGACTTCCACTCCACTCCACACCGGTCCCCTTCCAATCGCTCCCTGCGAGCTCGGCTAAGGTCTGGTCGCTTGCTCCTGTGTCATTGCTAGCCGCCGTCGAGTCTGAATCGCACGTCACGCCTTGTGGTCGACTCGCGTAGTCGATCGCACATCACGCCTTGTCGTCGACTCGCGTAGTCGATCGCACATCACGCCTTGTCGTCGACTCGCGTAGTCGATCGCACATCACGCCTTGTCGTCGACTCGCGTAGCCGTGCTCGACTCCTCATCCTCCTTCGCAACGTTACTGCTGCTCTCACCCTCCTCCTCGGGCGCCGGAGTCTGCGTCTGTGCTGGCGTGGTTTGGCTGGTCTTCCCCTTGTCCTGCTTCATATCCGCGGATTCGCCTCCCTTTCCGGCATGATCGCTCATCGTCTTGTCGCCCTCTGCAGCTCCTCCCTTACCTTTGGTCGACTTCGCGTCGTCCGCCGTCTTGTTCGTCTTCGAGTCCTTGCCGGTGCCCTTCTTGTCCTCCTGCTGGGGCTGCGCCGGGGTCTGGGACCCAGACGCGAATCGGTAGTACGAACCGGTGTGGTCGGTCTCGTGCACGATCGTGAGACGTTGCAAGTCGGTGAGGAAGTTCTCGAGCTTCTCATTCTTGTGAGAACGCGTGGTGCGACCAATGTTGTCGAGCCAACGGATCTTGTTGAGGATGAGATCTGGGCAGACCGTCAGTGCCCGCGACGTTCTTGATGACTAGTGACGGAAGTGAGATGCGGGTTTAGCCACTCACAGACAAGAAGAATGATGATGGTGACGCCAAAGGAGTAGCACCAGAGCTTGACGACGGTCACGATGTCGGTCCACCCGCCGTGAGGAGCCTCGCCGGAGATCCATCCGAACAGGGAGAAGATGCTGGCCCTGGAGCACGTCGTAAGCACCGTACATAGGACAAAACAACCAAAGCTCGCAGCCAGAGTCGCAAGTCACGCACAGAATGTCAACGCCGAGCACAGCTCCGATGAGCTGCCAGGAAGGCCAGACGTTGGGGGTGCCGGGCTCTTGCGCTAGGCGAGTAACGACTGATGAACGAGTCAGCGGGACATCGTCTCCCGTCTCGGTCAGCCGGATCGCTCACATATGATCCACGACTCGGTAAGGGCGACCTCGAGGAAGAGGACCTCCTGGACCGAGCCAAAGTTCTGAACGATACCGCCGTGCTGCCCATCGGGGGAGAGGAACATGGTACCGCGGATGATCCAGGTGCCGGCGGCGAGCAGAAGGCCTGGACAATGTAAGCCAAGCTGGCTGCGAGCGTGCTGCGAACCGACTCACCCATGATGGTGGAGATGATCCAGACCTTGGGGAGCTGCCACTCGACGGGCTGACGAGCGTACGGCGCGCGGTCATAGGCAATTGCGATGGTTGCGACGTCAGCAAAGATGGCCAGGAAGCTGCAATTGTCAGCACGGTACCGCGAGGTAATGCGACAAAGACGTACACGATGAGATCGACCCGGATCGTTTCGTTCAGGATCAGGATCGAGAGCATGAGGTAGACTTGGAGATGAACACAAAGGGCGATACTGCGACCATCAGCGCGGGTTTCTCCGGTCCACAGTGCACAACCCGACTCACCGATAGATGATGTACGCCTTCATTCGGTGGAAGATCTGTCGCGCGACCTTGATGGCCGTGATGATAGTGCTGAGACCCTCGTCAAGGAAGACGACGTCCGCGGCCGTGCGGGCAGCGTCGGAAGCGCCCTCGACGGCGATACCGCAGTCTGCCTTTTTGAGCGACGGGGCATCGTTCACTCCGTCTCCGGTCATGGCGGTGAGATGGCCGCGTTCCTGGAGAAGCGAGACCACCTGGTACTTGTGTTCCGGGAAGACTTCTGCGAAACCGTCCGCGGCCTCGACAAAGTCGCGGATATCAGAGCCGGCCATACCGCCACCAATGAGCTTTTCAGAGTCGTACACGTTGGTCTTGAGGCCGAGCTGCTTGCAAGTCTCCTTGGCGATGGCGACGGCGTCGCCGGTGAGCATCTGCCTGCGTCAGCACGAGCACAAAATGTATATACCATTGTGAAACGGTGTGGCAAAGAGGCGGCGACTCACCTTGACCTGGATACCGAGTTCGTGGGCCTCGCCGATCGTCTTTGCAGTGTCCGCTCGCGGGGGGTCAAACATGCAGAGCATTCCGAGGAGCTCCCAGTCCTTGCCGTCCTCCTTGACCGCCACACCGAGCGACCTGAAGCCGCGAGTAGCAAACTGCTGCGCCTGGTCACGGTACGCGCGCACCGTGTCGGCGTCGAAGCGCGAGAGTTTGAGGATAGCGTTGGGCGCACCCTTGGCGCAGGTGAACTTCTTTCCGTCCTTCTCGACTTCGGCGGTGATCCGCTTGGATACGGGGTCAAAGGGTGTGAACTTGTTTGTCTTCCATCCGGCACGTAGCATCTCCTGCGCCTTGGGGTAGTCCTGGGCAAGCATAAGCAAACTCTCCGGGCACGGTCGGGTGGGGTTGTCCAAACTGGGAAGTGATGAGCAGGGATCGGATCACTCACCTTGAGACCAACGACAGTGACCTTGTCGATGGGGTCGAGACCGCGTACATTGTGCGACGAGGCGAGGACAGCGACGGTCATGAACCAGTTGGGGTCGACGTCGGGCGCGATGAACGGGTCGTTGAGAGAGAGCTTGTTGGCTGTGAGTGTACCGGTCTTGTCCGAGCAAAGGATGTCCACTCCTGCAAGAGACTCGATCGCCGTGAGTTTCTGTACGATGGCCTTTCGTCGTGCGAGGTATGCCGCACCGACGGCAAGCGTCGTGGTGGTGACGACTGGGAGACCGACCGGCACGCCGATGATGAGGAAGACAAGGGCGTAGACGAGGAGGTTGTTCTGCGATGGCGTCGAGATCTGGACTCCGCGGAAGAAGGAACCGATCCAGACCACGAAGATGAAGAAGATGACGAGCACGAGGAGACTCGTACCGATTCCGCCGAGGACGATCTGGAAGTGGCCCTTCTCGTTCGAGTCGGAGACGAGCTGGGCGGTGCGCCCCACGAAAGACTCTTTGGCAGCGCAGGTGACCACGGCGTAGCACTTGCCGCGCTTGACGCCACAGGTGTAGTACGCAATGTCACCGATGAACTTGTCCACAGCGAGGGACTCGCCCGTGATGGCCGACTGGTCGACAGAGCAGAGGGAAGGGCCCTTGTGCTTGTCCTCGTCGTCATCCTCGTCGTCGTCGTCGTCGTGATGACCTTCCTTCTCATCGTCGTTGTCGTGGTGCGTGTCATCGGAGGAGCGGCTCGACTTTTTCTTCCCGGCCTTCTCGAGGATCTCCTTGGCCTGGAACGTGAGCGACGGAGAGAGCGGGTGGGGGGTTAAGGAGGAGAAGGAGGGATTGAGGAAAGGGGTCTCCGCGACTCACCTTCGAACCGTCCTTGTCAGAGTAGTCACCGAGGATCTTTGCGTCCGCCGCGATGGTCTGTCCTTCCTCAAGAACGAGGATATCACCGGGTACGAGTTCTCTCGCCTCGATGTCTTGTTCTTTGCCATCACGGACGACCGTGGCCTTTAGGGCGATCCCAGCTTTGAGCTGGGCGACGATGTCCCCGGCTTGCCTAGCCACGTCAGGATCCAGATGATAACATTCAGGTCGGACACCCGGAGACATCAACACCGAGACATCAATACCTCAACACCTTGGTGTCTCCTACTTTGATGTCTCCTACTTTGATGTCTCCTACTTTGATGTCTCGATAACCCAGAGAGAGCTGGAGTGCTCCAGTGCAAGAAACGCCACACTCACTTTTCCTGGTACCAACCAACAATAGCGTTCATCATGAGGATCCCGATGATGACTCCGAAATCGATCCAGTCCTGGAGACCCGCCGCGAGGATCACGGCGATCTCCATGACGTAGAGGATGGGACCGCGGAAGTAGGAGATAAATTTGAGGACTTGGTTTTCGGAGGGGCTGGGGGCGTGAGCTCGGCACGGCGACGACGATGACAGGATAACAAAGGGCGACGAGGAGGATAAGGGCGATATGCAGGACATGGAGGACAATGAGGACAAGGAGGACAGGGACAGCAAGGACAGCAGGGACAGCAAGGGCAGCAAGGACAGCAAGGGTGACGCGGACGTCACCCGTGATCATGGTGTGGGGGGTAATGCAGGCAACAGACTCATCGCGGCACACCTCGCTCACCTCTCGAGCTCGTTGAAGCCGGCCAGCTTACGGCGCTCTTCCACATCGCCCGATGAGATACCTTTCTGCCTATCGGTATCGAGCCACTCTGGCGGGATCTGCGATACAACCAATCAGCTCAGCTCGGATCGGTTGCCAGTGTCGCCTCGACCCACCCTGCGCTTGCCCGAATCCACCTTGACCTTCTTCCACGGCATGTACCATTTCCTGGTGTACTTTGCGTCCTTGTCGTCGTCGTCGTCCTCCCCGCCGCCCTTGTTCTTGAGCTTCTCTTTTTGCTCGTTGACGTATCGGAGGAGCACATCGTACTCTTCGCCCTCGTACTCTGATACACACCCGGATCAGCACTACAACCGACAGGAACGTGGATGTGAAGACGGATATGGAATGGGCTTGGACATGGACATGGACATGGACATGAAAGTGGACGTGGACATGGAGGAGCAGGAAGTGTAGCCCGTGTCACCCACTCTTCTTCTCATCCTCATCGTGCCGCCGCTGCTCGGCCTCGGCATCGCCGTCCTCGGCAGAGTGATTCTTCTTCCGGTGGATGATAGCCATAATGAGGGACTATCCGAGGGTTGAAAACGCTACACATGCTCAGCGTCGCCCTCTGGGAAACTGGACAACTGGATACGACCAGAGTCGCTGCTCACCTCGCTTGTCGCAGCGTGAGGAAGCGGCTGGATTGGCCGAGGCGCTTCTCGCTCTCCCTAAGGCGGGGATGGGTTATGGCTTTCGCAAGCTCGCCGAGAGGTAGCACGATCAAGTGTAAGCGCAAGTACAGGTGCAAGTGCGAGTACAAGTGCGATTACAAAAGCCAAGAGCAATGGGATGAGGAGACGACGAGGCGAGCAGACGACGAGGCTCGCTGCGAGTACTGCTCGGTACTTGGTACTTGGTGCTCGGCGCTCGGTGCTCGGTGTTAACTGCTCTGCTCAGTGACACTGAGCACTGCGTGGTGTGGTGCGGTGTGGGCGTTTGCGTCTGCGTCTGCGTCTGTGTCTGCGTTTAGAAATGACGAGCACGTCACATCCCATCTGTCTCGCATCCTTCCGGTATTTCGGCTGGCATGCCCTATTCCTATTCACGACGTATGACGCAGCGAAGTGACACGGCGCGGGGCGAGGGAACACAGACACTTGACACTTGTGACACTTGTTCAGGAAGAACACTGCGCGAGTACGGTAACGGCAGACAAAGGCGAGGGAGGAGGAGGACGGAGGACGATCATGGCGTATGGGCGTATGGGCGCAGGCGCCTGATCGCACGCAATGTGCAAGGTGTGGTGCAGTCACTTCACCTCGCCTCGGGGTTCGGTCGAGTCCGATGGGGCCGGCTCTGGCTGCATGCGGACACGAGGGAGAGAGAGTAGGTAAGTGTTCCGTTCCGGGACCGGCATGGGAGAGGGGCTCTCAGGCAGGTGGGTTTGAGTTGGAGTTGCCGAAAGAGTAAGTAAGCTGTTGGGCAAATGACACCACACCACCTGTCGACTTATTTCGGGCGGTTATGACGCCCAGCTGCGACCCAGCTCCCAGCTCCCACCCCAGGCACGGTCTACCAAGATCGGGGAATGACGTCAATCCACACGATTCTTGGAACCGCCAACCGCCTGGGATGCGGCGCCCCACCGGTGTGGCGCTCATTTCCTCGATTCCAGCGGAAGAGGGTACGACGGCGGCGGCGGAAGACGACGAGACATAGCTGTGGAGGCAGGTAACGCTGCAGCTTCGGCCGGTGCTTCTCGCACGAAGAGGTCCGTGGCACGTGACGGTCCTCATAGACGAGAGGCGATCGGCAGAGTTTGTATCGTTGTCATGCAGTCCACTGACCGTCTGTGCTCAGCAGTCCCAGGTAGAGATGCTCCAGGAAGTCGAACCGAGCGCAAGCGAATGATCTGGCTGGTTCGACCTGCTGGTTCAGCTGGTTCAACCAGCTTTCCTAAGATGTAGAGTACTTGGTACGGTACGAGTACCCTCCTATTCTCTCATCAGCGAGGCAAGCCGTGCTCTTGACTTGAGCATCAAGCCAGCCGGACCCCTCACCTAGCAAGGATCGAAGTAATCAAACTTGCAACGAGTCCAGGACTCACTCGATCCGAGTGCATGATCGGTACTTTTACAACATCCAGATACCACGCCCAAGGTTCCAAGACCACCGATGCCCCTTTCCGATACCGCATAGCCCTTGTGGACCACCTAGCCCCTGCAAACCCGGCTGTGCCTCCTGACCCCCGGAATAACCCGGCTGCGCCTCCTAGCCCCCGGTATGCTCGTTGCACCTCTACCACACCTCTACTTGCTGTTCCGCCCCGCACCCAAAGCACCGCTGGAACGATCTCGTCCCGCCCTCCTCGTCCGCCTCCTCGCGGACGTCCTCGAAATGATGCACGTGCTCCGCCTCCTGTCTGCGCTGATACAGATTGTTCCTCGTCCGTTTGCGAAGACTACGAGCGCGTCGGCGTCAGCACGGCGCGACGAAGAGGACATCTAGCACGTCTCGTACGACTCGACGCGAGCAGCGCAACTCGATGCGAATCTGTATGACCAGTCCCGCTGGACCCGCGCGGCCGAGGACTCGCTGCCCAGTGACGACAACGCGGCAGTGAATGGCCACAACAGACCAGACCAGTCGAGTCGCGCTGGGTGTCGTGCAAGTGTAATCGATCCGTCACTCACTCTCTCAAGCCTTGCTCAAACTTCGCTTCTCGCTTCCTCTTCTTGTACGCCTCTCTTCTCTCCCACTCCTTGTCGAGCCCTTCCTCCCCTCCCCACTTGTCCAGCGCGACCTTCTCCACCTGCTCACGCAGGAAGAGCATCATGTTGCTATAAGTCGATGCGTGCGGGTTCGCTCGGAGCAGGTGCGGCAGGAGGTCCTCGTCCTTGAGCTCGGGGTCGGTGAGAAGGTAGTCCTGCGGGGGTGTCAGCGAGTGGGCTTAGACCGACTCTCCCCTAGACTCGCGCGACCACGTAACCACGTCGTCCCGCAATGCAACGTTCATATGCCTGGTTTCAAGCCAGCCTGGAGCGGGAGCGATGGCTGGAGTTGGCAGGAGCTCGCTGAGACGGTCGACACATCAACTCACCTCCTTACACTCCGTCTTGGTGAGGAGCGAGTACTTCTCCGGGAACTTCTCCTTGCACCGCTTACAAACCCTCGTGCCGAACACCTTGGCGCGTCAGCTGGCTCCCAGTCTACACGTAGCGTGCAGTGTGCAGTGCGTCGTGACTCGTCTCTGACCCAGACCTGAACCCAGACCTACCTTGAGGAACTGGTGGTCTATCTCCAACGACTTGCACTCTTTGCACCGTGGTGAGGTCTCGGGGTGTATTGCTGCGGTGTCAGCGGAGCTTGACCCCTCAACCCATTGACCATGATCCATTACAGAGCCCAACACAAAGGACACGTCACACGTAATACAGGACGCAGGACGCAGGACGCAGGACGCAGGACGCAGGACGCAAAACGCAGGACGCAGGACGCAGGACGCAGGACGCAGGACGCAGGACGCAGGACGCAGGACGCAGGACGCAGGACGCAGGACGCAGGACGCAGGACGCAGGACGCAGGACGCAGGACGCAGGACGCAGGACGCAGGACGCAGGACGCAGGACGCAGGACGCAGGACGCAGGACGCAGGACGCAGGACGCAGGACGCAGGACGCAGGACGCAGGACGCAGGACGCAGGACGCAGGACGCAGGACGCAGGGCGCAGAACGCAGAATGCAGGACGCAGAGTGGAGAACGCAGGACGCAGGACGCAGAGTTCACCCGCCCATCGCACCTCTCCGTCCCACTCACCAGGCTCCTCGCCTTCGCGTATCAACTGCTTCTCCCTCTGCTTCTCCCTCGCCACCTCTATCACGCTCTTTATCCTTTCGCCATTCAGGTCGTCCTCCGTCAGAAAGCCTCCTCGCGAGTTGTGGAGCTTGGACAGGTCGTATTCGAAGTATTTCCCCTGATCGGGGGGTCAGCATGGTCCTGCCAGCGTCGTCCAGGTGGTTCGGTGTCTCCCTCCATCCGAGAAGACAAACGGCACCGCACGCGCGACAGGTGATGATTAGATGCCGGTGTAACTCGATGGCGGTCCTCCGAGCAGGAGTACATGATCACAGGATCACACTTCCACCACCAAGTCCCGGTTCTCCATCCACCATCCACAAACCCGCCATCCACAATCCAAACCACCGCCGAGACAGGAACACCTCCGAGGCAAGCAGGACTCCAAGAGCACTCACCAGACCCGGATCCCTGCGCAACGGCGGCTCCCCCGCCTTATCCTGACTCTGCTCCGCCAGCGCATTCCTCGAACTGCTCGGTCCTGCAACCGGCTTATTCACGTATCCCTGGCCTGGCCGTTGCGCATTCGCTCCATCGCGAGACGACCCGGCGGCCCCCGTGGGCACGGTCGCCGCTGTGAGCCTGTCTTTGGCTTTGAGGCGATTCAGAGCCGCCAGGCGAGCTTGGGAGGGTGTGAGTGCTGGGACCACGGGGTTGGGAGTGGACATTACAACGCGAAACTCAACAAGAAACGGGTATATACAAGATTGGAGAAGGATGAATCAGACGATTCAACTGAACTCGACTGGACTGGACTCGTAACCGGCCGGTGGCAACAGACATTTTGGGATGACGTAAGCGGGCAGGGCAATCTACAGTATCTCGTCGATCGAGGTGGCAGTGGCCGTGCGCAGAAGACGGATACATTTGACTCGTATACGACTGGGGGGTGTATAAATCGTCTCCTGTCACCACTGCCACGGCAGTCCTTCAACACTCGCACCCTGTCTTGTT
Source organism: Saitozyma podzolica (assembly GCA_003942215.1). Classification (NCBI taxonomy): domain Eukaryota; kingdom Fungi; phylum Basidiomycota; class Tremellomycetes; order Tremellales; family Trimorphomycetaceae; genus Saitozyma; species Saitozyma podzolica. The sequence continues at coordinate 545,609 of RSCD01000019.1, read as the reverse complement.
CGCGATCAAAGTAGCAAATCAGGACGCGCACCCCCACCCGCACCCGCACACCGCCCAAGACAGGGGGTAAGACCCCAACCCCAAAGCTTCTCCAGAGCCACTAAAACGAAAAACACACCCAACACGACATCGCCTCCCTTCCCTTTCCACTGCACGTCGCCCCGCCCTTTTCCGCAAACTCGCCATCTGAGAGACCTTCGTTCGGATCCCTCATCGATCGCACCTCACTCCTTGACTCTCGCATCTCCCCTCAGTCCTTCCTCTCATCCTTAGCCAGCCCGTCATGCCAGCCGTCGTTGTTCGGAACGACCAGCCCCAGAGCCGTGTCCGGTGCGGGCAGGATCGGCAGGCCCAGACGATGCCGCAGATCGTTGATCTCGTTGCGCTGCGCGTCGACCTGGTTGCGCAGAGCCGAGCACTCGTCCTCCTTGGCTCGAAGCGTGGCCTCGATGTTGCTCACGTAGTCTGAAAACGATGTTAGACAAGGTATTGTGTAAACATTCGCCGTGCACTCACCCTTGCGCTTTGCCCTGAATCTGCGGGCACCAATCCTGGTGGGTGTGAGCGGTGTCACAGCAGAGACACCGCCGGACTTACCTGTTCCTCACTTGCTTCTTGTCTCTCGGGTTCAACGCCTTGTACTCGTCCTGCGGCATCCCCCACGGCTGATCGTCCGTCGAGTCCAGCTTGCCGTACTTCATGTCCTCGTCCCAGCTTTCGCTCTGGCTAGCACTCGTGCTCCTCCGCTTGCTCTTGGGGAGAACCGCCGGGGTCTTGGTCACGCTTGGGTACGAAGACGATGAGGCTGACGAGGCGGTGATCCCGGGTGGGATGAGGTGGGTTGTCGGGGATGTCGGAGACAGGTGGCGGACGCCGGGGGAGGAAGAGTATCCTCCGGGCAGTCGAGGCGATTCCGAGTACGAATGCGGAGGAGGGGCCCGGTGGTTGCCGCTGAGCGAGGGCGCGTTCATCGCCACTGGCGAGGTGACGGGGTAGTGATAAGGCTGGCCGGGCGCGCCCATCGGCATGTGGCCGCCATAACCCATCGTGTGAGGGAGGTTGTGCATCCCCTGTCCCGATCCGCCTCCGTGAGCCCCCGTGGGCGAGTGGTAGGACGAGTAGAACGTCTGGGAAAACGGCGGGAGGTTCATGTTGCTGTTGTGCGACGACGAGGCGTGCGGTGGCGGCGGTGGTGGTGGCAAAAACGATGACTGTGAGCGTCTGTGGCTCGGGTCGTCACTCGCGCTGTCGCTCGGATTGGGAGGCGAAGTGGTCTGCCTTTCGGGACGGCTTGGATCGTGCGGATAATAGTTGTAGAAACTTTGTGATGGCTATGGAAGTCAGATGGGGGTCCATGGCAAAGTCGGCTCGACTCCGACTGACCCAGTTCTGATCCATTTCGCGATTGAGAGGGGGTTTAGGACGAGGTGAGCACGGGGAGGCCCAAGCGTCTCGACTAGCGATGGCTGGGTAGATCAGCGTCGGCAGCGGGGCGAGAATCCAGGGCGGATCCGCGAGAAGAGGGGTTGCCATGGATTACAGGAAGACACGGAGGGGTTATGTGAGTATGTTTCACCAACGAGCGACACCCCACCCAGACCGGGATGGATGGGATTAAGAGGGATGAATGGATTGCAGTGCCGTGCTTGACAGACAACCACACGACCACACAGAGAGGCGTATGGTACTCACCGTTCAGGTCGAAGACGAAGTGGGGGTTTACGATCTCTTCAAAGTCCCTGTGACTGCGACTGCGACTGCTTGCCGCCTCGCACCTGGTTCAAGGCCGGACAAAGAGGCAGGGAGCACAGGGAAGGGCCGTGGAGTGCGGCAGTGCGGTTTGCCTTTCCGCGGCTGGTCGGGGGGAGGGCGGAGAAAGTATCCGCACGACACGATCGAGTCGAGGGACTGCAGAGAGGATGGGCGTGGTGAGGTGGGTGAGGGCTTACGACGAGGGGGATCGGCGAATGGCGCACGCCCCGCTGCTTGCCTTGTTTGCCTTGTTTGCCTCGTTACGACGAGGTCTCTTGAGGTTCCGGCGGCGCGGGCGGGCAAGGCCGGCGATGCGGGCAAGGAGGGCGCAATGAGATTGCGCACGCCCGTTTCGGAGCGGGAGGAGTTCCGGATGAGGCGTCGTTACGATTACGAGGAGAAGGAAGCGCAAAGTGAAGTCGCGGGAAGGCGTTGGAACAAGTTGTCGAAAAAGCAATGTGTAGGACGTCTCAAACTCGAAGCGCAGGTGCTGGGGTAAAGCTATCCGCTAAGGCGAGGAGTAAGGGGTCTCCCCTTGATCTCCAGGCCCCGCTGTATTGCGTGTGGAGTCGAGTTGGGTTCGATTCAAGGCTCCGGGGCGGTCGAATGGTCGACTGTTCGGTGTTGGTCAGGCCGAGAGAGAACAAAGTTGGACCCGAACAGGGTCCGACGGTGTTTCCAATGTATGACAGGGATGGCCTGTGGATTCCACGAGCGTGCTGATGTGGAACAGCGGTCCGGATGGTTCGGGTTAGGGAGTGTGGGGCGCAGAGAAGCTGTGCGGTGCAGCGGGGTGCGGTACGGAGCGGTCTGTAGGGCGGTCCCGCGGGAAGTGGATCTCGTGACGTGAGTCTGAACCCAACGAGGGACCTGTACAAGCAGGTGGTGTCGTGGGGATGAGGGGGTTGACCGGCGACCGGCCAGAAGGCTGCGCGGGAGCGAATTGGGTGGTGCGGCAGAGGCGCGCGGTTGCAGGTGCGGGTGGGGCGGAAGTGTGACACCGAGGTGGTGAACTGAGATGGGTCTGGGGATCGGATGAAACGACGTGAGATCGGGCGAGACGGGCTGGCCGTTGGTCGGGGTCGGTGAGTGCTCGGCGGTCGCTGAGTGGTGATAACGAAGGGGGCTAGACAGACAGGCGTTGTATGTATGTTTGTTTGCGAGCTGCGTGGGTGTGGGCGTGCGTTTGTGAATTGTGACTAGTATAGCACGCCGCACCCGTACCAGGTCTTTGGTCGGTTTGGCTTGGCTTTGTTGACGAGATTTGGAGAGAGACGAGCGGGTTGCGGGGTGGTCGTTTGCCCTCCCTGTGCTTGAAGTATGTATACCTCGAAAGAGTCGACGCCTCGAGTCTGGTTTGGGGGAGAAAGACGGCAAGGCGAGTTGGGCTAGGCGATGCGTTGCGATACTAGCGGCAGCGTCGGCGGGACTGGGTGCAGTTGACCATGGCGTAGGGGAAAGAGAGACAGCGAGGGGAGGGAGAGGAGGACGTCGAGAGTCGAGATCACGGGGGTCGTGAATGCGGGATGACGACGAGCGAGTGGCGGGTGCGTGGAGATAGATGGGTGCGGGTGAGATGGGTTTGGTTCTGGCGGGTTCGCTTCTTGCGGTGGTTGGGCCGTTGGGGTGTACCCGATCCGATGTCTGCCTGACGAGATCCGCTCGAATCAGGGTCACTACGGTATAGAGTGATCAGGAGGGGGGAGAAAGTATCACGAGCTCCAAGTCACGAGCGCGAGCTGGGAGTGGGAGGGCGAAGCGTATCGGCGGTCTCCGATCGAGTGCTTACGAGACAGGGGGGTATCAAGCAGCAAAGCAAGCCAGCGAAAGCCGCGAGCAAGAGCGCAAGAGAGCGAGAGAGAGCGGTAGTGGTGTTGGCGACACTGGGCCAGCCTGGGCCTGATGGGTCTGATGTGGTGTATGGGAAAGTCGCCTCGTCTCGTGTGGGATCGTTTCCGTTTCCGCAAGCTGGGGACCCGGAAAGGGGACCGGGGACCTGAGTGCAGCGGGCGAAATCCCTGGGGCGAGCTAATGAGCGTGGGCGAATGGCCCAATGGGCGAATGGGCAAACGGGGAGCAGCGCGGAAGCTGATTACGGTGAATCCTCCGACCAGCGCGGGAGGTCAAGGGCGAGAGAGGAAAGGCAAGGGGCGTGACGCCCCCGTGTCGGTGTCGGCGTCGGCGTCGGTCTATCTCAGATTTCTCTCCTGTTCTCGAGGGGTCGAGACAAGCCCAACCACCACGGTCCACCCGATACCTCGAGACTTGCTGCCGTCGCTGTCGCTGATGCTCTGTCTCGGTCGATCTGGATTTCGCTTGGCACCGCAGCGCAACGACGCAACGACGCAACGACGCAACCCGCAGTCCTCCTGTCCTCCTCCTACTTGGCCGCGCAGAGGAGACACACCGACAGGGTGATATTGGCCGTCGCAAGGGCGTGGGGACAGAGGGACAATTGGGACCGCCGTTGGACATTGGGTGCATCGGACGGGAGGGCCAGGGTGAGAGAAGACGGAGGCAGATGCTTCGAATTCAGGGACAGTTTGGGCACGAGGTGAGGTCGGATCTGGCACAGGAGCAGAGGGATTAGGTGCCATCGGAGGGAGGGAACGGGCACGAGGCGAGCTGGGCGGGTGGGAAAAACAAACAGGTTCCAAATTCAGGAACCAGGGCGAGCGAGCAGCGAGGAGCGAGTCTCTGTCTCGGTGCTCCCTCGGACTGGGCGGACCTGCCCATCTGCCCATCTGCCCCACCACGTCCAGGCTTAGTGTCGGAGGTAACTCACCTCGTCTCCACCTGCGGGGTGGCGCACGCCGCGAGACGCCGCCAGAGCCAGGATGGTGGGAAGCGACAGGGCCCACAGGGACAGCAGGTTGGCCCCTGAGTCAGCTGCTCGAAGCAGGGCCCGGCTCAGGGTGCTCGAACCTCGAAGTGATCCCGGCTAGCGCCAATGAACCGGTCCGAAAAGGGCCGTCGATAACCGGCGAGTCGGTGTCCGGACCAGGACAGGAGCGATCCAATGCAATGCGTGGCGTTGGTGTTGCTGCGTGATAGTCAATCAGCTTGCACCTGGCGCCTCGCACCGGGCTCAAGCCGTGCTACCCCAGGACCCAGGAGAAAGGCGTCGTGTACGCACAGGACTGGAATCATCTCGACTGCGAAGTCGAGTCCCCAGGTCTCGAGGTCCCGAGGTCCCTTGCCTCCACCTGCCATGTCGATCACTCGGCGGAGGACGCGACGGTCTCGTCTCGGGGACCGCTGGGACGGACGAAACGACCAAACGACCAAATGACCAAACTTTGATTCGTCGGGGTCGCCCGTGCTGCCTCCGAAAGAAACTTGGGGGGTTTGGGGAGTTGGGGCGGCGACCGCGGCCACCGCAGATCTGGACGCAATCAACCTCGTTCGATCACCAGCCACGGGCGACCCGTCCCACCCGTCCCTCGCTCACGCCCGGACCATATCCACCGGCGCGTCCAAGTGGGGTAGTACAAAGCCCATGCCGATTGATCTACCGTCTACCCGGCGGTCCAGCCCCATCAGCCCCGCTGGGAGATCTCATCGGATTTCCTCGGTTCATTCCTCCCTCTTCCGTTGCAGTGTGCCCGCGTCGGAGTCACAGTCGGAGTCAGTCATCGTCGGACAAACGATCTCGATCTCGGCGGGCACAGTGTCAGTGTCGGTGCCGACGTTCGTCCGGCTCAATGCGCATGTTGTGTCCTGTCTCCCCAGACGCTTTGGACCGAAGACTGACCGAAGGCATGTCCGACGACGATACGGTATTTCCGAGTCGCATCCTGATTGCGGGGATGGCATGAGACCTGGCATGAACCTCGTTTGATAGCCGTGCACAAGGATAACGTTCTCCCTATGCGACGAGTTGGAGCCTTGTGCAAGTACGAGTTGTGTTCCCCCGGTGACACGCACGCAATGGCGATGGATGCTACATTGCAGTCGATGACCGCCGCCTGCCATCCGGGAAAGAAGGATGAGCCAGTTATCCAATTCTGCCGTTCGGCAGTGTCGCTGGCCAGTGCCAACAGCATCATCGTGAGAGTCGGATATCGCATCGACGAGGACACGACACGGCACGATACGCCCCGTGCTACGGTAGATATAGTCCGGTGCTGTCAGTGGCGTACTAGCGCAGTGTTCGTCCTGTTCAGATGACAACACCACCCGTTCCATCTCCCACCTCTATGAAATCTCCTTGTCGGATCTCGGCCTTACAGCCTGATGGCGCCCCACGGTGCCACGCCCGCCATGGCTGTACTCGGATCAAGTGTTCCGGCCAGATGCGAACACCACCCGCTCGGAGCGATCTTTGTCTTGACTCCCCTGTAACTCTGACAGTGCTCGCTATTGCGCATGACACACGTTGCACTGCAGGTATGTGCTGTCTGCTTCACCCTTTGTGTTACGCCCTTCCGACTCGCAGCTCTTGCAGAGAGCACTCGTACAGCGCCCAATTCGCTTCATTGTGACCGTTCGCCGGACCTTCGCGCCCCGCTCCATCGTCCCTCTATTCCAACAACCATAACCGATGCACGGTGTGCTGCGACAAACGCTCACCCAGTCCCTCGCCCCATACGTCTCTCGCTGCTCTCAATGTTCTCGCGTGTTCTCCCGTTCCCAACGACCCGCGACGAAGCAGCGCAGCGCAACAATCACTCTCCTGGTGCTTCTCGACCCCCGTAACTGCCGCCCGCCGTGCCCCTCGCGCTTCTCGTAATACGCTCCCACGTCCATCCGACACGTCCATCCCACCGCGAGTCCTCCCTACAACCGAAAAGAGCTCGGTACCTCCACCTCCATTCATCCACCGGATAGCGCGGAGAGCATGCGCCAGATCCAGAATCAGCGGACGGAACCTGGATCTGCATATCTGCATCTGCCTCCGAACATCCCATTTTCTCCGAAACGAGTGCCTCACGAACATCTCCGTGCGCCACCTGCCAGTTCGCACACCACAGCCATGGGACATCCCACGAATCAGGACCGCCATCCTCCGTCGGTCACAGATCCCTATAGTCCCGGCACGCAGAGAGTGATGGTTCACTACTACTAACACCACTCAGGCCGTTCAGAGTTCTCACGTCGCGGCCCGGACCTTGGGAACCTACATAGTACCTGTACCGTCCACTTCACCGTCTAGGGTCGAGCCCACGATGCTGTCGCGTGAAGCTTTGCTGGAGAAGCTTTGCTGGAATCCAAAGCCCGGCCAGGGTGCGTATGTTTTACCATTCTGAAATCATGCGGTAGTATGCGCTGTGATCTGACGCGACTCCCCACCAATACCGTGCGGTATCGTATGATTGCGGTGGCCACTCACGGACATACGTTGATGCATGAAACATGGATGGATGAGACGTAATGACAACATGATGCATTTCCCCTCCCCGACGCGGACGAACGGTCCACAGTATACCGCACCGGCAGGACCACCTGCCTGCCCTCGTGCTCTGGCCTGTACCGCCTCTACTCCAGCCTCTATTTGGGTTTGGCCATCGTTTCGCCGACGCTTCGATGATGTATCCGCCTCGTCCTCATCCATTCCATCACGGCGGGACCACCAGCCAGACAACCGTGCGCCAGAACCACCTGACTCCATGCGACAGTGTCTGGACGCTATGCAGAGTCAGCGACTACACTGTACTCGTATATCACAGTATTACCGTCATGACACTGGTATGCCAGTCCATGATCGTTCACGGTGAAGCACTCACGTCGGATGTCTCGCCCACTTTTTCCAGTCCCAGTCCCACGTCGTCCGGCCAAAGACGACCCTCCCCAGTTCCATGGAACCGTGTCCGCGTTTCTGCTCTGGGAACACCGATCCATCCGGCGCGATCGTTATTCTCGGGTCTTGTCCGTCATTTTGCTCTTGAGAATCCGCCCCGCTTCGCCTCGTGATACCACTTGACGCGGCGTTGTCGACGTTCTGGCTGGGGCTGGTGGATCTCCCCGAATCGGGATGTTGCGCAAGAGCGTACAAACGCAGATCCCGGGCTTCTTCCGCCACGAATGCGACCTCGTTTCGGAGTCTCTGCACCTGCTGGCCCATCGAGAGGAGGAGCCAGAGGAAGAATAGATTGAGCAGGGTCGACCAGGAGAGAAGCGTTCGTGCGCGGATCTTTGCGAGTGGAGAGAGGCGACTCTCCCGGACCACCTCAAGCATCGGGGGCTTGGACGAGGCGAGATCGAAGGTCCATATTGGTGGGGAAGAGGACTTGAGTGTGCCGAAGGACTTCCATTTTGAAGTGTCTGAGTGGGTCAGATATATTCACAGAGTCGGATCCTGACGCCGCTCCGACTCACCTCCCCAACCCTTTCCGACTAGCTCGACAGTCATGGTACCCACTGCCCCTTCAAATCGCGGAAGCGCCATCATACCATCCTCCGTCTCCCCGATTTCTAAGACCACCTCCGCCACCCCGTCGCCACTGCCTTTCAATTGCACTCGGACACCCTCCCCTTGCGGGATCACTGCTCGAGGCAGGGTAGCACCGCGTAGTTGCGCCCTTGCCACACGGACGTACGTCGCTCCGCGCGGGATCTCAAACGCCATCTCCCCCGCTCTCCTCGGCCATGGGAAGCGGACGTGAAGCGTATCATGTCCCCAGGCCTTCTCGACCCGCACCCGGACATCGCCTTTGACCAATCCCGCCGCTGCGGTGGGGATCGACTTTCCGCGCTTGTCCGTCCACGAAAACACGCCGACGCTGGTGCCCGAGGCATCTCGAATGGTTTCCTCCTCCGCGCCGGGGCAGATCACCTCGCACTGCTGAGCCCCCTCCACGCGGATGAACGGTATCGGCACCGGGACCGCAGGGCTGACCAGCGTGAGTCTCGAGAGTGGCACCAGCGTGCCCCTGACCGCGACCTGCTTGTCCATCTCGACGCCAGAGCACTCCAGTTCGAACAAACGTCCAGGCAGCGGTTCGGGTAGGTCAACGACAAGACTTGCGACGTGCTTCTGCGCGTGCGACGGTGGAACTTTCATGGTCGACACCGGCGTTCTGGGCATGGTCCCCTCTTTTGGGTCGAAAGCGAGACCGTAGAGCTCAAACGAGAAATCCTCGACTTTCATATCTGCCGGAAGGGTTTGTCGGAGGAGACTCAACCCGGCATGAGACCGAGATTGCGGATGTGTTGACGGGTTCCGCCTGGCCCGAACTGCCGAGAATGAGTCGTCGATGTCTTCGACATCTCCGTCAACCGTAGCGTCGGGGTCGTTATCGATATCGATCGCGCTTTGTCTCATGGCGACGAGTCGAGGAGCCCACCAGTCCGGATCGACACAACACCACGACTCGAGGTCGTGGGCGTTGATCGTCAAGCTGGACCAACCCCATCCGTCGGGGATGACGAGTTCGACGGATGAGGATGAGAGGGCAGCGTCAATGTTGACGTCGATGGATGGGTGAACGGGGTCGTACGTCGGCGAGATAGATATGGTGGGCATCACCAAACTATTCGCGAAAGACCATTCCAATCGGAAGACATCGGCGCTATCAACAGGGTCAGCACAAACCCGACTCTACACTTCCAGCACATCCACGTTGTTCCCTTCAGCCCCGCTCACCTCTGAAATCTCCCCTCGAGCCAGCTCCCAGCGTCATCATCATCGTCCCCGTCCCCATCCCCATCCTCGCTGTCGCTGTTCGGCCCATGTACTTCTCCGTCCTCCCACCCGTCTTCTCCGGCGATCCGGCCGGTGCCAACCCCCTTAGCCAGGAGATGCGAGGCGAATGCGGATGGAGGCAAGGGGAGGACTTTTGGCTCGGTGACGATCGATACTTCGCCCGCGGAGCTGTAGGAGGATGACGAGGCGTGCGGCGACGTGATCTGGAAGCGGAGAACGTTGTCGAGGCATCTGGGAACGGGGAGTGAAACCTGGTAAATCGTAAGCGTGATTATAGACCTCGTCACCATCGCGCCGTACGAACAGGACATGGCAGATCGCAACATCACACGTCGGAGATGGCGCTGTTGCTTGTTGCCCGATACGCACCTTTGAGAAGCTCTCGATCCGCTCGATAGCCACCTCAAACTCCATGATCAACAACCACTCTCTCCGTTCCCCCGCTAGTGATTGCGGGCTGCTATACCCATTCCCGTTCGCCAAGCCGATACTCTTCCTCCGCGCATAGACCGCAGGGTCGAGGACCACGTAGACTTGTCCCGTAGTACTCGAGACGTCGATGTATGGCTTCGAAAGCCCTGCGGGGAGTGACGAGGCCTGAGCCGGGGAAAGGGAGAGGAGGGCAGCGGCAGTTCGGACGTGCGGAGAAGGGGAACGGAGCACGGAGTTCGGGAGGGGGAGGGGATGGAGGCTCGGTTGGGATAGGAGCTTGGGCGGGGATGCTAGTGAATGAAAGGGTCATCAGTGGGATTCAACCGGTCAATTGTTATCGGGCAAGACAAAGAAAAGAGAAGTGGGTTGTTTGATGAGGTGAAGGCGCATGGATCGTGAGCAAGCAGAAAAAAGCGATATGGGATGCCAATGCGCCCGAACCCAATGGTATATCTTGACTGGATCCTCGTACTCACCAGCAAAAAGTCCCCAACGAGATACCTGCTTCGCCTCCCCTTCTTTCGGCAACGAAACCTGCGCAATCAGCTTTAATCCTACCTCGATCGAGCCTCGCTCTCCACTCGTCCCACCTGCAACCGGAGTGGGTTGCTGAATTGCCGGTACGCGGAGGCTGAGGCCCTTACAGCCATCTCGCTCACTTTCAGACACAGCAACCCCCGCACGGTATCGGTGCCCGCACTAGCCTGCACGCCAAGCTTGGACACGACCAGTCCCGGCGGGGCCATCTCGGCTGGCACGGGTGCGGCGTGCAGCCCGGACGGACGCGCAAGTCGAGTCGAGACCTTGAGCGAATGAAGTCTTCTGCGTTGTCAAGCGTTGCAGAGGGCGCGAGATATCTCTTGTCGCTTTGAAGTGAGATGCAGAGGGACGAACCGTGGCCTGATGCTGGACGAGGCAGGTAAAGTGCTGCGAAAGAAGCGAGATCAGAAGTTGAGACGTTGAGACGATCACCGAACGCAACAACAACGGGCGATCGTCAAAAGTCAAACGGTCAACCCGAAACGCTTTGAAGCGTGTCACGTGACGTAACGACCTCATACCTGTAGCAGCAATCACTCCATTCACATGCATTTGCTTCGTGTTTCTGGTTTCCTATCTGCGATGCGCGCCGCTGCTGTGACTCGCTACTCCTGCTGCTGGATCATACACGTCCGCTATGAGAACAAAGAGGGTGGAGATAAAAGAGGGGGAAATGGGTGGTGAGATTCTGTTTGGGAGATGTTGCACACCCGATTGGATTTGGCGCGCCGAAGGCATCAAGTAACGAGCGATGGGGATTGTCGCAATGGACTTTCGATTGGAGGTGAAGATGAAGAGAGTGAAGAGCAAGGAGGAGTTCAAGTGTGGAGCCAGCTTGATGAGCCAAGCGAGGACTCAAGGAGGGCTCAAGTACTGGCGAAGCGTACGGCGGATTGGTCTGGATTGGAATGGATCCGCCGCGACAGTGCAGCGCCTCTCACTCCTCGGTGCGGACCGCGCCGTAGGTGCCTCGTCCATCCGTACCGGAGCCCTGGCGGTGGATGACGAACCACTCGGGCAGCGTCCATGTATCGTCCTCCCCATGAACATGTACGAGGAGGATGAGGTAGGAGAAGCCGATGAACGAGATGCTGCGGGCGTAAGCGATACGATCTGCCATGTCTGCAAGTGCGGATAGGAAAGGTGATTCGAACGAAGTCGCGTCCACTCACACATCGAGCACGCCGTAGGCGATGATCTCCCCGTCGACGTTGATGACGTTGGCGCCGGTGGTCAGCGCGAAGATGACGCCGTAGGCTGTCCACAGGCTGGGTGGGTTAGCGGATGTAACGGGTGGTGTGGAGGTAGCGGCGACAGACGGCCATGTGGAGGGGGACGGGCGGGGACGGGCCACGGGGATGGGAGAGGCTGTAGGGGAACTAGAGGACCACAAGGGCAGATGGGCAGAGAGACAGAGACAGAGAGGTTTGGAGCTTTGCGCGGTGAAGCGGCGAAGCGGTGACGCGGTGACTTCAGACGTAGCCAACTCACACAAAGGTCATCAACGCGAGGAGGTAGTAGAGCCCTCGAGTCCTGCTCGGCCTGAGCTTGGCGGCTGCAAAGTCAGCGTCACCCAATTGCATCAAAACCAGTCCCTCCACCACGTCCACTTCAATCAACTTCATGGCCCAGTATCGTTCTCGCGCGGACGACTCAAAAGTCTTCGGGGGAACCCAGCGGCGATAAGGCTCGGGACTCGCATGACGCTCGTGTGAACGAGTCGAGCGGAGACGTCGGACCCACCCTTTAGCCCCTCAGAGAAAAGCGTGCACCAAACTGCCACGAACCCCACGCAGCTGAACGCGAACCACCCCCACCTCGCTCTCTCGCCGGAATGCCATCGGGCCGGGGACAGCGCAGAGAGGAGCGCGGTGACGACCATGCCGAGGGTGGCGAGCAGGGCGACGAGGGTGTCGGAAGGGGAGAGGCCGGCGAGGAGGGAGAGGGAGAGGACGACGAGAGGGGTGGTGAAGAGGTAGTTGATGAAGCCTGAGGGGGTTAGCTTGGTTGCGGTTCCGTAGGGAGAGGGTAGTCAAGGCTGGGTTGAAGGAGAGGAGGCGGAGAGGAGAGGAGGCGGAGAGGAGAGGAGGCGGAGAGGAAGGTGCATTATGATTTGAGGGTGTGGAGCTGTAGCAGCTGCGGAGGAATGATCGGAAGCGGAGAACGGTCAATGTGGTAGAACTGCACAGCCAGTCGTGGGCAGGCAAGAATATGAGTTCGAGACCAGCTACAAGTCTCTCACGCAAGTGAGGGGGCTATGCCACCTGCCCCAGCCTTAGATATTTGGGTGGAAGGAGCGAAAGGCCTTCGGAAGTGCTCGAGCCTCACTCACGCGCCCAGTAGACCTGCCTGAAGAGGTGCACGAGTTGCGGCGCCTTTCCGTCGAAATGCGTCGAGACGAACGTGATGCCCAGGCCAGTGGCCATGGCGAGGTAAGTGATGGTTGATACGCCGAGGATGGCTGCGGAGAGCCTACCGCGGGAGTCAGTGGGATTGGAACTGGTGCCGGTAGACTGGGCGGGAGAATAGTCTCTGATGAGATAGAAGCAGAAGCGATTGACGAGAGTTCTGGTCGGACGGTGTAGGGATGAAGCTAGTTGCGGCTTCGACCAGGCGGACACGCAAGAGGGTATAGTGGGTAGGGAAGGAATACGAGACCCGCCGCAGAACCGCTGCTCACCAGTGGAACGCCCTCGCGCGCTTCTCCACCCTCAACGAGGTGATCCCCACGCCGACGAGCGCGGCCGCGAAAATCGCAAAGAACACCCAGAGAGCGACGTGGCCGGTGTGGGTGGTGTGGATGAACCGCGGAGTGGCGTGAGGCTAGACGGGGACGGGGACGACACGGTCAGTACTGGTAATCCTCACTCCAATGCCGACGACGATGACAATGCCAACGCCAACAATGCTGCTGACGCCAACGAAGACGCCGATGCCGATGCCAACGCTGACGCTGACGCCGGGCTATACGAGGAGGAATAGGTGTATGTGCACGTCGCTGCACTCACGAACGTGTTGGTCGGGAGAGGAAGATGGGACGGGTGGTGCGGACCACTCGTGCCCCCCGGGGGTTGACCGAGATGGTCGTTTGGGTGGGCACGAACTGCGGGAGGAACTGGAACTCCATGGTGATGATGCGAGGTGTGAGGTGGATCGGTCTGCGGGGTGTCAGCGATGAGTCCATTCGGAGCGAACACCACCTCCAACCCCATCTTCCATACATTCATCGTACTCCCCAACAGCTTCGGCTTGTCGTGTTGCACTCACGATATGGTCCTGTTTCCGACTTGGAGCGCGGTCGAGGTCGTCAATCGTCAAGCGTCAGCGTCAGCAGCGAGAGCAAGACCAAGATGGAGATGGACGATGGACGATGGACGATGGGCGAAGCGCAATGGCAAGACGCTGGACGCACATGCATGCGGCTCGAGTCCTCGCTGGGTGGCCACAGCTGCGCCGACCCGCTGCTGCGTCCGCTGCGCCCGACGTCAGAATGGCAACATGTCAGATGACTGCAGAGGGTCGTATAGCGCCGAATCGTCGTCGTCATAGCCAGCCCAGGGTGCGGGTGACAGCCATCGCGTGGCGGAGCCACAGCGGGTGAGTGACTTACAGTGCGGCTGACTTTTATCTTCGGCGCTTCTGATCTCTGCCGCGCAGCACGTGGAGAGGAGCCGAGCTTGCCTGATGAGATCTGCTTCGAGTCGCGGTCATACGCCGTTACTTCGTGACCTCTCCGCTTAGTGAGCAATCTGATATGGTAGCTGACTGATGTGGCAGACTCCGAACACTCCGCCGGAAGGTAGTTCCGCCATTCTGCCGTTCTGCCATTCTGCCCCGCAGCTCAACGAACGTTTCAGAGCCCCTCGAAGTGAGAGCTGACTCAGGTCGCCCACGACACAGTAAACACCGACGCCGCAGAGGTCCCGCGCACCAGCGCACCAGCAGGTAGCCTGGTAGAGCTGTCTCCTTTGTCGGTCTCTCGGCTTCGGCATAGCGATCGTGGCGCCGAGCCCGGTTGACCGGGTCCCGTGCCTGAGCAAGCCTGAGCGATCGATCAAAAGTCAAGGATGGCACCGTACAACTTTACCGTACCAGCGGGAAAAGGTCAGGTTGGAACGTCGATTGAGCGAGCTTGGGTCGCTTGTGTTTAGTGGGTGCGGTGGTCTCGGGATGCAGGGGATGGAAGGACTGCGGACCAACGTGACGCAGGAGGAGATGGAGCGGGTTCGGGTTCGCCGTATCGCCGAGGCGCCGGGATAGGATCAGTCACCATGCGGTGTAGGAGTGCGTCGCGATGCAACAGTGATGATTGAATGGGATGGACAGAGAGGATATATATACAGGAAGCTGCGGCGGGGGGCTGGGTTTCACCTAACCCCCTCGAGCCGTTGAGACAGTATGACACTCACCAAGCCTGCTCACTTTGCCGTGGTCCCCCTTGCAGCGTGGTGAGCGAGGGTCGACAGTCATCCCCGTCATCCCAGTCGTCCAGTCTGCCTCGCCGAGCCTTATGATCCAACCCACTCACTCCTGTTTCCGCCTCGCTGACACTCTTCCTTCTCAGGGGACATGTCCGACCCATCCTTCATCTCTCGCTAAACCTCCTCGCCCTCCATCCGACTCTGCACCTCACTCTCCTCCTCGCGCCTTCGGTCGCCCCCCGGGTCGAGAAGGAGCTCAAGTCCGCCAACTTTGCGCACATCCACAAACCCTCTCCTCCAACCTCCACCGGTCCCTCGCCCGATGGGACCCCCATGCCCGAGGGTCGACCAGCCGTGGAACGACTGCAGATCGTCAATATCGTGAGCGACAAGCTGAAGGATGTGGGCAAGTGGGACGCCGCCACAATGGCCATGGAAGCGCAGTCTTATGCCGAGACCATACCCTCCTACATCTCGATGCTATTTGGCGGGGAACAGGTGGACGGGTTTGTCAACCGCTTCCAGGACGTCGCGCCAGGTTTCATCATCTACGATGTAGGTTCAGGTCCACGTACATACTGTACTGCTTGGGCGCCAGACCGCGACCGCGACCGGTTCGGCTGAACAGGTCCCAGGTATTCCAGTCATTCGTGCCAGAGGTGATCACCGCCACGTTGGGAGCCCTCAACAAGCCCATGCCAGCGCTCCTCGGTTTCTGCCCCTGCAACGGCGCGGCGTGCTTCCAGTGCGTCAAATGCACGACTTGAATCAAGCTTGTCAACGGCTGACACCAACTCGTAGCCACTTTGCCAAGGCTGAACATAATGGCTGCCTCGAGCTCATGCTCAACGCCGTTGCGGCCGACACGGCCAAGGGGCGAGACGTGTGGGAGTCCTGGGCGGAGGTGGGTAGCGCGATCCATCTCTAAACGCGCATCGGTGGTTGACGCCCGCAGCACGGTTTCGAGAGTACCGGCAAGGTTGTCAAGCTTCCCGATCTCCTTCCGGCTTATGACTACGAGTACCGTAAGTCGCGGTGATCACCACGTTACTGTATATATCGCCGAGTCTGACTATCTATCACAACGTTTGCTTGCTCACGTTGCAGGCCCGCAACAAGGGGCGGTACCTCTCCCTCCCCAAGTGTGCGCGCAGGTGTCGAGCTCTATCCACGCTGTTCGACACCCGGCTACCACCGCGCTCATCATCCCTGCGCTCGAGGACTTTGAGCCCGAGAACAAAGTGGCCTTGCCCCAGGAGCTCGGCAAGCCAGTCCTCATGGCCGGGTGAGTGGCAGCGAGCAGACACTCTAATACTCTGCTCGTCTTGCGTGGAAAGCAAGATGCTGACTTCACGACAGGCTTCAGTTCCCTGAGAGTACCTGGGAGGGGGTCAAGACATCCCGGAAGACCTCCAACCCGGATGACGAACGCATTCTCTCCTTCCTGGACCGCATGGAGGCGAAGCACGGACCCCGTTCCGTCGCCTACGTCTCGTTCGGCTCGGCGTTCTTCCCCGCGAGCCGACCCGAGCTGGTCGAGTATCTCCTCGCCTCGCTGATCGAGAACAAGGTCCCGTTCGTCTTCGCACATGCCACAGAGCTCTTCAACCCGCCCCAATCTCTCATCGACATGATCGAGCCGTACGAGGACGGAGAGAGCGTCAAGTTCGCGCCCCAGTGGCAGGTGTTGGAGCACCCCGCGACGCAGTTCTTCCTGAGTCACTGCGGGAGCAACTCGACCGCCGAAGGCATCCTCTCGGGTGTCCCCATTGTTTCAATGCCCTTCAGTGCCGACCAGGGAGAGTTTGCTTCGATGCGTGAGTACAGACTGTACAGGTCCCGTCTCTCCCTCCTATCGGACCCTACGTCGACGCATCGCGTGCCGCCGCTGACGCAGGCCTGCCCGTAGTCGCCAACAACTTCAAGGTCGCTATCGACTTGAAACAGGTCAAGACGTTCAAAGAGGGTCTCGACAGGTTCAACAAGCTCTACGACGGGACCATCGTCCTGGGCACCGAGAAGGCCATCAAGAAGGAGATGGCCGAGGTTTGGACGAGGGTGAGGGGCCAGGAAGGCGATGAGATGCGCAAGCGCATGGAGGGGCTCAGGGAGGTGGCGTACAAGAGCTGGAAGCAGGGCAAGAGCAGGGAGACGATGCTGGGGCTGCAACAGTACTTTTGAGCGACGGAGACTCGTACGAGTACAGCGGTTCGCAATGTCCTGCTCAGCGCAGTGACACATCCCGAGCTGTTGTTAGATTTGACTGTACGATCTCGAGTGACATACATAGCAACGTGACCAGACCAGATCAATGCACATGCCGTCGATTCGGTGACAAACTGCCGGCAATCGGTAACAACGCCTATAGCCGGCGACGATCGCGTGGGCCAACATTACTTGGTCGGCAAGACTCAAGATGCTTCGCCAGCTGGACTCCTGATAGCAAGCACATCGTGTCTGCCTCGCCGCACCAAGGTGACTCTCCACTCCACCCATCACCAACTAACCCCTCAGAAATACCCCTTCCACCCCTTCCACCCCTTCCACCGGTCCTCTTACCTCGCCGCGATTCGACAGGCCGACCCAACCTGCTCGTCGCGCACAGCATGAAGCCCACAGCAGAGCAGGAAGCCCTCTGGCAGTCCGTGGCGACAATGGCGGTATATGGTCGGGACGCGGTACGGACGATGCGTCTGATAGAGACGGATGAGGTCCCCAAGGCGGACGACAGGGGGAGGAGGAGGGTGGAGGGGTACACGATTGCGTGGGAGGGCAGGGTTTTGGAAGGTGGGTCGGGCGTCTGTGTCGTGTTCGTTCGCATGGGTGCAAGTACGAAGACGTGTCTGAATCATTGGGTCACGGGGGGGTGGGGTGCTGACCTCTGCGGACTGGTTGGTTTACCCGAGTTCGGAAGCGTGAGGGCAAAGAAACTTGACGTATGCCAAGAAGAGCAGTTCTTTCAACGCGGTCCACAGCTCAGCGTGAACCCAGCTCGATCCCCGCTGAGACCCTTAGATTGGACGAACATCGTCGGGACGCTCCACGGAGCAGCCTCGGCGTGGATCGTGGACACGTAAGTCTGCTCGTCCCTCGTGTTGGGTACTCCCTCGCTAAGAGCCGATCCGATCGGGTACAGGTGCACTTCCGCTGCGATGGTCGCGATCCACACCGATACGTTCTGGGGCCCACCAATGATGGCGGGCATGACGCTCAGTATGGAGCTGCAATACCTCCATGCGGCGCCATTGTGAGTGGAACAGTGGGCAGATTTTACAGGGGCAGGGGGCGGAGTCGGAGCGATATAAGCTGATGAATCGGGTAGAGGAACCAAGTTGAAGATCGCAGTGACGATTTTGAAATGTACAGAGACACTGGCGATCCTACGGTGCGAGGTGAGTGGAGCCGAAGAGGCGCGAGGGTGCGACGGGATGAGGGCGATGCGACAGCGCGAGGAGGCGACTTAGGCGAGGCCGAGGAGCAGGAGGAGGGGCGCGCGAGGATGGTCGAATACGCATAAAGCGTGGCTAGCTGACCGACAACAGATCACCGATCTGGAGACGGGCAAGTTGTTCGTCGTTGGGAACCATCTCAAAACGTGGAAGCCGCTCAAAGCGAAGCTGTAGCCATGCATCGTGCGTTGTGTCACACGGCGATCACAACTGGCGAGCAAGTCGTTGTGATATCCGCGTATTGCACATGCTACACCACCTACATCTACCGTTCTCCTCGGTCCTGAGAGCCCGCGATCCCGAGGTCAGGACCACCTCCAAGACCCCGACCGCCCATGATGGTCCGAATCCAGTTCAGAACTCGCTCGCTCCTTCACTCCCCGTCACTCTCGTCCCCGACCAAACCCCTCCGGGCACGCTCCTCCTCGTCCTCCGCCCGCCGCCTCTCTTCCTCACGAGCTTCGCGCGTGTATTGCGACATGTCGACCTCGGCTGCGCCTTCCTCGTACAGACCCTCGTCCGAGGTTGCTAGCGTGGCGGATTGCTCGAACAGCTGACGACCTGGTTTGAGGTTTGCTCAGTGACTGATCCAATGCGTTTTCTCATGCAGTGCCGGACAGTCACCAGGCAAGTAGTCCCGAAGTCAAGCTCGAGAAGAAGGTTTTTGTCGAGCATTTGGTTCGCCTTACTCACCGCTCAATCGGTCTCTCTTCCGTTTCCACTCCTCCCGCTCCTTCGGCATCATCGACCGAACCCTTTCCTCCTCCTCCCTCTCCCGCTTGGCTTTCAGCTCCTTCATGAACCCCTTCCGCCAGTCCACAAATCGGTCCGGCGTCAGTGGTGTGCCCCGTGTCCGTTTCGCCTCGGCCTGAAGCGCATCAGTCCGCTTTTAGTCCACGTTACTGTTTTGGAGCGCGAAACCGAAAGAGGGAATATCCGCCGGCCTCACCTCTTCGTACTCTCTGGTTTTCCGGTCTTCTTCTTCTTGCTCCTGCTTCAGCCGTTCGAACACCACGCCCAACAGAGCTTCTCGAGCCGCTGAAGCGATCGAGAAGGTCATAGCCATCCCCAATGACTCCTCGGCCTGGCTCATTCAGCGATGAGCGAAGCTGCGTCAATGCCTGAGCCGAACAAATGCAAGAGCATTGGCCTGAGAGCCGGAGGGTTGGACAGGCACTCACGACATTCCGGAGCTGCTCCAGCACAATCTCCTCTTCGCCTTCTCGCAGTTCTCCTAGTTCCTCGTCGATCTGCTCCAGAGCGAGCTCGGGGATGGCGTCGGGATATGTCGGCGGGTATTTCACGGAGAGGTACAGGGTGACTGGAACGGTCAGCACAAACTCGACAGTCGGGACCAGTCTCGTGGTCGGCAGTCCGCGGTATGTGTCATGTCTAGCGACTACCAAACCCCTCGCAAAGAGGCTGTCGACCGCGTCGCGGCGAGCAAAGTATCGGCTGGTCGACATCAACTCACGAGGATGAGCAGTCGACGGTTCTTCCGGTTCCACACGTATCCGAACGGCGTCGTCGCTGAGCTCTGAAGTGGGGTAAGATACCGTACACTATGCCTCCATACATGTAGACGAGACCAATGACTCACTCTCCAACTCATCTGGGAAAATCGACTCGAGCACCTGAGCAGTGTCAGTGTAACACAGAGGCGGTCTGAGAGGTGATCACTCGCACCTCGAACTCTTCCTGCAGGATGGCTTCGTGATCTGGCGCGGCGTCAGCTGTCTTCACCGGACGGTGACACGATGCCGGAGAGCCGGATAGCAGGGTCTACTTGCCTGACATGGTCTCGGCTGGTCTTGCTTGATGATTTCAACACGCAGAACGGGTGCGAACATCACTTGGACTCATTGCAGGCTCTGAGCGAGCTGTTCGTGTGCCCGGTTTATCCACGTCACTCTGTCGGTCTATTACAAAGACAACATTAACTGTTATTTGAACTGTTATCAACCCACTTCCTAATGAGATAAGCAAGCCATTTGGATTCCCTGTGCCCACGCGGTGATTTCAGGGGACCCAGGGGCTATCGTCGGCTTGCTCCGCGTGCAACGTCCATCTCATGTGTTCTTCAAAATATGGCGACAACGCGCAGCCAACGACATCTACAACTTCACACCGCCCACCTCGCATCGCATCGCGCACTGTGCATAATCACCGACTGGGCACGCTCGCATTGAGGCGCAGCAACCGCAAAAGAGTCGAGGTGTGAGGTCGTCCACACACACAAAGCAGCAAAGGCACCAGCGCGCACACACCGCTGATCTGTGGGTCCCTTTGACACCGCCATGTGTCGACTTCGATGGGATATCCACCCTGTGACGTTCCAGAGCTCTAGGCTGGACGAGAAGCATGGACAGACTCGTAGACATTCTCCTCTTCCCTCTTCTCGTTCCGCTCCTCCTCTTTCGCTCGACCAGGATCGTATTGCCATTGTCCAGTCACCAGTCCACGCTGACACCCTCCAGTGCTCATCGGAGATCTCACCTATCCAGGCTCATGTTGCAGGCTCGCGGCCCTTTGGGGTCATGCGATGTCATATGGGACGGTGTAGACTTCTCGCCGTGTTTCCGTGAAAAGTGAGTGCTTCGGCACCTCGACTCCCGCCTTGTCACTCGCACCCGGGTGCACTGCGCACCTTCCGAGCTGATCTGCGCACGTAGATTCTTCTCCAACTGGCCCGTCATCCTCACCGCCTTGTCTATCGTCTACTTCCTCGTCACCCGCTTAGCCCGTCTCATACTTCCCTCGGCACCCACCAAAGTCACTTCCTCAACACTCACCTCCCCGACTGGCGACTCGAACCTCTCCAAGCTCGAGTCCGATGTCATCATCTCGGCTCTCGCCTCCAACCTCCTGCCATTGGACCCAAGCGGGAAGCGGATCTCACCTTCGGAAGCTGCAGAGGATATCCAGGACTTCAAGAATGCCGAACCAAAGGATATCAAGCGATGGAGAAGGGTCAAATACTGGGTCGGGATCGTTGGCGGTCTGGCGTATGCCGGTACAGCTGTTGCAGAGGCGGTGATTACGAAACAGTGGAAGCAGCTCGTGTTTCCTGTGAGTCTACGACTGGAGAGTCGGCACTGACAACAGATTTACATCGTTCTTATTGCTCCGCTGCCTAGGCTCCCTATCACGCCGTCTCTGACGCTCCACCTCGTCTCGTCCCTCATCGTGCTCCGCAGCACAATCATCGACGGCCACGTCCGACCCATGGCTATCGCCCCGACAGTCGTAGAACTCGCCTACTGGTCAGCCCTGATTGCCATCCCATACGGAGCGACCATGGATCGCCTGCTCCAGGGCTCGCATTCGCAAGGTGGAGGCAGTCTCGGGAGTTTCGGCACCAAGCTGCTCAAACATATCGAGGAACCGACCTGTACGTCTGCCCCAACAGCGCTGGCTGACTTGCAGCCGCCCTGTCCCGCGCGACGTACATTTTCATGCTACCGTTCCTGGTCAAGTACTTCCGGAAGCCCATCACGCTGGAGGAGATCCCTGCGCTCAGGGAGGACGACTCGTCCGCCGCTACTCTCGGCGCGTTTCGTGCCGATCAGGCGTACTGGGATGCGCGGTATGCTGCCAAGCACGGCGGTGCAAAGCGACACCGGAACCTGGGTCTGAACCTCGCTCGGTTCTTCGCGAGAGATATCGCGAGGCAGTCCGCCTGGGCGTGCTTCTTCATCTGCCTCCAGTACCTCCCCCGACCGGCCTCCGCCTCTTGCTGCAGTACGTCAAGAACCGCCAAGTCTCGGACCAACCCACTCATGTCGCCTTTGTCTACGTCGGGATGATGGCATTCGGCCAGTGCGCAGGGATCATGGCCATGGCTCAATGCCTCTACCTCGGTCGTCGCGTCTGCGTCCGGATTCGCGCCATTATCATCGCCGAAGTCTTCACCAAGGCGCTTCGCCGGCGCGACGTCGCCGGCGCAGTGAAGAAGACGGTCAGCAAGGATGGCAGAGTCGTCGAAACGGCTGGAGCAAACGACGGAAAAGTCGCGAACCTCGTTTCCAACGACGCATTTGCGGTATCTGAAGTGTGCGCGTACACGTACTACCTCGTCTCCTGCCCCTTCGCCGTCATCATCAACTCGGTTCTTCTATTCAACACACTCGGTATCGCCTCCCTCGCCGGCATGGCTGTCATCCTCCTCTTCATCCCCATGCAGGCCCTCACGGGCCGGATCTATGCCATCACCCAGCGGAAACTCATGGCGGCTACCGACGCGAGACTCGAGACCGTCACCGAGGCGATCGCACACATCAAACTCATCAAGTTCAATGCCTGGGAGACCAAGTTCTTCGACCGCATGGGAGCCACTCGAAAGCACGAGCTTCAGGCATTGCTCCGCAAATTCGCAATCTCGACGGTTCAGCAGGTACTCATCTGGGGCATGCCTGCCATCGTCGCTTCCGCGGCATTTGCCGTGCACAGCGTCGTCTTGAAACAGCCTCTCACAGCCGATGCTGCGTTCGCCTCGCTCATCCTCTTCAACATGCTCCGCGACCCCTTGGCCCTGTTCCAGGACACCTTCTCCCGCCTGCTTCAGGCTTACACATCGTGCAGCCGTATCCAGGAGTATCTCGAGGAACCCGATACCCTCAAGTACGAGCAGCTCTCCAGACCCGGTCCGGAGGATCCAAAGATCGGCTTCAAGGGTGCGGTACTCGGCTACCACACCCACGACGAGATCAAGGACGCCGAATTCGCGCCCTTCCGCCTCGGTCCGCTCAACCTGTCGTTCCCAGTTGGCTCGCTCAGTATCATTGTCGGTTCCGTCGGCTCGGGCAAGACTACCCTTGTGTCCTCCTTGCTCGGAGAGACGACCCTGCTCGAGGGCAAGATCTTCATGCCGGACGACAAGGCTAATCGTGACGTGTGTCCAGTTGACCCTGTCACGGGCTTGGCCGATACCGTGGCGTACTGCTCTCAGACCCCGTGGCTCGTAGGCGCGAGCATCAGGGAGAACATCACATTCGGATCGACATGGGACGAGGGTCGCTACAACGCTGTCGTCGACGCGTGTGCTCTGCGTCGTGACTTTGAGATCTTTGAGCTCGGCGATGAGACCGAGGTGGGTGAGAAGGGGACGACTTGTTCGGGCGGTCAAAAAGCGCGCATCGCACTCGCCAGAGCACTGTACTCGTCCGCTGCCACCATCATCCTCGACGACGTCCTCTCGGCGGTTGACGCTCAGACGGCGAGACACCTCTACGTAAACTGTCTCCAGGGGCCGCTCATGTCGGGTCGCACCGTCATCCTCGTCACCCACCAGGTCAGCCTTGTCGCCCCCGCCGCCTCCCTCGTCGTCATGCTCGACGCCGGCAATGTCGTCGCCGCTGGAACTCCCTCCGAGCTCATGGCCTCTGGCCAACTCGAGATGCTGGAGGAGGTCGACAATGGGGCTTCCTCATCCACTCCGACTCTCACCGGCTCGCCGAAGGACATCATCGAAGACAACTTTAGCCGCACCGAGGCCGAGACGGAGGAGATGCAGAAGAAGGTCAAGGCCGACAAAGCCGCGCCGGAAACCCAGAAACTCGCCAAGCAGCTGGTCGCGACCGAGTCTCAAGGCCAAGGCATGATCGGAATGGACACGTACATGCTCTACTTCCGCTCCATGGGGGGGATCGTCTACTGGGTTATCCTGTGGACTGCTCTCATCGCGGCACAAGTCCTCCAAGTCGGGAGCAACGCCTGGATCAAAGATTGGGCCAACTCGTTCGACTCTGCCAAATCTATCCGCGCAACCCTCCAGAGCTGGACGCAAGGACACGGCACGACATACTACCTATTCATCTACATGGCCATTTCGGCGGTCTATCTCTTCTCCGTCGCGGTTCGATGTGGATGGAACTACCTCGGTTCGCTCCACGCCAGTAGAAAGCTGTGGGACAGGTTGCTTTACCGTATCCTCGGTGCCAAGATGCGCTTCTTCGACGCGACCCCTTCCGGAAGAATCATCAACAGACTCAGCAAGGACATGTTCTCGATCGACAACGAGGCGGGAGAGAGTGAGTGTGCTACGCCTACGAGACGCCGTGACACCCGCTGACAAGTCAGTCTTGATGTACTTTGCCAATTGTGTCCTTTCCGTGGTTTCTGTCCTATTTGTGATTGTCTTCTCCACGCCAAGTGAGTCTGCCGTCGCATTCCGTTGGAAACGTAGGGTGGGTGGTGCTGAATGAGCCACAGTGTTCATCTTCGCGCTCATCGTCATCGCTACACTGTACTTCATCATCGGCTCGCTCTACGTCGTCACCAACCGCGAGATCAAGCGATTCGACGTGAGTCGGCGGTTCGATTACCGTGCCTCAGCCGCCAAGTAAATTCGCTGACACTGACCACAGAGTGTCACCCGCTCGCCCATCTTCATCAGTTTCTCCGAGGCGCTAGTAGGCATGTCGACCATTCGATCGTATGGCGACTCGGCGCGTTTCATGCGCAAGGTATTCGACGAGCTCGACCAAAACACGTAGGTCCGAAACTCTCCCTCTCTCCGGCCCATTTCGATCCGTAAAGGCATCGCTGACCACTCCCCAGGCGCTGCTTCTGGTACCTCTGGCAAGCGAACCGGGTGCTTCACAACTTTAGCAACTTCATCGGCTCGTTCGTCACCATCTTCGCCTGCGTCTTTGCGCTTCAGAACCCAGCGATGGACGCTGGAGCCGTCGGACTCTCCATCTCCTATGCGTGTGAGTGCCATGACCCACTGGTTGAGTCTTTGTGCTCATCTCGAACAGTGTCGTTCACCGACCACGTGCTCTGGATTGTGCGCATGTACGCCGCCTGCGAGATGTCGATGAACTCGGTGGAACGCGTCGGCGAATGTGGGTTCGAATGCATCTCCCAGCCCTCCAACGGCTGTTTTGTGCTGATCGTCTCCAGACCTCGATCTTGAAGTCGAGGAGGAAACGCACAAACGGGGCGTCGAACCTCCGGCGTATTGGCCGTCCCGGGATAGCAAGGTGGTCGTTGAGAACCTCACGTGCAAATATGCACCACAGGTGGGTACACATGCCAACGTACCAAATTCGAGCTCCTCGCTGACGCCTGTATCAGCTCGAGCCTGTTCTTCGCGGCGTATCGTTTGAGATCGCGCCAAGAGAGAAGATCGGTATCTGCGGACGAACCGGCAGCGGGA
Organism: Saitozyma podzolica; assembly: GCA_003942215.1. Classification (NCBI taxonomy): domain Eukaryota; kingdom Fungi; phylum Basidiomycota; class Tremellomycetes; order Tremellales; family Trimorphomycetaceae; genus Saitozyma; species Saitozyma podzolica. Next base: position 520,211 of record RSCD01000019.1, on the reverse strand, counting down.
AGAGCAGTGCGTGTGGTTAAACTTGTCCAGTGGTATCCGCTGACGCGTGAAGCCCTCGCGCTGTCGTTCTTCAGGTTTTTGCATCAGGAGGAAGGGTCCATTGTCATTGATGGTCTGGACATTTCTAAGATCAGCTTGTCAACGCTGAGGTCGCGCTTGACCATCCTTCCCCAAGGCGAGTAGCAGTTTGCTACCTCACATGCCACCTGCATGGCGCCTAGCTTCGCCTTTCTGATTTGTTGCCCGATGGTCCTATGCTGATGCACTGCAGAGGCACAGCTTTTCTCCGGTACAATTCGTGACAACCTCGACCCTTTCAACGAGCACGAGGACGCGGACATCTGGGACGCTCTCATCCGGTGCGGTCTCGCTGGCAAGACACCTTTCGCGTCCGGCAACCCCTCCCGCCGAGGCTCCAAAGCGCCAACCCGGATCCAGAGCAAAGTCGACCTCAACGCGCTTAGCTCAGCGGACCACGGGGTCGCTGGCGCAGACGTGCGGATCGACCTCAGCGACGTGGGGAGGACGAGGGACGAGGACGAGGCGCTGGTGCACCTCGAGGCAGCACAGGTGGCGGATGTGGCGGGACGGTTACTGGAGAGGAACGAGGATCTGGAAGTGGTCAAGGTGTTCAATGAGAATGGGGAGGAGGAAGAGGTCGGGAGCGAGGCCGAGGAAAGGGTCACAATCAGAAGTCTGGAGGAGAAGGTTGCGGTCGGAGGGAAGAATTTCAGTGGGTCATAAACTTATTCTCCCCACTCGGTTCGTACGTCGCGACCACTACTGACTCCTCACTCCAGGTCAGGGCCAGCGACAGCTTCTCGCCCTCGCAAGGGGCCTGCTCAAGCTCCGCTCGTCCTCCTTCCTGATCATGGACGAGTCGACGGCGAATCTCGACCACGCGACCGATCAGACCATCCAGCATGTCCTGCGCACGAGTCTCAAGGACACGCAGATGCTCGTCATTGCTCATAGGCTCATGACGGTTTGTGGGTTGGACAAGTGAGTGCGGCGCCGAGTTGCGCGCTTCGACGCGGGTTCCATCCTCCACTTCACTCCAGAACTCCTCGCCGTCGTCTTTTTCTCGCGTTGCGATGCCCCTAGACCGACCTAGACGGATCGACGGGGTGACAAGGCGGTCCGAGCTGACGAGCGTAACAGAATCCTCGTGCTTGATCATGGCAAAGTCGTCGAGTTTGGAACACCGTGGGAGCTCTTGCAAGATGAGAGCGGCGTCTTCAGGGACCTGTGCAGGCAGAGCGGGGAGGAGACTCAGCTTGTCGAGGTGAGTCATAGTCCCATATCCTAACATAGTCGAGGTCGATCGGGCCTGGGGCATTCGGTGTCGTGTGGCATAAGACTGGGAGTGGAGCATTGCTGACCCAACGCAGTTGGCTAAGAGCGTGCACGAGGCGAAGACACGCGGACGGGACAAGGGATTGGCGTAGGCGTAGTTCATACTGTCCGTTATATCTCCAGTGTCATACCTTGCATGCATCTCTCGGAATGAGTCCGCGCAGCATTGAATACAGGTTGAGTGGTGTTACAATTGCGCTCTACCCTCGGAAGACGCTCTCAGATAGATGTCCCACTCGTGCTCACCGGGTTGATGATGAACATCAACACAGGCCGCGAACATGTCATTGATCGTTTTACATTATGGTATGGCACATCTGAACAACAGCATGCTCGCCAAGTGACACAACAGGCCACGAACAGTATTCTTCTCTGTCATCCCCCGTCGTATACCCTCTCTTGTCTTGTCATTCCCCGAAACAGGTCACAACCCCGCGCCTCACTCGTCCCTGAGCTTGATCCGCCCTCCCTCCGCCTCGCCTGCTTCCTCGTCCAACCCCGTCCTCCGCCGCTTATCTTTCTCATACGCCCTAAAAGTCTCTTCGGCATCCTTGCTGATCCCAAACCCGTCCGTCGGGACTCCCACCTCCTTCAGCGCCTCGAGCCAGAGTGGCAAAGTCGGTTCCCAGAGTGGATGGACGTTGGTCGGGTCGACAGGACAGGCCCATGTCGATCGGTCGACCTCGCCGGATGCGTGTCCTTCCCAGCCGGAAGAGTCGTCCTGGGCCCGCATCCGAGGGGTGATATCCACGAAAGAGAGGACGTCGGGGTGTTTACCGCAAAAGAGGGAGAGACCAGAGTTGAAGAGATTGGTCATCCGCACGCGGACCGGAAGGGTGCAGAGAGGTGGATCATGCTCCAGCAGTGCGGACACGGGGGTTTTGGAGGTCGAGGCGGTGCCGGGGACAGAGGAGGGTTTGGCGGATGGACTGCGGATCGAGACCGAGTCCGGAGCCGGATGAGAAGGAGCCAGAGCCAGAGCAGAGGGTTCGGTGCCACTTGAAACGGCAGAGTTGTTGAGATTGTTGTCGAATAGCGACGACTCCTTCGACGAGCTTGACGACAGCGATCTGGGCGTGACGGGCCGATCGGTCAGGGAAACCGTCGCGAGCCCCACCTCAATCGACGTGGTTTCCGCGGTTTCCCCGACTCCAGCTCCACTTCCACTTCCAGTATTGTCACCTTTCGCCCACGGTGTCCTCGATCCGGATCCAGCAGGTGCAGGCGCCGTACCCGATGCCGATGCCGATGCCGTTGCCGACGCCGATGTCGATGCGCTCGCCGCGTGTCCCATCGCTCGATGAGCCTTCTCGTGCTCTTCTTCCAGTCGCTCCACGTATTTCTCTGGTATCCTCGACAACACCTCGTCCTCGACCAGCGGCGGCAGCGCTCCAGCGACCAACACTTTTCCGGGGGGAGGTAATCTCTTCCTAGATCCACCGCTGGATTTCGTACCCGTCCCCGTCCCAGGACCCCCCGCACCTGCCGCCCCTACCCCCACCCCCGCCCCCACAGTAGACGCTTCCGATGCTTGTCGTCTCGCTTCGGCTGATTCGCGTAATCGCTGTCCGACCGGACCATTGATGATCTCCCGCTCGAGAAAGTTGGTGTACGCGCGGAGGACGGTGGACACGAACAATTCGGGACCAAGTGCAGGACCACGAAGTGTCGTTTCCGTCGCTGAAGCAAGCACGGCAGTGCCCGTCTCGGCCCCAGGCATGACATCGGATTCGGTCCCTTCCGTCATCTCAATCTCAGTGCCGGCGGTATCGCTTGAGGCTGGGAGGTCGGAGGGTCCTGCGTTCTCGGCCTTGGATTCACTTAGTGGACGAAAGGAGAGCGACGATATGCGTTTGTGTTGCAGTTGCCACAGGTAATTGATCTGCAAGTCGACCTATACCTTCTGTTAGTATTGGAAGTCAAGTCTGATAACTTGATGGAGCGCTGATGAGAAAGGCGGGGCAAGGGCTCCACGGTGGCTGACTCACGTTGCCGAAGATGAGCAAGGCCCAACGACCGTTTGAGGGTTGGTAGACATATGGCGGGGGGGCGAGGAGTCTCTGTAGCTCTGGCCGGAGGTCGCGCGAGACTTGCTTCATCGAATTGGGATTATCAAGCCCCTACAGATATCAGCGACCATTCGACGAGAGTAGCAGATGAAGATGACCAAGCGGGATGAGAAAGAATGGTCATGCAAGTTGGAAGACCCTTCGCACCTTTGCTGAAGCTCCCTTGAACGTCCGTACCGAGGCACAATCATCGCTGAGAAGCTTCATCGGTCCGACAAAGCTGTCACCAAACACATAGAGCGAGGGTGATCCACCGCCGACACCGCCTCCGCTACCGCCACCGACACCCCTGCCTACCCCATAGCTCTGTCCTGGACGAGTCGGCGCCGACTGGGCGTTCCGTCCGGGCGTCCTCGAGCCCTCCGCGACTCCATAAGATGCCTGCGAGGGGCCAGGGCTGTCGTTCGCGTAGCCGGAGGAGCGTCCAGCCGGACCGGAACCCGGACCCCAAGGAGCGCGCGAAGGGGTGGAACGACGGTCGTACCCCCTCTGAGAAGAGGTGGCGGGGGCGGCGTGCGAAGGGGACGAAGAGGACGATGAGGCAGGTCGGTTCCGGAGGTGTGGGGGCACGTAGCGGCTCTGCGGAGGATCTGGCATTGCGAGGTATGTGGTTGAAGAGACTGACAAGGGAAACAGAGATGGCGACATAGTATAGCCAGAGTCACAGTCACGGTTGGGTGGGTGTGTATGTGAGGGGATGATACAGAAATGGCATCCCTCAATCTTTTGGGTCGACGACATTCGCTACCTATCTTCAACACCTGTTCTCAACCAAACTTCGATAGCTCATCCCCGCAAAGGCTCACCAGACCACCCAGCCAAAACCGTGACTTCTCGTGATACTTCAACCCCTCCTCGTCGCACCACATCATGTCCGCCCGATCCGCAACGCAGATCGCACTCCTCACCGCCGCAACGGCCGTGACCGGTCTGGTGGGCTATGCCGTCTACTTTGACTACATGCGGAGGAACAGCCCGGATTTCAGGAAGAACATCCGTAAGTGGGCGAGGGGGCGAGTGGGCGAGTGGGCGATTGGGCGAACTGGGGCACGGGCGAACGGGTGTCCTTGCATCGAAACCACCCAGCGGCGGAGGTCTGGTGGAGCTGGAGTAAGCACTGGTAGTGATGATGCTGCTGCTGCCGCCGTTGGCCCCGCCGTTGCGGATGGACCACACTGACTCGCCTGACAGGCAAGCAGCACAAGAAGCTCGCGGCTGAGGCCGAGGCGCGCACCAAGGAGGAGCGAGAGAAGAACACCAAGGTGGGCCAGGACGAGGACATCCGGGTCGAGACAATGCTGATGTCTGTGTTCTCGTTCTTGCTTGCGTCCTGCCTTTTCTTCTTGCTTCTTGCGTTTTACTTCCCACTCCGCTCCGGCTGCACACAACGACCCTCGCTGTAGGCCCTTCGCGCCGCTCTCGTCGAGATCCAGATGGAGGACCAGCCCGTCAGCCCCGAGCAGCAGGAAGTATACTTCCAGGAGCAGGTGGCCGAGGGCGAGAAGCTCGCTTCGCAGGGTGAGTCTGGCGGATCGGCGCGCATGCGTATGCGTACGATGCGTACGTGTCACGTCGGCTGACTCTTCATCTGCAGGGCCAGACCTTTACGTCGAGGCTGCAACGCACTTCTACCGTGCCCTGCGGGTCTACCCCCAGCCCGTCGAGTTGCTCATGAGTGAGTTGATCGAACGATCGCTTCTCTCCAGACCCCTTCCCCAATTTCCCACTGCGCCTTACCCATACGTCCCATGCCATCTAGTCGGCTATCGACGTTTCATGGCTGACAACCCCAGTCTACCAGAAGGTCGTCCCTCCCCCTGTCTTCGCTCTCCTCCTCGAGCTCACAGCCCTCACCGGTGGAGCAGCCGGCGGCCCCGGTGCTTCCGCGGCATCAACCGCACCTCCCCCGCCCCCGCAGGCCTCGGTCGCCGATATCGACGAGTCGAGCCCCGCTACCTCGACCGAGTCCGCGGAGGCTGGGAGCCCGAACGGCGCGAGCGCCACGAGCGCGACCAGCGAGTGGGAGAGGGTCAGCGATGAGGGCCGAAGGGCTTGAGCGGGGGATTGGAGCTCTTGAAGGGGATGTGAAGGTGCAGACAGAAGGACGGAGAAAGAGAAAGTGGGGCGGACGACTCGTGGAGAGGGAGACGGACGAAGTGGGGAGTGGTGGAATAGTGCTGGGTATGGGCTGGAGTATGGGAGACCTCCACGAGGAGCGTCCCCGGCGTAGTCACTCAGAGGTGGCAACGAGATCAGGAGAAGTGGGGGACCGCGTGCCGGCGGGGCCGACGGAGACGGGCAGCGGAGCAGCCGCCGTGCAGCCAGATAATTGCCAAGCACACAATCACAGCTCTATCTATGTATCAACTGCACTCGGATCATTTGTGACATGCTGCTACCTGTTGTGCCCCGTTGCATCGGCATCGCCGCGTGTCCTCCCATCCCTCGGGGACCGGCAAAAGTAAGTAAATCCCCGCCACGTACCTGACTCGCAGCCGGAGCAACAACATTGTCCATGACATGACGTTCCTCCACTCGACTTCTTCAACCCATCTTTCAACGCGTACATCACCTCGCCTGCTGCCTCCGCGCCATGTACTGGCCAACCTCGGCTGCGAAGGTGCTCGACGTGCAGTTTCCGCTCGACAAGGGGCGGATCATTCGCATACGCCAGAGCCGCAAGGGCAACTTCTTCGCCGCGCTCACCAAGGATGCTCTGGGCGTGTGGGATGTCCGGGTGCGTGGACGTTATCCAACTGACTTCCGGCCCGTCCAGCCCGTGACAAGCATCATGGCGGAGCACGGCACTGGTGTGTGGAGCTGACAGAAACAGCCCACGGTTATGCAAGCTGCGGTGGTGCGGACGGCGCAGAGCTTGGACAGGTGGGGCAGCAACGTCGATGTGTTTTGGGCGAATGACGGTCGGGGTCTCATCATCCTGGTGCGTCGTCGCTCCTCTCTTCCAATGGTGATGAGAGTCACGCTGCGTGGTAGATGTCGCGAGGGGTACTCATGCCTCCCCCGTAGACATCCACTTCCCATTTGCTGTTCTACCAACTCGTATCCACCTCCAAACCATCCTACGACACCCCTTCCACATCCACTTTCCCCCTCTCTGTCGGTCCGGGCGAAGGCGACGTCCTCATGGGCTGGGAACTCCGTTCGCTCGGGGTCGCATTCGTCATGGGCGGCTGCGAGTCTGTGCTCCCACAACAGCACGCGCTGGTCCTCACGCTTCGGCATCCGCCGTCGATCCTAAGCGTGCCGTACCCCCTACCTCAGCAGCTGGTTTGTAGTCCGGGATCACACTTCCCTCCCATACCGCTTGATGGAGAGGGCGAGGAGCAAGTCGAGTGCGATGTCTGGGATCTCAACAGGGCGAGGGAATGGATGGAACACGAAGGTGGGGAGCGACCCTCGCCAAGCTTCCGATTGAGCGTGGTTGACCGGCTTGCAGGAGAAGTGCCCCCAGTTCCAACCAGACTGTCCATCACCCGTACTCAAGGTCTCCCATCGCTGCATACGATGCTCACAGATGGCGGCCGAGTCTACGCCATGTACACCTCCTCCCAACTCGCTCACATCATGCCAGAGGTAAGTCGCCTTTCCGACTCCAGCTGACCGTAGACTCCCTCGCTCGGCACGTCGCCTGCACCGAGGACACCCTTACCGCCCCACCAGGCTTCACCCGCCGGTTACTTCCACCCTCCTCCATCAGCATCCAAGTACATTGGACAGGCTTTGTACCCTGCCGCGCCGCCTCGAAACCCAGATGCCCCGGTTGAAGGTGTCGAGGCCCTCGGTCTGATCGACACACCAGCATCGTCCGACGCACAGCATAGCTCGTTCCACCCTGCCGTGCATGTCAGCGTGAACAGCCGATTCGGTCTCGCCGCTGTGGGCACTGTAAGGTGAGCCGTTGTCCTCTAGTCCCCCCACGCAGGGCTGAGAATCTCAGCGGCACCGTCCAAGTCGTCTCTATCCCTGCGTACCCACTTCCACCTCGAGCCTCGCATGTGCTTGACCTCAAAAAATCGGCCAACCTCCGAGTGTCGCCTGGAAGCGTCACGGCCCTGGCATGGACGTCAGATGGTTACGGGCTTGCGGTCGGCTACGAGAAGGGCTGGGCCGTGTGGAGCATGGGCGGAAGACTTGGCGGCTGGGGGCTGGAGGGCGAGGATGAGGCTTCCACAGAAGGCTTCATGCAGGGCGTCACGGATCTGGTGAGTTGGCTGCGAAGGAGCACCTTGCGGTGTGCTGAAGTAGACAGTTTTGGGCACCGGGAAACCTTGAGCTATTCGTCCTGGCAAAGAACTCGCCTCTTGATCCAGAAGAACGGCTCTATTCCATCCCCTTCGCCAAGAGCGCAACAACGGGGCAGCATTCACCGGTGCGTCAGGAGCGTCGCAAGGAGGCTGACAGCAGGATAATACGAGATACGCGTTCCTTCAGATGGACGACAGGGTTCTGGTGTACCGCGGAGCTGACCAGCCGGATATGAGCGTCATCAACCCAGAGTCTGACGTCTGGCAACATATCAAGGTGGGCGGGCACTGTGCCGATGTCTGCGAGTGGAATCGTTGCGTGGGAGCTCATCGATCAGATTCCAAACGCGTACATCGCGACCAACTGGCCGATCCGATACGCCTCCATCTCGTCTGACGGCAGACTCATCGCCGTAGCCGGTCGGCGGGGATTGACGCACTATTCTGCCTCGTCTGGACGATGGAAGCTGTTCGTGGACGAGAGGCAGGAAAGGGATTTCATTGTCCGAGGAGGTCTTCTCTGGTTCCACCACGTCCTCGTTGCGGCGGTAGAGGTGGATAGGCAGTATCAAGTAAGCCATCCCTACCGCGGACTTCGCGCTGAGATCAGATCCGGCTGTACTCGCGAGACCTCGACCTGGCGGATCAGAATATTCTGCATTCGCAGGCGCTTCCTTCGCCGGTACTCGTCATGTCGCTTCTGGACAACTCGTTGCTCGTCTACACCGCGGACAACACGTTGTACCATTTTCTCATCCTTCCTACCAAGGACACAATCAAGGTGCACCTCTGCGGCAGCATCTCTTTCCAAGGAATCGTGCAGGTGCCTTCCCGCGTGCGGGCACTCTCGTGGCTCGTCCCAGAGGCTCAGAAACGTGAGTGGACCACCATCCTTGCTTGATCCTATTCTCTGACACCGGCAGAACTGGGAGACCCCGCCGACGATCTTATCGTTGCGACCATCATCTTCCTAGTCGATGGGAAGCTCATGCTCCTCCGACCGAGGCGGGCCGGGAACGACGAGGTCAGGTACGACATGCAAGTTTTAGCGGACCGCATCGAGGCGTACTGGACACATCTCCACGGCATCGGGACGCTCGAGAACTCGTTGTGGGGATATGACGGATCCGCAATGCGAGTTTGGCTTGATGCGCTTACGATCGAGGCGACCCGTGTAGAACCCACACGGGACGCGTACGAGTCGGTCAAGGAGAGCGTCTATCTCCGTCTGGATTTCTATCCGCTCTGTAAGCGGTTCTACCCGGACTGTGCCATGCGGATGCTGACACCGTAGCCATTCTCATGGACAAGGGAATCATTATAGGCGTAGATTACGAGACGTCCAACCGAAACCTACCTTTTTCAGTGTTCAAGATCCAGACCGGCACTCACCTCTTCCTGCCCCGTTTCCTGCGGTATCACCTCGCAGGAGGTCATCTCGCCCAAGCACTTGCCCTCGCCGCGAACTACGCCGAGCTCGTGTATTTCGCGCACGCGCTCGAGGTCCTCCTCCATTCGGTACTCGAGGAAGAGGTCGATAGCGGTCTCGACACGCTCCCATTGGTCATCACCTTTCTGGACCATTTCCCAGAATCCCTCGATGTGGTCGTGGGTTGCGCGAGAAAGACCGAGGTGGAGAGGTGGAGCATGTTGTTTGATACGGTTGGGAAACCCCGAGAACTGTTTGAAAAGTGCCTGGAGAACGGGTCGTTACGAACCGCAGCGAGTTATCTGCTCGTTCTGCATACCCTGGAGGAGCTCGACGATGCCAAGGTGGGTTGAGGGCTCCGGCGATTTTGACAGCATCGGCGGGGAGCGATTGGCGCTGAGATGTTCTAGGATACCGTGCGACTCCTAAGACTAGCGATGGCCGCGAAAGAGTTTCACCTTTGCAAGGAGCTCCTCCGGTTCCTTCACTCAATTGCCGAGTCGGGCGCAGCCCTTCGAACGGCCATAAAGGATCTCGGGATCATCCAGCCGCCCGTAGAAGACACTCAGCACAGAATTCTGCCCGAACCTCCCAATTCGAATCCAACTCTCTCAGCGAACTCAGATCAGCCAGATCAGCCAGCTCTCGCGGGCGTTCCAATAGTGTCAGAGTCGGAAGCGCCAGCTACCGACCCGACGAGCCGGGCGGGCGAGGTCGCGACCGCAACCGAATCCGTGACTGCAGACTCGGTCGAACACCTCACGGTCAACGGTGGTAGTGGACGAGCGACTTCGCAGTTCCAGCTCAGCTCGCCAAGGATATTCACTTCCCCGCCGTCGCCGCGAACCGTTGACCCGAACGGTGCCGATACGAGTGGGAGCATGCCCACTCCGCTCGTCGTGCCAGTGGACGGAGATGAAGAGGGGGCGGATCGCGTGGAGGATACACCTGTGTCTGCAGGCATGAACGATTAGACGATAGACATGGTATGCATCTAGTTGCACGTCGACCTGGCCCTGCTGGAACGTCGGGATATGTCATGTCGTGTCATAACGTGTCGTGTATTTGAGCCATGTTGTCGTGCCTTCGCGTCATCTCGTGGCTTGGTATTGACATGGTCAGAAGACCATTTCGGCTTCATCATCAGCTCCGTGCCCACTTACCGCACGCATCGCTCACCTTGACTCGTCTGCACGCTCCTGTCCACGCGACTCGCAAACACCCGCTTGTACACGAATCGCCTGTCGTACTCCCGCATGACCTCGGCAGAGAGGACGAGGCGATCCTTGACCAGCTGGGAGAAGGATGTGGCGAGGTGCGAGAGGAGGAGAGCGGATGTGAGGTGAATGAGGGGCGTGAGGAGGGGATGGAGGGGTGTGAGGAGATGGGTGAGAAGGGGGGCGGATGGGGGGTACGCGCTGTATCTGTCAGCCCTGAGATCGATGCGAAGGTCAAAAAGAGTGGGACGCAGATGAGATGGGTCGAAGGGAGATACTGTGACGACGTTTGGGCGCGGGGGGGGGGGGGGGGGGAGACAGTACTCACCAAAAGAAGTTTAAGCAGAAGTCTGGGGGTCCCAGACTCGCAACGATTGGATCTCCTCGTTGCTCTGAAACCCACCGGCGGGCGAAGAGGACGGTCGACCGAGTCCCGACATGACGGCGCGACTGAACGATCAGCATATCACCCTAAAGACAATGGCCACGCAGATCGTCGGAAGTTGTTACGCACCATGTCCACTTGACGACGGTCAGGGCGAGTTTACCGGTGGTTCGGAGGATCGCGGTGTTGCTGTTGCTCTCTTGTCGCTCTGGGGAAGGCTCGACGAAGGGATCGTCCGGAGTGTCGCTCCGTTTCGGCGCGGGGACCGGAGACGCGTTCGGCGACGACACGGGCTCTTGAGCCTGCAACGACAAGTCAGCTGGAAAAACGGCAACGTATCCAGCGTGATGCAAAGCGACAAGACGAGCATACGCACCGACCGCATTTGCATGTCGTATGTCCGGAAACGGGTGAAGAGGTAGATCGAGTTAGCCGCCGCGAGAGCGACGAGCAGCAGTGTGAACACGACCATCTAGACAGCTCGTGAGTGACGGTGCAGACACGTTCAGTAACGAAAGCAGCCAGAGGGACCTCGACTCACCGTCCAACCCCCCGCAAGACCCCTGCCCCGAGCTTTCTGCTCATCCTCCCACCTCCCCCACCTCCCTCCCGCCCCGACACCTTCCCTCCCAGAGCGGAGTATGCTCGACGGCTCGTCCCGCTCCGAGAAGAGCGGCGCGACCAGCAGGAAATGGATCGTGTGCAGGACAAGAGAGATGGGATTCGCGAGGTGTGCGGGTGGGAGGATGGCGTGGATCGAGGTGGGGAAATGAAGAAGCGTGTAGTCCACCACCGATTGTGGGAGCTCAGAGAGGCTGAGCGTGTCAGCGGGCCCAAGGTATGGCCGTCAGTGACCAACGACGAGTGCAGAACGAAACCGATGGGATGATGGCGGCAGTGCAATGCTCACCGCTTCAACGTGGACTTCTGCCTCACGAGCCGCTTCCTCTTGTTGGGCGTCTCCACCGCCCCGACCGACTTCCTCCTCTCCTTGTCCTGCTCCGCCCGCCTCGCCGCTTTTGCGCTTCCCGCCATGTCGAACGGTATACTCGCGCTCTTGCTCAGCCCGGCATCAGGCGTAGATGTCGCAAAAGGCGAGTAGTGTATCGGGGTATGAGGCGTCCTGTCCCTCCTGTCCCGCCCGTCCCCATTACCTAGCCCATTCCCGGTGGGAGTGCCAACCTGCGACGACACGTCGGGTGTGCGAGGTAGTGTGGAAGTGGAGGCATCGCGATAGCGTAAGGACGAAGCGGGGGTGTTGTCGGTTTTGAAAGATGCGCGGGATGACTTGGAGGGAGTCAACGTCGATTTGGAAGGTGTGGAAGAGGCAGAGGAAGGCGAGAGGGAGTCGGTGGTGTGTGATTTGGAGAGACGCGAAGGTGGGTGAGCGAATGCCGGGAGGGAACGACGCGTGGACCGAGCCAGCGGAGATTGAGACATGGTGTGAAGCAAAGCGAGGGCTCGGAGAGACGGGCGTTGCCGAGTCTAGGCCATGCAAATCTATGTAGAGTGGACGAGGGTGAATGAGGAGTGGAAAGACAAAGTTACAAGAGGATGTTGACGATGCATTTCCAGCTCCAAGTTTGCCTCGCCTCCACATTGGCAACGTGACGTCGACAGCGACAACACAACCGACCAGGTTCGCAGACAATTGGTTCTCACCTTCTCTTCTGCTTTCTTTCTTTGCAGCTCAAGGTATCCGAGAGCCTCAGGACATCTCAGGCCACACGATGGTGGGTTCAGCACAAGAGGGATTCGGACAAAACTGACGCTTTCTCCGTCCTCTGCCTCCTCGCTCTGTCAATCCTGGCCACCATCCCCTCGACTTCACAGTCCAACTTTCTTCCCATCCCGACCAAGCGGGCCGACCCCCTTCCAAACCTCCCAAGCCAACTGCTCAGTTATATCACCACTCACTTCCGGGACACCCACCCTGAAGCGTTCAGGAAGGATGTGGACGCGCTGGTCCAGCTTCGGAAGGAGTTTGTGGAGCCGAAGAGCGATGCCCATCCGGCTATTGTGCAGGGTTTGCTGAGGTGGGTTGGGGCACGTATGAGGACCCAGCTTGTCTGTGGTAAGAGTGATGAGTGAGCTGATAAGTCAGGTATCATGCCCAACTGGCATTTCTCGCGACCAAATTCCCGTCGAATGTGGGTGTGATGCGCTTCATGACGAGGGAAGCGGGAAGCGAGGGGCACGACTGACCGATATCTTGCCCAGGTTGCCGTCCAATTCTCCTACCACCTTCCCTTTCCCGCGCCATTCTCTCTCGCGCCCGACGCGACCGTCTCCCTCCCTTCACTCACCTTTGAGCGCGCTGCGGTGCTATACAACATCGCTGCGCTGTATGGGACGATGGCCGCGCAGGAGCGCAGGGCTGAGGCCGAAGGCATCAAGCGCGCTCTCGGGTTTCTTTCCGTATGTCCAGACATCGGCACAAGCCTATCATTCATGGTGCAGATGTAGCACGAGCCGGGAAGGAAATCCAGCTGACGGGACAGTCCGCTGCTGGAGTGCTCGACCATTTAGTCAAGGTCGTACTTCCCCAACTGCTTACCGATCTCTCATCTTCCACAGCGGCAGGGTACGATATGACAGAATCGTTCCTCACGGCAATGAGGGACTTCATGCTGGCAGAGGCGCAGGAGTGCTATTGGCAGCAGGCGGTGCTTCGTGCGTGTTCCGCATCCGTTCGAATTTTGACAAATACAAATCGTCTGGAGACGTGGACACCGCACTAACAAGTCGCAGAGGGCACATACAAGAACGGTGTCATCGCCAAATTGTCAATGAAGGTGGGCTGCTCGATCGGTCTCAGGATCTGGCTGCGTTGGTTACCATCTCACAGGTGTCCGAGTACTACAAGTCCGCCCTGACCGCCGCGAACGGAACCAACACCCCTTCAGCGGGCTTCTTCCCAGCCGTGCGTCCCGACTCCTGCACGTATAATCCCGGCTGACTGCCCCAGAACTGGATCGCACACATCACGATCAAGCAGCACCATTTCGAGGCGGCGGCGCAATACCGCCTCAGCAAGGAGGATCTCGAGAAGGCGCGATACGGCGACGAGATTGCCCGATTACGCGTTGCCGAGGGACTCGCGAAGAAGGGTCTCGACAGTAGGAAGGGTGTCGCCGACAGTGTGGTTTCGGACCTCAAAGTGGGTGTGATATACTCAAGGAAACCCGGAGCGGACGAGCGGTGCTGTGTAGTGCGGTGCTGATGAAGCAGGAGTTGCAATCGGCGGTAAAAGAGGCGCTGGATCGAGCTGTGCGGGATAACGATCTCGTCTACGTGTCCCCCATCCCACCGGCTTCGCAACTTTCTCAAATCGTCGGCGCCGGGATGGTCAAACTCGCGACGCCAAAGGAGGTCGTAGAGCCCGTGGCGTGGCTGATGGGCGGAGGAGCCGGCATGCCGGCGTTGTTCAGCGGACTCGTGCCGTATGGTGTGCACCTTGCTCTCAGTGAGTGGTTGTGTGGATTCGAGTTTGGACCCAGAGGTGATTGCTAACTTGATAGGTATCTATGATGATCGCAAGGACACGGCTGTAAGGGAGCTCGACGGCAAACGGGAAGAGCTTGACGGTCTCGCTGCGAGGTAAGGCGTCAAGAAGGGCGAGACGGCGACACGATCCGCAGAACGCTGATAAGTGTAGCACGCTTCAGTCACTGAATCTGCCGGGTTCGATCCAAGCGCTGGAGCGCCCAGTCGGCTTGCCTCCGTCGTTGTTGAAAAAGGCGGAAGAGGTCGAATCGGCCGGAGGAGTGGACAAGATCCACAGCCTGCTGGACCAAGTGCAACGGCTATCCCGTCAGAACGGCCAGCTTCTCTCAGAGGTGAGCGAGCGCGAGCAGAACAAGTCAGGCGTGCCGCTGATACTGTGTCCAGGCGATGGATATTCTCGACGAAGAAGCGACGGAGAACGAGAACCTGCTGGCGCGGGAGCCGCACCTCGCTCAGAGCCGCCAGCCGTCCCATGTCGCGAACCAACACCTCATTGCCACAGCGGGGCAATACGACAGCACCATCAAGCAGGCTTCGAGCAGTGATGGAACTGTCCGCGCGAAATGGGACGAGTGGTCCCACCTAATTGATATCCTCGCTGGCGGAGAGGTGCGTCGTTCACAAAACAGAGCGCAGCTGATGGGATCAGGACACGATGTCCGACCATATCCCCTCGACGTCCTCGCCCACTTCGTTGCCCGCCTCGGTGCGCCCGCTCCGCGCCTCCCTGGAGGATCTCGACGACAGGATCGCCCTCCGCGCCAAGCTCGTTTCGGAAGCGAGGCAGATTGCAGATGCGGACGACATCCGCCCCAGGTCCTACAGGAGGCAAGCCGCCTAGCGCACGGAGGAAGCGGAGATGTCAAGCCCGAGTGGTTTGAGGATATCTTTGGAAAAGGGATGGAGAAATACGAGCGGGTTCAGCGGGATATGGGAGATGAGGCGCAGCGGCAGGAGGCCCTCCTCGAGCGGATCAGAGTGAGTCGGTAAAGATGATGACGACGGCGACGGCGACGACCAACAGGAACATCTGGACCCAAAGATGAAGTGATGAAGCTGGTCGTTGCACTCGCTGACACTTGTTCAGACACAGAACGAGGCATTCCTTGCCGAGAGGAAGGACGATCCGAGGATCAAGGAGCGCGAGCGATCGTTGCAGGAGATGGACATGGCGTACTGGAAGTGGCGCGAGATCATCGACAATGCCGAAGAAGGGATCAAGTTTCACAACAGCTTTGCGGACATGCTCATGGGTTTCAAGTCGGCGTGCCTGCAGTTTCTCAATTCGAGACGAACCGATGTGGGGTGAGTCGACGCGAAGCGTCTTCCTCGGGGTCTTGAGTCGCCTGTGCCTTCGACCTAAGTCTTGCTGACTGCCCCATGCAGGCAGATCACAGCGGGATTGCAGCACGCTTCGATATCCTCTCCTCCGCCGCAGGAGGGATGGCACTCGCCTCCTCCCTCTGGGCCTTCTCAGGCGGCTTACCGTGCCTCGTCGCCCGCGCCCTCCTTTCCCTCGGCACCGATTTCCGCTCCGATTTCCGCTCCGCCCGCACCCGGTCCTGCACATAGACCCGTACCCACCGCTGCGCCAACGTCGTCGTTCACCCTCGCCCACCCCAATTCGTCTCAGTGGCAAACCCCCGACTCGTTCTTACCGCCTCCACCACCCCCTCCCGTCCTTCGTTCGGGGGGATCAACCGCGCACCCCCCGCGCCCGCGCCGCAGGCATACGACCCTGCGAGCAGATACCAGTCCCGAGCGGCGCCGGCCCCGCCGGTGGATTCGCCAAGGAGGATCACGAGGAGTTCTGCGGCAGCGGCGAGTCGGGGACCGATCGGAGATTCGGAGAGAAACCCGTATACTTCAGGAGGGAAGAGGCGGGATGGAGGCGTTGTTTAGACAGGGCGGGAGGAGCGTGGTGGGTTCCAGCGCTCTCCGGAGGAAGTTTGCTGCATCAGGGGTACATCGACCGGATAGAGAAGTTAAGACAGAACATGCAGTGTGAGGGAACAGTGCTCTGACGTGATGTGATGTGCTAGAACTTTGCACCCCCACCCGAAAGGCGTGGCTTGGGCGGTCGTCCTGTAAACCAGATCGAACGCCGCAGTACTGTACGAGTACTTGCACTCGTACACAGCAGCAGGCGGCTGACTTCACGTTCAAGCCCTCAAGGCGTCCCTGGAACCATGCCCCAATCCCATTTCCACCTCCCCCTGAAACCGTGCGCCACGCACCGCGTCGCTGGTTCGAGATCCCACTTGTTTTCCCACTCATCGAGGAACGAGCCGAAGGCGTGCAGAGGGAGTAACCTGGGGGATACCATCAGTCAGGCGAGCGGCTAATTGGCTTCGAAGCGGACGTACAGGACATCACCGATTATCGCGGCTTGTTGCAGGTTCTGGATCTCCTGCGGAGCCACACCGTACTCCACGAGTAGGTAACGTAGCACTGCGTCGGTACTGCGTGCGTCGTGAAGTATCAGCATGAGATCACGGGTTGGGTGCGGTGCGAGGTAGACTAGATGGAGGACGACTCACAAAGGCCCTGGACCGGTGATGTCGAGCTGTCACGAGTGTCAGCGGGAGCCGCCAAGCCACACATCGGGCTAAGGACGAATAGAGGCCCGGAGCAGGATGATAGAGGACGAAAAGGGGATAGAGGTAATGGAGCAATGGAAAATATAAAACGCGTATCGCGATCGTGAAGAATCACGAGTACGAGCACGAATGGATCACACGCACTCGAGCTCGGCTCGACTCGAGCGCTCGCTCGCGCTCGCCCGCTCGCACTCACCACCTCGCTCCAATTCTCTTTCACGCCCTGATCACGATAGCTCTCAATAGTAGCCACTGCCGTCTCCAGCACATCGAGGAAGATCGGATGATACGGCTTCGCGAGGAACGTCCATTGGACAATCTGGAGATCGCGGCGATATCCCGGTCGCGGATCTTGTAGCGGGTTATCGAGGTCGTATTCCACCGAAAGGACTACGGAGATAGAGGGGTTGGAGATGCCTTGGGCATTGAGCGGATGCGGATGGGTGGGGTTGGGTCGAAGAGAGTGCGAGGTGAGCTGACGGACGCGTTGTTGTAATTTCAAGAGCGACGGGGATACGATGGAGCTCGCGGTCGTGCCCCACGACAGGGGATCGGAGAGGGGCTACGATGGCGAGCGCCGCGGCGTCAGCGGAGAACGACTCGCGATGGGGTGAGGCGGTGTGAGGCAAGGAGGGAAGGAACCGGGTACCAGCAAGATAGAGTGAGGTACAAGAGGCAAACGAGGACATCGTGCAAGCACCACAAACCACAAACCACAAACCACAAATCACAAACCACAAACCACAATCACATCCCACATCCCACATCCCACATCCCACATCCCACTCACCGCGGTGTCCGAGTCGGTGTACATGCCACCCTTAATGAGCATGACGAGGTATCTGCGAAGCAGGGTCAGGGCGGGCTCAGTTGAACTCACCGAAAGCTGCACCATGCATGAGTGCGGGGAATCCAATCACCTCAGCATATCGGCTTTGATTACTGGTCGGTCGATACCGTCCCACAAGGACCTCCACGGGGATGCGGCGGGTGTCGGTGCCTCTGCCTCCGAGTCGAGCTCCCCGACCCGTTCGTGGCCGTGGTTCAATCCCTTCACTCCTCCAGAGTCTGACACGGCCCCCTTGATCCCAGTACTCAACCCTTGTCCCCCAGTACATTCCTGAAACCACTCCTCCACCTGCTGATCATCCCCCACTCTGACCTCCCAGCCTTTCACCCTATCTTTCCATCCCTCAAACTCTGGCGGCGTCCCCCCGGACCCTCCTTGTCGAAAGTATATATAACCCGATCAAACTCCCCTCCCTCCACGGCCGGCATCGCCCTCACCATCCGGGATAGCGAACTCATCAGTCCGTCGTGATGAGGCGATCCCGCGAAATAGGTGCCGACAAAGGATTCGAGACGCGAGATGTACGCGTCGATACTCGGGGAGAGGGAGCCGGGAGGGCAATGGATCTGTTCTTCCGCAACCGAGGGGTCGTAGTTGATTGAGGAGAGGTGGGAGAGGCGTTCTTCTTCGTACGCCGAAGCGAGTGTCTCCAGAGCTTGTTCCGCGTCGGATATGGCTATTGACGCTGGATCTGAAGCGAGATCAGGAGAAGACGGCGACGTCGAGGTCGACGACGACGACGACGACTCGTTCTCGTTCTCGAGAAAGAAGTCCGGATCAGAGTCGAGCGGACGGTGTGCCACTGCGGCGGCACCGGATGATCCCCCAAACCCGTCGTCCTGCGGATCTTGAGGATCCCGAAATATCGACTGCGAGTAAGTCCCGAGCCCTGATCCATGGGAGAGGTGCAACCGCGTGGAAAGCGCGAGTAGGAGGAGCATTCCCGCGGCGAGAGCGGTATTCCGTCTTCGGCTGGTGCTGGAGAGCCACCGGAAGGGTGAGAAGCGTACCATGTCACTGGCGGAGTAGCGAGAGTGAGTCTGAGTCTGAGTCAATCAGAGTCGTGTCAAGTGTCGACTACCGGAAGGTGAGGTTTGTCCGCTTGACGATCCGACCCGATCGCGAGCCCGCGAAGCTGTCGGCGGTCCAAGTAGAGGTCTCTCGTCTCGTCGTCCCGTCGTCCCGTCTCGATGGGTACAGGTACAGCGCTGACGGATATTTCCTCCTAGGCCATCGTCGAGATCTCAACGGTGGGGCAGAAGTATCCGAAGCGAACCGGGGCGAGCAAGCCTCGGAGCATACTCTGGTGATCTCTGATGATGGGTCGTGGTGTTGCCCTCCTTTCTTCGTCCGAAATCTCCTATTCTTTTTGTTTGCGCAGTCGTTTGAGATGTTTCCGGATGAGAGTGAAACGATGAAAGCGATGCGAAACCACAACAGAGTCAAAGGAAACGCGAGCGAACAGCGGATCACCGGGACGCGGCCCTGTGCCTGGTGCCTCGTACCAAATGGCCGGGACGATATCAGTCGTGAGCCCAAAGCACGATGCATGCACCTTCCATCCGAAGTTGTAATGTAGGTCACCGTCGCAAGACCATGTCGGTGTGATGAACCCTGCGGCCTATGCGTCCCCCATGCTGTTTCGCTCTGATCTATGAGCCGTCCACGCCGCCTGGAGAACTCGTCGCGTCATATCCCTTCTCCTCTCGCCCACCGCCTTGAAAGGCGATAGCACACGACCCCGCCAATCGCAGCTGACACGCCCCCGATCCTGTTCTTGATCAGCCGCGATCCCCTGTGAGTCTTCACGCCCCACGAAACGATCCGTTTCCGTTGACTCACCGGAAAATGAGCCCCACGGCATCCGGCGAACTCGCCTCGCCTCCCAACCCCCCTTCGCGTCGTATCAAATCCCGCAAAACTTCGCCCGTCGCCTCCGCCATTCCCTCCGAGATCGACGCGATTGTCGTATTGCCCACGGGCGGCGCCTGGGGATGTTTCGCCGGCAACGTCTTGTCCGGCTCCATGAGGTAGAAAATAATAGACGCGAGGAACGTCACTACGAATTGTGGCAACACGAGGAACACGTTGTGTATGCCCAGTATCACGCCTGCTTTGTCCGCCGTACCGTGACCGCCGTCATGCTGGCTCGTCGAGGTCCGGGGTGAGACGGGAGATCGCATTGGTGATCGTGGGATGTCGTCGTCGGATTCATCGGCGTGATGAAGGACTAGAGACGTCTCGCCTTCTTCCAAGCCGTCGTCAAGCGTTTTGCCAAGATTCAACTGGAGGACTGCAGGCGCGGGAGATCGATCCCGACTTGGTAAGCCGGACGAGGCAGCAAGACCGGCGCCAGCTCGGAGACCGAGACCGAAGATCGCCTCGCTGTCTCTCTCTCGTTCTCGTTCTCGCAGCGAGAGACGTGAAGCGGGTCGAGACGTAGGGCGCGACGAGACCGCCGCCGTGTCGCCTACGCGCAATTGATCGAGAGAGGTGCGGGATGCATGGCGAGAGTGCAACGCGCTGTTATGGGCAGTCGACGACGTCGCGGAAATAACGGGCGGCGGCAGCGGGGAGGGCGAGCGGTGGATGTCGTGTAGGCTGATCTCGTCGGAATCGCGCGGACCCGATTCGAGCGGGATCCGCTCAGTCCCGTCGATCAGGATGAGTTCGCCGAGCTGTTTGCGAGTCAGTGGGGACAAAGTCTGACTCTGAACACGAGTCGAGGCTTACGAGGGAGTACGGAGCCCCTAAGGAATGGCAGTCAGCGATGCATTCCACCGGAGTCGACACGTCGCCACGTACATTGCGATAGAGCCCAGCAGATCCCCGTGACGCTGATCACGACGTATGCGCCGTACACTGTGGACACGAACCTGATCTCTCAGCCAATGCAGGCGCCGACACGACATTGCACTCACCACGTCGCCAACATGCACGCCGCGAAGAGGAACATGCTCCAGCACCAGACATCCACCAGTGTCAACCCCCTGATCGGGAGGGTCAAGCCCTCTTCCCTGATCGTGCCGACCACGTTCTTGGCCCACATCAAGGCCTTGCGAGACCTGCTCAGACCCTCCCAGTCCTGCTGCTTGCGCTTCCAAGTTGCCGAAGGGAGCTCCGCATGCGATCCCGCCCCGCCCACCCCGTTGCCGTTGCCGTTACCGTTGAGGGCTTCATACCCGTTCGTGTAAGACGACTGGACACCGCTCTCCCCGACAAGGAATGGTAGTCCGATGGAAGTGATGATGTTGATGATAGCCTGGAAGAAGAGGGCTCTAGCGCCTGACCGGACCGCGTCGGCCTCGAATGCCGCGTCGTCCAGATCACCTTGGTCCACCGAGGATTTGTAGATCTCGGACACCCAGACAGTGGTGAAGAAGAGGATGGGGAACCACCCGAGGCTAACGCGGCGTCAACTTGCAAGCTCAGGAACTATTCGAAGTGGTTTGGGAGCCACGTACAAGGCGAAGAACTGGATCACGCAGATCGTCTGGATGCCAAGTGAGAGGGAGAACATGTTGTCCCAGATGGCTTTGAGATTGGCCAAGAGGCCCGATTGGGACTGGGGCCGGCTACAGGTGGTCAGCGCGGCGACGGGGAGGTGATATAGTCGAAGAACGTGTAATCGACCCACTCGTCGCGGAGGAGGACTCGCTCCTTGACCGCCCACGAGGTGAAAGTGTGGGACAGGAGCAAGACTGCCGAGGTGATGAAAGAGAGGATTTGGATCTGTGTCTTGCCGAGAAAACCGAGATATGGCACGAGATCGAGATTGCCCCTGCGATCGGCCCGATCAGCCATGATCCGCACCAATACCACTCTCTGTCGCCGCACTCACACGAAGAACCCCACGACGCTCCCGAACCCAAACATCCTGCCCGCCCACGCGCTCCCCTCCTCCTGCTGACTCGGCGGCAACGTGTCCACCACCAGCGCCCTGTCCGTGCTCATCACGGCGTTGATCGAGAAATCAATCAGATAGATGCTCCACACAGCGAACGCGATGGCGAGTCTCGTACCCCCAGAGAAAATCGACGAGGCCTCGCGCGACCAGCCCAGCAGCATCATTGCAAAGGCGCAGATGAAGCATCCGGCGAGCATGAAGGGGCGTCGACGGCCCCACCGGGATTTTGAGCGGTCGGCAAAGACCCCGATGAGGGGTTGAACGATCAGGCCGGACAGAGGGCCGGCCATGAAGACGAGGGACATCCAGGATTTGGACAGGCCCAGGTCGAGCAGGTAGGGGGAAGCTGAGTACGTTAGAGAGAGCCCTAAGAAGCCGTGTCTGACGGAAAGAGCTGGCATGAGAGGCGTCACAGCTCACCGTAGCCCATCTCTATTGACCATACACACTGGAGTGGGGATCAGCAACATGTCCGCGACAGTCACATTCGACACAAGAAGCTGACGACGAGAACCACCGAGCTCGCCAGCTTCGTTGCTCGCTCGCCAGCTACGTCGCCCGTCCGCCAGCTTCTTGATATAGCGAGTGGTGTACCCACCTGAATCCCCAGCATCCCCACCGTCAACAGAGGTAACCGCGCCCACCTCGGACCTTTAACCCCCGGCTTCCCGACCCACTGCACGGCATGGCCTCCCGAGTGGGTACCGTCGAGATCGTACTCTTCCCCCGAGCTGGGGAAGAAAGCGCCGCCCGTCATGGGCTATGCTATACCGATCTATAGGTGTGGGCTATGGCAAGCTGCAGGTGGCGGGGAGAACACAAAGGAGGGCACAGGAGAGGAGTGGAGGAGTGGAGGAGTGGAGGGTTTGATGATGTCCTCGGGTGATCGGCTGGTCGGCTGGGGCTGGCTGGATGAATGGCCGGTGGATAAGTGGATTTGGTCGACGCCGCGGATACGCAGAACGAAATAATGTGTAGGAGAGATTGGTCCAGATAGACGATACAGCTCTCCGGCGATGAATGGAAGGACAGGCAGGTCGATACGTGTGACCGTGCCGCAGCCTCGTTTCAGGTTACGGCGTTGCGGAATGCGCCCAGCCGCGGAATAGGACGGGTTACTGGACAACGCGCTACTGCGAGGAAGTGCCGCTGCGAGTCGATTTGACGTCCACCTGCACGGTCTAGGTGTGGGTCGAGAACATGGCCTGTGGAAGTGAGAGCAGAGTGGGAAGGTGATCGTCATGTCCGGTGCGTAGTAGCAATAGAGTCGTCGCGTCGGCTTCCCCCGCTGAGCCCCGCCGCGGGAGCAAAAGCGGCTAGGCGTATTCGAGTACAGCTGGAAGGTGTGGCTCATGTTCATTTGTCGTCGCCCTGCTCGTACTGTGCGTGATGCATGACTGGTATCTCGGGGGTATCTCCGCTACATCGCACTAGCACTCTCCTGCCTCGCTTCCATCTATGCACAGCGGCGACCAAATTTTCAACTGGCATCTATGACGAGGTGACTCGATTCGCCTCGAGTCCTTGCTCCCTCTCTCCGTACCTCCTTCCCTTAACTTGGTTCCGCGTATCCTCTTGGTTGCAGAACCTCTCTGCATTTTGCTGATCCCGGGCCCTGCGCTCTTACGGCCCCCCCTTGCCCATCCCCTCGCCCCTC
Organism: Saitozyma podzolica; assembly: GCA_003942215.1. Lineage (NCBI taxonomy): Eukaryota > Fungi > Basidiomycota > Tremellomycetes > Tremellales > Trimorphomycetaceae > Saitozyma > Saitozyma podzolica. The sequence goes on along the minus strand of RSCD01000019.1, from coordinate 496,969 downwards.
CTCCTTCCTCCTCTTTCCCGTCTTCTGGTTCACGACGGTCTTTTCACAAGTTTGGCCCCATACTGCCCCGAAGCCTGACGCGCATCGAACCCATCCCCCATCACTGACACCGCACCGGTTCCCCGCTCCCGCTCACAGCTCATCCTTCCCCGTCACCGCCTGCTTCACCTTCTCCGTCGCCGTACCCACCTCCTCTGCAATCCTGCTCGCATGCTTCCTCACCAGACTCTCTGCGTCTCTCCTGGCCTCGTCCACCCGCCTCTGCATGTCCTCAACGTACTCCCCCGGAGTCTCGGGACTGGGCGTGGCGCCAACCGCCTTGGAAACGCTCCTGGTAGCTTGGTGGAGACCCGACGACGCCTCCTCGGCGAGAGACGCCGCGTTGGACCGTAACGCCGCGAGGAGTGCCTCGCCTGAAGCGAGCGCTTCGGTGCCCAGTGAGGCACCCGCCGAGGAGAGGGAGGCGAGGTATGCGGATGCCGAAGAGGCGAGCGGGGTGGGCTCGGATACAAGACCGAGGGCGGATCGGATGGAGGAGGACAGGAGGACAGCCTGGGCGGATACCGCTCCGCCAGCTTCAGAAGCGGCTGAACCGGCGGCGGACACCGCCGAAGACGCCGAAGCGGATGCGACGGACGCGATCGACTCGAGGGTCTCGGCGGGGGATTCTGGGGACGGCGTAGCCCCAACGGCTTTGATGGCTTCTCTTGTCGCCGAGTGAATCGCACTCGACGCGGACGAGACGAGCCCCTCACCCTTGGTGGGGATGATGGATGCGCCGGAATCCGCGACCGCGCTGTACACCGACTCTGCCGATTCGGAGACGACACCGCCGATGGACACCGCCGACTTGGTCGCCTCTGCAACAAGACTCGACGCCGTGGAAGACACTGCCGCCGCGAAAGACTGTGCTCGCTCAAGCGGCGATTCCGGCTCGGGAGTCCCCCCCGCAGCGGAGATGACGCTCCTGGTCGCGTGGTGGACATTCTCCTCAATCACGCCGTACACCGACGCAGCGCCCTGTGCCACGCCCGCGACGATGGACTCGAGATGCTCCTTCATGCCTTCTGGGCTGGGTGTCGCTCCTGCTGCGGAGATGATGGAGCGGGTCGCGTGATGGAGATTCAGCAGCGCCTCGGCGACGAGCGACGAGGCGGTTTCGGAGGCTACAGAGGCGCCAGACGAGACGGAGCTCGAAGCTGCAGAGTATACCGATTCGGCGGAAGCCGTGGCGGCGGACGCAAAAGACTCGACGTGCTCGCCGAGGGACTCGGGGGAAGGTGTCGCCCCGACAGCTTTGATCGCCGAGCGAGTCGCGTCGTGGACGACAGAGCCCGCCGCGTCGTACGCGGACGAAGCGGCGTCACTCGCGGCATGGAGGACCGACTCGACGTGCTCTCGAGGCGACTCTGGAGACGGTGTCGCCCCAGCAGCCTTGATCGCCGAACGGGTCGCATCATGGACGCTGCTCGACGCGGCATCGAACACCGACGACGCCGACGCCTTGACCTGGTCGACAATCCCGCTCGAAGCGGTCTCACCTGCGACGGCGGCCGAAGCCTGGCTGAGCGCCTCGAGGACCTGCTCCTTGCCCTTGCCGATGATACCGGCGCCGGCGTTCGCTGCCTCGGCGGCTTCAACGATGGGCAAAATCGACGCGCGGCCCTTACTCGAGGACGACGAGGACGACGAGGCTGAGGTTGAGGACGAGGACGAAGCCGAAGCCGACGCCGACGCCGACGTGGAAGACGACGACACGTCGTTCCTCGCATCTATACGATCGTAGGCGGTGCGGCGCAGAATCGCTAAACGCTCCTTGAACGCCTCGAAAATGTCGTTGATATCGGACGTGATCGAGTTGAGCGCCTTGGTCACGTCGGTGGAAGCGGTCTTGATCTGCTTGTCCGCGGCTTTGCCCTCGTGCAGCGCGGCGTACTTATCCTTCCAAGCGGACACGCCTGGGATCAGTTCCGGCTTTCAGCGTTTTTCACTCACTCTTCCCCAGGGCGTGATACTTGTCCCAGTCCTTGGACGAGACGTCGTCCATCCAAGCCATCTGACACAACATCAGCATAGTCCGAGGACAACACGCCGCTGACCCACCTTCTTCCCCAGATCCGCGTGCTCGTGTCCAAGTGCCTTCTCAACCGCGACCGACTGCGACTTCACCACCGACTTGATGTTGTCATACCCCGCGGTCTTTTGCTTCTCCACCCTCTCCTTGACTTTCTGCACCGTCTTGCCGACTCTGGCCTCGGCCATGTCCCCCGCGGTCTTGACCTGATCCTTGGTAAGACTTGGGCTGTTGGAGTACAACTTGTCGAGGCCTTTCACGACGTAGTCCATGTCTCGTTCCAACTCGGATCGTGCGTTCTGGGAGAGCTTTGGGATAGTTTCGGCTAGCAGTTCACGATTGACGCTCAGGATCTGCAATGACAACATGAGCCTACATTCGATCGCGCGGTGCGCTCGCAACCGCACTCGCACTCGCACTCGCGCTCGGGGGAACGAGCGCCGTCCCTGTCCCTAGAGAAAAACCAAACTCTAGCGCACTTGTTCCTTGACTTGCTCATACCCGTTCGCACCCTGCTTCTCCACCCTCTCCTTGACGGCCTCCCGCACCCGGTTCATCTCCTCCTTCTCCAGTTTCGCCGACTTGGCGTGAGCCTGCTCCCTCGCCTTCTTGTCCGCCTTGGCCTCGTGCGGGGGTGGCAGAGGGGGCTCGGCGGGTTTGTCGGCGAGGTGAGCCGCATCCGGAACGGGCACCTGGCCCGGTTTCGACACCTTGTCGAGATTGGCATAGTAGTCGTCCATCTTGCCCTTTGTCTCGGCCGGGTGGGAGCCTACCGAGGGAAGAAAGTCGGCGATGAGGGACCAAAAGTTCTTTGGTGGTTCGGGGGCCACGAGCGCGGGGAAGAGGGTGTGGAACGCGGGGACGAGGTACGGCTGGTAGACCTTTGTGCGGAACGTGGCGGCGTAGGGAGAGGCAAAGGTGGAGACCTTGGACACGTACGGTCCCACGTGCGGCTCGAGGTGGATGATGTAGATGTCGGTGGCGTATCTGCGAGGTCAGCGCCGACGATGGTCGATCACGTCCCATCACTCACTGTTTAACCACGGCCCATCCCTTTGCAGCCTGATCCGCGCTCCAAGCCAGGCCGCGAATCGCCCTCGGTCCAAGGACCTCCCGTGCAACCCTCTCGGCTTCCCTGCCGAAGCGGATCGCGTGGGGTCTGCTCCAGACGTAGGCCTCGTGGCTCTTTCTCGAGGCGACGGCGTATCCTGCGTTGGCGTACTTGTTCGCAGTAGAAGTGAACGGGTGACTCGCGGCATAGCGGTACGTCTCGTCGGCACGCTTCCACCCTTGCGCGGCAATCTTCCTCCCCGTTGCGATGTGCGGCGCGACGTGGGCCTGGTGCAGCGCGGCGATCCTGGCGGTGTAAGGGTCGGCGAGCTTGTGGTATGTCGCTTGGAAGTATGGCAGATGGGGTTCCACGAAAGTGAGGTAAAATCTCCTAGCACCACGGACCGTGCGGTCCACTACCGGCCGGATCGGTCCTTCCCAGAGATCCCGACCCGTCTTCTTGGCCCGGACGTACGTCGGCTGGATCGTGCTGGTGTACAAGGGGTGCTGGGCGAGTCGCTTCTGCGCATCGTCAAGCGCGGGGTAGACGTACGGCTTGAGGACATCCCGGTGGTAGATGTTCGCGGGGTAGCACAGGGTCTTGTGGAGCTGTGATTCGGTGGACGGATGGGAGAGACCTAGCGGAGCGGTGAAGAGGCGGGAAAAGGTCGATTGGGGCTCGGCGGGCGGGGGGCACAACACGGTCGAGAAGAGGGAGAGGACGAGGAGGAACGGGATGGTGCTGATCAGCGAGGCGAACCCCCATGGGTGTCTCCGGACCTTCGCAGCGGCTTTGCGAGATTGGACCTGGGCGAGTGTCAGCATCAGCAGAAAAGACAAGACATGCAGAGCCCTTCGCACCTTGGCTACCGCCGCGGTTTCGGACGCAACGACTTTGGCTTTGCCCGCCGCATCCTGCGCTTTGGATTTGACGGTGGGTCCGTCCTGTCCCTGTCAGCGACACATCGAGAGAGCAGTGATTGCAGTGCTCGCCGCGCCCGCCGTGCTCACGTAGAATTTGGGGCTCTTGCTCGGCTGGGAGACCTTGCGGGAAGGTCCAGGGGGAGGGGTAGCGGTTCCCCTAGCTGGCTCGGAAGCCCGCGGCTTTGATGGCGGTTTCGACATGGCCAGGGATTCACTGGGGTCGTGTCCACTCGGGTATCGGTGAGTAGATGGGTCGCCGTCGATCGCGGTGGATGACTCGCTTTGCCGGATGCTGAGAGGGTTGAGGATGAGAGAAGGAGGATGTGGAGCAAGATGGATGGTGTTGTTGAAGCCGGGAGAGGGAGCGGGGTGCGGATTCGATGACGAGCCGTCATCGTGGCGTGGCGAATTGGGCAAAAGTCAAGACACAACGTGGCTGACGTAATTGTTTGGCTTTGGCTTTGTGTGCCTGAACCCGGTGACCGGTAATGCCCACTCTGCCAACGCCCAGGTCAACGACTGCGACTGCGCCGGCGATGGAGACAGAGCACTGCCTACGTTCCTTTCAACGCATCTCGTATGCCTGTCCATCGTTGTGCATACGACCTTCAGCGTCACTCGCCACCCGATAGCCTGGGTCATCACGCAGACGCATCCTAGCCCACTCATTCCCCGACACTTGCGGCGTCAAGTCTGATTCCCCTTCCTCCCTTGATCCATCACATAGCCTTCCCAGGCGCGCGCGATCATGGGCAACTGCTTCTCCGACCCCTCTCCGAAGGGCGGTCAACGTCTCGGCGGCGCCGACTCGCGTCCTTCCGGACCGACTTCGGGCGCGGTGGGCTCGGTCGGAGGCGCAACGGCCAAAGTGTCAGGGTCTGGAGCAGGACGGACCGGTGCGCCTCCGCGGACATTGGGTGCCGGAGGGGAGGCGGAGAGTGGGGATCCGAGAGATCGGGCGCGCAGAGCAGCGGAAGAGAGGGCCAAGACGGTGAGTGGGGCGTGGGGCGTGGGGTCTGGCGGGCGGCGTGGTGTTCAGCCGCGCAGGGACTGTGTAGCTGCATTGCTGCGTTGCCGTGTTGTCGCGTTGCTGAGTTGTCGCGTTCCTTCCTGGCCTGTTTGCTTCGCTGTTACTTCGGTGCCGTGCTGATCTGCTTAGGCACAATCAAAGGGCGTTACATCCTCCAACCCAAAGTCGGGGCAGCTCTCTGCGAAGCTCGCGGCGGAAAGAAAGGCGCCAGTGGCCAACCAGAACGACGAGAGGATGATGGTGAGTCGGGCCGCGTTGGTCGCTTTAGCCAGTGTCCCGTCGCATCGGCGTTAGGGGGCGTCGCGCTTCTCGCGAATGGATGAGCTCTACCCATTTGAGCATCGTGTCGAACAAGGCTCGGTGTCTCCCTGCATTACCCTTCATTACCCTTGAGAACTCACGTGTCCTTGCGTGCCAAACCTCATTTCGTGTCGATGGGATGTCGTTGTCGCTCCCGCCATTCGATCCTCGCGAGCTTCGCTGACGGGACAGGATCGCGGTCAATGGAACTGAGACTAAGCGGGGTAAGGAAGTGTTCGGAAATATCGGTTGTACAAGTCACCCGCTGCTTCTCAATACCCGGAAGATGTAGTTCATGTCATATCGCATCACACCAACGCTGCATCACCATCACCGTCCCGCAGCCGTGGGTCGCCACGATCGCTCCCAGGGGCTGATTGGGGCGTGATGATCGCTCGAAACGAGGGTGGCGCCTGTCCAAGCTTCTCCATGGCGCTGGGACAAACAGCGCAAGCAAACGTCCTTTGACACGCAAGTTGGCTACTTGGCTAGTGCCATGTCCCTCCTATGCTCGTTCGAAACCCCGACGCCCGGGCAAAGTGGGTTGCCTATCGTCCACCCTCAAAGGATGGTCCCCGCGGTTCCGAGTCCCGCTGAGAGATAAGACGGGGGTATCGGGGACGTGCGCTCGCGGCGTATCGATCAGATGACGAATAAATGTCACCACTATTCCGTATTCCCGGCGCCGGCGCCGTCTTTGGAAGTTGTGTGTCCGAAGAGAACGAGGAAGGAGGAAGGCTGCGACGTCTCGCATAGATAGCGGTGAGCGGGGACTGGAATGCGATAAGCACAAGTTGGGTTCGGGCGTGGCTTGGGTGGGTATAAAGCCTGGATAACTGGGACCCGCGCAGCCCTTCGTCTTATCTCGCGACGATCCACTGCTCTCTCCTGGCGACTACGCTCCTGAAGCCAGGACCCATACTCAGCCAGCGTGAGTGCATCCGCCTGTCCATCATCCAACAGTGTCTGTTGCGATACTGTCCCTCCGTCCTCCGCTCGTCCATCCCTCGTCGCTCCTCGCTCGTCACTCTCGCTAGGACTCAGTCTGCTCCGCCTGTGGCCACGGGGCGCCACCCCCGCCTTGTCCTTGATCCCTGCCTTCCCTGCCCGAGTCGACATTATTTTCGCTTGGCCGATCCGTCTCAAACGTGTGCACAGATCTGTCTCCTCTCTGTCTCTCTCTGTGTCTTCTTGACGTCCTGCCCGCATCAGTCTCTCCCCCTCTCTCGCTTTCGAGGCTCCCGCTGATATCCGATTCTCTACTTTTCCAATAATCCAAACCAAACACGGCATACCCGACTCGAAATATTCACACCCCGCTACACCCGCTGCTAATCGGCCCGGCTTTTCCCGCCCGCTACGATCTCGCCCCCTCGCCCGCCCTACTTTGCCTTTGTCGCTCAACGCCGACCCACCCACCCCTCACCACCCCTGTCACTCTCCCTCATCTTCTCCCTCCTTCCATCCTCAACCCCACCGGATCATGGTCACCCGGTGCATACCTCGTCTGCTATCTCTTTCCCGTCCACATCGGTTCCCGCTCCCAACGCCATCGCCATTGCCATCGTCATCGCGTATATCACCGTTCCCGTCCCGTCCGATCCACAGCACCACCACCAGTTCTTTCACCATGACTGCTTCTGCCTCCACCGGATCGGCTCACAAAGCCCATGCCAATGGTGCCAACGGCGCCAACGGGTCTGGCTCCGGGTCCTCCCCCCGCGGGCCCGCGCTCACTATCGACAGCATCAACCCTGCTGTTCTCGAGGTTCAGTACGCTGTCCGTGGCGAGCTCGCGCTCAAAGCGGACCAGTACGTCCACCAGCTCGAGGAGCCGTCTGCAAAGTCGAAACTTCCCTTTGACAAGGTTGTGACCGCCAACATCGGTAACCCGCAGCAAAAGGGGCTCGACCAGGTGCCCATCACGTACTGGCGCCAGGTCATCAGCCTGCTCGAGTACCCGGCTCTGATGGAGGATCACCTCGAGCTCGCAAAGAAGATCTACCCCGAGGACGTGATCGCTAAGGCAAAGGACTTGCACGAGGAGATCGGGAGCGTCGGCGCGTATACCCACTCGAAGGGTGTTCTCGCGATCAGGAAGAGGGTCGCAAAGTTCATCGAGAGTGAGTGCAAGCGTGACGTGTGACGGGTAGTATCCCACTGATCTTTCGCAGAGCGCGACGGTCACTCCGCCGATCCCGAATCCATCTATCTCACCGCTGGTGCCTCGGCCGGCGTGTCCCAGATCCTCGGCGTGTCCCTCGCCCCGGGCGACGGGTGCATGATCCCCATCCCGCAATACCCGCTCTACACCGCCACGCTCTCCTACGTTCACGCCAAACCCCTGCCTTACTACCTTCAGGAAACCGAGCAATGGTCGATGAACCACGACGTCCTCGTCTCCGCCGTCTCCGCCGCCAAGGCCGCGGGCACAAAGATCAAGGCGTTGGTCATCATCAACCCTGGTAACCCGACTGGCTCTTGTCTTTCCGTCGAGGCGATGCAGGCCGTCATCCAGCTGTGCTACAACGAGGGCATCCTCCTCCTCGCCGACGAGGTGTACCAGGCCAACATCTTTGACCCGCAGCACAAGCCGTTTGTCTCGTTCAAGAAGGTCCTCCGCGACATGCCCAGCCCCATCCGAGACGCCGTCGAGCTGGTGTCGTTCCACTCGATCTCAAAGGGTGTGTCGGGAGAGTGCGGCAGGAGGGGAGGGTACTTTGAGGCGGTCAACATCAGTGCGGACGTCATGGAGCAGATCTACAAGATGGCCAGCGTGTCGTTGTGTCCCCGGTTACGGGCCAGGTGAGTCGGGTGGAGTTTCTGGCAGGCAGGCGCGCAGCTGACCAAATATCTTCAATGACATCCACTTTACCACCTCGCACCTATAACACCATCATCGATTGATCGTCCTTCTCCCGTCGGCACTCTACTTCTGCCCGCTTCTCCACCTCCTCTCCTCCTCCACCTCTTCCGTCTCCGTGCCTCCGCCTAATTCAACTATGCCCTCTCGCTTCGCCGCTCCCGGCCCCCTCGCAGATCGGCGTCGACCTCCTCGTCTCCCCGCCCCAACCCGGTTCCGCATCATACGACCAATACACCCTCGAAACCTCCACCACCCACTTGCACCTGCGCGACCGCTCCCTCTACATGGCCGAGCGGTTCAACGCCCTGCCCAGGATGTCGTGCCAGCCCGCCGAGGGGGCCATGTACCTCTTCCCGAGGATCGATATGCCCCAGAAGGCCATCCAGGCCGCGAAGGAGAAGGGCAAGGAGGCGGACGTGATGTATGCGCTGGACCTGCTTGGTGAGTCGGATTCGGGGTTGGGGTTGGGAGTCGGGATTGGGGTCGTCAGTCGCTTGTATCGCGGCGAGGAAGATGGTGGGGCAAGGGGGGTGTCGTATGAGAGCAGCGGAGCAACAGGGGCGGGATGATGCGCTTGAATCGTTGTTTCCTTACCCATATCGGGAGCGAGGAGCGAGACGAGACGAACGAGACGTGACGAGACGAGACGAGACGAGACGATACGCGGAAGAACAGATTCGAGGCCATCCCAATCCGAGCTACGCTAACTGGCGTAGACGCCACGGGTATCTGCGCCGTCGCCGGCAGCGGCTTCGGCCAGGAGAAGGGCACGTACCATCTCCGACTTACCGCGCTCTGCCCCGGTGTCGAAGACTACGTTGGCAAGATTGAGAAGTTCCACCGCGGGTTCATGGACAAGTGGGCGTGAGGCGGTACGAACGGCACGAACGGCGCGATATGAGTGAGCATGTCGGTGGCGCAGGAGTGGGGGAAAGCAGAGCAGAGCGCAAGGAGGTATTTTATACCTCATGGGAGTTCGGTTTCGGAGTTTTGCCAACCTGACCGCCTTCGTCTTGTCCAGACGATGCCGGGTTTGGGGGCGTCGCGCAATCAAAGCGATCTTCACGACGTGTCGGTCTTCACCATCTATACCATCTACTCCATACCTGTCTTTTGCATGTGCATCGCGATGTCATCGAGTTGTCCATAGTCCCGGCGTGGCGTGCGCGGCCTGTAGCAAAGAGATTCCGACTCATCCAACAGACTTTCAAGAAAGCTCGGCGTCACACTTGGCGACAAAGGTCGTTCATGGAAGCTGAGCAGAGTAGAAGAGGACCACGAAAATGCTCAGGATTCGACGGTGGAGGGAGAGAGGATGCATCGGAGGCATCTCTGTGAGACTGCTCCAAAGACACGCTCATGACCTGACGAAGGTGACCTGACGGAGAGGAAGAGGAGGATGCATCTCGACGAACTGCTCCGAAGACAATTCCTCACGACCCACAATCACGCGTCAACCAGCCCAGCACCACTCCGCCACGATACTGAACCGCTGCGGCTGCGGATACGACAAGTTGCGTTGTGATGATCTGTCGGGGTCAGCGCGAGCTTGGGTAAAGCGCGCTTCCCGGCTCGATCGGCGGGACGAGCAGGAAAGGCACAAGGACCGAAAAACTCTGCTCACTTTTTTCCCCTCCGCTGCCAGAAGTCGTCTAGATGAGGAGCTTCTCAATCTCGTTCTGCACCCGTCAGCGCGAGCTCATCCCGTGACTCGTGATCCCCGCTCCCCGCTCCAAATTCCCCCATTTCCCCCATTCCGTTTCCCCTGACCGGCGAGACCGTCTGATCCACGACTCGCGACTCGACTCACCTTCACAGCGAGGATCTGCGCGTTGAGCTCCCTGGCCTCGTTGGTCGTCACGCTAGCAGCGATGACGGGCCTGGAGACGCCGCACGCCCGGCCCAAAGCCGTCTTGGACGGGAGGAAGACGTAAGGGACGTTCTTGTCCTCGCAGAGGAGCGGGAGGTGGAGGACGATCTCGATCGGCTCGACGTCGGCGGTCATGACGATGAACTCGCAGATGCCTCGGTTGAGGGTTTTGGTGGCTTCGTTGGCGCTACACGAGCGAGCGGAGCCAGCGGGTGGGTGAGAGGCGAGCGAGCGAAGCGAGCGAGTGCGCCAGCGGGCGAGCGAAAGGATCAGTTCGGGGATTGGACGGTGGAAAAGGGGAGTGGGTTTATTAGGGGGTCAGGTGGGCAAGAGCCAGGGGCAAGAAGGGAGGAGGAGACAGAGGAGACAGAGGCGACACCCGCGACAGAAGGGGATAGAGGGGGGTGATGGGCGGAGTGGGGAGGATTGGGACGGAGTGAGGGAGAAGTGGAAGAAATGCAGAGGAAGCAGACGAGCCGTCAAGCGCGAGGTGAAGGGTGCAGAGTCGGCAAGCAAGCCAGGTCATTGAGCATCCAGCATCGATCCGGCGCAAGTAGGGAATATCGAAGAGCGTGAGCGGTCATGATATCGACAGAGACCGCATTCCGGTGGGGCGAGGCAGAGTAGCAAGTAGCAGGAAAACCCAAATCAGCAATAGACCACATACGACCCACCCCACTCCACTCCACTCACCCCTTCTTCAGCTGCTTGTAGTGCGAAGCCTGCTGGATCAGATCGAGGATCTACATGGTTGTCAGCGTAGGCCTTTCGATCGGCGTATCCCAGACCGGATAGAGACGAGGGTCGGCGCCGACAGACGCACCTGGTTGGTGAGCTGCGCGTTGGCGAGCGGGAATGCCTTGGGGTTGGGAGCGGACATGGCAGCGGCGGCGGCGGTGTGGGTCGGTGTGTGTCGGGTCGGAGTAGTCGTGCGAGTGCGATGCGGGCTGGCCTCACTTTTGGATCCCGGGCCAGAGTTTTGGGGTTGCGAGAGGAGTGGTTGAAGAAGAAGTCGAAGTTGGCGAAGGTTCTTGGCCAAGGATAAAGAGTGGTTGGCGAGGGTAAATTACCCAGCTCGAGGTACACAAATTAGTTAGATTATGTAAGCGAAGAAACGTAGGAGCTTGGCAGGTGCCACACGGAAATAACCCCGAAACCGCCGTGCGGCCTGGGTTGAATTTGGTTCCGTCTTGGCTGGCTCGCTGGCTGGCCACGTCCGGACACGTCCACCACCACCACCACCACCACCACCAGCGACACTCGACTACTACACATACCATCCAGCTCCTGCTCCTGCAACGATCCTCACACAACTCTCTCCGTTCCTCCGTCCCCCCCTGTGATCCTCTCGCTCGGCTCTCCGTGCTCGTCTCGAAACCCCTGTAGCGGCGCAAGACCCCCTCCACGCCGATAACATACCCGCCGCGCTCCGCCAGCCCTGACGGGTCCTAGGCGCCATGCAGATGCTCACGAAGGTGCGTGAGGTGTCCAGCGCGCGCGAGGCTGTCACACTGCTACCATGTGCTTTCTCAGTGCTGCTGGGGATGGGGTGATCGCTCCCGCGCTTGTGACTGTGCTGACGACTCAGTTCGAGAGCAAGAGCCCGAGGGTCAAGGGCATCGCGTTCCGTCAGTCCCACCACCCCATCATCCCTTCTCCACCGCTCGATCCGATCCGCTCGATCCTCCGCGTCAACGCAAAGCGAGATGCGTGAGCGTCGTCGTCGCTGACCCCAGACAGATCCCAAGGTACCCCTCCTCGCGGCGTCGTTGCACAATGGGACGATCCAGCTGTGGAACTACCAGATGGGCACCCTCGTGGATCGGTATGACGAGCACGACGGTGAGTGCTGGAAACTGGATTCGAACATCGAACACGCAGCCGGACTGCGCATCCTACTTCTACGTTGAGGCGGGGTGACTGGGGCGATTGGGCGATTGGCGGTTGGACCACCTAGCTGACAACCCGCAGGACCCGTCCGAGGTATCTGTTTCCACCCGACCCAGCCCATCTTCTGCTCCGGAGGCGACGACTACAAGATCAAAGTCTGGAACTACAAGCAGCGGAAATGTCTCTTCACCCTCACTGGCCGTGAGTGACTCCGCAGCAGCCACTGTGACCGTGACCGTGAGCTCGGCGAAACCCCGACTGACCCCTCAGACCTCGACTACGTCCGCACCGTCTTCTTCCACCGGGAGTACCCCTGGATCATCTCGGCGTCCGACGACCAGACCATCCGGATCTGGAACTGGCAGTCGCGGACGTGCATCGCAATCCTCACCGGCCACAACCATTACATCATGTGCGCGCAGTTCCACCCCTGGGACGACCTCGTCGTGTCGGCGTCGATGGACCTGACTGTGCGGGTGTGGGACATCTCGGGACTCCGGAAGAAGAACCAGGCGCACCAGGCGCCCATGTCGTTCGAGGAACAGGTCGCGAGGGCGAACCAGGGCCAGGCCGATCTGTTCGGCAACACCGACGCGGTGGTCAAGTACGTGCTGGAGGGTCACGACCGTGGTGTCAATTGGGCGTCCTTCCACCCGACCCTCCCCCTCATCGTGTCGTGCGGAGACGATCGCCAGATCAAGCTCTGGCGCATGTCCGAGACCAAGGCATGGGAAGTCGACAGTTGCCGAGGCCACTTCAACAACGTCTCCATGACGATGTTCCACCCAAAGCACGAGCTCATCCTCTCTGCGAGCGAGGACAAGACAATCAGGGTCTGGGACATGACCAAGCGCACTGCGGTGCAAACCTTCCGGAGGGAACACGACCGCTTCTGGGTCCTCACCGCGCATCCGGAGCTCAACCTCTTTGCTGCTGGCCACGACAACGGTCTTATCGTCTTCAAGCTCGAGAGGGAGAGACCGGCGTTTTCGCTCTCTGGAAACCAGCTCTTCTACGTCAAGGACAAGGTCGTGCGCATGGCCGACTTGACCACGGGCACGAACCAGGGGATATGCTCCGTCCGCAAGCTCGGCTCGCAGTGGGTCCAGCCGAGGACTCTGAGCTACAACCCAGCGGAGCGCGCTGTCATCGTCACGACTGTGAGTGAAGGTCACGTGAAGTTGCTGACCCCAGGCATCCGCGGACAACGGACAGTACGAGCTCGTCGCGCTGCCAAAGTCCACCGGACCCAGCGCGGGAGATGGCAAGGACGTGCCCTCGGACGGCAAGAAGGGCGCCGGATCGTGCGCCATCTTTGTCGCCCGCAACAGACTCGCCGTGCTCGACAAGACGGGACAGGTGCGTGAATCCCCCGGAAACTTTGGCTGATGTCAGAACATTGAAATCCGCGACCTCTCCAACAACCTGACCAAGTCGGTGAAGTGCCCCGTGCAGACCAACGAGGTGTTCTACGGCGGCACCGCGTCGCTCCTGCTCTCTTCGACCAACTCGGTCGTCCTCTTCGACATTCAGCAGCAAAAAGTCCTCGCGGAAATCACCACTCCCCCTGTCAAGTATGTCATCTGGAGCTCGGACGGCAACATGGTGGCCCTGCTCTCCAAGCACACCATCACGATCGCCAACAAATCTCTCGTCCAGACCGCTCTCATCCACGAGACCATTCGCATCAAATCCGCCGCATGGGACGACAGCGGTGTGCTCGTCTACACCACGCTCAACCACATCAAGTACGCCCTGCCCCAGGGCGACAACGGGATCATCAAGACCCTCGACCAGCCCGTGTACCTCACCCGCGTCAAGGGGCAAATCGTCCACTGCCTCGACCGCAGCGCCAAGCCTCGGACCATCAGTATCGACCCGACAGAGTACCGCTTCAAGCTCGCTCTCGTTCGCAAGAACTACGACGAGGTGTTGCAGATCATCCGCACGTCCAACCTCGTCGGTCAGAGCATCATTGGTTATCTCCAGAAAAAGGGCTACCCCGAGATCGCGCTGCATTTCGTCCAGGACCCCCAAACCCGGTTCGACCTCGCCATCGAGTGCGGCAACCTCGACGTGGCCGTGGAGATGGCTCGCACCGTCGACCGCGAAGACGTCTGGACCCGCCTCGGCGCCGCCGCGCTCAAGCAGGGTAACCACTCGATCGTCGAGACGGCGTACCAAAAGACAAAGAGCTTTGACAAGCTCTCGTTCCTCTACCTCATCACTGGCAACACCCAGAAACTCGGCATGATGCAGGTCATCGCCACCAAGCGCGGGGACAACATGTCGCGGTTCCAAAACTCGCTCTACCTCGGCGATGCCCAGGCCCGCGTCGCCGTCCTCCGCGAGACGGGTCAATGTGAGTGGTCCGAGATGACGCTGGTGTTTTCGCTGACTCTTCAGACCCCCTTGCGTACTACACGGCCAAGACGAACGGTCTCGATGACACTGCGCTGGATATCCTCGAGGAGGCCGGTATGACCGAAGACGACCTCCCACCGCCGCCTCAAAACGCGGGTCACTCTTCCCTCGCCCCGCCCGTCGCCTCGTTCTCCCAGGCCGAGGCCAACTGGCCGATCAAGAACCTCGGCGAGAGCTTCTTTGACCGCGCGCTGGCCAATGGCGGCGTGGAGGGCTTCGTCGGACAAGAAGCCAACGGGGATGCCGGAGAGACGCTCGACGCGTGGGCGGCAGGAGGCGCGGACGAGCCAATGGGAGAGGACGAGGAGGAAGGCGCAGAGGACGAAGGCTGGGACCTCGATGCCGAGGTGGTCGCGCCGGAAGAAGAGGACGTGACTGAGGAAGCGGCGGCGGGAGAGGCGGATCTGAGCGAGGGAGTCAGTCAGGGCGTAGGGGAGAACGAGATGTGGACGAGGAATAGTCCTCTTGCGGCGGATCACGCCGCGGCGGGATCGTTCGAGTCAGCCATGCAAGTGAGTCGTCGTGGACGAGTCGTCGTGGACGTCGCTTGTTACTTGCTGTGGGTCCGCTGACCGCTCTTAGCTACTCAACCGACAAGTCGCCGCGGTCAATTTCGCCCCTCTCAAATCCTTCTTCCTTCAAGCATACACCTCTGCCCACGTCCATGTTCCCGCCAACCCATCCCTCCCACCACTCGAGTTCAACGTCCGCCGAAACCCCGAGACCACCGAGATGCGCGAGGTACTCCCCTTGTCGTCGTTCAACTTGCACGACATCAAGTCCGGAGAGCTCGCCGAGGCCAACAGGTTCTTCTCCCGGGGCAAGTTTGTCGAGGCGCTCAACGCGTTCCGTGCCGTGCTCGTCAAGATGCTCCTTGTCGTGGTGTCGTCGCAATCCGAGGCGGACGAGGTGGGCGACCTCAAAGACTCCTGTGCGAGATGTTTCGCTGATTCTGCTCCAGGTCAAGGAAATTGTCACGACGTGTCGCGAGTACATAATCGGTCTGACGATGGAGACGGAACGACGAAAACTGGTCGTCGACGATCCCGACAATGTCACCCGTAACCTCGAACTGGCAGCTTACTTTACCCACTGCAAACTGTCTTCTTCCCACGTCCAGCTCGCCCTCCGATCGGCAATGAGCGCCTTCTCCAAGGCTGGGAACCACGCCACGGCAGCGGTCTTTGCCCGTCGACTCATCGACGCCAATCCCGCAGACACAAAGGTCATCACCCAGGCCCGTGCCGTGCTCACCCAGGGAGACCGGAACCCGCGCGACGCCCACGAGATCGCCTATGATCATTTCACTCCGTTCGAAATCTGTCCGGGCAGTCTCACACCGATCTACTCCGGAAGCCCCTCGGTCCTCGCCGCGTACACCGGCGCGAGGTATCTCCCCGAATACAAGAACACGGTCTGTGTCGTCGATGGAATCACCCAGGTCGGGCTCCCCGCGAGTGGTCTTAGAAGTCTGGTCTGAGCGGGGTTGGCGGGGTTAGCGGGGTTCCGAGTAAGAGGGAGGGGTGAGGAAGGGGTTTGGGAGGGGATGCGTGCCCGGGAAAACAGTGAGGGGGTATACAGTACCTACATACATTTCTCATGATTCGATATGAAACGCATGTGGATTCGACCAATAGCCAGGTGATGAATGAGTCCGGGTGACCCGTGGGCTGCGACCGGGAAACTGGATTCGCGTTGTATGGCGGGGCGCGGACAGGAGCAGCACGGCCGGCGAGGCGGCTTCAACGCTTCGATGTGTGGTGTGTGGTGGCGGAAGAATGGGGAAATCCGGTTCGTCTTTCGAACTCGAACAAGGACGGAGTGAGCTCCACGCACTCCGGGCTGAGCACGCCCGGCTGTTTAGCAGAGAATCAAGGTCACAGAGAAAAGGTTCATGCAAATTCTGTGTATAAAATGGATTGTACTATATGTATGCTCGATCTTCTGTTCTTTGAATCGCCTCCCCACCTGTATGGATGAACACGTATCCCACATAGAGGCGCGTCGAAAACATCTCTACCGCGCGTCGAGTTGGACCACCTCCATGATGCTGATGATGCTTGCCCTCCAGAGTGTCTCCCGAAGACACGAAGCGGCACGCTGCGCCCCCGCTCGCAGCTCGCCTTGCGCGCCTTGCGCGCCTAGTCCTTGAAGAACTTGACGATTTCGTCGAGGTCGCGGACGCTGACCCCGTGCCGTGGGTAGCAGATGTAAACCTCTTCCCCCTTTGCCCCAAACTTCTCTCTGAACCCCGACTTTTTGCCCAGACGCAAACTCGTCGCCACGGCGGTATACGTCCTGGCGAGGAATTTGGCTCTGACCCCACCGAGATGTTCTCCCGGCTTGAGCTTCCCGGATACGCCCGCTCCAAATGTCACTGGACCGGAGACCGCCCCGAGCGCGCGGGAAACAACGACTTCGATGATCCCGCTCGGAGAGCCGGGGAAGTCTAGTGCCCACTTGACCTGCCATCCGTGTCGCGGAGCGAGTTGGGCGAGGACGACCAAAGCGTAGATATGGCGATCCCCGTCCTGGTCCTTTTCCGCGACAAAGTACCGACGATGCTCTTGATCGACCCACGGTCTGACCTCGGTGAGATGGACCTGTTTGCCCCGATCGTTTCGCTGGGCTTTCCACTCCTCGATTGACCTTTCTGCGCGCTCGATGAAGTCTTGGTCCGGAGTGATTTCGCGCACTTGCACACCCTCCTTTTCGGCTCTCCGCTCATCGTGACCCGAAGCCTCGTGGTGGGTTCCTCCATCGACACGCTGCTCCTCCGTACAGGTCAAGGTTCTCCACCCGAGCTTCCTCCCCAGTATCTGTTGCACCTCGTCGGAAACCAGCATCCACACGGGCGTCAACTTGAGTTCCGTTTCGACAAACGTCACAAAGTCCTGTATGACCTGGTGATACTGTCGCTCGTCGCACAGAGGGTCTCCCGTGATCATGGCAAACTTGTTCTGGCGGACATAACCCACAACCCCTCCCGTATTGTGGCGCCAGAGCTCGAACCGATCGTCGAGCCAGGAGGTGTTGCTCGCGTCGCCATAGTTCGCAATAAGCTTCTCGAGCGGGACAACTTCGTCGCGGTCGTGATGCCGTGTCGTGTCCACTTCGGGATGCGGCAGTGCAGGCGGTTTCTCGGGAAGCGACTTTGGATCTCGGTGGAACAGCGTGGCATTCCGGACGTCTCCGAGATTGAGGATGAGCATGACGAGTCGTTCGAGTCCGAGCCCCGCTCCGCCATGGGGAGGCGCCCCGAAATCGATTGCGGAGAGATACTGCTCCATCCCATTCTCGGCGATCCCTGCGGCTCGCATACTCTTGCGCAAATCCTCTGCGAGATGGATTCTTTGTCCCCCGGTGCAGATCTCCTGACCGCGCACAAACATGTCGAAGGATTTGGTGAACTCTGGATCCGTTTCGTCTCTCATGGTGTAGAACGGCCGTGCCGAGGCCGGGAATCTGTCGAGAACGTAAAAGTCGGTATCGTACTTCTCCTTGACTAGCTCGCCCAGGCGGATCTCGTCCCGAGTCGAAAGACCTCCATCTCAACATCGCGGCCGTCGTCACGTAGCATCTGGATACCGTCCGGGAAGGGTATCACCGGCGTCTCCTCGAGCCACTTGAGGTCGTCGGATGGGAACCTGTTCCGCACAATCTGCAGCTCTGGCATCGACACCACGGCGGCGAAAATAGCCTTCATCACCTCGCACAGGAGCAATATGAGCTCGTGATAGTCCCCAGGTAGCACGGTCTCAATGTCGAGCCCCGTGTACTCGGCGAGGTGTCGGTGGGTATTCGAATTCTCGGCGCGGAAAACCGGTCCAACCTGTCCCAAGTCAGCACGACGACTCCGCATAACACTTATCTGGGGGCTTGCCACGCTCGCCTCGCTCACCTCGTACACCTTGCCAAAGTCCGCCGAGATGCACATCTGCTTGGGCAGCTGCGGGCTCTGCGCTAGAAACGCCGTCCGCCCGAAATAGTCCACCTTGAAGACCTCTGCGCCGGACTCTGTCGCTGCCGGTTGGAATTTCGGCGTGTTGATCTCGAGAAACCCGCGATCCTCCAACACTCGTCGGAACGTTGCGACCTTTTTGGCGCGTATACGGAAGATGGCCTGGTTGCTGGGATGCCGGAGATCGAGGATGCGCGCCTGTGTGCGCAGGCGGAGAGATTCCGGTGGGCGATACAGATCCCAAGGTAGGTCGTGTGCTGGAGATACCAGGTGAATCGAGTCCACCGCGAGCTCGAGGTGGTGTATCGATGCAGACCGGATGGGGTCCTTTGGTTTTTGCAACGTACCGACCACCTCGACGATGGACTCTGTAGGCCGGCGTTGCACCCACTTGACCATGTGCGGCGTCGTCTGCGTGAGGACGCCTTGGATTGTATGTACCTGTTCCCGAAACAGCAGAAAGTCGAGACCCGCCGAGACTCTTCTCTGCGTCTCTATCCTCGCTCGGAAGGTCACCTCCTGCCCCGCCATCATGGTCGCTACGGCTCCCAACTCCACGATCTCTCCGGGATGCAAGTCACCCTCGGCATACTTCTGCCTCACTTCCGCCGGCTCCTCCTTCGCCGCCCGCTGGTCTTCCGCTGCATACCTCTCCTCCAGCGCGGCCTTCTCCGATTCTATACGCTCGGCAATGGCGTCCTTCTCCTTCCTCTTCTCCGCTGACTTTTGGGCCGCCCGACCTTGCCCCTCTGGGAGCTGCTCACGAGCGGTTGCGTGGCCGTTGGAAGAGGCGTGAGCGCGGCCGAGAGACACCGACTTGACAGCGTGCGTGAGCTTGAGTAGGGGGTTATGAGATGTTTCTGACCCAGACCCAGGCCCAGTCTCAGACCCGTTGGGTTGGGTGGACGCGGCCGTCATGCTGCCGTCGACAAACGAGGCAGGACAGGGAAGGCGACAGCCGATATAGATATAGAGAAGTGAGTACGCTTGGTTGGCGGAGAGGGAAGTTGAGAAGCCGTTGTGGGAATGCAAGAGGAGAGATCCAGGTTGAAGTTCAGATGCACTTGGTCAAAGTGATCTGACATTGATTGAAACGCCGATGCGGGACACTCAACGACGACGGAGGACGGCGACGGCGACTGATGTCATTTGTTCGAGCGAACAAGCAGCGGCGCGGCGAGGCGGCGTCACAGACTCATAACCACCGCGGCGGCCCTCCCGACGGCAAGAGCTGTCGTAGGGCTACGTGGTCCTGATCCTTGACGAGCTGCTGCTGCTGCTGCCATTACTGCAAGCCCAGTAGCTCCGCTGCCTTTGTGCGAGACCGCTCCGTAGACCTGGCAAGGATTCCAGCAAAACTGGTCCGGCGAAGGGTTGACGACGTCATTGCGATCGGACGCCAAGGAGCCGGAACGACGCCACGTGGCACAGGCATAATGCAGGCAGGCACGCACATACACTGCCGATCGTGGCGACGACATCGCACCACCGACGACAAACCACTTCGTATCCGCTTATCTCTCCGCGTCTTGCTTGGTCCTGGTCTTGCGTACGAGCAAGCACATCCTCACCCTCACATCGCAGAGCCACGTCGACATGCCACTCTCCGAGACCACCTCCCAGGCGTTGGACGGACCCTCGACGTCCAACCCCAGCCCTTGCCCCGGCCCCGGTGCCAAACCCACCAAAATCCCCCCGACCCACCCCGACCCAAACACCCCGCGGCAGACGAACTACGACCCCGTGAAACAGCTTGGCGTCCACTCGACTGCCTCCCGATGGTACCTCCTCGCCAGGGCGTACTTGATCCGCTCCGCTGCCCGCGCGGCGTTTGGGCTGCAACATCGGGCGGAACCGCCGGTTCCCGGTCCGACGGGCTCGGTGGACCTGGATGCGACGCTGGGGGCCTGGAAGGGCAAGGGGAAGATCAGGGTGGATATCTACGAGCCAAGCCCGGCACGAGGAGAGGGCAGTGAGAGCGAGAGCGAGAGCTCGGCGGGGGCGAGTGAGATCGGGAAAGGGGATGGCAAAGGCAAAGGCAAAGGCAAAGCGGAGGCGTCGCAGGGATTCCGAGCAGGATCAGGAGCAGACTCCGGAAGAAGCAGGATTGGCATCATCAATTTCCATGGAGGTGGCTTCATCCTCGGAACGAGTACAGACGACGCACGACTCTCCACACTCTTCAACCAGCATCTCAACGCCGTGGTCTTCTCGGTCAACTACCGACTCGCGCCCTCGTACCCGTTCCCCACCCCGCCGGAGGACTGCGCCGACGCGATCGTCCAGATCGCAGCGCGGGCACGCGAGTGGGGTGTAGACCCTGACAGACTCGTCGTGTGTGGTCTCTCGGCTGGTGGGAATCTCGCTTTGGCGAGCTGGATGATTCTGCAAGATCCAGGTCGGTGGGGATACGACCTCCCTCACCCCGCACCTTCCCTCGCGGGTATGATTCTGTTCTACCCTCTCCTGGACTACTCGATACCTCGACAAGAAAAACGATCGAGAGCCGTCGATCCAGCAAAGACCCTCCCTCCAGCTCTGACAGACTTCTTCGACGCTTGCTACCTCTACCTCTTGCCCGACCTATCCGACCCACGCCTCTCGCCTGGCCTGGCACCAGATGACGTGCTGAGACAGCTTCCACCCCTACATATCTGCCTGTGCGAGCACGACATGCTCCTCTCGGAGGGACAGGGCTTTGCGGCGCGCTTGCAAGACATGGGGAAGCAAGGCAGTATGCGGTTGGTGCAAGGAGAGGAACACGGGTGGGACAAGCCCCCGCCCATCGCTCAAAAGGCCAGCGTGGGGGTCGAGTACATGGCCGCTGCGGAGGCGGTCCGGAGCTGGTTCACCGGGGGACACCACGCTCACCAGGCGATTCGGCAACGAGAATGGCGGAAGGCGACGAACCCATGATCGGACACCAGGTCCTGGCAGCGCAGGGGAGGGAGAAGGTCTCGCTGAAGCAGGTGATCGCCAGGCGCGGAGCGGGTCTGGAGGACGTGAGGAACGGAGGTCAGCTGAGCTAGAGGATACAGGATAGGCGAGGATCGCAAGCTTGCAACGCAATAGATGTGGCGTATTTAGTATTCTGGTACAAGTACAACACAAAAAGCTGCTTTTATAATAGAAGATGTAGAGCAGTGTCTCGTTTATGATACCGCCCGAGCCTTGCAGATATCGGATGGGTCTTACCAAGAGATGGTCGAAGACTCGAATCTGACGCTCTCCTGTGCCGGAACGGGAGACTACTGAGCCCGCCAACGAACAGGCGAGTGGTTTTGTCTGCTTCGTTCCCCCTAGCACTTGTACACGCCCAGCTCACGTTCACCAGTGTTCACCACAGGTCATACTACTCGTACTGTTCCTATTGTACAAGTTACTAGTACAAATTATCACCCACCACTCATTCAATGGCCCGCCGCCACCATTCGACGATTTGATTCCGCCACATGCGGCTCGTTTCAACATCAACTCGACTCGCCAAAAGTCTGCTCTGCATCTTGACCTGCTCGCACTCCTTGTCCCATCTCTCTCTCGAGCAAGCTGCGCACATCCACTCGAGATGTCCTCGCCTCCCACCCAAGCGCCCAAGGCGCCCAAACATCCGAAACCCGCCAAGGCTCCTCAACCCTCCACCGCCGACGCGCCGAAAGCGAAGTCGGCCAAGGCGCTGAAAAAGGAGAAGCGTGCCGCGGCGGTAGCTGCTCGAGGTGGTTCCGAGGGTGGTGCCGCCGCGGCAGACCATGGGTCTCGTTCAACTGTGCCAGGCGCAGTCGACGGAGCAGCGGGAACCGCCGGCAGTCTCCCGCGTAAAGGACCTGCTGCTCCAGGTGCTCTACCAGCTCAACCACCTGTTCCCGGACCGTCTGCTCCGCGTCGACCCCCCATCCCCGCCTCTGAAGGCTCTACGTTCACTCCGTCCCACTCGACCCTCTTCTTCTCGCATCTCCCCGAGCACCGCCCCCCTCACACCCCCTCAGCATTCGCCACGGCCAAGCTCCACCCGCTCATCGTCCGCCTCGGCGTGCTCATGTCCTCCGGAGAGCTCCGCGGCGCAAATGCAAGGACAATGGCAATGATGGTAGCCTTCCGCGAGGTCATACGGGAGTACGAGTGCCCAGATCAGGCGGTGCTGTGGAAGGACCTCCCGGTCTATCTCTCCCCGATGATTGCGTGGTTGGAGACGTGTCGGCCGAAGGGCGTGGGAGGGGGAAATGCCATCAGGTGGCTCAAGAGCGAGATCAACAAGCTCGGAGAGCAGGAGGAGCTGTCCGAAGCAGAGGTGGGCGGCGTCTTCGATCATGGGATTTGGTTTGCGCCCATCAAAGTACGATCATACTGACCCGATTCCCCGCAGCAAAAAGACTACCTCGTTGAGGCGATCGACGTCTATCTCCGCGACCGCATCGAATTCGCCGATCAGGTCATTGCGGACAACGCAAAGGAGAAGATCAAGCCCGGAGACGTGGTGGTGGTGTACGCGAGGTGAGCGCGGCGCGCGGCGCGCGGCGGCGCAGATCCACATCCACTCTCAGGCAGTGCTGACCGTGACTGACTGTGCCTTTCCAGATCGTCCGTCGTCGAGAGGGTGTTGCTCCAGGCGTGGCGGGATATGCGGTCGCAGGACCCCTCGGCCTCTTTCGAAGTGATTGTCGTCGACTCGCGACCACTTCTCGAGGGTGAGTCGAGCCGGCCACTGACCCATCAGCCCAACTCTGTCTGCCCCTGGACCGGGTTGCAGCTCTACTCCCGTACTGACGATCCACCCAGGCCGCCATCTGCTCGACTCGCTCACCTCCTCCGGCCTTCCATGCACCTACCTCCTCCTCCCTCTCCTCTCGTCCCTCCTCCCGCGCGCGAACCTCGTGCTCCTCGGCGCCTCCGCCCTGCACTCTGACGGCGCACTCTACTCCCGCGCAGGAACCGCGCTCGTCGCCATGCTCGCAAAGGAACATCGTGTGCCCGTCGTCGCGTGCGTGGAGACCTACAAGTTTGGCGAGCGAGTCGCCCTCGATGGCGTGGCGACGAACGAGATCGGTCAAGGTGCAGAGTTGCTCGATTCACCTTCACCTGTTACCGGGGGAGCAGCGAAGGCGGGTAACAACTTGACCCCCTTGACTCTCATGTACGATCTTACGCCCCCGCACTCATCACCGCCGTGTGCACAGAGGTGAGCAATCGGTCTCACTCGAGCGGTCTGCGAGTGTGATTGTGAATGTCGTGCTGACCCTTCAGATCGGCTTTATCCCGCCATCATCCGTCCCCACCGTGTTGGGCAAGACCAGCGGAGTCGCATAACCCATATCTGTCAATGCATCACACATAAACATATTTCGTTAACATGACACAACCGTTACACGGGCATCATGACCCTCGCCGACCTCGTTGGCCCGTGCGACGCCACTCTTCCCCCACGCAAACCCACGCCCACCCCCTCTCCGTTTGGCGGCCGGTTCTCTTCCTCTGCGACGCTCCGCATCACCCTCGCAGTCTTGATGGTGCTTGCATGGAGCGGCACGCCGTGCCTCCCGCTACGGGCACTCACTACGGGAGTGGTATACGCCGCGGAGGACCGGCGTGGTCGTGCGGTGGAAGGTGCGTCGCCCAATCCCAACTTGCTCGGCGCGGGGGTATCAATCTCGGCGGAGGTGGGCGTCGCGTCGTTCTGGCGCCGACTGGCAGTGAGGGGTGTTGAGACTCGGGCGTATTTGCGTTTCACCTGTCGCGTCGTCAGCTGGGGCAACCCACTCGGAGGTAGCATATGCCGCATCCACTGTGACCCCCCACTCACCAGTTCCAGCTCTTGTTGCTTCGAGTCCAAGGCAATGTTGAACATCTCCCGATCCTCCTTGAGCTCAGCCTTGCGTCTTTCGAGATTGACAATTTCCAGGTCCTTTGACGCCGACTCGCTCCGCAGTCGTGCCAACTCGTTGCGCAGCGACGCGATTTCCTCGGACGTTGCGCTGGAGGACGCTTGATCCGCTTTGGCGGCTCGGAGCGCCTTCTTGAGCTGACAAGAATCAGCTACAGCCGACGCGAAAGAGGGCGTACTCACCTCGCGGTTGACAGTCTCCAGCTTGACACGCTCTGAACGCTCCTGCTCAATCTCACGTTCCACTTCCTCTCGTGCGCCTCGCTCCTGCTCGAGCTCCGCCCCGAAAGTTTCGAGCTGCTCTCGCAACGACTCGACCTCTTCTTGCAGTGACTCTTCTCGAGAACCCTTTCTTTGCTCCTCGTCCGCCATCTCTGCCATCTCCGCTTGCGCAGTGTCAAGCTCCTCCTGAACTCGCTCCCTCTCCTCTTGTTCCGACTGCACCTCGCGTCTGAGCTCGTCCACCTCTTCCTGCAGCGACTCCACTTTTCCCCTTCGCTCCTCTTCGACCCTCGTCGCGGCAACCTCCCGATCCCGCTCCCTCTCTTCCACCTCCCCGACCCTCGCCTGGGCTGATGCAAGCTGCTTGACCAGATCATCTTTCGCACCCCTGATCTCGCCTAGCTGCTTCCCCATGACCTCCCCATCCGCCAGCGCTTTGGCCAGCCTTATCTCCAAATCTCTCTTCTCGCTCTCTACCACCGTCGTCCTATCCCCCGGATGGTGGCTTAGTGTGGCTTTCATCGAAGGCGGCGACGGCGAAGGCGATGGTATAGATCGTTGTCCGGCCTTCAACGCGGCGAGTTCGACTTGAAGATCCGAAAGTTGAGCGCGGAGCATCTCGGATTCGAGCGCTCGGACGTTCAGATCGGACAACACCGCGTCGCGCTCGGCCACTTCGGCTTGAAGTTTATGGGCGAGGGAGCGGTAGAGTGCCAGCTCGGACGAGAGCGCGGCGGTGTGAGCGGACTGTGCGGTCAGGAGGGCTTGCGTAGGGTGCACCAGATCGGGGGCGAGCGGACTACGTGACATCGGTAGTGGCATCTGCCGGGTGGGAACGAGAACCGAACTCAGGGGCGAAGGCGGAGTGAGGAGCGAGGACGTCGCGTCGAAGAAAACCGTGACGTCGCCAGCTCGCGGCGTGGTCCACGATGCGTTGACTTGCGCCGGCGTCTTGTTACTCGGCGGGGTGGTTTGCATTGTTCCTTTCGTGGAAGGGGCAATCGGTAGATCTGCCAGTTCTGCGACTCCGAGTCCAACTCCAACTCCAACTCCGTCCGTGCTGGTAAACACCGCCGAATGAAAGGCTGTATCGTCCTCCTCAAGCTTGGCACCCTCGACGTGTTGGGACAGGGGCCAGGTGAGCTCGGCCTGCTCGGCCGACATGTCCGCAAAGATCGATGTGAAGGGTCGAAGAGGTGGCGGCGGCGTGTGAAGACAGGTGTTTGAGAGATCCGACGGCGGCGCAGGCGTGGGTGTCTCCGGTTCGACAGTGTTGGAGTTGTGCCGAGCGATAGGGGATATCCTTCGACGGATCGTAGGATTGTCGTCTTCCATGACCAACGATATGCTCGCGGAGGATTCCCCGACGGACAGGAAACTTGCGTGTTGATCGGGACCAGAGGCCACGCCACCGCTCAGCCTTCGCGCGAGAGGCGAAGTCGGAACTGGCATCGACATGTCCCAGCTGATCCCTACCTGAGTCGGCGACATCCTCGTGGAGAGGAGGTTGGACATGTCCTCTGGGACATGTAGATCCGCCGAAGGGAGATCGAGCTCTTGGTACGACACCTCTCGCGAGTTGTTCTCGGCAGGCAAGGCGAGTGGCGAGCAATGCACCTCTGGCACGCCGGACCACGAGATCTCCGCTTCCGAATTATCTCCCATGAGACTCCCGTGCACCTCGGCTTCCTCTGCTTCCGCCTCCGCCTCCGCGACCCGGGAGTGGAGTCCACCGCTCTCGGACCCCACTGAGCTGCCCACAAGAGACACCTCCCCCTCCTGCCCGGGGACTTCCCACGACTCGTCCACTTCCACTGGGGCGTCGACCGGCAACGGAGGCGTAGTCGACCGCCGGGGGGACATGGTCGGTACCACTGAGAGGAGGTGGGAGAAGAAGCTTGGGGAAGGGGGAGGTTTTTGCGGGGTTGGAACATGGGGTTGGTTCGGAGTGATCACCCGGAAGCGATTCTTCGGGAAGAAGCGAACTGCAGGTCTCAGCACGGGTCGTAATGTCGGGCGATGGCGAGCCCTATCGTAAAGGAACTGTATGACCATGATAGCGCGGGTTGATGGGGGGATGTATGGCACCGATCCCAATCCGAGTGGGTAAAGCAGACTCAACGGACGGGGCTCGACTCACCTCCATTGCCCGAACCCGGAGTGCCCGAGGGGCGCAGAATCCCGCGCAGACCATCATCGTCAAATCTCCTCGGTGTGAGCGCTGGGAGCTCAAGCTGAGGTATCTCATGATCCGGGGTCGACTCGCGGTGTCGAAGAGGTTCCTGCTGCTCGAGAGAGACGTTGGGGGAGGTACGGGGCGAGAGACTGTGGTTGGAATTGGAGAACTCTTGCGGGTCTGTTCGGTCAGCCGAGGCCATCAGTCGACTCCATCATGGTCACACGCGATGGCCGATACGGGACGTTGGGATGAGGGTGGATGAGGTTCCGGTTGGATAGATACGGAGAGTCAGAGTCGCTCACCAGCCGGGTTGACGAGGTTGATCACTCTGCGTTTGATACGGAGCTGCTTCGCACCAGCCGGAACGACGGGGGACGACGTCGACGACGCCATGCTGGATGGACCGGGACCGGCCTCAGCTGGTCCGGGGGAGGGAAACATGGTCCGCTGAGCTCTGAGACAAGCAGATGAATGGAGATAGGTAAATGGCGAGAGATATGTGTGGTTGAGTTGGGTTGGGTTGGACCAAAGTCAGTCGCGGGTTGTGGGTTGTTTACGCACCACCCAAAGGAGGTGAACGTGGCACAGCTCAATGTGGCACTTGGGTATGTAGCGTCAGACCAATGCCTGTTTCGCTCGGACAGACTGCAACTATTGGGTCTTCACGTATGCATCGGGATGCTCATACAAGTACATACCTAGTGCATTTAACCGTAGTAAGTATACTGGATTGCTGCTACAGATGATTGGAACGGATGACGAGCTCGAAATAATCCTGGTACACGCGCCGCAGTATGTCGTCGTCGACGATCACTGTGGTGAGAGGAAGGTTGTGCTTGTCGATCAATGGCCAGTAGATCGTATTGGCAATGAGATCGTCGATGACCACCTTGAGGCCCTCGTTGCTGGCATGGTAATGTTTGTAGACAGCTACCACTGCCGTCCTGAGAGCAGTCACTGCGATGCCTGGGACATGGGGCGCCAGGCTCAACAGGGAGACGAAGCTTTCGATGACGGCTATGTTCCGCTTGTCCTTCTCATCCGTTTCGCGGATGAACTTGATGGTGTATTTGAGAGCTGCGGCCATGACAATACTGCAGGAAATGGCGGCGAATTTGATTGCCTGTCGCATCTGTGCTCGGAGCGCACTATCACTGCCGCTTGTTTGAGCGCCGGATATCCTCGTTAAGATCTCGCCGCTCAAATAAGCTTGCAGTACCTTCAACCCTGGGTCGATCGCTCCGCCGCCCTTCGGGCCTGCATAATGCCTGAAGAAGACCGTGAGGACATCGGCACATGCCGCGGCATACATGCCCTTCGCAAGATCCGAGCGGTCGACTAATGCAGAGGAATGAACTTGAAAGCCGCCATGGCCGTCGATTTGTCCACGAATATGCCGTCCTCGAAGCGGACAAGGTCGCTGATGACTTCAGGGGGTGACCGGACCAGAACATAGATGAGCCTGTCGTCGTCGGTGTTCAGTTTGTAGATGGCAATCGCCAGTGCACAAGCCGCGGACATTTCGTAGCCGTGGTAAAAGACATCTGGCAACTTTCCAGAGCCGATGAAGCCGCCCCCTGGCCCGTGACGGAGACTTTGATGACGATCCCAGACAAATAGGTCATAATGGCCGTAGTGAGGGCGCCGTTGCCATTTTGATTGTCATCGCAAAATTTCGCGTGGTCGACGTCTTCGAGATGGATGACCGTTTTGCCGTGGATGATCCCAGTCTCGAAAAAATAGCCCCACGACCCTTGATTCGATGGAAGCTCGACAGCGTCGCCTTTTGCAGTTGGGGTCGACCTGAAGTATATCGGCTTCCTGGGCCACTTGTTGAACACAACCGGAGGTCCCCCTACTGTCTTCATTTGTGTTAGTGGCTCACTACCTTCTCAGGTAGATAGCAAGTGATACGAAATACACACCACCTGCAGAGGGGGCACCGCGATCGGTCCTCCAACTACCGGCACTGTCGCTGGACCTGCTGTCGGTGCACTCAGGACTGGGACTTGGCGTTTCGCTTTATTTTCTGTGCCTCTTTTGGAATTGCTCTTTCGGCAGGAGCAGGAGAATGGATGGTACCAGGTGCGGACATAGGATCGAGGAAGGCATCCGCTAGCGCCCTGGAAGCTTCCGCCGACAGTTTCTCCACATCCTCAAACCTTTCGGAAACTGGGAGATACACATTTCTTTTGTGGTCGTAGGCGACAACGAGGTATTTTGGTGGAGGGCTCGGTGATGCTGCCTTGGATGCTGCGACGGGAGCATGAACAGGACCGTCTATGTCTGCCGATATAGGCTCCCCATCACTGAGCGGGCCATGAGGGAGGCCGTCAGCTTCGGCGGGCCTATTGTCAACGCCTTGAGTCACATTTTTGCGGGCTCGCTTCGAAGCTCTGGTCGAAGAGGCTGCCTGTCTGCCGTGTCGCGGAGGCATGATATCGTTGAGGTCTTGTTTGCAACTGCAGCCGGGAGTGGCGACATGGGTTGAATGCCTCGGCTGCCCCAGATATATCTTCACGGGTGTCCTTCTCATCGGATGGCGGAAATGACAATTAGTGTTCCGCTGAAACACGAAGTCATGCGGATACATCGGGGAACGGGCATCCCAAACTATGCATTTGATCATTCGACAAAATGGGACAAGATGCGTGCGTGGTCAGCGAACCTTGTGTTTTCAAAGGCAACACCCCCGCCAACACCCCCGCCTTCGCCACATCCCGTTGATTAGTGAGGTGCGCGAATAAACCCAACCTCACGGGGCTCCAAAACAATGTTCACCAGACATCAGTACTTTCGATGAGGCCGTTCGAAAGTCTCATCTTCCTCCTCCTACCTCAACACCAAGATGGCCGACCTCGCCCCCGTCCCAACCTCCGCCTCCGCCTCCGCACCCACCTCGGTCGACTCCATCCTCACCTCTGTGATATCCCAGCTCGAGACGGAGCAGAACCTCCGCAAGCAGCTCCGCGAGGCGATCGACCCGATCGATGACCTCGCGAGGAGCGCGGCGACGGAGCTGAACAGGTTGCATTCGGCGGGGGCGTCTGAGCGTGAGTCGGCATCGTGGGGTGTGAGCGGCGTGGGGGTCTCGTAGATTCGTCCGTGAGGAAAATGGCCGGGGGCGTACTGTGGACGGTGGACTTGACGATGGATTGTGGACCGTGGACCGTGGACCGTGGATGAAGGGCGAAACTGGTATTGGTGGAATTGGACCAGCTAGAGCAAGAAAGAGAAGCGAGACCGAGCCACGAGAACTCGGTTAGCTTGAGTGAAGAGCCAGACGTCGGAGGAATGCGCGAGGTCGGAACGAGCGTTTCCGAGCAAGCTGTTTTGTGTTGTGTAGATCCCCCGCTCACGCCGCAGACTCTCGGATATGCGAGCGCGCACTCGAGACGGTCGGCAAGGCTCACCCGCTGTGGATCGAGGTCGGGAAGCTCCTTCCCAAGGGAGAGTTCTACCGGTAGGTCCGGGCCTCGCGTACATCCGACCTCCTCTATGCGTTGTCCGCAACCACGATCCGCTACCATAATGTTCAAGTCGTAGAGCTGATCGTTCCCGCCCCAGGTACAACTTCGCCATCAGCCCCGTGGCGCGCTCGTTGGTCACCTCCATCGCATTCGCGCGGTTCATGCTGCACGATGAGCTCGTTCCCGCGTTCACTGCAGCGAACATCATGGGCCGTGAGTGCGGCTTCGTCCCCCCCCGCGTGAGACAGGGCGTCAGGTCAAGATGACCTGTGTTGAGATGTGCGAGGAAGTTTCGGCTGACGTGCCTAGTCGGGCAGGACGAGACGGGCGAGTTGCAGCTGACGGCGGATGATTACCTCCTCGGCGTGATCGGGATGGTCAATGAGCTGGTAAGTGAATCCCTTCCGCGCAAATATGTCTCGATTCAAAGCCTACGCCCAAAAGCGAAGAGCACACTGGCCTGCATACAAATGTCTGTCCTCATTGGGCTTCTGCTCACTTTGCAGCCTCGCCTGTCTATCAACGCCGTCACGGCCCAAAACTTCGCTCTCCCAGTCAAGATCGCCGCGTTTGTCAACGACATCTTCGCGAGTTACTCCATGGTGCGGTGTCATTCCATCCGTGTTTAACCATCTTCATTTTCTCATGTCGTCGCGGAGTCAGGCGTGCTGCGAATCCGGCTGACGGTGTACCAGCTCAACCTCCGGAACGACATTCTTCGACGCAAGTTCGATTCGCTCAAGTACGACCTCAAGCGTTGCGAGGATGTCGTGTATGACCTGACGCTGAGGGGTCTTGCGCCGGCTCCGGCGAATGCGTAGGAGGGTGCCATGAGTGATTAGCTTACGGATCAAGGAAGTGGGATTGGGCGCCGATGTTGGGCATCACCGCGAGCTCGTTGAAGGCGGGAAGAGAACGATCCAATATGAGCCCTTGCGGAGCACGGGCAGCACGGGCAGCACGGATAGCACGAGCAGGCAGGAGGCGTAGAAACCATTGGAGGAGCAACGACGAGTCGAGGTCGTATAGCACATCGAGAGTACATCGCAACACACCAAGTCGGCAAAGGCAGCAGAGGCAGCAAACGCAGCTTACATCACATGATCACATGCATGCATCATCACGCATCCCCATGCAGCGCCTCCTCCTCGTCATCATCCTGGGTCGCCGCCTGCACAGTCGCCAACTTTGATCCTCCCTTCTTCGCCTTTTTCGCCTTTCTTTTCTCCCGGAGCAGCGCGTCGACGTCCACCCCTTGCGCTCGCAGTCGACCGAGCTGCTTGACGTTCATCCCCTCGAGCTCTTCGGGGGTGTACGTCCGCCCCGCGCTGGAATCCCCAGCTTCGGACGCGGACGAGGCGGGTGCGTCGGTACCTGTCCCCGCAGCCCCGGGTGCAGGACCGGCGAGGTCATCGTCTTCCTCCATTCCTGGCCAGCGGGGGAGAAGTGAGAGGGAAGGGTACAATGCGAGGTTGGACAGCACAGCGGGAGCGACGAGCGTTTCGGAAGAAGAAAGGGCGGACTGCAGTGCCGCTGCGATGTCGGACTGGATGAGTGACAGCTACGACGTGTCAGAGGAAACACCCGGGTTGGCCTGAACGAGACAACTCACCTTGCCATCAGACGAGACTTCCACCACCGCCAGAACCTTTTGGAGCTCATCTGTCTGCTCGGCGGAAAGCGAGACGTCCTTGATTCGCCCGTCGGTTCCGGGACCCGGGTTCTGCTTGAGCACGCCCCATGCCGTGTCCAGAGAGACCAGCAGGCGTCCTGGGGAACCAGGAATCGGCGCAAAGTCCAACAAGGGATGAGGGAGGGGTAGGGTTTCCACCTTGCCTGGCGTCTCTAACAGGTTGAAAGCGTGTAACGCCGCGGCGCTGTCGTCAGCCACAATTGGACCAAGTGGACTCACCCTTCCGAGAAGAACAGGACGACCGTTTGGGCGCCCACCTGCACACTGTCGATCTTCTTGATGCACACGCCCTGGCCCGAGGGAAGCAACCACCCCTCCGGCGCCTCGTAGAATGAGCTCTCCGCGGTTTCGCCCACACCAGTACCCTCGTCCACGCGAGCGCGCTTCGGCGCACGCTTCAGACGCCGCATGGCGCTCCGCACTCTCCGATGCGGGAGTATCGCCTCCATGATATCGACCCTGCCCGTGACGGTTCCCTTTGCCCAATCCCAGATCCGCAACCACCGTTCTCCGCCTGCCGACAGTAGCAACTCGGGCTTGGACACCGGGATGTGCACAGCACTGACGAAACCGTCCGTCCCGAAGAGATACTTCTCAATGACGTCTGCTCGGGGATAGCGAGATATCCGGATGTGCTCGTCCCGATCGGCTGTGATGAGTCGCTTACCCCCCGGAGCGAGGAGGTGGGCGGTCACCACGGACACATGGCCCGCTAGGAGGTCGGCATCGGGATTAAGTGTCGGATCAGCAATGAGCACAAAGCCCTGCGGTCGGTCCTTGGCCGCCTCCTCGGATACCCGCGGCTCGAGAGGGTAGAGGAACACATCCCCGACCTTGTCAGAGACGATGATTGAATTGTCGTCGGCGAAGCTCAGGGCGGAAACCCGCTTGACGGTTTGTCGGGTGTGGAGAAGCCGGGGTGTACCCTCGGACAAGGAGAAGGTGCAGAGGGATTTGTCCTCGTACGCTGCGACGGCGTGGGTTGAGGAAGGTGAGAGGGCGGCATGGGTGATGAGGGATTTGAAGGGAGACGAAGTGGAGGTAGGGGAGGACGAGGCGGAGGTGTGGTACAGCTGAAGGGAGGACCCCGAGGCGATGAGCAAGTGGGATGAGGAGGATGCGAGGACCGTCGGTGGGACGGGTAACGACGACATGGCTGACCGCTATGAGGGTGTTGAGGGGTTGCGAGGGTGGTGTTGAAGTGGAGTTGTACCCATAGCCAGGTCGAAGAGGACGATCGTTGTTCAGAAATCTCAAACGAACATGAGCGGGATCAAATTGGGGTGTTCCTGGCTAAACGGTAAATAAAATATAATCAATTTTGATCCCGCCCTCTGCCTGGACGCGTGCCCGAAACGCGTCTCGACGCGACCGGACATGGGACTGAATCACTTTGTCATTTCCATCCTGCTCTCTTCAGCCCTCACCCTTCTATCTCTCTGACCGAGCCACACCATGGTGAGCCCCTTGGATAGCTAACCGTCCCAGACGTAGGACCCACTGACCCTTTGTGCAGTCCTCACCACCCGTACTCCCCTCCTCGCAACAACGGCCCAAGCGTGCCCGCGCCGACTCGGTGTCGGCGTCCACGCCTCTTGCCGATGCGGCATCTTCTCCTGCCGGTCCCTCGGGCTTGCGCTCTTCCCCTCCTCCTTCCTCTCTGCCCCCCTCGTCCCCCCCGCAGCCCTTCTCCGACTTTGGCGACGACGTGGATGTGGGAGACGACGAGGAGCAGGAGATGCGCGCGCGGGGCAGGGCGAGGGACCAAGGAGACGACGATGACGATGAAGATGGCGAGGATCTGTTTGCGGACAACATGGCAGAGTGAGTCGGCGCGACGCGACGTCTCGACCCGCACCGTGCTGAAGACGTAGGGACTACGCGTCCAACGCCGGACTCGACACCTATTCCCAGGCCGACATTGACGACCGGTCGTCGATCCCCGAGCTGAGCCGGGCGGAGCGACTCGCCGCCGAGCGGGCGATGGAGAGGCGCGACCGTGGTCTCCCCGGGAGACGCGCAGGGAGGAGGGACCACATGCCTGCGTTCCTCCAGAGCGACGACGAGGAGGCGGATGGGTACGGCGAGGGTCTGCTTTCGGGAGTGAACACCCGAAGGCGACGAAGGCAGTACGACGAGCAGATGGACCAGGACGACGTGGAGGAGGACGTGAGTGGTCCGACAATGGCAGGGTAGATCCCGAGCTGACGGGTATAGGAAATGTCCCTCGAACACCTCGGAGACGTCAAGGCGGCGACCATCGCCGAGTGGGTCGCCATCGAGCCGGTCCGACGCGCCGTGATGAAACACTTCCGGAGCTTCCTCATGACCTACGTCGACGACAACGGCCAGTCGGTCTACGGCCAGCGCATCAAGCATCTCGGTGAAAGTGAGTTTGGCTCCCCGAAGCACGCGCTGACCCCAGTCAATTCTGAATCTCTCGAGGTGTCCTTCCTCCACCTCGCGTCGTCCCGACCCATCCTCGCCTACTTCTTGGCCAACTCGCCCCAGCCAATGCTCGCGCTGTTCGACACGGTCGCGCTCGAGGCGATCCTTCTGTACTATCCCTCGTACGAGTCGATCCACTCGGAGATCCACGTGCGGATCACCGAGCTCCCCACGTCGCTGTCCCTCCGCGACCTCAGGCAGAACAACCTCAACTGCCTTGTCCGCGTCACGGGCGTCGTGACCCGTCGAAGCGGCGTGTTCCCTCAGCTCAAGTATGTCAAGTTTGACTGCGGCAAGTGCGGCGCCACCCTCGGTCCGTTCTTCCAGGACACAACGAAGGAGCTCAAGATCTCGTACTGCCCCGCGTGCGAGAGCCGTGGGCCGTTCACCGTCAACTCTGAGCAAACAGTGTACCGAAACTACCAGAAGATGACGCTGCAAGAATCCCCCGGAAGTGTCCCCGCCGGCCGACTCCCGCGGCACCGAGAAGTGATCCTTCTCTGGGATCTCATCGACGTCGCCAAGCCAGGAGAAGAGGTCGAGGTGACGGGGATTTACCGAAACAACTTTGACGCCTCGCTCAACACCAAGAACGGCTTCCCCGTGTTCTCCACCGTGCTCGAGGCGAACCACATCAACAAGCAAGAAGACCTCTTCGCCGCCATGCGTCTTACCGAGGAGGACGAGAAGACGATCCGCACCATGGGCAAGGACGAGCGGATCGCCAAGCGGATCATCAAGTCGATCGCGCCGTCGATCTACGGCCACGACGACATCAAGACGGCCATCGCGCTGTCGCTCTTTGGTGGCGTGATGAAGGACATTAACCGCAAGCACCGTATCCGAGGCGACATCAACGTCCTTCTCCTCGGTGACCCCGGTACGGCAAAGTCGCAATTCTTGAAATACGTCGAGAAGACCGCATCCCGCGCCGTGTTCACCACCGGTCAAGGTGCTTCGGCTGTCGGTCTCACCGCGTCGGTCCGAAAGGACCCCATCACCCGCGAGTGGACCCTCGAGGGTGGCGCCCTCGTCCTCGCCGACAAGGGCCACTGCCTGATTGACGAGTTTGACAAGATGAACGACGCGGATCGGACTTCGATCCACGAGGCGATGGAGCAGCAATCCATCTCCATCTCAAAGGCCGGTATCGTCACGACCCTCCAGGCCAGGTGCGCCATCATCGCAGCGGCCAACCCTATCCGGGGGCGATACAACCCTACCATCCCGTTCCAGCAGAACGTCGAGCTCACCGAGCCGATCCTGTCACGTTTCGACGTGCTCTGCGTCGTCAAGGACGCGGTCGACCCGGTGCAGGACGAGATGCTCGCCCAGTTTGTCGTCGGAAGTCATCTCCGAAGTCACCCGCAATTTGACTCAGCAGAGGACGAGGTGAACGTGTCGACGAGCGTGGACGCGGACGTGAGTGACCACGAAGAGTCGACTCGGAGTCGAGCCGCGCTGATGTCTCAGATCATCCCCCAAGACATGCTCCGCAAGTACATCATGTACGCCAAGGAGCACATCCGCCCAAAGCTGCACCAGCTCGACCAGGACAAGCTGGCGCGGCTGTACGCCGACCTGCGCAGGGAGTCTCTCGCCACGGGCTCGTTCCCCATCACGGTGCGACATCTCGAGAGCATGATCCGCATGGCCGAGGCCTCGGCAAAGATGAATCTCCGCGAGTACGTCCGGGCCGACGACATCGACCTGGCGATTCAGGTCACCGTTGGTAGCTTTGTCAATGCGCAGAAGATGTCGATCAAGAAGACGCTCGAGAGGGTGGGTTCAATCGTGTTTTCCCGAGTTCACGCTGACGACGTTACAGGGCTTCAGGAAGTACGTCCACCAAGCCACCGACCACGAGGAGCTGCTCTCCTTCCTCCTCGGCCAGATTGTCAAGGAGAAGGTCCAGCTGCACAGGCATCAGCGCGGAGAGAACCCCGCGAGCGTACAGATCAAGGTTTCCCAGCTCGAGACACGCGCAAAGGACCTCGAGATCTACGACACGGCGCCGTTCCTCCGCAGCAAGCTGTTCCAGACCAACGGGTACAAGGTCGTGCGAAGCGAGCAGGGCGACGCGATCGAAAAGGTTTTTACCCGCGTGCAGGAGGAGCTGTAGCGGGATGGTCAGAAGGGACAGCGCGGTGTGGCCCTGAGGGGCGCGGAGCTGGCTCGTGCGGGCACGGGACGAGTCGTATTGGACGTTTAGTTTTGTTTTGTATGCATGCTGGTCATTGGTCCTGACTGAGTTGAGTTGTTCGCAAGGGCACTGATACTGACTTGGTGCGCGTCTTCGGGGAGATCTCCACTCCTCGCTCCTCGCTCACTTGGCGCCCCTTCTCCTCGGCTTTAGCGTTTCCGCCTGCGGCTGATCCACCACCTCTGGCTGCACCGCTTCTCCTCCAGCTTGCTCGATCCTCCTCCTCGTGTCCTCCTCGGCAAGCTTTCTCAGATCCTCTGCCGAGCTGTGCTCGCTGGGATCGATGGTCTCCCGGGGAGGCACGACTCGTGTCGATGGGGGCGTGGGGATTGGATACGGCTCTGCGGCGGTGTCGAGCCCGTCTCGGGGATGTTGCATATCTCCCTGAGGGTGTTGGACGAGAGGTTCGCCGCGGTGCGTAGCTCCGGCAACTGGGGCGTTCGGTCTCGAATCTGTCTCCAATTCTTGTGGGGCAGGAGCGTCCTTGGTGGACGGCGGAGAAGTGGGACGAGAGACATCAGGCATTGTCCCGGGATAGGTCGTTCGGCCCGCCTGGGCCTGTGGATCCGACGAAATCGACGGTCGTGAGGATACCTCCGCCGTGGCTTCTGAGAAACTAGGCTCGGTGTGGACCCGACTCGGTCCGGCGATGGGTGCAGGGCGATGACGCTCTTCGGACTCTGCCAGGAGGTATCCCTGTCGGATCCGCTCGTCGCGCTCGCGAGCTTCTATCGCCGCGACCCGGGAGAGGAGGGTTTGCTGTCGCTGGAAATCGGTCTGGAGCTCGGCCATGGATGGGGGTTCGATGCGGGTATGCGAGAGCCCTGAGAGGTGAGTATGGACAGCAGATGCCACAAAGAGGGGGGAGGGAGGGCAAGGGGTTGAATGGTGGATCGGACGAGGCTAGGTGGTGCAATCTCGAAAATGAAGGTGTCTGGAAGTAGACCGGTCAAACGTACATGCGGTCCACTGCACTGAGAGGTGTCAGACATATTCGGGATATACATCAACCCTCAACCCACCTGGGAGCCGGTTCGTGCCCTCGACATAGTCCGCAACGTCCCTCTGCACTCGATACTCCACGACACGCTTTGTCCGGCCGCCTGGGACGTCAGCAGAGCCGAACGAGATATTTGGGCGGACTCACCGTTAACGCCCGGCAGCTCGAAGTACTTGTTACCTGTAGGTGGTCAGTTCAGAGTCCACAACGCGCTCGAGCTGAGGTAGGACAGACATACCAGACAAGTCTTTGCCCGCGAACCGCTTCATTGCGTCAGCAATGTCCGCGGATCCTCCCACGATCAGACAAGAAGTGAGCCGACTCACCTTGCCGCTGCCGAAGACACGGCTGATGCGCCCGAACAGCCCGCTCATGCCGACCTGGTGCGTTGTCGTCTCTGCCTTATGCTGTTATGCCGCTCGCGATCGAATGCTCCGTTCCAACATTCGAGCGCCCAAAGGCAAGGTGACGTCTCAAGTGGAGGGAAGGGGGTGTTACGTGATACGTCTGAAGCCGCTCGAGGACAAGAAGCCATGTCAGATACCGCCTGTGTCCGATGTTGACAAGGAGGTGGCCGACAGCATCAAAGCGCCTGCATTGTCCTACAAGAGGTAGGAAAGTGCAGCAACATGTCGCCGGACAATGCTCTTCCTCACAGCTCGGTGGCTTCTCCGGTGCGAAGCACACTTGACATGCTCAGTAACCCCGTCCTTCTGGGACTCGCGCCATTCGGCGTGACATGGCTCCTCTCCCCTGCACTCCGATGGGTATCTTACACGACGGGAATCTCCATATCAGGGAGACAGGCTAGGGACCTGGCGTCCACTCTCACACCATTGATCATGGCGTGGAATGCCTGCAGGTCAGTCGCCCCAAACACCATTCCGCCCTCTCCCTTCCCCGTCCCACCCTCACCTCCCCAACTCTCCTTTCGCTCCCCTGACTCCTCCGCGCCCCCAACTCGGTGCAGACCACGCTAAAGTCTCCGATCCAGAACACCACCACGCTCACGCCGCACCACAATCGCGTGTCTCCTGCTATACGGTCTGGCTTTGACAATACCTCTCGCGGACTTCATCGTATCCGCACGCTCAGCGAGGGTTCCGCAAGGCAATGACCCCACCCCTCAATCGGTCAGCTTCGCATGTTTTGTATTCTGGTTCGCCGGTTTCGTGATCCACTATGTGGGTCTAAATGGCATGGACAATGGAGATGGGACATCGGATCGGCTGCGGAATGAGTAATTGCTAGATTGGCCCGACCATTTGGTTGGACCGGCACTGGTCTCACCCCGGCTTCTTCTACTCTGTAGCATCTTCATTGACATACTCCCTGATATGGACTTTTCACAGCCTGGTCAAATTGCCCAGCGTCCGTTCCAGCCTGGATGTCCACCCTTAGGGTGAAAGTGTGGTGCACACTCGATAGTAGAGCGCGACAAGCCCTATCCGTTGAAACACGCGCGGAGCATTGCCGTCGTCCTCTGCCTGCATTGAGGTTGTCACCTTATCGAGGCATGGATGTACTACGGAGAAGCGACACCGATGGGAGGTCTACCGTGTGAAGGAAATAAGGGCGCGGACGCGAGCCGGCCGTCATGCAGCGCGCTCGACAACACCCGCCTGCGCAGTCTTTGGTCCTGCGTCCGCCTCGGCGATCGCTCCGCGGAACTGAGTAATGAGCCGTGTGCAGGATATTCCTTCGCGGTGAGATCAGCGCTCCTCACCTGCTCTATCTGCCAGATGATATTCTCCTCCCGCACTTTGAGCGCTGATATTCGCCTAATACGAGGGACGGATCAGCCATGTCGCGTAGGGTCCGCGTAGGGCACCGGAATACACGGCGAGGGCGATTGGCTCACTTCTCAAGCACTCCGGCTCGCTTCTCCGCGTATTCTATCGCCTCCCCTGCTCCCATCTCCAGATGCAACTCCAGGCCTATATCGAGTGTGACTCTTGAAGTGTCCGGTCTATGTTCTCGGTCAACTACCGCAAACACAGCAGTCTGTTCGCCGTGTTGAGTTGACACCCACATTTGCGCGTCAACATAACATCCCCCACCCAGCTCGGTCAGCGTCGTCTGTGGTGCATGACCGGTCTGCTCGAGCCCGCGTAACCGTTCCGCCAGATCTCGACTGCACAAGTCAGCTGGGGCTGATCCACAGCGGCCATCTCGAGAGAAGGAGGGCGGAACATACTATTCCGAGATATCGTGCTCTGTCTGCTGGATTGCCTGGCGCGTGGCCTCGAGCGAAGGCAGGAGGTCGGTCGTCAGGTGCTGTGCGTACAGACGCGACTTTGAGCTCTCGCCGAGGGACATGGACAGGGACATGGGCGCGGTTATACGACGATGTCAATTGCTGATCAGAGAGTGCAGGCGACTTTGGATATCCTTGGGTGGAGGTCAAGTTGGGGGAGGGGGAGGGTGGGTGGCCCGTGGGAGAGTTGCGTGCTATTGCGTTTCTGGCTCTCAGGTAGTTTCGTGGATCTAGCACGAGAGCTTCCCATGCTACAGTGCATATCTCTACAACTCTTGTCTGTTTACTTGTGGTACAGTCCCTTGAACCCCGGGAGGATCGTCTCGCCGTCCTTGGCGAGGTACGTCGACGACTTGCTCTGCTGCCACTTCTGCTTGAGCTGGGTGAATTCTGCCGGGGGTCAGCGCGGCGCGACGCAACGCGACGCAGAGCCGATCTCGGAGAGCGCTCTCTCTTCACTCACCTCCCATAGTTGGCACTCGGTGACCGCCTCGCTCAAACTCGTTCTGGGTGTAACCCTCTCGCTTGAGCAATGGGCTGTCGACCGTGCTGAGGACGAGGTCGTTCTGGGGTCTGGCGAAGTACAGCAGTCCCAGTCTGTCGACGTGTTG
Source organism: Saitozyma podzolica (assembly GCA_003942215.1). NCBI lineage: Eukaryota > Fungi > Basidiomycota > Tremellomycetes > Tremellales > Trimorphomycetaceae > Saitozyma > Saitozyma podzolica. The sequence goes on along the minus strand of RSCD01000019.1, from coordinate 456,622 downwards.
CTGGTCCTTGGGTGGGAGTGATACGCGGTGGACCGTCGACTTGATGTAGTTGCCGGTCAAGAACGAGAGGGCGTCGCACGTGTTGACGGTCAAGCTCCCATCGAGGGGTTTGGCCCACTTCCAGTCTCCCGTCGCGTGGTCCTTGATCTGCAATGCCGCGACGGGCTGGCGGAACAGCAGGGTGAGCGTGCCCAGGTCGGTGTGACCCTGCGTGAAGAGGCCGTCGTCGATACGGGCAATCTCCTCGGGAGTGTACTTGGAGTACTTCATGTAACGGAGGTGGTCCTCGGAGATGTCCTCGTATTTGTGCTGCTTGACAAAGAAGTCTGCGGGGAGCTCCAGCGCGAGCGCGATGAGCTCGTGCAGAGGGTCAAGCACTTTGTCGTGCAGGCTCTACAGCGAGGTCAGCGGTGGTCCTGTGCAGCTTTCTTCTGGCCAAACAGTGATGATCATCAAAATCGTACGCACCCTGGCAAAGCCCTCGATCTCAGGCAGGTTCTCCTTGAGCAGCTCGGGGTGATCCCTGTCGCGAGTGCCGTTGAACTCTAGTCTCGTCAGTCCGGCACTTTTCAGAACGGAGCCCAACTACGCGCTCACTCGGGATGTTGTACACCTCGACGTGGTCCGGAAGACCACCTCCGACGACCCTCCTCCCGGCGGGCCTGTACCCGTTGTACTCCCCGTTCTCGAGGTCGGGGATGTACTTGTTCTTCTCCTCCAGCGGCAGCTCGTAGAACCGCTGTCCCAGAGCGAATTGCCGGTCGACCGCCTCTTGCGAAATCCCGTAGTTGATCACGTAGAAGAAACCCTTGGTCCGGATCGCCTCGATGAGGACCTGGGAGAGCTCCGCTTTTCCCTCGGGAGTGGAGAACTTGGAGAGGTCGATGGTAGGCACTGCGCGAGTCAGCGGGAGAGCGAACCGCGTGACAAGTACTGGAACGGTAGTAGACAACGACTCACGATCCGCCCAGTCGAGGTCCTCCTTCGTCTCGGGGACGTGGGCGTATTGGAACAGCTGCGGCACGGCGATCGGCATGGTGAGATATGTGACTGGCTCGTTTTGCTGTTCAATGTCAAGTATGGAACAGTGAGAGACTCCTGGTGATGACTGTTGAGCGGTTCTGCCAACCCGACCGACGCTTATATCACGGCTCGTTGAATTTCATGTCCACCCCCGGCCGATGCTCTCCAGCGTGCCGATGAGTCAGTGTGCAGCGATTGTGGTCATTGACAACATTGACAACCGTTCACCTCCGCGCCAAAGTGCCAAACTCGCCGGTGACAACTCAGTCGAGCGATGGTGTCATCATGTCGTGCTCGTGAAGACGGATATCAGCGATAACGTTATATTTCTCTGAAGTGCCGGGGCGGGGGGCGGGGGCCGGAACGCTGCTTCATCTCGGTCAATACTATTCGGTTCAAGCGTTCGGTGATCGTTCCGGACCGGCGCTAGTGACGTGCTTTGCAAAACCGGAATGTGGAGTTGGTAAGAATGTCAGATAAGCAGTGAGCCCGAGTCGCGGATCGATATTGTTGACGTGCTCTGTCGTGGCAATGACACCATCCCGCGTTCCGTCTGTGGCGCAGCGAGGCGCTCGGCAAACGCCTATTTTGGACCGCTCAAGGGGTCTTGGCCGCTGTATTTCGTCTCGTCGACGCCGTAATGCGCTGCTGGACTGCTGGGATGCTTGGTATGGGAAGACATTTGCATATGTAGCCTGGTAGGTCACGAGCCGGCACGTGCTCTGTGAGAAACGCCTTGCGGTGCCAATCGTTCCGGAGGGATTGGTCGCGCCGGCTTTGCTGGAACATTTGGGTCGAACGGCACGTACGAGTACATACTGTAAGCGGCAGATGAGACCCTCCGGTATGCAATGCACGGCTGTGTGTGTGGAAGAGGGGGGGAGGGGAGCCTGAGATCCTGTGGCCGGTATCCAACAATCGGCCGGGGAGTCACTACGCAAGCACGACATATTCGCTCTTCAGACTGGTCGTCATGTCCCTTCGCGGATCTGCGAACAACAGAGGAATCTCGTCTGGATCAGTAGAAAAGGCCGAGCTAGTACTGCAGGAAAGTCGAACACGCCCCCATCCAGAGAATCAGAGTCATCCAGAATCCCCTCTGATAGACTCGCCGCCGCCATGTCCAGCCTCGTTAGGAAAGTTCGCCAGAACCCGGTCGGAAGAGTCGTCGTCGATGTGTTTGACTGGTATCGTGCGTACTGTATAGGACTCGTACTGTGGGACCGGTCGGCGTCTCCCAACAATACCTTCTCTGACACTTGTTTCCAGCCGCACACTACCCGGCCGAGGAGCGCAAGTTGCTCAGAAAACTTGATCTCTGCATCCTCGTCTTTGCGTGCTTGAGTTGTGAGTGTCCCTCGAGCTTCCAACGGGAGCTGATGAACCTAGTCTTCTGCAAGGTATGAGAGTCTGACCAGGTGGCCTGGTGGGGGCTGCACTGACGATTGCAGTACCTGGACCAAAGCAACATCACGAATGCATATGTCAGTGACACTCGGGTGGCTGCGCAAACACGCTTCTGACGGGACCGCAGGTGTCCGGATTGAAAGAGGATATCAACGCCGGTGGAAATGCTCTCAACTACTTCAACGTGGCTTGTGAGTCTGCCCCGGTGTATCCCTACGAGCGAAGTAGCTGACAGCGATAGATTACACCGCATGTGAGCCTTTTGGCTAGATGAGCGCTACGAGCCACGCTAACACTGCACTCAGACGTCGTGGGCCAGATCCCACTCATGGCGCTACAGACGCGTCCCCGACTGTACGTCACCGTTCCGCTCCAATTGGTGTGCAGAAAGGAGAGGACTGACCTTCGCAGCGCGCCGTACCTCCTGCCAACTCTGGAAATCGTCTGGGCTGTCCTGACGTTCTGCCAATCGCGCGTGACCAAGCTGTGGCAGATGTACCTCCTCCGAGCACTGGTCGGGTTCTTCGAGGCGCCCAGCTTTGGCGGGACCCATCTGATCTGTACGTGGGCGAGTCATTTCTCTTGATCAACCTCCTCCTAGATCCCCTTCTTCTCTTCCACATCATCGCTGTCTCCGCGGGGCGGAAGAAGAGCCGCTCACACCAGCAGTGGGCAGCTGGTACCGCAAAGAAGAACTATTCAAGCGCGCCGGGGTGTGGTTCATGGGCAACTCTCTCGGCTCGATGTTCTCGGGGTATCTCCAGGCGGCGGCGTACAACGGCCTCAGCGGGGTGCATGGGCTTGCCGGTTGGCGCTGGCTATTCGTCATTGACGGCGTGATCAGTAAGCAGCCAACTCCCAGCACTGAATGCCACCGTCGGTTAACACGCGGCCAGCCCTGCCCATCGCGTTCATCGGGTTTGCCTTCTTCCCCGGCCTCCCTGCTTCCCCGCGCCGATGGTTTCTCAAGGAGGAAGAGCTCGAGCTGGCCAAGAGACGTCTGCCCCAGCGTGAAGAGCCGCAAATTACCTGGAAGACAGTCAAGACGACCCTGTCCAGGCCGATGTGGTGGATCTGCGTGCCCGCTTACGTGTAAGTGGGGCCACCTGGAACACGTCGTTGTCTGCCTTGCACCGATAGCGCGTGACGACGGCATCGAATATCTGACTGGCCCGCCTCAGGTGCATGATCCAGGCGTCGTACTGGCTCTCGTACATGTCGCTGTGGCTCAAAGCAGAGGGATTCTCCGTCACCCTCGTCAACATCCTGCCGACGTTCATGAACCTCACCCAGGCATTTGCATCTTGGATGGGGACGACCTTGGCCGGAGTCATCTCGATCCCGCTCTTGTGGACAGGCCAGTTCGTAAGTGATCGCTGCGTCTGATCTGGCCCGCCGAGCAAAGATCGTAATGGCAGTGCGTTTCGAAAACGAGAGAGGAGGAGTTGAAACCCGGCCCAGGTCTGCTCGATGTTTGGCGCCATCTGCCTGACCATCTGGTATATCCCCAACGGGCTCAAATTTTTCGCTTTCTACTTTGCAGGCCTGTAAGTCGAGTCTCATTTTCGCAGTGTCTCTCAAACCACACTGACTCTGCACAGCTCATACTCCGCTTCACCTATCCTAGTGAGTGTGACCACATGACGTGAGAAGGGCGGCTTTGAAAGTAGCGGTTGCGGAGTGGCGGTTTTTTGTCTCTTTTCTCTCATCGCTGACATGCTCCAAGTACTCTTGGATCAACCACACCCTCGCAGACCAGACTGCTGAGCGCGGTCTTATAATCAGCAGCATGATGACCCTAGGCTATTCTACATACGTTTGGGTGAGAACGGCCTCCCGAGACGACCTGAGCACCGCTGACTCTTCGTAAGGTACCCCTCTTCACTTTCCCGACGGTAGAAGCCCCACAATTCAAACACGGCTACCCCGCCACAGTCGTCTTCACCTTCGCGCTCTGGGCGGTGGTGTTGTTCGGGATCTGGTACATGGCGCGTCGGCAGGCGCGGGAGGCCAAAGCCCGAGGAACGGGCGGGGACGCCGATGTCGAGAACAGGGGCGACGGGGAAGGGACGACGGTGATTGGGAGTGAGAGCGGGAGTGAGAGTGGGAAGGAGAAGTTGGACGAGGCAGAGACGCCGGGGACGCCGGGGACACTCACCCCGACGACGCTGAGGGAAGAGAAGGGGGCGGCGTGAGGTGGATCGTGTGACGAAGCAGAGCAGTGAATATGTCATGGATCGAACGCAGGCCAAGGACTTCGTAATTGGACAGATCGTTTGGTCCGAGAACGCCACGGACAGCAACGAACCACTGTGCATCGATCGTTCCCGTGTTTGTTGCCGGTTCACTCCGTCCCACCTTCGGCGTAACGTGATCATACAAGATGGCGGATAAGTGGACTCGTATCGAGATCCAGGCCAAGGTGTACACTTATCGTGTTATAGCCGAACACTTCGTAGCGGTGGAGACCGCCACACCCTCGATCTAGCCAACCCGCTCGTCCAATAGTCGTGCGGCATCCGTGTCGCCCCGGAGTCCTTCTATGAGGCAAACGAAATGCTTTCAGACTGGGGATGTATAACACCCAGAGAGGCCGCTGCAAAGGGGACCGTCACATAATGTATGTACAAGTACTGTATTTTCCTCGCCATCTTGTGGTTGGCACCGGCGTGTCTCATTGTCCTGCCGAAGTGAGGCGGCGTGGGCTGTCTCGACTGTACGAGTACGTGCCCGTCTCAAGACACATCGCCTCCCGTGATCGCTGGATCGCTGGGCACGCATACATGGTCTGACAAAGTCCCAAAGTATAAGTATAAATCACATGAAATGCACACGGCACGGCATCACACCAAACCCCACCCCCGCACCCACGCCGTTCACATCCGCCATTAGCTTTCGCACTCGCCGTTTCCCTTTTCACTCCGCCTTGGTCCCCTCGTCTTCTGCACCTACGAGGCCCGCCTCGCCGAGCAACGCTGTGAGCCACCTGGCCACTTCGCCCTCCTCGACGCCGCCTTCCTCGTCGACAAACTCGCCCACGCGCCGGCCCGAGACGAGCCGGGCCTTGTGCAGCAGTGATTTCCCGTTGTTGCTCGTCGTCGAGAGGTGCAGGTGGAGCATGTACGACGGGCCCGAGGCCGAGGAAGAGGAAGAGGAGAGGATGGACGTCGCGCCTGTGCTGGGAGAGGAAGCGTTCGAGGCGATTGTACCGGCGGTGCTGGCGGATGTTTCGCGGGGGTGGAGGGCGAACGAGGATGCGGAAGGGGAAAGTGCCGGGGAGATGGTGGATGGTGAGGATGGGACGGAGGTGGGGGAGGAGGGACGGGTGTGAGGGGAAAAGGTGACCACGGGGGATGGAGGGGGTTGGAGTGATGTCGAGGTGATGATTTGGACGTGGTCGGTTTCGATCTGGCGTATACAGTATCAGCATTAAGCCAATGTGGGATGTAGCGGGGCGATCCGACTGTCACTCACCCGCTTCACCATCCTCCGCCTCTTGCCCCTGAACACCTCGCCCTTTTCGACCCACCGCTTCCACGCCCAGAGCGCACTCTGGAGCACCATGTACCCAACCACAGCGACCCAGAGCACGGGCTTGCTCTCCTCAAAGCTGACCCTGAGGGAGTAGAGCACTCCGCCGAGCGAGAAGAGGATGGACGAGTAGCCCAGGACGAGATGGACCGTCGGGTGGACGAGCGAAGGGGTGAAAGACTGGTCGATCAGGTGCTGCGACGTGTCAGCGCACAGCGCACAGGCCCGTGGGCGAGACGCGACCAAAGGTGTCGTTATCATTGTGGGTGGATGCGCGACCACGCCGCTGCAAGTGTTCGCAGCAGCATGCAACGAGACGTTCTACCCACCTTCTTGACGATCTCGTCCAACGCCCCCTTGATCTCCCCCAGGTTGGCATTGTTCACCTTGACGGTCGGGAGCGGGTCCGTCGCGAGGGATGACGACTTGTGACCGGTGCTATTTCCGTTGCCGTTCAAGTCCACCGCCGAGTCCGAGTCGGTCGGCGCCGAGCCGTTCGCCACGGCCTTTCGGGGCTTCATGGGGAGTGTGTCCGGGAGGAGGATGTGAGTCCTCCGTGTGGGTTTCTGCTCAGTCCGAGCTGGAAGGCGGGAGGATGGATGAAGGACGAGGATGAGATACGGGCGGACGAAACGTACTCGTACAGTTAAGGGGGGGATGGGCGCGTGCAGCGGGGATGACTGGGAACTTGTTGACGTGGCAATTAATAAAGGGACAAAATTGATCCCGCCCCGCCCCGCCCCGCCCCGCGTCCGCCGCCACACTCGTACTCGTCGCTCATATCGCCGCCCTCACTCACCATCCCTTGCTTGCCCTGCACCACCCAAGCACCACTTGCACTTGTATCCATCCCATCCCACTCTCCGTATCCACACCCGCCATGCCGCTCCAAGAACGACCCCGGCCATACCCTCTCATCGACGCCGACCCGCATGCCGGCCGCGTGGTCCGGTACATGCGCAGCTCGGACTATGCGGTCTGGGGAGGAGCCACCGTTGCCGGCCCGGCGCTGCTGTACCTGTACGGTGAGTCCGAGTGGACAGTGTTGGGATGGTTTGTCACTATCACGAGCATGGAGGGGATCACTGGGCCTGGTTGCGAGAGCACAGCATGCGAGTGGGCTTGGACAGTGGACACGTCCGAAGAGTCTTGAGCAGAAACAAGACATATCGTCGTGGTCCACGCTTTCCGTAGACGCCGCAGAACCCAGTTGTGTTGGTGACGCCGCCCCGATGTACCGCTCACACCGCTCACATCTCGCAGAGAAAGTCGACCCAACAAAGTACCGCTTCGGCATCTCGCCCGCCCTCCGATTGACCGGCTTCCTCGGATTCTGCGCCGGGTTCATGCTGGCGTACCAGAACTCTTCCTGTGAGCGGTCCAACCGATTACCATTGTCATGCGCTCTTGTTCCCAGAGTTCCAGGATAATGATCCTGTCGTGGTCGCTTCCTCCTGCTTCGGGCCTCCTCGTTCTCCTGCCTCCACTCATATACCCCACTGGCACCCCACCCCCGACGTCTCTCCCCTCATGTATCCCACTGGCACCCGCGATGATCTTGATCTTCCAACCCCAATCACGAGCCCCGCTCACGCGCCCCAGTGCGATTCATGGGCCTCACGGAGAACGCCCGCGAAGCTGCTCTCGACGCGCAAGAACTCGGCGCCAGGGCAAAGCGCGGGGAACCCATTTACGGCGAGACCGACTTGAGCGACTACATCCAGGGTGTTGCCGCGCGCAACTCGACCTGGTCCCAGCTCAAGCTGAGCGCGATGCCCTGGTGAGTTCCCGGGGGATTTGACGATCTCCGGCAGAGGCAGGCTATCTCAAGGAGTCGTCGCGAAAAGTCGGAGTCGTCGCGAAAAGTCGAGTCGTCGCAAGGAGTCAAGAGTCGTCGCAAGGAGTCAGAGTCGTCGCAAGGAGTCGGGAGTCGGAGTCGGCGCGAGTAGTCGCTGACGCCGGAACAGGTTCAACCTCGTCAACCACAACCGACACGGCGTGGACACGTCAAAGTACGGAGAATCGTCAAACCAGCCCTCATAGGTGTGACCGATGCAGAGACTGAGACTGCTCTCGAGACCAAGTCGACCGGCGCAAGGCCGCTTGGGAACGTTCTATCCCAACCATCCGCCGATCGGTCGATGTGATTTGTGCATGTTGCGGTGCCTATGCTACAGATGATACGGTCCAGTCCCACTTAATCACAGCTCATGCGTCATGCGTCGTTCCGGACGGTCCAGGGTGAATCGGCTCGGAACGCTCTTCTAGGTCCACGTCCATACTCGAGTCTGAAGGGAGCGGGACATCCTGCGGCGAAACTTGGGCAGCCTTGTTGACCGCCTCGGTGCGGCAGGCGGGGCAGCTGTTACTGCCTTTGCTGAGCCACTGGTCGACGCAGTCCTTGTGGAAGGCGTGTCGACAATTGAGCACGCGGCATTCCTCGCCGGTCTCGTACTCGCTCAGACAGATCTGCACCGTCAGCAGGGTCCCGGTCTCCTCAAGCAGCCCAGCACGCAAAGCTGAGCTCAGAGCTCGAGCCGGACTCGCTGGAGTCGCCAGAGTCGCCAGAGTCGCCAGAGTCACCGGACTCACCAAACACCTCTCGACGCAACTGTCCAGAACCTCGTGCTTCTCTGCCAACTCTGCCATGTCCCCTCCGTCCACGATCTTCAGACCGCTCTTCTCAATCTCCTCTGAAGTAGCCGTAGGGGGCTTTGCGGGACCCATGAGCTCGGCGACCAGTGCCATCTCCTCGTCGGAGAGGGGTCCGCCTGTGATCAAGTTGGGTATCCGCAGAACAGGGTGGTCTCGCGGGTAGTTGCCCCCGATCACATACACCAGGTACGTGTTGAGCGGTGTTGGCGGCAAGGGGTTGCGACGCGCGTTAAGACGGTCCATCACTCTTTCTCGGAACGATCGGCGAGGCGCCTGCGGCTCGGGCGTGGGTGGCTCCTCGGGAGCGGAGTCGGTACTGGGCGTGGGCACCTGGCCGTCCACAAAGGGGAAAGAAGGATGCTGGACGAGCTGTTCCGTGGTGAGACCGGGAGCATGCGCGATGGATCGAGCACCGATGAAAATGCAAGGGACGACGGCGTGTTCGTCCGATTCGTCCGTTGGCGGGAAGAGGTGCGCCCGGAAAAAGTTGAGTCGACGAGGGAGACCGTCGTGGCCTCCCGTGACCCCCGTCGAGCGTTGGGACGCAGCCCCAGGGAGGTTCTGTCCTCGCTGTCTGTGGAACGTGGGGATAGGTCGGTCCTCCCCGAGCTGCTGTTGTACTGCCGGGGTATCGGGCAACGTCTCGTCCTCCGGTTCTTCCTCTTCATCTACCACCGGCGTAGCAAAGTCCCGGACCGCCGCGACGAGGTCCATCTGGAGCACCTCCAAGAACCGCTGGAACTCGCCTGTCACCGGCGGAGCGGGTCCGTCATCCGACGTGGGGAGGTTGACGCTCTCACTGGCTTCGAGCTGGCGATTGTCGCGGAGAACGTTACGGAGGTAGGTACCCAGCGCCTGCTCGATCGATTGAGCGGTGCGCTGCACGCGGTTCGGTCGGAGGCGGTTCATCAGACCTCCGAGCGCGGCGGCGGCGGCGGATCGCTGAGTGGCGGGCGAAGGGGTTGCGGGTGAGAGTAGTGTCGTTGCAGTAGCTGCGGCGGCGACGCTGGTTCGTCAGCGTGATTTCAAATTCCGCACTCACGTCAACAACCCGCCGATCATCCTCGCCTGCGCCTCGAGTGAGGGCGGCTGAGGTTCCTGCCTCCGCCTGAGTAGACTCCCATCCGAGAGCCTTCGCGAGTGTCCCGGCCTCCTGGTCCCGTCCACCCCTTCCTGCACCGAGCTCGAATCGGCATCCTGCCCCGGCGTAGGCGTCGGCGTGACCGTCGTCTGCGCCAGTCCTTGGATCACCAACACCGCGCCCGCGGGAATCCCCCTTGCACCTTCCGGGTCCTGCTCCTGCTCCTGCTCTTGTTCTTGCTGTCGTTGTTGTTCCTGCCCCACCCGCGCTCGCGTCTCCTCCATGTCCCGATGGGATTGCTCGAGATCCGATCGCACCGATTCAAGTTGCGCCGCGAGATCTTCCAGCTCTGAGAGACCCATCTCGGCATCGGATGGTCGCCCACCAGAGCGACCGGGATTGGACTGCGCCGCAGGTGGAACGACATTTGAAGCGGTGGGCGCGGGTGCCGAGAAGCCGAGAAGGGCGGTGAGCGTGCCGGTGGAGCTTTGGTTTGTTGGAGTGGGGAGGGATTGGCGCCGGGATGCCTGAGGTCGAGGAGAAGGCGGGGAAGGACCAGACGGCGCATGAGGGGTGGGCGTGGACGTGGTGGACGTGGTGTTTGGAGGCTGCCAGTTCTCTCCGAGGGCCCGCCGAATCGATGCGATTGACCGAACTCGTTCAAGGCGGAGGGGATCAGGCGATCCGGGTGATCCTGGCGAACCGGACGACCCGGGCTGGGGATATAGCTCAAGCGATCCACTCGACATGGGTGCCACCGCCTCGGTCATCTCTCCCCAGCCTTGGCCTTCACCTCCCCTGTCCACGCCCAGACCCATGCTCATACTAGTGGACGACTCCGAGCTCATGGGCGTGGTCGTTTGCGTCTGCGTCTGCGTCTCGAACATCTCCGAGTCATCTTCCACTGCCAGCCGCGGCTTCTTCCTATCCCGGCCGTTACTCGAACTCGAAACGTGACTGCCGGGTCTACCGCGCTTGGCCTCGCTCTCGCCGCGTCGGGTTCCGAAGGAGGATAAGCGCCGTAACGATGAGAATCGACTGCGCATAGTCTCGGTGGCGCGGGAGGAGCGATCGGGCGGGGCAGCCTGGACCTCCTGAGTGGTGCTCTCGGCGAGAGGTGATCGTGCGGGACGGGGTTGGGATTGAGAGGACCCCATGCTGGTGGCGATGTGTCAGCGGCGGTCCGGGCCGGCAGAGATGGGAAGTGGGCAGTGGGCAACTTTACACTCACGCGACGTATTCAGAGGTGAGAGGTGTTGCAAATGGACCAAGGCGAAAGCATGCAGAGAGGTCAAGAGACTGAGACTGAGTGGGGAAAGAAAGAAGTTGTGATGGTTGTGTGGACGTCGACGACCGAGGCTGTGCGCGGCGGTATCGCCCGTCTCAAAGGAATCGGCAGGGAGTGTCCGCAGAGGAAAGGACAGATAGCGACCTGGGCGTGGCGCAGGCGGCGTGCGGTCGTGATGCTTCTCGTGCGATGAGGTGCTGCGAAGGAGCGGGGATGAGATGGCGTAGAAGATTGAGGAGAGGAATAGAAGGAAGAGTGGGTATGTGTCCCATCCCATCACGTAGTCATCACACCACCCACACATACACACACACCCCGGCAACCCGGTCCCCAGCCGATACCGATATTTGATCCCGTCCAACCCAACCCAACCTTGGAGATTAGGATTCACAAACCTGTCAACATGCAGTCGTCCCAACTGCTGGAGTGTGTCCATGCATACATGGCGACCCGCACACCGACACGGAGCTGCTTCGAATGTGTCAACCTCTGACCGTCCGCTGTGGACGCGGATGCGGATGCCGACGCCGATGCGGACGACTGTCTCCTCTGACTATTGACTTTGCGTCGTTGACTGACACTTTGGCGCACCAGACCATGTGGCCATCGTCCAAACGGACCGCAGCAGGCCTCCTATTAAGGTCGTCCAGCTACCCCGCCTGCCGCCGATGTGTCGTCTGACCAACCTTTCACTGCTGACTGCTAGTACCACCCACACGACCGCACGATGCGGAACCACCGACCCGACCTCTCCATCTCGACGACAAGGATTCCGGACCAAGGCCACGCCCACGCCCAAGCAAACGCGACTCCTCGCTCGAGCGCAGCAGCAGAGTCAGAGTCAGACTCGTCACGATCGACCGTACCCTCCACCTCCATTCTGGCGGTGCTTTCGTCCCAGTCATCCCAGTTCCACGATACCGAATTTACGTACTGGCGCGATCGGCGGATCATGCGATGTGGCAACGGTTCGTGGCCGTGCGATGCCATCGAGCTGCAAGTGGGTCCACCCCGCGCACCGCACCGAACCGGACCGTTCTCAGTCCGCATTCCCGCTGTCCCGTCTTTCGTTCGCGGGTGGGTCACGCTGATACCTCAGAGACAGGAAGCGGAGGTGCGACACAAAATTCGCGGAGAGGTGTACTGACGATACGGTAGCACCATCTCCTCCGGATCTGTGAGTGCTCTCTGCTGTGCGGGACTGAGGACAGTGCTGGGTCGTAGGTGGACTACCGGGGTGCGGCTGAATCAGACCCGTTCCTCGGGCCGGTGTATGAGGTACTAAGGCGACCGACGACGACCCAGCTTCCGAGGCCGCCGAGGCCGCAGAGGGTACTGGACATTGCGACGGTGAGCAATGTCGGACGCTCACCAATGTCGCACGAGGTAGCACAGCACTGATGTTGCCGCAGGGTACCGGAACGTGAGCGGTATACAGAAGACGAGCGGGGCTGATTGTAGTTGGGCGATTGACATGGCCGAGTTGTTCCCCCAGTGCGTGCCGCGTAACGTCCCTTCCATATCTCGCGGTCGCCACGTCCCTTCCGCATTTCGTGGTCAAACGTCCCCTCCACGTCTCGTGGTCGTAACGTCCCCTCCACATCTCGCTGCCTGGTACACTCGTAGAGCACCGCTCGCTGCTCGCTGACATCGATGAAGCGTTGAGGTGATAGGGTGAGTCACGCCACATGCGTTTTGCTAACAAGGAGCATCAACTCGGTACCCATCCAGCACAAGTGAGGGATGGCTGTGCAATCGAGCGGACGGCTGTATTCCAGCCAATCGCGATTGACTCTCCTACTGATCCCGCCGAAGGATGGTTCCCCCGAACTGCGAGTGTGTATCAACTAATATCTTCGTCGTCGTTGTCGTCGTCGTCGTCGTCGTCGTCTACTCGACACTCGCTGATTCCTGGGACTAGGTTCGAGCTGTACGTGCGTACCCCGGCGGTACTGATACCAGTGTCAACCTCGACCGGCCGCTGCCATACGAGGACGGTTCGCTGGATGTCGTCCATATTCGATTCGCTCATCTCCGTGTGCGTGTGCGCACGAGCGCGCGACTTCACGCCGTGTCCTTAACTTGGACTCTCACGCCTTGTCCTTCCCTTGACCGGATTCCGTGGCTTCGATTCATCTCAAACCCAAACCCAAACCCAAACCCAAACCCAAACCCAAACCCAAACCCAGACCCAGACCCAAACCCTCCAGTCCTGCGATCTTGCGATCCCGCGATTCTCCTCGCTCTCGCTCCGTCTTGATGGCACCGATATTGCAATACTCTTACCGGATACTAACACTGCACTCGTACATCCCGGTATCAGGTCCAAAACTTCCCCGCCCTACTCGCCTCGACTCCGCCTCCTCCGCCCACACGGATTCCTCCTGATATTCGACCACCCCACCCTCCCCATCCTCCCCATCCTCCCCACCCTCCCCGTCGCCTCGGACGAGACCACCCCCCAGGGCACCCAGGCGTGGTGCGATGCGTTCCGCAAGTCCCTCGTACGAGGGGGGATGGGACCCTTCGATCTGGAGAGGGTGATGAGTGCCCTGACCGATATGCGAGTGGAGGGGAAGGTGGTGCGCGTCCCGATAGGTCGGGTAAGGGGTGAGTGGGGGTCGTTCGCCTGCGTTGGCGTTGGAGTTGTCATACTTTGCAAGACGGGGTGGGCCGGCCGAGCCTGAGACTGGGTGGAGTGAAGAGGTTGGATGGTGGAATCTGAGAATGGAAGCCGGAGTCCGAGGTTGGAGGTTGGAGGTTGGAGTCTGAGGTTGGGAGTTGAGGGTTGGAATCTGAGGTCGGAGGTTGGAGTCTAGGTCGGAGCCCGGAGTTCTATGTCGAAGGCTGGACGCTGGACACCCGGATACAGTATTGATCTGGGGTGGTCCAAGCGAAGCTGAGACTAGATCGGAGTGCTGAGATTGGAAGTTGGCGGTCGGAGTTTCGAGGTTGAGGTTGAAAGCTGGACGCTGCACGCTGCCCGTATATCGCCATTCCCGCCAGAGCCAGAGTAGCGCCGTGATCGCACCACTGACAGTGTAGGCCGGCTCGAGCAGCTCGGCGCGACTCATCGCGTCAATACCCTCGCATACCTCGAGGCAGCGCGGTACGTCATGGTGCATCACGGCGAATACACCGACGCGGAAGTCGACGTGCTCTGTAAGTACGGCAAACACTCGTACTCGTACTCGTACTCGTATTGTACTTGTACTTGTACTGCACTCGGAGAATCCTCGTACACGTCGACGTGTCTTTCGCTTGCCTTGCCGGGCTGATTCAAAGGTAACGCCTACATCGCCGATATCGACGCAGGGGGTCTGTACACCCAGTAAGTCGACCGACTCGGGCTGTCACGCTTCGACCGGCTCGCTCGTGCTGACTGATTTACGCAAAGGTATCACGCTTTAACCGTGCGAAGACCGTGCTGAGCTGGGTCGATCTCGCCACGCGATACTCATAGATACATGTTTCGCTTACTCTTCCTTACTTCCGATCCTCCGTTCGAGCCTTCGGATCCTCCCCCCTTCCGATGCTAGTCACATGCTTTGATGATGGTTGTTTTGATTTCCGACAAAGTGAACAACGCGCGGACGCGGATTCCGACGCGGACTCCGACTCCTCCCCATCCCCTTTATCGCCACTGCCTGCTGATCGTCCCCGTTCCCGCTCATCACGCCGAGTACGGGTTGCCTTGATAAATATCAGCACATGTTTGTTCGCTCACAGCACGCTCCGCCACACGCTCGCCCCACACTTACAGGCGTACACCACTAGCACGGGCGGACTCTTGGTCATATCCGCCGTGACGATCACCGGGATCTCCATGAGCTCCCTCACGTCCTGGATCTGATGTCCCGCATCCGTCCTCCTCAGCCCCTCGAACGCGAGCCTGCCCTGCCTCCTCGACTTGACGTGCTGCTTCGACTGCGCGTTTCCTCGCTCGTCCTCGTCGTCGAACAACGCCGACTCGTCTGCGGCTTGTTGCGATGCCTTGCCGGCCGTATCGCGGGCGGTGCGGGTGAGGAGAGATGCCAGGTGCGGGTCGTCATTCGTCTCGGCAAGGAAGGCGAGGACGTCCTGGTTGGTCCAATAGAGCCTGCACGATTAGCTTCCGAGCACGTTGAAGACCCGCGAGACCTACGAGAGCTGATCCCGGTGCTCGTCATACACCACATTGTCAATCGGCATCTTGTCCACATGCACGCGCTTCTCGATCCCAAACTCGGGCTGCGACGTGAGCGGATATGTCAAGCGGCTCAAATCCGAGTCGGACTCGGAATCGCACTCACAATGACCACGTCAAACGCCGCGTCGAGCACGCTGGTGACCCTTGCCTGGCGGATGACCAGGCCGTACTTGTCGGTGAGGTCGTGGATGAGCATACACAGGTGGAGGTGGATCGACTGCTCCTCGGCGAGCTTTGCGCTCTCTTCGAATTCAGCCAGGAGTCACCACGAGCCCACTCACGCTTCTTCATGTTGCACTGCTGGGCGCACTTGGCGACTTGATCCCTGTCCATGTGGAATTTGACGTCGTTGGGATTGGCTGAGATCAGCGGGGTTCACACTCGTGACGTACGGCTGGTAAGCACCGCGTCGAGCATGCGATGAACGAGGACGTCGGCCTGGGGTCAGCAGTGTCATCGCAGGTACACCTACATATCGCCTGATCGGGGACTGATTATCAGCGACGATCATTTCCATCGACTCACTGTGAAGTGCGTGTACAGCGGCGTGTTGAGCGCCCAGTGCGAGTACTTGGCAATGTCCAACATGCCCGCGCAAAAGTACCTCGCTCTGACATCAGCCGCGCCGGGGGCTGTCGCACTCACCGCTGCATGGCCTTGCGCTTGAGCAGCTCGAGACACATCGCCGCGTCCTTATCATCGATCGCCTGGAAGCTCTTCTGCAGAGTCCCCGCCGACGTCCCGTCCATCCTGAAACCGAGCCTCTGCGCGCGCTTCACGAAACCTTCCAGCCGGCGCTCGATAGGCGGCTCGTGTCGCCGCAGCAGACTCTGCTCAGGCAGACCGTTCGCAATGACCTGGGCAACAGACGTGTTGGCGAGGAGCATGAACTCTTCGACCAGCGTGTTGGCCTCGGTCCGGACGTATGCATTCACGTCGACCGGCTTGCCCTCGTCGAGGGAGAAGACGACCCTGATCTTGTTGTCCGAAGTCATGGCGCCAGACTCGATACGACGGGTGCGGATCTTGGAGGCGAGGGACTAGAGTCAGCGGTGCAAGTCTCTCACAACCCACGTGAAGCGCCCGGATGTCCTTTTCCACCTCGGAAGCCAACCCCTCGACCTTTGCCTGCGCAAGGGTGTTGCCACCGATGACACCTTGAGCATCGGCATATGAGAGTTTGCCGCATGACCTGGGGTCAGCGCGTCCCTCGGGGTTTCACCCACCTTATCACGGTCCGCGCAAAGCTCTTCTTCAACACCTTGCCGTTCTTGTCAACGGTGAAGATCGCCGAGAACGTCAACCTGTCGACGCCCGGCTGGAGCGAACACAACTGTTCGCTGAGCTGCGGAGGCAGCATCGGCACGGCGCGCTGGACCAGGTAAACGCTCGTGGCGCGTTTCCTTGCATCACGGTCGATCGACGTGTTGGATTTGACTAGGGTGGTTAGCTACGTCGCGAGCAACGCCAACCGGTCTGACCCACCGAAATACGACACGTCGGCAATGTGCACACCGACAGTGTACGTCCCGTCGAGGTTGTCCTTGATGGACAGCGCGTCGTCGAGATCCCGCGCCGTCGGCGGGTCGATGGTGAACACGCGATCCCCGCGTAGGTCCTCGCGGATCTCGTACTCGCGCTCGGGGATACTGCGATCAGCAATGTTCAACCCGTGAACTCACCTCCAGGGGAGCGGCGGGAGGCACTTGACGGTGAGGTCCGAGAACTCCTCGGTGGGGAAGTTGCAGTCCTTGAGCAACGCGCTGGTCTCAACCTCAGCGTCGCCGATGGGCCCGAGTTCCTCGACAAGGGTTCCGAACGGATGCAGAGACGTGCTGCGGTCAGCGGCGATCTCACCGGTTCACTCACATTGGCCAGCGCTTGATCGTCGCGACGAACAACCTGTCCACGTAGGCGTCGGGGTGGTCGATAAAGTCCGCCGGTGCCTGCTCTGTAGGAATCGCAATGAGCGGTACGCGCTTGTCGGTCGGCTTGAACCAGACAATCTTGGGTCGTTCCCCAGACTCTTCCTTTTTCGCCTTGTCACCTTCACGCTCCCTCCGCTCGAGCTCTTGCTTCTCTTTCGTCGCCGCGGAGGACGGTCTCAGCACGCCGAGCTGGCCCGAGAAGAGCTGACCCGGCATCCGTTCCACCACCGCGACGACGTGACCCGCGTACGTGGGTTTGGTTTCGTCATTGACCTCCTCGTCGTCAAACAAGGTCAGGCCTTGACCTTCGACCTCGACGTCGTCCTTCTTCTTCTCAAGCTTCTTGGCGGGTTTCAAGTCGTACGCCGCGTTCTCCTCCTTTTTCCGCTTCTTCTCCTCCTTGTCCTTTTTCGTGTTCCACACCTCGTCCACGTCAAGCAGCTCCACCGCGACAATGTCCCCTTCGAGTGCGCGGTTGCGATCTTTCGAACCGCAGATGTAGATGTCCGCTTCGAGCACGTCGGTCGCGACGTACGCGTCGGAACGGTTCTTCTTGTTGACTCGGAGGATGCCGACGACGAGTTTCCCCGCTTGCAGCAGCGGCGGGAGGGACGCTTGGGGCAGGTACGGCGCGAAGAGAGACTTGCGCTGGGGTCCCTGCGTGGTCTGCTGAAGCTGCATCTGGAAGGCTTGCTGCTGTTGCCAGAGGGACTGACCGACGGGAGTAGACAACGTTGTCGCCGCGAGAAGGTTCGGGAGCATGTTGGGGAAGCTGAACGAGGCCATCTTGGAGTGGCCACCGCCTGCCGCCGCGCGGAACTGGGAGAGGGATTGGAGCTGCGCCTGAGCCGCAGCAAGGTCGCTGACGGCCGGGTTGGACACGCGCCAGTTTCCAGAGTCCATCCCGCGGCTGCCAGAGCGTTGGTGGCTTGGTACGGGAACGGGTTCTTCTCCGAACCCTGCGCCGGATCCAGCGGTCTTGGCAAAGACGTTTACGCTGTGTCGTCGCGAGTGGGCGCTTGGTACGGGAGGCGGGGGCATCTCGCGTGACGGCTCGATCTCGTCGATCGGCGTGGGGACGGACGATTGGACCCGGCGGTGACGAGGCTGCTTGAGCGCAGAGTTGAGCTGGCCCAGAGCCGATGCCTGCGCCTCCTCCTGGATCAGTGCCTTCTGCCTCGCTTGGAGCGCCTCGATTTGGCTCTGGATTTCGAGCTGACCGTCAGCGGGTTCGTATCGTCGACTCACCTGTTGCTGCATCGCCGGGGTCAGCTCGCTACCGGTGCGTTTGTGCGCACGAGCCGCGAGTCCTGCGAGACCGGTCGCGCGAGCCCCGCCGATCCCCTCGCTGCGATTGACGACGACCTGGGGCGATTCATCGACGGATTCTCTGCGCTTGCCAAAGGTGAACGCTGGGGCGAGCTGCGGCCTTCCTGTCGGACCGAGAGAAGCCGGCCTGGGTTCCGGCGAGTCCTCCTCGAACACAGGCGGAGGGTTTTGCAACGTCGCCTCGGCCATGGCTTTCGCCTGAGCCTCTTGCATCTGGATGATTTGCTGCTGCTGCAACTCGTACAGCTGCTGAGCCTGAGCGAGCTGCGCAGCTTGTTGCTGTTGCTGAGCCGCCGCCCTCTGCGCCGCGAGCGCCTGGAATCGGGGAGCGATGAAGCTGCCCATTTGATGCTGTTGCTGCTGGGCCTGTTGCTGCGCCAGTTGATTCGCCTGGATCTGCGCCTGAAGTAGCTGGATCTGCTGATACTGCAGCTGCTGAGCCTGTAGGAGTTGCTGGTGGTACGCCTCGGCAACGAGGTCTTCCTCCTGGTGTGCGGACAAGGGGGTGTAGCCGACGTTGGCGAGGGGAAAGTGCGGGAGGTTAGGGTACATTCCGGGGGAGGTTGGGGCGTAACCAGAGGACTGACGCCGGGGAGCGCTGCCGAGGGACGCGGAGCGAGCGGGCGCAAGTACCGGTGGGGGCATGGCACTGGGGGAGATCGACAGGCCCGAGCTCGGGGACACGCCGGAATGGAAGGAAGGAGTGAAGCTCGGGGCGTCGGCCTTGAGCTTCTTCGACCCCGCCCCCGCAGAGGACGGTATGTTGACGGGACTGGTGGCTTCTGCGGGACTGGTCGAGCGCTCCTTGGCGCTGGCGCCGGTGCTCGCCGTGGTGCTGTTGCCGCTGACTGATCGAGCGGGCGCGTTGGTCGTTGCCGCCGCAGAGGGAGCAGGAAGCCCCTTGAGATCCGATATCATCTTCTGAAGACTCGTCAGGGCGTCGCCATTGTACTTTTTCTTGACCGCGTCGGCTGCGGCTTCCATCGCCGTGCGAGGCGCAGACACCGTGGTGTGTATCGAGCGCTGTTCTGGCGGATCGGGAACAGGCGGAGTAGCTGGTTTGCTACTGGGTCGACGGGTCGCGGGTTTCCGATCGGTCTTGGCGGCGTTGTTGCTGTTACCACCACCGTTACCGTGATTGCTGTTCTCGCCCTGACCCTTGCCCTTGCCCCGCCTCGACTTGTCCTTGTCCGCCCTATCCGCCTTGTCCGACTTGTCATCCTTCGGACCCAGACTCGTCCCTCCAGAGATCGTCGTCGTCGCACCGCTCTTCTTGACCCTGTCGCCGCCGTCGCTAGGCGCGCGAGACGAGTTGGAGTTGCTCCGGGACACGGTCGCCGAGTTGTTGTTTGACGAGTTGCGTGACCGGCTCCGGCGATTGTGAGAGTTTGAGCGGTTCGAATTGGCAGAAGTCGGGCGGGAGGGGTCCGAGGGCGGGGCGAGGGTATCGACGGGAGGAGGGGAGATGAGTGGGGAGGACATGATGGAGATGTTTGGGATGGTCGGATCGAAAGGGGGTCGAGGGGAGGGGGTTGGACGTCGCCGGAAGCTGGGCTGGTGGTTGAATCGGGTCGACTCGTTGCCCACGAGCGGGGGTGTGGATGCTCTGTCTGAGCGGATGGGGTGTCGTCTGACTGTGGGGTGTGAGCAAGGAGTAGGAAGAAGAAACAATGAAGGATGAGACAACGCTGGGGGAAAGAAGGAGGTGAGGTGAGTGAGCTATGACCTGTCGTCGTCGAGCTGGTGGTCGTAGTCGGTCATAGGGCTCCGCAATTGACGAAGCATACAATCCCTGACGCGTCTGTGGCGGCGAGGCGGCGAGGCGGCGGGCGTGGCGGCAATCGACGTGTGGCACCGAAAGTCGGGGTCAAATTGATTCCGGAACCCGTGGTTTGGTGTGGCGCGTGGCGCCCATTCCAGTACGACGATCAGCTCCATCCCACAGGTAGCGCATTGCGATACGCCCAGCGCCGAGCGCCGAGTGTCTCGGTACACGCAGCATCGGCTGTCAAGCGGATTCAGCGTGTCGAACGCAACGGCGGAAGACTTGTATTGCTGAACCGGAATGAGCTAGGGGGATGAGTTTTCCTGACGGTCATACCGCTATGGCCACTGGACGCTGCGGTGTGGGGGTCCAACTCCGAGAATACGATGCACCGCGCGGATAGCTTACCTGTGGAGATGCATCCTACTTTACATTCGCCATCGCACTGTGTAGAAGATCCTGCTCGATCGTTCTACACCTACATGTGCTCGTCGTACCGTTGGTATGTCCCGTATAGTACGTACGCACGTGCATGATCTCGGCGCTCGCCGCTTTCCGAGCCAAATCCACGCCGGACGCGCCGATCGCCTATTTACCTTTCCCGGAGAAGCCATCTTGACTTTCGACCAATTTTTCCACATTCATTCCTCAACCACATTCCTCCTTCATGAACATGATCTTTCGTTGTCTATAGTCATTGTAATCACTACACCTTCGGGTCTCAGGTTCTTCCTCGCATATAATACACACACCCACAGTTGCCGACGATGAAGTACGGGAAGGAGTTTCAGCAGATCTTGCAGGACTCAGACTTCCCCGAGGAGTGGAAGTCTTCTGCGATCGAGTACAGGCAGGTAAGTGCAACGCGATGGGGCGATGCGTCAGTGGGATAGGATCACGGGGGTGGAGCATCGATAGGCTACCGGGAGAAACGAGGTGGGGGCTCGAGGAGGCAGAGAGGGGGGCTGGAGCAAGTGAGACAGAGAGGCAAGACGAGATGGCTACGTAGGGCAGAGAGGCAGAGAGGCAGACAGGCAGGACGGCAGGACGGCAGGACGAGATGGCAATGTCGACGACACAATCACCTCGACGAGATGGCTATGCCTTGAACTCGAACCACTCGCTAACTCTTCCAGCTGAAGAAACTCATCAAAGATGTCGTCGCCGAGCTCGCGTCGATGGGTCTCTCCCCGGACGTCCTCCACAAACTCCTCGATCCGGACGACACGAGTCCCTCGCCGCCTCGCTCTGCCGGCTCTGCCGGCTCCGCTGCGAGTCCTCGGCCCGAGCCCGCTGCGCTAGAGCCAGTACACGAGGAGGGAGACGTTCTGGAATTCGAGTTTGAGAGTGACGGTTCGCCAGAGACGCTCCGATCTGGGAGGACTACGCATCGTCCGAAAGAGGTGCTGCTGGATCCGATCCTGGATGACGCCGAGCCGGGACCGGGACCGTCTACTCGCCAGCACCAGCTCGGGACGAGCCCGGATGGAGGGGGTTCACCTCATCATCGCAAGTTTCGATTGCGGCTGTTATCCGACACGGCGGAGACGACCGAGGGGATCAGGCGCATGAGCGTGGAGGACGTGGTGCAGGCGCAGTTGCAGGGGGACGCGCCTCGGCGGGAGAGCTCGAGTAAACCTCGCAGGATCCACCGAGCCGTGGTGGACCCGCATGGAGTCAAGGCGGAATACGTCCTCACAGGTGAGAGAGCGTCCGACTCGAGGCAGAGGCATCGCTGATACCTACCAGGTGACGCGGCGCATCCCAAGCCTCAGATCCGACTGCACCTCTCTGCTTCCCCTTCACAGACCACGTCAGAGCAGTTGACCCCGGCAATATCCACTCCGGCCGAGTCTGACGACCCCGACGCGGATTCGGACGACGAGCGGTATCCGTCACCCGAGGTCCTCGACTCGGCCCTGCAATCGACCAACGCCGGCACGTACGTCAAACCAATCCCCACGGTCGACATCATACCTCCCAGTCCGAGCCTGCAGCGGGTTCAGGCCGCCGTGTCTCCGATCTGGGCACTGGCCAGCGGTGTCAACGAGGATGGGATGAAGGATCTGTCTCTCGGCGACGCAGCAGTGGAGCAGGACTCGGAAGACGAAGCCGAGTTGGACCCCGATTCCGACCCCCAGCCCGACCTCGAAGTTATCTCCTCCGAAACCCAGCGCGATTTCATCATCCCGCTCGCGTCTGACCAGGCGTTCTTCTCCATGCTCACCGCGGCGCTCATGTCCCTTTCTGCGTTCCACGAGGCTCAGCAAGCCGCCTTTCGCTCCGCCGTGGAATCGTTGTGCCGCCTCATTTCCCAATCCATCCAACCCCAATCATCCGTCGAGATCCTCCCCACCCCTCTCACCCCGTCCACCACCGTCACGCGCATCGGCCCCACGTCCAAGGCCTCGCGGAAGGACCTCTACGCCTGGCGCGAGATCTTCACCCTATGGATCGAGGCCGAGATCTTCGAGTCCGGCGCGGAACGCTCTCGTGGTGAGCGCACGGTGGATCAGGCGGAAACGAGGTTGCAAAAGTTTGCCAGCGAGGTGGTGAAGCGGGGTCTGGGCGATCGCCGGACAATGAAAGGGAAAAAGGTCAAGGCGGCGTGGGAAGAGTTTCTCCGACTTAACGTCTTGCTCCTAGACCTGAAGCGGTTCCAGACGGCCAACATCAACGCCGCGAGAAAGTGAGTACTTGGCCCGCGAATGACCCGCCTGACCGACCCGCAGGATTTTGAAAAAGCACGATAAGCGAACCGCCCTCACCGCGTCGTCTGGTTTCCAGTCGTTTGTGCGGTCCACACTCTCCTCGCATGTCGACGCAAGTGGTAACGTGAACACCTGGGCGTTTTACAACTCGTCTCTACCCCACATCCTCCTCGCGAGTCTCACCGATACACTCTTACCGTGAGTCTTTCACATCGACTCGACTCCCGACTCCCGCTGACTTGACCGACACAGGATCTTGCCCAGTCTGGACGATTACGCCTGCCTCATCTGCACCTCCATCGCGTTCAAGCCAATCAGGCTTGCCTGCGGGCATCTCTTCTGCGTGCGCTGCCTCGTCAAGATGCAGCGCGCGGGCAAGGCGGAGTGTCCGCTATGTCGCTCCAAAGTGGTTCTTCTCGCGGACAAGAGTGGGTACATTACGGAGATCGAGGTCTCTGTGCATGTTGCTGATCGTTTAGGCTCGCTCGACTCGCAGCTGATGAAGTGAGTTTGGCCTTGGTATTGAGCGCGCAGCGTGGGCTTCAGGGATAGGGATGCGGCTGTGGATCAGCCTCACCCCACCTCTTTGCTCTGTTCACCACGGCTATCCCCACGAAACCCCCGTCACACTTCCGTCCCCCTCCCGGCATGCCCCATTCTCGCCTGCTCTTCCATCTCGTTCCTCGTCTCCCCGAGCTCACGTGAGACGCCCCGATCCGCTGACAGCGCAGCTTCATGAAGGAGTGGTTCCCAAAGGAGGTCAAGGCGAAGCAGAAGGAAAACGAGGAGGAGGTGGTCAAGGAGCATGCGGCGGATGCTGGTCTCGACACGAGATGCGTCGTGATGTGATGTTCAGCCATCAGCGATTTGCGGGCTTTCTCACCCTTGCCTTCGCTGAATAGAAGGCGGGCTGGGAGGTACGATCCGTACGATTCCCGCACCGCCTTCGTGTGCTTCCCAGTCCGCTCGGCCTCCGATCGAGAGGAGACGACAAGGTGTACTCGAGTACAGTACTAAAGCCTGAAGTGTATCATGGCCGCTTCAATCTGAATTCATCAATCCCATCATTACTCCTGAATTATGAGCAACCCATCTGACGGATCCAAGACTGACGCCACTGACACCAAGTCGGACCAGCCATCCACGTCCCCGCCACCTCGTCGCATCTCATTCGCGTCGAGCACGAAACCGGCCAAAACTAGCCAATCGAGCGTTGCCGCTAGTTCGAGTAAAGGTACAACCTCAAACTTCGAGGCTACGAGACTGGCAAAGCAAAGAGATGAGGGGCAGACCGTCACGATCGGTACGCCCAGCGATGTGGGGTTCACGTATCTCCAGGACTTGAAGGATGACGATGCGCTTGAAGTCCCGCAGGAAAGCACAAAGTAAGAGTAGGACGGGACGATTGGGGCTTGCTTTGGCCTCAGGGCGCTGGATTAGGGCGGTTGGTTCGGGTTGGGTCGACAGAGATTGGATCTGGAAGAGTGGCAGCATGGCCTGAATGTATGCATGCTTGTGGGGCTGGAACGGCGGTAAGAACAGGTCCACAATGAAGCGGTCAGCAGAACAGTCCCGTCGCGGGAGTCGGAGTCAGGAAGGGAACGCAGGGGTGTGGGGAGGATAGGGAGGACCTGGCGAAGCGGGAAGAGGAACAACGATGGGGCTTCGTGTCTTAAGCTTACTAGCATATGCAATCCGTTCATACTCCATCTTCAGTGGGAAAGCAAACGAAGGCAGCTCTCTGTCGTCAGGATCAAACTTTCGGAGATGCTGTGTGCACAAATACTACAGAGTGATCGATCACAAAGGTCTTCTGATGGGTAAGACGAAGACGCTTTCGATCTTATCCTCCCCGACCCGTCTCTCTGCTTGTCCCGACACCGAACCCATCCATTCCCTTCGCACCTGAGGTGCCCTTGGGTACCTAATCAGATGCATCATAGTGGCTACAACGTCCATTTGCCTCGGCTCTCTCCCTCACGCCTGCCTCTTCACTCTCCTCGGCACATTAACGCCCCCCTCGCCGAGTATCGCCATCTGCATCTTCTCATCCCCTGCCGACGTCTTCCTCCCCGTCACCTGCGCAAGCTTGCTCTTCGGTGGCCTGATCTGGCTGGTGGACAGCGACAGGGGATTGACCTTGACCTCGTCTATCGCCGACGAGATGCTCTCGCTCGACGCGACTGTGGGTAGGGTGTTCTCCTGCTCGACCTCGGCGTCGATTTCGACAGGCGCAGAAACACCCGTTGTCGCATCTCCGCCTTGACGCCGTCGGAAAGCTTCGATGAGCGCATCTCGCGGTTGTGTTCGCTGCCAGGATTGAGTGACGGACCAAGACTTCTTGCGCGGGGTGACGCCGGTCGGCACGTCTTCGAGAATCCCGTTGGAGAGGAACTCGGCGGTCGTGTCGAGCATGTTGGAAAGTGTCGACGAGGCGGCGCTGTGAGTCGCAGTGAAAGTCTCGCTGCTAGACGCGTGTCCTTCGAGCAGAGCCGACGAAACTCCATCGATGGCATCGGCTGTAGCGGCGGCTCTTGACCTCGACGCGTTGTGCGTCTCGCTCGCACTTTTGAACAGCGCGCCGAGGCGCTTGCTCTGCTTCTGCGCTCGCTCGTCTGCTCGTCCCGAAGCTGCCCGTCAGCGGGGCCGACATAGCTTTTGGCTCACCTTCTACTGCTGTCGAGCCCATCTTCCCGCAGAACCCATCCACCGCCTCGACCTGGCTCGTTGCCATACCCTGCGTCTCCGCGCCGTACTCCTCCAGCCGGGTCCGCATACCCTCGCTCACATCCCTCAACGCCGACACGCCGGCCTCTCGCTGACTCGTCGCCGTCCTCTCCGCCATGACCAGCTCTCCCCTCATGTTCTCGGTCCTCCTGGAACTCTCCGCATGGACCTCCTCGGCCTGGCCGATCCACCGTTCCATCTCTCCCACGCCTTGCTCATTCGCCACTTGCACCTTGTCCACCACTTCTGACCAAGAGGCGTCCTGCGCATCGGTAAATCCGACGATGAGATTGGTGAGGTTCCCGATGAGCTCGGTGCGGAGTCGTGCTGTCTTGGCTTTTTCCTCGCCGAGGAGTTTCGCGAGGAGCACGTTTTGCGCGCGCAGTCGGGAGATCTACTGTCAGCGATTGATCTCGAACAGCGCGTCTCACCTCTTGATCGGCCATCTGCTTGGAACGTTCCTGCGCCCGAGCGTGGGCTTCGGTCTCAGCATCGAGGTGGCTCCGTGCCATGGAAATCACAGCAGCTACCAGGTCTGCCGTAGAGCCGAGCACCGAACCGACCTGCCGTCAGCGCAGTCGTCGAGCACACTCACCATTGAGAGATGGCCCTGTTGATGCTCGAGCAGATCCTCGACCATCTTGCCCGATCTCTCACCGACCGTCGCCGCCCACTGCCGCACACTCGCCTGCACCTCATCCGACACCTTCCTGATGGACTCGTTTGTCGTCGCGGCGTCGGCCTTGCCCTGCTCGATCGAGCGGCCGAGAGACTTTGTGAGCTCGGAAAAGGACGCAAACGACGCGTCGAGGGCGGCAATGTCGGATCGGGAAGTCTGCGTAAGCGAATGTTGGCGACACGACTCACTTCTCGTCCGTACTCGGCATGCTTCTCCAGCTCGCTCCTGAGCGTCACTCCATACTCCTCCTGAAGCGTCTGGAAATGTTCGAGACCTCGTCGGAGCCCTGCCGAGAGCCCCTGCAGGTCGTTGCCGAATGTCGTCGCCGCGTCGGCGTTGGATCCGAGAACCTGTGCCTTGCGAGCTGACGTTAGCAGAGTCGAGACGGTTACCCACCTAGCTTGTCAAAGAGCCCGCCGACATCGCTGACGCTCTCGTTTGCCACGGTTCGAAGCTGTCCAGCGACCCCGTGCAACCTCGTCTCGCCGGCTTGGAATGCCTCGCTGACGACCCTCTCCTCCTCCAGCCTCAACCTCACAATCTCGAGCTGCGCCTTGGTCTCCTCGATCATGACTCCCAGCTGCCTCTCCGCCTCTTTTGTCCTCTCCAACTCTTCCGTGGTGAGAATAAACTGCCCCGTCAACTGCTCAAACTCCTTTTTCTTGGTCTCGAGCTCGATTGTCGCCGAGCTGGCCCGGAGCTTGGCCTCTTCATAGTCGCTCTTCTGTTTCGCCTGCGCCTCGTGCATCTCTCTCCACTGATCTTCAGGGATATACACCCCATTCTTCTCCCTCGCCGCGAGTACCTCTTGCTTGAGGCGCTCAATGTCGCCAATGTACTCTTTCAGCAGACCCGCCTTGGTCAGATGCGCGTTGAGCTCGGGACGGTTGCGGATCGACTTTGCGCGGATGGCGTAGTCGAGCGTGGAAAGGGTCTCCTCCATGTTGCTGCGCGTGGGAGATACCGTGGCGACAATGCATGTCTTTGTCCTACCGCCGAGGGAATCTTGCAGCAGTCGAGTGAGCTTGGACTCGCGGTACGGGATGTGGCTGGATTTCTCGACAAGCGCAGAGATGACGCGGCCGAGCGTGAGCAGGGACTGGTTGATCATGCCGGCTTCCCTTGCTCGCTTGTCGGTGGCGCCGGATCGACCGATGGCCTCGGAACCGGCGAGATCGACAAGGTTGAATTTGCCGATGCGGAGGAGGTCTTCCCCGCCAGTGACCGAAGTCTCCTTGACGTGGACAGTGAGGGTGAAGATGGTGTGGGAGCGACTGACGTCAGCGCGGTTCGACCGGCTCCACTCACGAGGACTCGGTGTTCATCTTGGTCTCCGCGACCTGCCTCCGTTGGCATCCTTTGTTGAGCATCGCCAGCGCCTCTTTCAGATTCCTCACGCCCGTCTCCTCGAGCCCTTGGATCATGACGCCCTTCTTGCCGTCCTCGTACAGTTTCAGACCGGTGACTTGGGACTTGTCGGTGGTGTACTCGGTGGACAAGAGGTCACGCAGCTCTTCGTTGTACAGCTCGACGTAGGAGCATTTGACGGAATACTCGGCGATGGAACCGGATTCGAGGAGGGAGAACAGGCGGTGTAGTACACGAGGGACGATACCGGCGGAATCTTTTGGCGCGGATAGCGGTGACAGCTCGAGATCGCCTTGCATGGTGTACCTAAGATCAGCGATGCTTCAACGCCTGCTCACGTTTTACCGGTACCGGTTTGCCCGTAGGCAAAGATGGTGCAATTGTACCCCGCTAGAACCTCGTCCAACATGCCCTCGGCGACTTCTCGGAACACCATGGTCTGGTCCGCCTCGGGTCCAAACACCTTGTCAAAAGGGTACGTCTTGGTCGACGGGGCATGCGACCCTCCGTAAGATGAGGCGGTGGTGAACGATCCAAGCGTGGAGGAAGCCGACGGGGTGGTTTCGATGGTGATGGCCTTGGAGAGGGCTCCGCTGGTCGCGGTGATGATGGGAGAGGCTTGGGACAGTTCGATTGGGGAGCGGCCACTGGAGTCAGCGAAGGACAGAGCGACGGACTCACCGGCACCGAACCACTACTTGGATGTTGATCTCGCCGCTCTCGTTGGGCTTGACCATGGTCTTGCGGGACTTGCGCGGGCTTGACGGTCTGCTCTCGACGTGCGATGCGGCGGAGGGGGGGCGGTTGGGCAGCTTGCTGGGAGGCGGCATGGCGATGGATGCGGCGGAGGCGGTCCGCGGGATCGCTGATTTCCCTGCGGGAGCGGGTCGCTTGGACATGGCGACGGTGCGGTGAGAAGGAGGATGCGAGGGTGATTATGGCCCACTTTGTGATTAGAAGTCAGTCGCGGTGTTGTTGACATCGCGCGAACCGGGAGCGGAATCAATTTTTGTATGGGGCGTGGGTGATAACGCCGAGTGTGGCACTTCCGGCTGTCTCCGGTCTAACCGTGGCCGTCATAGGCGTATCTTGTCAAGTGATTTCTCCGAACGGACAAAGTGCGTTGCTTTTCGACTTTCTTGACACCAATACATATACGTACCAGTAGACGAGCCGACGCCCCCGTAGATGCCGCATAGACATAGACACCATGTTCCGCCAAGCCGTCGCTTCCAGCTCGAGACTGGCTCGCCCAGCTCGCCCAGCCGTCCGAACCGCCCGACCGGCACTCGTACCTCGCCGAGCTCTCCACCCTTCCCGAACCGCACCGCAGGCGTCCTCGGTCACTGTCCACGCTCCAGATGACAAGCTGTCCTTTCAAGGTGGGTTCCGCGTCGCGACCCCGCTCACGCCAGACCCAATAAGCCGGTACGAGCACCTAGTCCACATCGGGACGCTTCGACCGGACGACTCGCAGCGAGCCATCATCAAGCGCCTCGAGCGGTTATGGAATGATCTGAAGGAATATGACCCCGGCCCGGTCCCTCCTCAGAGCATGGAGATCACTCCGTCTTTCGTGAGTACGTCGCAAAGTCCCCGCTAAGTCCAGTTCGGCAAGTTCTTCACGAAGACACCCACTGTCCCCCCGCCAACTGTACCGCTGGACAAAGTACCAAAGGGCCTCTACCTGTACGGTTCCGTCGGCACGGGCAAGACCATGCTCATGGACCTGTTCCACTCGACCCTTCCTCCCCGTTTCGCCGACAAACAGCAACTCGGCTCGACCCGGATACACTTTCACAGCTTCATGCTCGATGTGCTCCACCGGCAGCACCAAGTCACTGCGAGGTACCAGAAGCTAGGCAAGGGTCAAAAGGACGCCTTGCCAGAGGTCGCTCGGAGTCTCGCTGCGGAGGGACGAGTGCTGTGTTTCGACGAGTTCCAAGTGAGTCGGCCCGCCGACGCTGCTAATCTCAGGTAACCGACATTGTCACCGCGATGATCCTGCGTCAGCTGCTGGAACGGCTCATGGGCTTTGGTGTGGTCTGCGTGATGACCTCAAAGTGGGTCCAGTCTTCACCGCGCGGCGTATAGGCTGCTTCTTCACCGCGCGGCGTATGATTACTCCTTTGGCCCCACTCACGCCTCCCCAGTCGCCATCCCGACGAGCTCTACATCAACGGCATCCAACGCCAATCCTTCATCCCCGCCATCGAGCTCATCAAGGAGCGTTTCGAAATCGTCGACCTGGACTCGGGTACCGACTATCGCAAGATCCCCCGGGCGTTGTCCCACGTCTACTTTTCCCCACTGACACCCGAGAACCGCTCCGAGGTGTCAAAGCTCTTTCACAGCATGGCCGAGTCCGACCCCGTCTCCAACGTCATCCTCGCCAACCGCAAGATCCCGATCTGGGGCCGCGAGCTCGTCGTGCCGGAATCAAGCGGGAGCGTCGCCCGTTTCACTTTTGCAGACCTGTGCAACAAGCCACTCTCCGCGGCGGACTACATCGAGGTGACCAACACGTTCAAGACGGTGTTTGTGGAGGACGTGCCCAGGATGGGTCTCGGCGAGAGGGATCAGGCCAGGCGGTTCATCACGTTTATTGATGGTGAGTCGCGGCGGTGTCGACTGCGCTGATTTTTAGCTTGCTACGAGAATAGGGTGAGACGATTCTTCGCTCCGTCAGCTGACCCCAGACCAAACTCTTCATCTCGTCCGAGGTACCAATCTTCCAGGTCTTCTCCAACGAGAGCGGGACCGCAGCGGATGACGGCCACATGCGCGCGGGTATGTCAGACTCGCACGAATCGCGCTGATCATAGTCATGGACGATCTCGGTCTCAGTGCGGACGAGGTTGGTTCGTCGTCACTCTTCTCCGGAGATGAAGAGCTGTTTGCGTTTGCTCGGTGTGTCAGCAGACTTTCGCAGATGGGGTGAGTGAGGCGAAGGCGTCGGGGATGACTGGCATGGACTGACCGGAACAGGACGAAGGAGTGGTCCGAGTTGACGGGGTGAGAGCGTACAGCACCGCTCTCTCTGCGCTAAGCTACCCCTCCGGCCCCCATCTGGCGAGGTTACGATGCATACAATATACACAGGCACGGTCATCCATAGTCACGATGTTTTGTTCAC
Organism: Saitozyma podzolica; assembly: GCA_003942215.1. NCBI lineage: Eukaryota > Fungi > Basidiomycota > Tremellomycetes > Tremellales > Trimorphomycetaceae > Saitozyma > Saitozyma podzolica. The sequence goes on along the minus strand of RSCD01000019.1, from coordinate 425,805 downwards.
GAGATCATCTTGACCAATTCTACACACGGTCCCTCATAACCAGCGCCCCCTCGCCAGCCTCGATCCGTGCTCCCAGAACACCGTCCTCCCACCAGTCCACGATCCCGGACTGCCCCCGCAGAGTAAGGATCGAATAGCCATAGGCTTTCAACAGGAGCGACTGAACCCCGTTTCTGAGCGCTCTCGCGGCCACGCGACCGTCGAGTAATTGCCTCTTTACCGTAAGCCATTCGATGGCCCGATCGGTGAACGCGAGCTGGAACTTGAGTCGCTCGTAGTCACCCTTGATGTCGGCGACGTCTTTCTCCAACAGGGACACTGCCGCGGGTCCGACCAGGGGTTCAAAGACGACGACCTCGTCAAGGACCTTGAGGAAGTCGGACCCGAAGTGTGCCCGGACTATCACACGGACCTTCTCCTCATCCGTCGCTGTGGGTCCATCGTGTCCGTCGTATCCGCGGAACACAACGCGGTGTCGGATGTACTCGGCCCCGGTAATGCCAGTGAAGATGAAAAGGAACTTGGAGAGGTTCAGAGTCACCCCGGTCTCCTCGTTCGTGATGCTTCCCTTCTGCAGCATCTCAGCGCAGAGCTCGTACAGGTGGAAGTCGCCCCTGTCCACGAAGTCGACCAAAATGACCCCGGTTCCGGCGCCCGAAACAAAGCTGGCTAGTGTGCCTCTGTTGTGTTGCCCGCCGAGAAGATCGGCTCTGGCCGTCGGGCCCCGGAATGACCCCGCGCTGATCTGCAGGAGTCGGCCCCTCTTGCTGCCAAAGACGTGCTCGGCGACAGCCTCGCCAAGCGCCGTCTTCCCAGTTCCGCAGGGTCCGGTGAACAACAAGGCGCCGATCGGTCGCTGGCAGGAAGGGTCGTCGAGACGGCGGAGAAAGCACTTTGAAATGGCGTCGATCGCCTTGTCCTGGCCGAAAATCACCTGGCGCAGCTTGGGGCCGATCTCCGCCGCCTGCTGGTATTCCTCCGGAGTGGCCGCACGGAGACGTATTTTGGTGATTCGTTCGAGACCTTCCTTGACGTCGTCCTCGGTGACATAAACCTGCAAGCGGTCGTTGACCTCGTTCCGCCTCCCAGTAACGTCTGCGAGCAGGCTGATGACCCGCTGCCGCTCCGTCAAGTTCGCGACGATCTCGGGCCGCACCAGCTCCTGCGTAAGTTTTGACAGCTGATCGTCGAGCTTGTCTCGTTCCACTTTGTCCCGGGCGACCTGGGTCTCCGCATGTTCGAGTCGCCGCAGTTCCGCCTTTGCTTGTTGCTCTCGTGCCTTTGTCTCGCGTATCAATGTCTCGATCTGCTGGTCGCGTGCGTTGCGAGGGCTCTCGAACGTTCTCATATTGATCCTCACCCCCTCCAGCTCATAGCGCATCCTCGCCTTGGCGTCTTCGATGGTTCGCGCTGGCCTGGCGGCTGACGAGTATGCCTCCTCCACTAACCAATCCGCCGAGAACGGTCGAGAGGATTTCATATACTTTGACGCCAGCTCAACCGCGAGGCGAAGACTGCTGTCCAGCATCTTCACCCCACGCTTCTCGTCCAACTCGCTGCAAACCGACTCGCTCAGCATCTTCTGAGTCTGCTCGATGCTGGGTTCATCGATCGCGATGTCGACGAGTCGATGGTCCAAGACTTGGTGTGGGACGATGTGTTCCGCGTACTGTTCGCTGGTGGTCGCCCGAGGATAGTGATGATCTCTTCATCCATGGCAACCTTGAGCATGTTGGCGATAACGGCCCCATCACTTGTTGGGTGTGCACAGCGGAACAGCTGATGGATGTCGTCTGACGGAACCGTCAGCTCTTACGACCACTTCCACTTTTCACGTTGAGCCACACTGACCAAAAACCAGAACCACCCTCACACCTTCGTCCTTCAACATGCCACACTCCTCCAAGAGAACCTTGAGGCGATCGATCTTGTACTTGGGATCCGAGCCGATGCTGAGCATCTGCAGAGTCCAGAATTTGGTCGTCTCCAAGCCCGGATGCGCTCCGATTACGACCTGACGGACGAGCTCGCTGATGCAGACCGACTTGCCCACCCCATTGCCGCCCTTGAAGACGACGCTCTGCCTCTTGAGCAGGTGACGGGTCGCCATGCCGATGTGTGCTTCATAGCCGGTCCTTCGTTTCTCAGACTCGACAGGCTTGTTCATAAGCGGGATCTCTGCGGCCAGTTAGTCTGATGCGGGTTGTAGATCCTTTCGCAAACTCACTGTTGAGCCCTGTCAGGATCATGCCGGGCTTGTGACCCCCGCCTGGGAGGACACAGGGGTGCTGGCTCCCATCCCCAGTACGACTCGCGGCGGTTGCTTGAATCATGTTCTCCATGTTCACTCCGGATTCCTTCAACACTTGGTTGAATACCGAGTCTCCCCTCCGCCTCATCGGTGCCAACAAGTCTTGGCAGTCGATGAACAAAGCCTGGTCGCGCAAGTAGGTAGCATGCGCTTCGCTCAGGATCCGTTGGAGGTCTGCGTCCGGCAGGATTGCCGCTTGAGGGTCGGTCCGTTTGGGGAGCGCGGCGATGCGAGAATCGCAGGCCGCACGATACCAGACGAGGTCACCGCCGCAAGAGGCTACAAGGTCGCCGAAGCCGTCTGGGAATGTGTCCTTCCACGTCTCGGGCTCGACCCAGGCCTTGAGGAGGAAGAGGGGAGAAACGTCGGCGCAGTCCGACTCGATGGCGCAGGCCGTGGCGGTCTCGAGCCAGTGCTTGCATCGAGTGGTGAGAACGTTGAGGATCAGGGGGTACGGCTCATCGGACATGGTGATGCGACGAGGTTGTAGTGGTGGTTGAAGAAGAGAAGCTTCGATGTTAAATGTCAAGTGAGTACTGGTGATGGCGGTGGTGATGGCTGTGGCGGTGGCGGTGGCGGAGGTCAATGCACTGGCCCCCATCAGACAGAAGCGACACAACATCTTCGTTTCACTTCAAATTCTCCGTTTCAAGTTTACTCCACAACTCAATCGTCCTTGTCTGCGCCAGACCTACGTCCAGCGTGTATGCAATCAAGCCACTGCCACTGCCAGATCCAAGTGTGACGAGCGTAGCGCCGCCACACGAGTTGGGAGTAGTGCATACCGCTTATATGCATCAACACTGCTCCGTTCCGGATGACCCGCCGTTCCTGTGGAGGACACCTCTTCCAGTCCCTGTTTCATCACAAAACTCTGACAAAGCTCATGCTTATGGAATGTTCAGTAGAGACGTTTGCTCGGCGGACTTGAAAACCGAACACCACCGCATGCGCTGACTTCACCTGGTAGCTTGATGAGGTTCGTGCCACTCATTGTGCAACACGGAGGTGGAGCAAACTCAGCTCCGTATGGGGAAACCGTTGACGACTGCACGCGCTACAATCAGAAGCGGTGCGCCAGTACCCTCTCGACAGGTATGAGAGTTAGTAGGAGTGAATTTCATTTCCCGACAAACCGAACGCAGGAGAGCGGGGAGGAAGCAGGGAAAATGATGGGAAGTCCCATGCCGACGTGAAAGGAGTGGCGCTGTACTCGTACTGTCAGTCAGGCTCCACGAGGCAGATTCCTTTGGTAGCTGAAAACTTCAACTCCAGCCTAGAATCCCATCGGACACAGTAGCTAAAGTAGCATCGGCTTCAGCATGACTAGCAAGCATGGCCTGCAACTGGGCTCACTCGAGTCGGTGTGTGGTTTTGTGGGATGTGGCGGCGGTCTCCGTTCGTGGCCGTCAACCATCAGTGCTGTTTATCAGAACGAACATTCCCCTAGTCTGCCCAACGTCTTCACTCCCTCTTCATGCTCTAGAGTTCTTACTTCGAATGATGAACCTCGAGAAACTTGGTATCTGAAGAAAGGGCACCCGGACGAACAAGGAGTCGTCGGTGGTCAGCACGTCTGGAAAGACAAGAGTGGCGCGAAGCGTCACACTTCTACCTCCTCTTCTCAGTGTGTCTTGCCCTCAAATACGAGTGTTGATCCCTCATGGAGTGGGTGAGAGTGTTTATCCCGCTTACCCTCGAGGTTATGAGGCCTTGCAACACATCGTGTGAGTGACCACCGAGCGAGAAACCACTCGTGAAGTGGCAGAGGTGTCTTGATCTCTCTGAGCGGCCACCCTCCCGCTTTCAAACGACTCTCACCGTCCCCACAGCACTCGGAAGCATGCATGTCGGGTATATTCTGAATCAGCAAGGCCTGGTGAACTCGCTATCATGCATGCAGCGACTGGCAAAACGCGCGGACAAAGGATGACGAAGAAAAAAGGCGAACACCCCAAAAAACACTATCGACGCCGACGAGATTCGAACTCGCGAAGGCAAGTGCCCATACCCTGCTTGCAAACTGCTTACGTAATAGCAAGGGTACCCGATAACCGCTACGGGACAGCGCCAGATCGCTTTCCCAGGCATTGGGAGGGCACAACACATAAGAAAGAAACAAAGGGAGCGGTCAAAAACCAAGAACTCCGTCTCGGTCGTCGACCGCCACACCGCGCCCGGTCCCGCCATTCTGACGCTGCGGGTACCCGATAACCCGCTACGGGACAGCGCCAGATCGCTTTCCCAGGCATTGGGAGGGCAGAGGGCATAAGAAAGAAACAAAGGGAGCGGTCGAGAACCAAGAACTCGGTCCTGGTCGTCGACCGCCACACCACGCCCGGTCCCGCCACTCTGACGCTGCCACTATGGAATCGACCTGCACCGTAGCCGTCTGTTTGCAATGGCTTCCGAATATGAACACGCGTCATGTTATGCCTACGGAAGAAGTTACAAAAGCCCCTGGTGAAGTTGGCTTGCAGAGCCAGCGACGACCGTACTGATTCAAGGAAGACAGGTTCGATTCGACTCAATCACAAAACGCCAAATAATACCGTGCGAGAGATTATGAAGGCTTGCCCAACCATTCAAAGGTTTCTACTGTGGTACTAGGCTTGTAAGTCATTGTCAGTACGCTGTCACAGCGGATAAGTTATGATCCGCTGTGCGAACTCTCCACCTTGCTAACTGCGTCCCTTTTCTCCACCTTCGAGGTACGGAAGCTGACAACACGTAGTTTATGGCACTTCACATCGCTACCAGGCTCTCACGTGGCGATGCCTTTCATCTGCTCTCTATGCTCCTACGCCCCCCTACACCTCCGCCCGATTTGCGGATATCCGTTGCCACATCGCTAGCGCACATCCGACCATACGGTTCTGGATGTGCCCTCATCCTGGATGCGGCTGCAAAACGACAAGGCCTTCTTCGCGCACTGTATGGCAGCCCATGGACTGGAGCGTCCCCTTACATGCGTGTACGACGAGTGCGACGCCTCGTTCAAGGACACGAAATATCTCGTCCAGCACATCGGCTCCACCGACAAGCATTCCGACTGATCGAAACCTTACGTGTGCCCCGAGCAGGGGTGCGCTGCTGCGTTCAACTCTCAACTGAACCTCGCCCATCACCGCTCCCAGTCTCATCTGGCCCCTATCATATGCGACGACTATGGAACCAGCATCAAGGTCGCGTGCGCGATGAAGGCCGACCGCAAGTCCGCGAAATGCAAGGCGACTAGCGCCAAGAAGGCGAAGGCCGCGAAGCAGGCGACAGCGAAGTGAAGATCACCCGAGCCAACAGTCATCCCGACGCTTGGTGAGCCTCATCTCATCCTATTTGTCCTACTTCATCCTCAGGGTGTGTTCTGATAATCGACAGCTCGTTTCACGAGTGAGGTCGAGAACGCTGGTTGCTACCACAGCTAGCTTAGGTAGACAGATGCACGAATGCATTCGACAAGGAATACTACTCGTACGCCGTAGGTTGTCTCTAAATATCGTTCTCGAACACGCTGGCCTTCGTCGAATGCACCGACGTTCTCTGTTGTTCTCCCTGGCGTGCGTGACGTACACCCTTCGGTGCAGCTGTCATGGGCAAGACATCCTGGAATTCCACCTTCACCCCACCGTCGATTCGCTCGCATGCGGTAGACTGTACCTCATTCCCCCTTCTGCCTCTGCGTTCTGTATATCAATAGACAGACAAACGATTCTTACGTGCACACACTTTAGATGACTCATGCCCGCGCCCATGAGACCCTGACCCGCTTCCGCGAGGAGATTCGGCTCCTTGATCTTCCCCTCGGTCGAGTAGACGTAAGGCGGGTCAATGGCCGTGCCGCTGTGACACGAGTCGAAGATGGCGGTGAGTCGGCAACCCGCTTAAAGGTATGCCAGCTCTTCAACGTCAATGCCCGGCTCAACTGACATGATGGAGAAGCGAATGCGAAAGATATCCTTGCGCGTCTCCAAATCGGGGGCGCCCACAAAGAGGATCCGGTCGAGGCGGCCTGGTCGCATGAGAGCAGAATCCTGATTGATCAGATACTGTAGAAGGCTGGAACGCTGCAGAGAGTCAGACTCACGAGCAGTCGGGACGGTTCGTCGCGGCCCACGACAGTGACCAGAGAGCTCCTCGATCCCATCCATCTCGTTCAAATTCTTACGTGTTGCTGGCTTCAGACTCCAGAGCTTTTCCCCGTGTGCAGACACCAGTGAAAACCCTTACATGCGGATCCACGATTGCCTCCGACTCGTCCTCACCGCCGTGCCAATCCTTCTTCCTGCACCCATCCCTCCCCACTCCAACACCTTAATCTCCACAGAGCCACCGCTAACGGTACCCCTAAGACTCCTTTCTCGCTCTCCCACGTCCGTAGCGCCAGCACCGACGACGCCTTGTCCTTCTCCCGGCTGGGCTCGCGCGAAACCTGTGGGTCTGAGCGGCGGTCTGCGCGGTTTGCGCGATACAGATCGGTGCGCTCCACTGCGAGTACCGATGCGAGGGCTCTCCACGGGCTCTGAGCGGTAAAGAGGGTGTTGAGGTGGTATCGAGGGATGCCGACTACGGGTGGGATACCGGGTTCCACGTTTCGACTCAAATCGAGCAGCGCGACGGTTTGTCTGTCGTGTGCCTCCTCCCGTCGCAGTCTGCTTAGTACGGGTCCTTCCCACACGCTCTCCTCGCGCTGGCTCGCTCGGGGGGTCATCGTGCGGAGCCGGTCTCGCAACAACTCGATCTCTTGGATGACCCTCGATCTGAGCTGTTCCTCCACCATCCCGGGAAGCTGATCGGGTACCACGAGCCCAGAAGTGCGGCTCAGCATCTTGAGGTGCGGGCCTGTCGTCAGCGGGATCGGACGGCGGGACATACCTGGTGAAGAGAGAGTTTGGAGGACGTCGCGATGGCAAGTCACCCAGAACCCTTTGCCTCGTTTGGCAGGGGCGTACCGCGGATGGAGCACGCGGTCGGGAAGGAGGTAGAGCCGGGAGCCGGCTGGTCCGGGCTTCGAAGCGGGCTCGGGGTGGTGCGAAGGGCCATCAGAGCCGAGGTCGGGGGTATCACCCGGAACGAGTGCCGGTCGCAGGTTGATCAGAAAGGCTGTGGACGCATCAGCGAGGGCGCATCAGTAGAACCCCTAGGCGAGGCTGTATCACCCACCCGACGGGAGCATCCTCGAGGTCACGATGCACCTCCGTACCGGCGACTCCGCCATGATGGCTGATATCAGCGCCGACACCGCTTGAACTCACCATACGGGTCGGCACGGAATTTCGGCTGGTCCACATCGCGCGCCTCGGCATGACGGCGCTGGCGGCGGAGCGACGGTGTGGACGGGGTGACGCGGGATACTGAGGTGTGCGCGGCGCGCCTCTGCGCGGTGCCACCGGTTGCGGTCCTCCCCGTAGCAAGGCGGACGCAGGAGCACCTTGCGCAGGGCATGAAGACGAGGAGGAAAAGTACCGAGTACGAGTTGATGTTTCGGTAAAGGGTTGTATTGCCGGCGGTATGACGGGATCAAAAGAGGGATCGTGACTTGCCACGTGACGGGCGTCATAGCAACCGCTTCGAGCTACTCTCTACTAGGATGCCATAAACTCACACACAACCTCAACTATCACTGTCACTTCATCTCTCACCCCGATCCAACCCGCTCAAACCACGACGACAGGAAGACACAACACCAGGGCATGGCGGCGGAAAGGTGAGCTGGACTGCACCGTCGATGTGACGCTCGCTCACGCCGTAGCCGCCCCGCCCCGAATGGCGGGCCGTGGACGAGGAGGGCGAGGCAGGCCGACGAGTGGTTAGCCCGTAAGTGACGGCGAGTGCGAGTGGACTCCGCGTCGACCCCGAGTGCGACACCTTGCTAATGATGCAGAACACAAAGTCGTCGCCTCCGCGACGACCGCCTCGCTCGTGTCCACCTTTGCGGGCTTCCCAGTGGGTCTACCCCGACGTCACGCGCTGACGCCAGCTCGACTCGCTCAAATCTCGACTCCAATCGTCCCGGGAGAACCTCTCCCTGGTGAGACTCGCCGCCGAGGTGGTCAAAGAAGAAGGTGTCGGCGGGCTTTGGCGCGGGTTCCCTCTCCCTCTCATCACCATCTCCATCGTCCGGACTATATCTTTCACCATTTACACATCTACCAAGCGGATGATCAACTCGGTCCCCGGCCAGCCGAGCGAGCTGAAGGAGAGCCCGTGGCTGGATATACGCCTCGGCATGCTCAATCGCGACAGGGCGAGCGACGTGGCGGTGACGAGCGCGTTGGCGGGAGCGGCATCTGGCGCGGTGGTCTGCGTTGGCAGCGCGCCGTTCGAGCTGGTCAAGGTGGGTCGAGAGAAGGTGTCATCGCTGACTCCAGGTCCGGCGACAATTGGAGTACCAGATCTATCGCGACACGCACCCCGAACCGCCTGGCGCCCTCGCCACTCGACACGCGCCGTTTGTCCCGCCACGACGCTCCAGGCCGTGCGAACCATCATCAACAAGGCCGGTCCCATGGGGCTGTACACGGGCTGGAGACTGCATTTTGTGCGAGACACATCTGGTACAGCGCTGTATTTCGCAGAGTACGACGTGATGCGCTACTGGCTCGGACGGAAGAGCAAGGGCAAGGGCCGTGAGGGGGAGACCGGGGAGCAAGGAGAAGTCCCGGAATGGGCAAGGAGCTGGTTACCACCTCAAATCATCCCGTTCCTCTGCGGCAGCGTCGCCGGTGTCTCGAGCTGGGCCCTGATCTACCCCGTCGACGTGAGTGCGCGACGAGCCAGTTGAGCGAGTTGAGCGCGGGGTCCAGCTGATTCGCGTCCAGGCAATAAAGACCAAGGCGCAGCAGAGGGCTCTGTCGGGCCTCGAACCGAGGACGCCGCTGGTCCAGTTCATGCGCCTGGTGAGGGGTCCCGACAAGGACAACCCGAAGCCACTCCTCCGCGGCATTGCGAGGCTGTACAGGGGGTGAGTGGGACAACGGGTCTCGTCGCTGACGACAGCCTCGGCGTGTCGATGCTCCGATCCATGCTCACGCATGGTTTGCTGTGGACAATCGTAGACTGGGCAGGAGGGTGGATAGAGACGAGACCGTTCGAGCGGCTCGTGGCGGGTACAGAGGAGTGAGGCGCGACTGTGACTGCCAGCGCGGATGTTCATGGGCGAGTGCGCGAGTGCTGCGGGGCTGCTCAAGAGCGAGTGATGCGGCGGGACTGGAACTGTCCATGCGCGAGAGATGCGGCGGGACTGTTCATTGCGAATGCTGCGAATGCATGGGTTGTATCGGGTCGTTGAGGATGACGGCTGGGGTAAACCCGGCGCGAATCTCCATCTAGCCGAGCAGCCACTGCCTGTCCACACCACAGACTGCAATCCGCGAGTGCACATCTCCGTCGTCCTCAACCGTCTGTCTGTGACACTCCAGCAGACTCCGGCAACGAAGCCCAGAGCCGAGGCTCTGATATCACCTCCAGAACCTCCCCCGACACAGTATCCTCCCCGAGCCCCCTACCCATCATGTCGCAGCGCCTCACCCCCGATTCCTGATCGTCTGCACCATCTGCACCTTGCTCCGGACCTACACCATCAGCAACGGTCATTCACCAGAGACCTCGCACTCGCACTCGCCCTCGCCCTCGCCCTCGCACTCGCCCTCGCACTCACCATTTCCTGGAACCTCCTCCTGTGCCTCTCACTCTCCACCCTCCTCCGCTTATCACTGCGCTTCTCGTGGAACTCGCCGAGCCTCAAATCGCGCCTGACTCCCGACCGACTCATCACACCCTGGAGTCGTCGATACATGCCCATGAAATCCGCTTGACGGGGGACGGGGACGGATCGGCCGGAATACTGGTTCCCCGGTAAACCGTTCTGAGCGCGCGAGGCGGATTGCCACCATTCGAGGGATTCCGAGCGGGGCGGGAGGTCGGGCAGGACGAGTCGAGATGATCGAGAAGGCGTGGGCGGCGTGGATGGACCCGGGATGGGCGAGGAAACCGAGCTGGACGAGGCGGTGTAGCGGATCCACCTCGGTGCGAGGGGCATGATCTGAGAGCGGAGCCCGCGGGACAGCATGGCGAGAGTGCAAAGCGTCGGCGGGACAGGCGTTGAAAGAGAGAAAGAAATAACAAGAGTAGGAACGAGCACGAAAGTCGATCCCGTCCGTCCTGGTGGAGGAGAAAAACGGAAAACCCATCTTGTAATATACGTGTAAGTGTAACGGGGGGGGTACTCAGTACATTGTCAAGGCACGGGGCCCGCTTGGCCATTGGTATAATAAACCCTATCAACTCGTATGCATTGCTGAAGCTGGGCAATTTATGATTCGCCAACCACTGTTCGCCGTGGCGGTAGAGGTGGTGGTATTGGTACAATAACATGCCTACACTACGAGTACATGGAACACCGCCGCGATGCATCCCGGCCACACGTCAATGTTCCGCTCCGCTCCGCTGCGCTCGCGACTCACCCCTCCCCCTTGTCGTCGCCCTCACGCCGTTCCCTCCCCCTCTGAGCCATGCGAGCGATGGACGACGGACTCAGGAAGAAGCTCGCCGGGCCCTGGCCGTCTCTCCTCGGCCGTGGCGGAGCGTCGGGCCACGACTCTCCAAACTGCGGCGGTGGGGTGGGTAGAATTCTGCGGTATCGGGGAGTGGTTGTCGATCTCGCAGAAGCGAGAGAATCAGGGACATGCCCTTGCGAGCGGTCTCCGTGTTGACCTCAAACTTGCCGACGCCGTACGCTTCGATCCGGTTCCGGACGAGGTTGGACCATGCCCCGCCGAGGTTGCTCCGCACCTCCGCAGTGGTGTGGTGAATGGTTGATCTGAAGCGGGTCAGCGAAGACCAACTCGCCCGCGCGTCGCCTTGCTCACCCGCTAGGACCCGCGCGTAGCTCTCCGCCTTCGATGACGTGCATGAACTTGCGGTGGTTGAGGTTCCCCTGCTGCACCCGCAATCTCGGTTGCAGTCCGAAATCACCGAGCGACGGATCCCACTCTGGCGGATCCACCACGCTCTCCTCCAACACCCACGCATCGAGACCTCGTCCGCCCGAGGCGCCCGCGGCGGGCAACCAAGAGTTTGCCCATTTGGGCAGGATCCCGCGCTTGAGGATGAGTCGGGTCGTGAGGATCTGGCCGGTGATGGGGTCGACGGTGCGGGATAGAACGTCGACGGAGAGGACGTGGCGGGCAAAGGGGTTCGGATAGCGCAGGAAGAAGGCGAGGAGAGGCGTGGGAGGGGAGTCGGGGCTGGGGCAGTCAGCGGGGTCAAAGGGGGAGGCGACGCGACGCACTATTCGTGAGTCTTGCGGTAGAACTGGACCATGACGGCCCGCCTCGGGGCGGGGTGTGTGACGAGTGGTACGGATGTGAGATGGGTCTGAGAGACGTTGAAGTTGAAGTTGAGATGGTCGTGTGATTCATAACCCAGTCCGCCCACGTCTCGTCTCGGCAACAACGGCGGCGAACAGTTCCAGGTCACGCGGAAATTTAAAGTGAGGGGAGCAATTGAGTTTAGATTCCGACGGCGATTTGATCCCGTTGTGAGCAACATCAACACGAGTCATGACGCGCCGGTTTATCAATCTCCATTCCAACTCTCCTCTTCACTCATCTGCAACCCACACCCACACCCACGCCCCACTCACCACAACTCCCCGCCTCAACCCAGTTATATGCAACCAGACGACACCTCCCACGACCAAACTGAACAACCCGCCGACACAGAAACCCTCTCCCCGCCGCCATCGCACGAACCGCTCCAAGATGCCGATGCCCCGCCATCCCGCCGCAAGCGATCCCCAAAGGGCAAGCACCGCCGACCTCAACCGCTAGACGAGGTCTCTGGGGAGTGGTGAGTCCGCCGCCGACGTCTCCGCTGACCTCAGCTACCTGCTCACCCTCCCCGTCGACGTACTTCAAGTGCTCCTCTCCCGAATCCCACCCCGCTCCCTCCTCGCCCTCTCCGCCACGTGCAGGTCGATTCGGCTCCTCCTCGACGAGACCGTCTGGAGGCAGAGCTACGTCAATCGGTTCCTGTACGACGGAGCGGCGAGGGAGGACTCTGTCAAGGATGAGGTCCGGGTGCTGGTGCAGCCGTGCGGACCCGCTGGGAGGGGTTGGCGCAGAGAGTCCCTGGCCAGAGAAGCCATGATCGAGTGGGTGAACACGTGCGACGAAGCTGACCCGCAGCCGCTGGACCAACTCGAAGACGCCTCCGATGATCCACTACCCTCCCGTCGGCCTGATCCACTCGTTGTCCCTGTCGTACCCTCCGCCCGTCGTCACCGACACCCCACCCCGCACCCAGCGGGAACGGTACGAGGCCCTCGCGCCGAGACTACCCCCTTACGTCCTCTCTGCGGGACTCGACGTCGGTGTCGTCCGCAGCGACCCTCTCACCGCGAAAGTGTCCAAGGGCTTCTGGTCTCCTACAGGCTTCCACCTCCGACCGCATCACGACTTTCCTCCGTCGGCGATGTACCTACCGTCGCGAAACCAGTCGCACGTGCTCTGGGGTCTGCTCGCAGGAGACGTCGTGCACACGTCTGTGCGATCCGCGCAAAAGGGCCGGGCGAGCCACAGCGTGTTCTCCAAACCGGGGTACAGCCACGAAGGTGCCGTGCTGGACATCCACTCGTCCGACCCAGAGGGCAACGTCTTTGTCACCGCGGGGGAGGACGGCCGGGTGAAACTCTGGCGTCTCGAGTCGGGAAAACGGGGCCACATTGCATGTGTGTGGACCTCGGGCTTTGCCACGGCTCAGGAGAACCGCTCCGACGCGATCAAGTTGCGCCAGGCGCAGCGGCCCGATCCGGTTATTCTTGCCCGGTGCGACGCCGACGTCCTCGCAGGAGTCACCGAGGACGGCGACTTGCGCGTGTGGCTCGAAATCGGCGGTACCGTGCGAGAAATCCGAGTGGACGTTGGCGAGGGCAAAGTCAAGCAGATGGAACTGCAGGGGACGTCGGTGTTGATCCGACATGACCGTTCAGAGGCGTTTGCGCGGTACGACATCGGCGAGGAGATCAATGTGACCCACTATGACGCTGGCACGCCGATCACCTCTCTCGAGGCGTTCCTGCAGCCGAGCCTCGCTATCACGACGCCGTCCACCGCCTCGTTCGGCCGACTCGTCATCGGAGGGGATGACGCAGGTGGTGTGCACATCTGGTCTTGGGACGGTGGCGGTGCGCCTGTGCGCTCTTGGCGCGCTGCAAAAGGCAGGATCACCGCGATTGACTATTCGTGTGGACTCGTCGCCGTGGCAAGGTATGTGTGACCCCGAAGCTCCCGCTGACTTCCAGTCACGACGGGTACATCTCCATTTTCGACCCTCTCCCCTCGCCGCCGTTGCTCCTCCGCTCGTTCCTCGCCAACCACCTTTCCTCCGCCGACGCGACCGTCGCCGCGAGCGACCGCTTCGATGCGCGATACTACACCGTCAACCGACTCATCCTCGAGAACGACCTCGTCGTGGCGAGTATCGGCCGCAAGGTGTTCGCCTGGCGGGCGGGCACGGCGAAAGGTCGTCAGGCCGGGAAAAAGGACACGCGGCGACCCAGCGGCGGTAGAGGAGAGTTCAAGGCGGGTGGATCCCGAGGACTGGACATGAAAGCGCTTCATCGGGAAGCGGAGGACGATCACGAAGAGATCCGCCAGCACAACGCGGCGAATCGGGTACCAAACCGTCGCGAAACGCAGGAGCTCGAGGCGATGGAACATCTCGGTCTGGACGGAGGAGACGAGGCGCTGCAGTACGCCCTGATGCTGAGTATGGAGCAAACCAGTCGGAGCGGCACGGCGAGTCCGAGCTGGAGTCCGAGTCCGAGTCCGAGCCCCAGCCCGAGCCCCAGCCTCGGCCCAAGCCCCAACTTCGGAGCCAGTCCGGGATTCAGTCCGAGTCCGAGTCCCAGCGTCGGACCAAGCCACAGCGGGTACGGGAGCGAGGGAGAGGACGAGGCGATCCGCGCCGTGGAGGAATTTACGAGGAACGAGGAGAGGCAAATGAGGGAGGCCATGGAGGCCATCAGGAGATCAGAGCGGAACGGTGCATAGACATAGATGCGGTTTGGCTGGCTATGGTTTGCGTTGGTCCTTGGCGCTAGGCGCACAGTACGAGTAGGTCCTGTACGTGTACATGGGCGGATCATGCATGGCTATGCTTGATTTCGAGTGTGAATGAATTCCACGTGCCATCCATGTTGCTCGTTGATCGGCACTCGCCGCTGCTTCGTATCCAACTTTCGTGAATCGTGAATCGTGACTTGAATGCCCATTCTATCAGCTTCACTCCCTTCCCTCCTCACCTCGCCGCTCCCCGTATCATCGCCATGGTCCGCGCCACCTCCCTCCTCCTGCGGACGCTACACACCCCACCAGTCTCCCACACGCCCAGTCGATCCCCGCTGATCTACTCCCTGGGCCTTTCGTACGCCTCCAAATCCTCTCCCCCGTTCGTCCCTCCCAACGCACGACCGGACGGGACGGGGTTCGCGGGGAAACCCTCCAAAGTCGGAAGATGGGTCGACGAGATGCTATCGCTCCGTGCAGGCCGGGGGGAACTGCAGGGCGGGATCGAGGGGGTTGGAGCGAGGAGACACAAATGGCTACGAGACGGTGGGGTGCAGGAGAGGATTTCTTCGCTCTGGTTGAAGGGGGAGGGTATGTGCGTGATGCGCCTTGGTCTTTCTCACCTACAACGGTCCCTTCTACTCTCATTACCTCTATGTCGTCGCTTCTGCGCCGCTTCGCTGGTGGGACCGACCCGGAAACCCGGGCCATCAATCTGAAGTCACCCGGGCCGCGGCCTTCCCTCATCGCTCCTTCTCGATGTCTCGCAGTCCACCTCTCGCTCCCCTGCTGACCCCGCCAGACCCACCTCGCCGTGTCCGACGGAGTAGGTGGCTGGGCACCGCAATACGACCCGGCCCTATTCTCCCAGTCGCTCATGCACCGCTACGCCCTCTCCGCGACCTCGTCGCCCAGCAGCCCGCCGTGGGAGGTGCTGAAGAAGGCGTACGAGGGGGTGTTGGCCGAGGACAACGTGGAGGCCGGGAGCGCGACGGCTGTGGGTGTGAGCTTGGGGAGAGCGGAGAGTTGAGGGGTGTAAAGTGGGTTGAACGGGTCCGGACCTCGAAGCGCGAAGTATGGTCTCCGCCCCCCTAATCGACTACTCGGTCGGGTGCACCTTCGCGCCTCGTGCCCCTTCGACATATACACATTCCAAGTGATCTTATAAGGTCTACCCGTCGCTGCTCGTCCCCGTCGCAGTGCAGCCGGCGTCTCCGCTCTCGGTTCGCCGCGCTTAGATGTGGTTCAGCGATGCTGATCAGTTGCAGCCTTGGCGACTCTGGAGCAACTATTCTGCGCGAGGACCAACCAATCTACACCACTCCAGTGCAGACGCACTACTTCAACTGCCCGGTACGTCGAAGTCCTCCGCCTTGACAAGCTGCACCCTGCACACCTGCACTCCGAACTTCGGATCGACTCAGTACTCATGGTGCAGCTCCAATTGACGAAGGCCCCACCTGGCGGAGGGGATGGTCTGGCGAAGGATCTGCCCGAGCACGGATACAACTTTCGACATGACCTCCAGCCGGGAGACGCGGTGATCCTCTATGTGAGTGGCTAGTGGCTGATGTCGAAGTGATTGAGATGGACCTCCGGATGGCGAGAGATCATCAGTTTGGCAGCTCGATCGCTCGGGGTCGGTTGGCGCGCGTACGCTTCAAGATCAGAGAACACGGAGAAGGGCGAGGACTGTCTGGTTCCGGGATTTTTCAGAATTGGGTGCTAACACCCGCTTGGCGCTCGCTGACGCTCGCGCCTCGCGCCTCGCCAGACCGACGGCCTATCCGACAACCTCCCAACCGCGCACCTCCCGCTCCTCTCCGCCCGCATCTCCTCCCTCCTCTCACTCCCCACCAACGCCCACCTCTCCCCGCAAGATCGGGCCGACGAACGCGCGCGGCTACTCGCGGACGTGCTCCTCGCCTATGGGCGCATGGCAATGGCCCGAACCGGCACAGAGGTGGACAGTGAGGGTAGACCAGGATGGAAGACGCCATTCGAGGAGGAAGCGGCGAGGAACGGGTATCGATATCTTGGCGGGAAGGTCGACGAGTGAGTGGATTGTGTCGCCTTGCGCCGTGTCATGCGTGGATTCGCACTGACGCAGGGTAGTATTACGGTGCTCACGGCGGTGGTATCGGAGCGATTATAGTGATGTACCGGTGACCCTCGCCGTAAATTTAGCGAGCACGGCGAGTGGTAGAAGTCTCGACTTGATTTCTGGTAATCAGCTCGGAAGGGTCAACAACGACTGCAGCCAGTGAGCTTCTCTCGGATCCTTAGAGTCGAGTCCAGTGCAAGCGCCCATTAATCATTCACGTCAAGGCATAATCATTCGCGTCAAGGCAGAACATTTTTCTCCGATATTTCGCGCAGATGACGCACAGAGCATGGATGACCTCTACTGAACCGCAACATCTCTCGCCACCGCAAGAACCTGACCGCGACCACCATGATCACACATATCCCGCAGCCTGCTCGGCACGACGCAGCTGCGCGTGCGTGCTCTTGAACTTGCGAGCCGAGATCTTGGCTTCGAACAGCTCGTCCAGTTCGGCAAAAGACAGCCTGCGGGTCTGCGGCACCGTCAGCTTGGGTGACACGTCGCGCCTCAATGAGCTCACCTCTGGCACCGTGAAGTAGATCAACACCAGGCCAAGGGCAGAGAGACCAGCGAAAAAGTACCCGATCTCGATCCCCCAGTTTGCCTGCTGGGGCGAGAGCATGATCGGGGTGGTGTAATTGAAAATAAGGCCAAAGCAGCAGGTTAGAGCCGCGGCAAACGAGGTGGTCTTTGCTCTGAGCACTGGGGTAACAGTGTCGGCGACGTACGCCCAGCCTGACAGAATGGTCAGCGCGTTGTACCCATGATCGAACAATAACGACTTACCGAGCGGACCTGCGGACATCGAGTACGCGGCGACCCAAATACACGCCAGAGCCACAATGGCGTTCGGCGAGATCGACGAGAGCTCGCCACCGTTCTGCCTGGCCAGGGTCCCGATCACGCCCATGAACAACATGCAGAGGAAGCCATCTTCCCGGCCCTGTTGATCGTGGGGCTGTGGGCTATGCCAGCTTCACCTCGGTGGTTGATCTCCAACGGGAGGGATGCCGAAGTAATCGAGGTCCTGAATAAGATCGGTCCAAAGAGAGCGCCGAAGAGGGAAGCTGCGAGGGCGAGGTTGGGGCCATTGCCGACGCCCTACATGCCTTGCAGGACAAAGGACGATGGCCCGATACATATATTCCGAGGTACCAACCTCCGCCGAACCGCCGTCGCAACGATCCCTTTGATGTACGGGAGGCTTTCACCTTTAGTCTCATCAACGCGTGCTTCAATCTGGTCGCATGTATCATCATGGTGTCAGTCATGGACTGGGTCGGCCGACGCCCCGTCGTGAGTGACGCAGGGCCGGGCATTTCACTCACGTATTGCAGTGATCTACGGGGCATTCCTCCAAGCTACCTTCTTATTCATCATCGCGGGCCTCGGTCTTGTAAAGAATCCAAACTCCGACATGCTACATTTCTTCGTAGCTTGCGTGCAGCTTGCGACCAATATCTATCCATCAATGTGGAGACCGACACCGTCCTGGCCGCAGAGATCGGCGACCCACCCCGTCGTCCTTGAGGTAGCCGGATAGAGAGTCAAAGATCTGGGTGAGGAGCAGCTGCACAGAAATGAACTTCAGAGGCAGTCATGTTTACCGTTAGGATGAACGAGATTTCTTGGTCTCAAAAGACAGCGTGTCTTTTCGGCGCTCCCCTGTACCACCGTAGAACACCATAGACCAGAGACACGTCAGGCACTCCCGCACCGTAGACCAGACCAACCTGATGTGTACCCCTTTGGTAGTGTACCCTCATCTCGTCAGGCGGCTCTCCTCTGAGGGCCAGAGTACACTGTTTCGATCCCTAAGTAACTTTGACGAGTAGAACAGAGCTTCATCGGGCGACCACACCCGAGATGTAAACCCCCAACTTATCCGTTGCTTGCGCTTCTGCCGGTACGCTTCGGTCCATAATTCGGTGACCTCGGCGGGGTTCACGTTTGTGGCGGTGTACATGTAGATCGCTTGGGCGATAGAGGATTCTTGCCACGTGGACGCAAGTCTTGGCCATGACCAGGTAGAGTGAATGTTCCTGGGCGGGGTCCGTAGCGGACTTGCTGTGAATCTGGCGCTTCCCCGCGAGGCCCAAGACCTCGGAAGCCCACTGGTGGCGTTGTCGAGCCATCTGGGTAGCCGGCCACACCACCCCGCTTGATGTCCTCGAGGCCCGGAAGTGGGCCGAACCCGAAGCTCATCCTGCTACCGGCATCCTTCTTGACCTCCGCCTTGGCGGCAAGCCTGAGGAATTCCAGCGTGCTATAGGGCGCGTCGCTGTTGGCTACCACGGGTCCAATATGTATGCATACGCCATTACCTACCTTCATGAGCGCGAACCGCTCACCGAGGGTGGTGGAGTGCGTGTGCCTTCCGCTCACTCCAGGCGTTGTAACAGTTCTGTAGCTTCTGCTCCGCTCAACGTTCTCACCGCGGCGGCCGGGCGGGTAAGTGGTAAGTGAACAAGTCCATCGGCTTCCTGCCCCCCGTCTCAGCAACGTGTGTCCCGGGCGACTTGAGTTCGATGCGTTTAGGGAAGGTGGGTCTGGCGCGAACATTGAGGATCGCAATGTTGCCGGAGTTGATCATCTGTTCGGGCGTGAACTGCAGAGTGATACAGTGCTGCTTTTTGGCCTGGACATACACCTCTTGACCGGCTGCGACGAAGCCGAACAACATGCCCCTGTCTCGGCAGTACGTCTTAAACTGATATCTGGAGCTCCGATAAGTACAGGAACCATATAGTTGGCAAACGCGAGCGCAGTGAAGTTCCAACATGCATCACGGTGTGCAGCTCCGCGAGCTCTTCGTGCGAGAATTTGGCACCATCAGGAGAGGCGGGCGCCAGGCCCTTAACGCAGGCGCGCCGGGCGCCTCTGAGCGCATGATCCTCAACCACATAGCCCTGCTCCTCTCTCACCGCCAACCCTTCCCAGGCTGGCTCCACTCCGCCTGGGTAAGCGAGCAGGGCTCATGCACACATGCCAAGTCAACCTAATCGGGACAAGGAGACGGACGAGGAGGTGCTCGGTAAGTGGCGGTGCTGCCACCCAAGCCATGACAGAATCAGTGAGGCAGCGGTCCGTCCCCCTGCGCCTCCCAGAGGGCGAGAGCGTACGTCTTGCTGGCTCTCCTGGATGTGGTGGACATTTTGAACATGATTCCTCGGATAATCCTGCATCCACGGATAGGGAGCGAGTTTGTTTTCTCCAAGAAGGGTCCCGTAGTCTGACGACGTCATCACTTGGCAACACGAAGCTACTGTGAAATCCACACTTGAATTCCGTCTTGAGTTTGAAATATCTTGATGGGGTGGCCCGGTGTCGGCGGGGGAGGTGGAAATGTGTCGGACCTGAAAGGGAAAGATGAGGATCTGGGTCCAGGCGCGAGCTTCTGCGGCAGGATCAGCGAACGCGAGCAAACGATTTGCCAGAATGACAGATGAGAGCCGGTGTATCTGATACTCGTACTTTTCTGCAAGTGATTCGTTGGATGCAAAGATGAAGTATGTGATCCGTCACTTCTTTAGACCTTGACATTACCATCGTTCTCCCTTGCCTCACAGGACTCCCAGACTGCCACGCTGCCACTAGCAACCACCGAGGACCGCTCTATTCCTGAAAGAACCACCAAACTCGTTCAGAAACACCTCGACGCTGTGGCAAGGGAGAAACGACGCCGACACCCGCCCTCGGACCGACCTTTCAGAACTTTTGTTCTCTTCCTCGGCGGTACGATAGAAACGAATGCTAGGGACGCTCTGAAGCTGTGAGAATCGATCACGACGGGCGGAGTTTACTCTCTCCTTGTCAGGCAGATCTCCCTTGGCTTGCTGAGGGCTAGAACGCGCTGCTTCAAGCTAATCAAATATTGCAATTCAAGGAGATCTTTCATTCGTTCTCACAACGGATAAGTGCGCAGACTTTCGAGCCACAACATCCTATACAGGCTGCGAAGCTCCGACCATGGCCCTGCTGAACAGCCCATCGCCGTAACTACGCCGTCTTCCGGCCTGAAGCCAATCGAGCAATTAGATCACTAGGTCCCCCATAATGTCTCTTCCCGTCAAACACCCAAGTGAAGGCCCACAAGACTAGCACGATGGCGAGGACGACGACTACGTAGCTCATGGATGAGCCCGTGACAGGGATTGCGGGCGGCAGTATGAAACACACGCTGGTGACTACCGCGAAGATCAAGGCGCAGACATTTACAAATCCTAGGGGTGCAGGGCGGTTAGTGACACTCGATTTCAAGCCTCGCTGACACGTTTGCACCTACGACGGAATCGGCCCAGGGACCACACTCGCTGCTCGTTCTCCAAAGCGGCTTCGCCGCGCCAGCAAAGCAGGAAAACTATCGCAATGAGCACAACTCAAATCGATGACGGTCGTGGGACAAGACCTACTGGGTACAATGTAGCTGATCTGCATGAATACGACCGACGCGGAAAGGATCGCGTTGAGCGCCACAGAGGATCCAAGATCTGCAGTCGATCAGCGTTTGATGAAACATCCACACTCTTGCAGTTATCGACTGACAGATAAGACCGAAAATCACGGTCCAGGCCGACACAAAGCTGATGGACCAGACCGGGACTTTGAGAGTCGGATGCACCTCTCGCAAAGACTTTGACAGGGGACCGAAACCTTGGTCCCTGGCGAAAGGAAGAACAATACGACTCGCAACCGTCATCAAGCCCTGGGTGGCAAAGACCATGGCCATGAGGTTGAAAATGACGAGGCCCGTGGCCTGAGCGGTCTGTCAGTCCTGTTCGACAAGTACACTCTTGGTATGTGCTCACCCCTGCCATGCTTCGGGTGGCTTGGTAGTATATCTGCAAGAGGGGACCAGTCGGAGAGGCGAGGACGGTCGGGAGGTCGGTGAGGCAGAACAGCAACACAATCATGAAGACAAGGGAGGTGGATGCACCAAGTCCGACGGCCATGAGCCTGCACACAAGTCAACGTGAGGACTTGGGAGGGGGCGGAGAAAGACCTACATAACCTTGGGCGCCGTGATGGATGGTCTCGGCATCTCCTCGACCATGTGGCTGATGGCGTCAAAGCCGGTGAGGCCGAAAGTGCTCTGTAGGAGACCAAGAATAAACGCAATGCCGTCCGGCCACTGTTCGCTCGTCAGGAGACTCCCATGACCCGTAAGCAAGAGCCTCACCCCAGTTTCATTAACGAATTCGGCAAACACGTTCTGCGCAGGCTGATAGTTCCCTGACGAACGAGCAAGCAGCGTTATGGTAACCTACCTCGTGTCAGCGCAGAGTGCTTGAACTTTCCTTCCTCTCTGGTGAGATACTGACGATCAGGATCCCCGCGAGGCTCCAGTAAAAACCTGCACGATCCACTAGGGGTAGCAGGCGGACGGCGAACAGGTTGAGAAGTAGCGCTCCGATTGTGAATCCAAAGTAGATGAGGAAAGTCTGCCATCTCTCGGCAGTGTAATTCTCACTCCACAAAGAAATGATACTACCTTGGGGTCAGTGAACGGATAGTCATTGTCTAAACCACTTCGCTGGGGCTTACTTTGTGACAAAAGTCGAGCCGAGGGAAGAGCCAGTTGCTACTAGTGCGATCCAACCGGCTGAGGCCATCCAGCCAACAAAGAAAGACAGGCTACGTTTGCTGCCCGGGGGAGCAAGGAAATCTAATCTTGATCAGGTACCCACCATTGGAGGTAAAGGAGGAGGGTACCTACAGGTCCAGTCATACTGGCCGCCGGTGGTGGGGTAGACGTGACAAACCTCGGCCCTGTCGCAGGATTATCAACATAGGCGAGAACGCAAGGTAAAAATGTGGACATACAAGCTCAGAGCCATTGCGAAAGTGCCAATGGTGGACACGAGCAGACCCCAAATCATACTAACGCTTCCGCCGGAAGGCAGAACGACCTGGAGACTGAAAGAGGTTAGTAGCTCTTCATGACCCCCCGAGGCCGTCTGTACCCACGAAGCAGCCCTGAATTACCAGTAAGGTCTGCTGTCAGTTGAGCTCCGCATGCCCGAAGAAGGGTAGATAGGTGTCTTACATCGCTAAGAGGGAGACGATGTTAGGACGTGATACGAATGCTCATGAGAATCAGTCAAGGATTACGCACCTGTCCAGCTATTGAGCATGGCGAACGCCATGCCGAGACACGACAAGAAGGAGAAATTTCGTTCCAGGATGCCATGAGGCGATGTATCCTTATCCGGTGAGGCTTGTTGAATATCAGTACTGAGGACAGGTTCCTTGACGTCGTCCGACTGGAGCACTGAAAGTTCTAGAGTGGACATGTCTGGCGGGGAGAAGGTTGGCTACAGGATCGCAAGGCTTTGCTCGGGGTGATTTATATGACACCCCAGAACGGCTGACGACGTTGCACTGCGCACTTCTATCAAAGTGGAGATACTGTACGCAAGCGCGGGGCTGATAGTTCCGAACCGACCGGACGGCCCGACCCGATCCGCCAATCAGCGCACAAGGAAGCCGCGAGGTAAGTTCTGGTTATTTGGCGACTGATGGAACCCCGAATCCCCTCTCACAGGGCCAAAAGGCACTGCCGTTAAGCTGCTTATCGTAAGCAGGCCCCACACCACAGCACCCAAGAGAGACAGGGTACTGCTGGCCCCGCTGTTGCTCCACTGGAAAACGCCGTCACTATTCGCCCTGTGCCAAGCCACAACCCCACGTGAGCGCAGACCGGGATTATCCGACTTCGTTCCCGGAGAGCCAAAGCTCCGCCTGCAGCCTCGGGATACGATGACCATAAGCGAAGCACTGGAGTATCGACTTCTCACCCGGCGAAACACTACCGCGCGGCGGAAGCTTGTGCTGCATTTCTGCTTCCTGTGGGATGTCAGGGCAAGCCTCATCCGAATTCAGAGGAGGGCGACGGTTGACGTTCTATGATGAACGCCACAAAACCTGTCCCGGCATCGGATGCAGGCACGACTCGTCCTCTTTGGAGGCGGACGGAGGGCTTGAGGCTGGAGGCATAGGAAGCTCTACCAGCAGGGTCTGACAGTTGCTGGCGGAAGAAGGGCCGGGGCGGGAATCAAATCGATTAGCTTACAGTAGCCGCGGATAAGCCGTCGGGCGGGCCGATGATCGATCCGCGGATCCACTCCACCTCGAAGAGATTCCGGATTTAAGCATTACCGAACAGGTCGACCCAGGAAGTGCTTTCTCATCCCACCGGCTGCATCATGTCTCCAGTCGCTACCAACACTAAACGTTCCACTTATCTCTTGTACCGTGATCTTCGCGGGCAGGCCCCCGAGGTGGTGGTCAAGGCCGAAGGTTCCTACTTGTGGCTCGACGATGATCGGCGGTACGTCCCACGTAACACTCTTGTTCTGACTCGCCGCAGCATCTTGGACGCATGCGCGGGAGCAGCAGTTGCCTCCATCGGCCATGGTGACACCCGCATTATCCAGGCAGTGGCTGCTCAAATGACTTCTCTTTCGTATCACCACACCTCACGCCTCACCAACCCCGCGGCCGAGGCACTCGCTAAGAAACTGGTTGGAAACAAACCTGGTGGCCTTTCTCATGCCATCTTCCTCTCTTCGGGTTCTGAAGCCAACGAGTCGGCCATCAAACTCGCACGCCAATACCATGTGGAGAGAGGCGAACTGGATCGCGTTCACATCATAAGCCGCAACAATTCGTACCATGGTAACAGCATCGGCTGCGTTTCCCTGACTGGAATTCCTGTAAGTACAGCTGCGCCAAGCAAGGGATCTTTTCGTGAATCTGACCGAATACATCAGAGCCGCAGACGAGCTTTTGAGCCCATCCTGATGCCTCACACGTCTCGTGTATCGCCGTGTTATCCTTACCGCTACAAGTTGGAAGACGAGACGGACCAGCAATATGCGCAGAGACTGGCGGACGAGCTGGAGAACGAGATCCTCCGCGTCGGCAGCAAGACAGTCGCTGCTTTCTTCGCAGAGACCGGCAAGTCACGCTCTCGCGAATTTCGCTGATCTCAACAGTTGGGGGAGCCGCTGCCGGGAATCTGACGCCCGTGCCCGGATACTTCAAGGCCATCAGGGCTGTATGTGACAAGCATGGCGTGCTGCTCGTCCTCGATGAGATCATGTGCGGCATGGGACGGACTGGACGAATGCATGCTTGGGAATGGGAAGGTGAGGGTCCCTTTGTAGGCTGGTACTAAGCTCTTAGGCATCTCTCCAGACATTCAGACCATTGGAAAGGGTTTGAACGGAGGGTATCAGCCCCTCTCGGCTGTTTTGATGCACCAAAAGGTCTACGATGCTCTCGCTGCTGGCTCAGGCGCTTTCGCGAATGGCCAGACCTTCCAGTGTCACCCCGCGGCGGCCGCGGCTGGTCTTGCCGTCTTGTCAGTGTTCGAGTCGGATGACATCATCGCCAACTGCTCGAAGAGGGGCGAGGAGGTGAGTCAGTCTTGTCCCAAATTCATGCTCTGACAGCCTTCAGCTTCGAGCCGCTCTCATCAACGCCATAGGCTCGCACGCTCATGTCGGTGAGATTCGGTGAGTGAGATTTGCGAGCCAGCTTCGGAATCTCAGTAACGTGAGATAGAGGCCGAGGTTTGTTCCTCTCGATTGAGTTTGTGTTGGACCGCCAGACCAAGGCAACGTTCCCTTCCCAGATACAGCTCTCGCGGCTGCTCGATGACGCCATCTTTGCCAGGGGTACCTCAATATATTCCGGCTTTGGCAAGGGCACCGCGGACGGAGTTCGTGGAGACCACATTCTGTTCTCTCCGCCGCTCAACATTAGCTCAGACCAGGTCCACGAGATGGTATTCGCTACCAAGGAGGGTGTCGAGGAGGTCTTTAGGTTGCAGGAGGTCCAGGAAGCGGTGGCGTCCGCCTCCCGTAGCTGAGTGGAAGCGCTCAATGTCGGGTCGTTCCAAGGTACGCCAGCAGCACTCCAAGTCAATCACCGAATTTGGGGCGTGAGGTCTTTCTGGCTATTTCCTTTGCTTCCTTTCTGCCATGTGAGACAGCTTTATGATGGAAGAGCGTTATGCGATCATGACAATCAATATCTCGGAAGGCTCTGATGTGATCACTGAGAGCAAGGATCGATTCGATGGGTCTGGCTCTTCTAGCTGGCCGAAGAGCCAGGGCCGGGTGCAATAGCTCACTGTCGGCCGGCTCGAGCAGGAGCCGTCGTGACGCTCCTACGGCATGACCGAGGACCGTGCAGTGTAGTCGGCTATTGTTCTCTGGTCAGTGAAGAGGCATAAGAGTAGCTCCAGCAGTAATCGAGATCGATGCATTCCCCGCCGCTTCAGTTAACATAGATGCACCTTCGAAAACGGACATCGGGAAAGGTACGATGCTTATGTGTCAATCCGAAAGCTGAGCAGGCCTCTGCGGGATTCATAACATAACCATATCCAGCTGGGTTGGGGAGGTGCACGTCACCTTCGCGTGGCGAGCGCTCGCGCAAGAGTTGCTTGCCTGTTAGGGGAGCTCCGTAGACTCCGAACCCACCCACCCGTTTGGTCTCGAACCGAGTTATCCCCAGCTCGGGCACACCCTGGATGGCGTCCGGAACCCCATTGGCGGGGATATCGGCTTCGTCGGCTGGCCCTTCGGCTTATCCGGCAACCGTTCTTATAAAGTGCGTAGCATTCGCGACATTTGTATTGTGTAACGCTCCCAGACCATGGCATCTGCTCGTCCGACAGACACATCAGCCGTGCCGTACCAGGGCCCACCCCTGTTCGGGGTTCCCGCCGACCTTGTACATCTCAACGTCCTCGACATTGACAACACCGACGAGCGACTTTGGATTCCTCAGACCAAAGACGTCTGGTTCCGTCCCCTACTTTTCAACGTCTCTCAAGGCTACTTTGTCAACCTCCTTCGCGTTCGCAAATCCGGGATCCTCTCTCGTCACCGACATGCTGGGCCAGTGCACGCAATGACTCTTCGCGGACGATGGCATTACTTGGAGCACCCATGGTGGGCGGAGGAGGGATCGTACGCCTTCGAACCGCCCGGAGACATCCACACTCTGGAGGTTCCCAAAGGCGTGAAGGAGATGATCACTCTCTTCCATGTCACCGGCGCATACATCTACGTCGATCCCCTGGGGACCCCAGTAGCTGTTGAAGATGTCTTCTCGAAGATTCAACTGGCCCGTGACCACTTTGAAATGGTCGGTCTCGGTGCTGACTTTGTCAATCAGTTCATCCGATGATATAGTGAGTCTTCCTGTCCAAAATCCTATTCCGTAAAAGCAAGTATTGACTGGCGCAGCACCTTTCCGCTATTCCCTGGTTCTGCGGTCATTGCCCGTCTGACTTTGACGCCGTGTTCTGTATCCACCATGGCGTTAGGCCACCATTATCTGCTTCTCTTCTCCTCCCTTGTTTTCGGCGAGACCTAGCTCTTTAGGACAAGCATGCAATTTGATGCCTCGCGTTATGTAAAGGGAACCTTGATCTTCTAAAGCACGACCAAGGTTGTGTAAATCGATATGCTCGCTCTCACCAAGATCTGCGTTGACACAATCCTACGATGCCGACGAGGAGGGTGAGTCGAGGCGGCTCTAACTTTCATTTTGGCGTTGCAGTCTCGAGCTTGTGACCGAGAGATGAAGGTAAAGGCTCTTTCGTGAAGTTTGATGTCGATCAGCAGATCAAAGAGGTCAGGGAGAAGGGGATGACTCCGGATGATGCCGGTTCGGGGAGGGGCCAAAAGACATATGGAGGGCGATGATAAGGTGCAGGTGGATTAAGAAGAACGAGCAGGCTTCTGGGTCGATTGGGTGCCCAGCGGGAAAGAAGAGTATCGGCAGTACTACCTAGATCGGCTTGGGTTTGTACGGGTGAGCAGATCGGATAGGTCGACCCTCAAGTGTTGAGAGACCGCATGCGGGTGATCGAGAGGGGCGGACATGTAAGTTGTATCCGGAAAGCAGTTGCATGGGCAAGAAGCGCTAACCAACCAGTTTATGTACTATGCACAGAGTACAGCCCTTTCCCATGCTCGCCCGGTGTCACTACCCTGAAACAGACCCAAGACCCGTGCGTCGACCCGAGCGGTGCACGGTGTCAGGACCCCAAACCTTCTAACAGGACAGGCGCCATGTCCGTCACAGGAGCATGAGGGTGTCACCCTTTCCTTATCCGTGCCTCCGCAGGAAGATCACGCATGTCATCCCCCGCTCTTTGCATGATCAAAGCTGCATGCGATGACTCGACAATCTACGGGTCCCTAGCACATCCTCCGCCTGGCCGGGGATCGACTACATTTGAATATCAACACCGGCCTCCATCAACAGTGTCATGAGATCCGACTGGAAACTTATTGGGTCGTCCGGGTACATGAGGAGGTTCTGCGACTCGTTGCCCCTTCCGGGCGGGGCAGACAGTGATCCCGGTATATAACATGACGGCTCATTTCCCACCAGCTCTGCTGTGTCGTAGAGGAGTCGGGCATATCGCCGCGCGAGGTGGCCTTCGGGAGGGGAGCTAAGATCCAGGGCTGTCGCGGCGAGATGGACCAGGCGGTAAAGCAGACTCTGCCTTTGCCCTGTGACCTGGATATTGAGCGAAGAAGTGTTCAACGGGAGAACTTCGAGCTCATCCACTCTCGTCAGTAATCTTCAAACCGGAGGACGCCAGAGGGGTGCTCACTATCGATGGCACCTTTCTGCCAAGCTGTCACGAGGAATGATGCCGAATAGGTTCTGTTCTCATGAGCGATAGCTGTCATGCGTCATGAGCTCGGTGAACCCACATTACGACAAAGTGCTGATCAATAGCAAACGTGAGGAAGTTGATCAAGTCCGGGTTCGGCTGAAAGTGGCCATCTTGATTGAGCTCCGTCCGCAGAGACCCAGCCGCGGAGCTCGACAGGTTCAAGATGATCTGGCTGGCGCAGTCGATACTACGTAGAAACGGGTTTCCGGAAGTCTGCCACGGCTGTTGCGAACTGAGCGTCGTGCAGGAGAACGCCAGGCGATACCAACGCAGGGATGCTGGAGATAGAGTGAGCTCACTAGGGTCGTTCACACCTGGCATATACTGGACCATACGCACTGAAAGGGAAATCTCGCCCAAACGTATCTTTACCGTCCCTGGAACAGCTCGCTGTGGGAAGGTTAGACGCTTGGTACACGAGGCGATGGCGAGTGCACTTACCAGCATCACTCTGGATGAAGTCACTGTGGGGATTGAATTACATTCGTCAAAACAAAAGTGCCAGGACCAAGACGCTCACCGTTCGATCTCCAGCACACGATCTGTAAACCTGATGACGCTATCCAGCGCCGACTGCCCCGCGCCTTGAGGAGCGGTGTTCTCCACGACCGCGTGTGCCACTTTCAGCAATGCGCCGATGCGGAAGTCGGTCTTCTGTACCCACGGAGAGGCGAGAAATCGGTCCAGCGAGGCGTGCAGCTGTTGCGTGCCAAAGCTAGCTGGTCTACAAGCCGAGAGAGCAAGACTGAAAAGCTTCAGCGAAGCCCGGCAGGCTCGGAACGATCCTGGTTACTGACTACTGATCGCTCTCGAAGAGGTAGGCCATCGTCCGGAAAGCTCGCATGTCTTCCTGGGTGGGAGGTGTTGGTGAGGATGCCGAGAAGGGAATATGGGCTCTGCGCTCGAGCCCTAACGAGGTTGCCCATCTTATGGCGAGGCCAAGAGATTGCCAAGCCGTCGTCTCTGAGAATCGCGAGCGGGGCCTGGATCCCGCGACGATCGTGTCGATCGGCTGCCAGTGTGCATACACGAGGAAAGCTTGCACGGTGGCGAGGCCCAGATCTGCCGGGCGTGGACGGAAGATCACTCGCGCTATCTCGAGGTCCAACAGGGTCACGAGAAACTGATAG
Source organism: Saitozyma podzolica (assembly GCA_003942215.1). Lineage (NCBI taxonomy): Eukaryota > Fungi > Basidiomycota > Tremellomycetes > Tremellales > Trimorphomycetaceae > Saitozyma > Saitozyma podzolica. Next base: position 396,479 of record RSCD01000019.1, on the reverse strand, counting down.
TTCGGATGAAGCCAGGTCTGACGTCTAAAGAGCTAACTCAGCGTGGATATGTGGCCACGGAAGTCCTCTGTGCTCACCCCGGAGTCCGGTCCCAGTATCGGGCGGCGACTGTCAAGATATTTAGAAAGAGGAGGTTGCTGTTTTGCTGGAGGTCCCACGCTTTCCTGTCGGCTGCCACATCCAGGAACGGCGCACTCGGATGGCAGCGCTCAAAGAACCTAACTGGTGAGCGACCGAACGGCTGGGGCGTTCATCTTAACTTACAGGTCCACTAGGGACTGCGCCTCTTCGAGCGTAACCGCCCCGCCTTGAATTGGGTCGTACAGCTCCAGTTCGACCGGCTCCTCACCACCAAAGTCGCGTAACGCCTTCAGAGGGCCCTCCAGGGTCGCTGTGCTTTTCGTGGGCTGACCAGAACGGGAGGTGGTTGGTGAAGGGCCTACGCTGCTGTCATGTCAGAGGCGAGGCGGATGTGCTACGGTCCAAGCATGAGAAAGGGAGGAACCCAGACGTACCTGGTGGATACAACTTCGGGCGAGGCAGTCTGAGCAGCCGGACTGTGGCCCGCGTTGCCTGGCAAGGTGGAGACTTCCGGACTGCTTAGAGGGTCCTGTTGGCCTTCTAGCTTCCGGAGACGAGCCTCGAGCTGCTGCACTCTGCGGTCGCTATCAGCCATAAGCCGAGCCGAGGGTGCACTCACTGCTTCCTCACGCTCTGCACCTCACTTCGCAGTGAGAGCGTTGGCTGATCATCGAGAAGGGATGGGTCTTCCAGGATCGAGGCTGCTGCATCCGCTTTCGAGCCACCGGCCGGAACTATAGGACGCGGTGCGATCCGGAGGTACGGGTTGTACCTCGGGTCCTTGACCTCTTGCTTGAAGGAGCATGCAACCTTACGTTGAATGCAGCCGATGCAGGAGATGCGCGCGGTAACACCGCTGCATTTCTGTTTCCTGCGGGGTATCAGTGCAAGCCCCACCCGAAGTCAGACGAGGGAGACGGTCGGCGCGCAGTGAGAAAGAGCACGAACCGGTCTCGGCACTGGATGCAGGCACGACCCGTCCTCGTTGGAGGCGGACCGATGTCTTTAGGCTGGAGGTGAAGCATGGGCACCTGTACAGTAGAGCCTGGCAGTGCCTTGGGGGCAGCGATAGAGGCCGTGCGGACACTGGGCAAGGCGGCTTAAAGGGGAAGGGAAGCTAAAGGATAGAAGGCGAGATGGAGATTCCGCGGCCGGTAAAGAGCCGACACTGTATGGGTGAACAAGGTGTCACGTGACCGGTTCGTCCGGTAGATGTATTCGCTCGTGTGCCTGCACCTGCAGCCTTGGTCAAACGGGAAGTTAGTGGAACTCGACCAGGAGGTGTTTGAGAGCCGTTCGGATGCTGTCACACTTGAGGATGTGACAATATTGGGAACCCATTCTGTGGAGACGAACCAGGTCAAAAGGAAGCTACAGTAGCGATAAATGTCATGTCAGTCCCCTACCATATGGGCCGACTCCAGCGTTTATCATGTATATGAACTGTCAAAAACACAGCTTGCCTCTTCTTTCGTCGAAGCCCGCTCTCCATAACTAGATCGGTATGTAGCTCGGCAGGTGAGTGCCAAAAGCCCCATTCGGCAAGGCCTGGCCTCTACCCCTGGGGCTTACGTTAGGTTCAGCCTCTCAACCGCCGGACCAGCAGGTGCAATGGCAAGCTCTCGTCCTCGGCTTTGAACACAGGATCAGCCGCTGGAGGCAAAGACATCGACACTCGTATCAATTAGCAGGGCTGTCAGACGAATCGCCGCAAAACAACATGCGGAGGATTGGCTCTCGGACGCTAAACGAGAGCGGAAGATGGTTCGCGGATGTAAGTTGCCTGAGGCGTGCCTTCCTTGAAAGAGCGGAAACGAACCCAGGGAGCAGCAGAAGTTGCAGTGACATGCGTCTGGCCTTGGCCGATGACAGTACAAATGGAGAAATTCAGTCCTTGCTTGCCCGAGCTCCCTCAATCCGAGCGCCATGCGGGGTGGTGACTTCCCTCAGAGGAGGAGTGGACCCTTTTGTAGCCGTGCACAGCTGCAGCGGCCGTCGGGACTGACCAAGTTTCCTCCACCAAGTTTCCTCCACCTTTTTGGACTCGTACAGCGTTGCCTACCCACCTGTAGCGTCCGGGCACTGGCCTCCCACAGATTGTTGTACAGCTCGCTGGAGCATTCAAAGCCCCCGGGAAGCTCCGAGGGATGCTGATCCGAGATCGTGGCAACGAACCCGACACAAGCAAAAGTTACTGTTAGAAGGCGCACGGGGATTGGCACACCGTGCACCGCACGGGGATTGGCACACCGTGCACCGCACGGGGATTGGGACATCGTGCACCGCACGGGGATTGGGACACCGTGCACCGCACGGGAAAGAGCTGTACTCTGTGCATAGTACATAAACTGGTTGGTTAGCGCTTCTTGCCCATGCAACTGCCTCCCGGATATCACTTACAGATTAAGAGTCTGCTGCCCTACCTACAACAAGCCTGTCACCACCATGTCGACCGATTCTGCTACTCCCACTACGCTGTCGGCCGTGCCGAAGCTGCGCGGGAACGCCAACTACATCGAGTGGCGAGAAGCCATCGAGGAACAGTTGCTGGCTCATGACCTACTCGACATAGTCGAGGGAACGGAGGAAGAGCCATTCGGTCAGAAGGGTGTGAGGAAGAGGAGGGCGGGATCCGTCATGCCAACCGGTGGTACAGGGGACCCTGGGGATGCTCCCAAAGCTCTGTCAGCCGTGGAGGTGAAGCAGTGGAAGGACTGGTCGAAGCGTGAGTCCAAAGCCCAGGCTTGGCTTCGCATGACCTGCACGGAGGGACCAAAGCGTTCGATCATGGGGATGCTCTCTGCCCATGAGATGTGGTCCCACCTGGAGAACACTCACATGGTTCGTACCATTGAGCGACAGGGACAGCTTCTCCAAACCCTTGCCTCCTTCCGCCTCTTGTCAGCCAATTCGAAGGCGATGACGACGCATATGGAGTCGTTCCTTGTCACTCTCTCGAGGTATGAGACTGCGGGAGGAATCCTACCAGAGAGTCAGCAAATTGTTCTCTTCCTCAACAGTCTCCCGGCCGCCATGGAGCAGTGGAAGGACACCTATGCAGCGCTGGACGAATACCGACAGACCTGGGTTGAGCTCGAAAGGCTCTGGAACCGCAAGGTTGAGGACAAGGAGAGGTACGAAACCTCTAAGGGATCCCACTCGAATGGGGACGCATTGGCGACTCATGGAGGGAACCATGGCCAGAAAGGGAAGAAGACGGGAGAGAAGAAGGAGAAGAAGCAAAGGGACATGTCGAAGGTGAAATGCTGGACTTGCGAGAAGACCGGTCACTTCAAACGCGACTGCCCCGATGCCGAAGACTCGAGCAAGAAGGACAAGACGGACGGCCAGGCGAATGCTGCAGTAGAAGCGGAATTTGAGGCGTTTGTTGGCCAGGCCGTGCAAGATGCGACTGGACTCGACAGCGAATGGGTTATCGACAGTGGTGCGACTCACCATCTCTCGGGTGACCCAAAGGTCTTTGCTTCAAGGTCCGACTTGCCTGAGCCCTTCAGCTTCTCCCTGGCGGGACAGGGGTCTCTCACTGCCGAGCAGATGGGGGAAGTGCCTCTGCGTCTGCCATCCGGTCACGGACTCAGCCTTCAAGACGTCTACTTCACACCCAGTGCAAGGCTGAACCTGTTGTCGGCTAGCCGCCTGCTCTCTCGTGGTTGGACGATATCCCTAGCGCCCTCTGGTGGTCGGATCAGCAATGGAAAGGTCGATGTTCCGCTGGAAAAGCGAAAGGGGCTGTGGGTGCTCACCGCCAAGTCGGCGAATCAGGCAACCCATGGTCGCGTGCTTGTGACAACCGGTGCAGAGTCGCTTCATGCTGCACTGGGCCACATTCGAGGCAAGAAACTTGAGGACGCCGCGGCCCAAGCGGGCCTCAAGGTGGCTGATGTTATGCGATCGGCCGAAGGTTGCTCGACCTGCGCAGAGGCGAAGGCAACGAAACAACCGAAGGCGGGGACAAGTCCCCGGGGAGCATACGCCGGCGAGCTCGTCCATGTCGACATTGCGGGTCCATTCCAGCCTGCGAAGGCAGGCGAGGACCACTTCCTGGCTTTGGTCGACGACTGGAGCAAGATCAGCTTGGTGGTACCAATGGGCGGGAAGACTGAGGCCTACCGGCATTTGCGCGCATTCGTCTCGATCATGGCGCGTTTGGCTGCCCCTCGGGCTGTGCGGTTTGTGCGCAGCGACGGCGGTGGCGAGTTTGGCAGCCTGGAAGCCCAAGCTTGGTACCGGGAGACCGGAATACAGCACCAGGTGTCGCCGCCATACACACCTGAGCTCAATGGTGTAGTCGAGCGCTTTATGCGCACGGCGAAGGAGATGATCACGGCGATGCTGAAAGGGTCAGCCTTACCTCACGAGTACTGGACGCATGCGGCTCGGCATGCGGCGTGCATCATCATGAAGACGACAAAGGTGCAAGGGAAGACGGCATGGGAGAGACTCACTGGACGTGAACCGACCCTCCCGACAAGCCGTGTCTTCGGCCAGAGCATCACGGTCGCGATCCCGCGAGCGGTGCGAACCAAAGGGTCTCTCACCAACGCTCGCGGCGTCAGGGGGACGCTCCTGGGCCAGCGTTGGGATAGAGTTGGTTGGATAGTGGAGCTTGAGGATGGCAAGGTGATTGAGACCAAGGAGGTGAGTAAGACGACAACGAGCGCCGGCGACAGTGGCATTACGGGAGGATGGCGCCACATGGGCGCTATTCCCGTGTCGACACCGCAGACGGACACCGTACGTCTACCAAGCACCTCCTTCGACACCAATGACAGCGACCTTGACAACGGCTCCGTTGGGGACGAGGGGGACGAGGGAAACGGCGACGAGCAAGATGGGACCCAAGAGTACGTCCCCTCCGAAGCCAACGTCCATCGGCCGCCCCCAAGCCAAGATATTGCAACCCAACCGACGGCAACATCGGCCCCTCCTCGCATTCGACACGGCTGGACCTACGAGGTGCGCACGCCGGAGACGCAGCGCAATGCCATTGAGGTCGAGATTCTGCCGACCCGCACGCGCAGCGGACGCACTGGCAATAGTGGCGAGGCGAATTGGCTCAACTGGCAAGGTCCCGAAGCGGAAGAGCACCATCTAGCGTCTTCTGCAGCTATGGCATTGGTGATGACCAACCTCGATGACGAGCCCGCCAACCCGCACGAGGCCAAGCGCACTGGCGAGGCAAAGCAGTGGCTCGAAGCCATGGCAAGCGAGATCGCCAACATCGAGAGTAAGGGCACCTGGAGAGAGGTAGTGGTTCCCGAGAACCGCACACCCATTGGTGTCCGTTGGGTCTTTAAGAGAAAGAGGGACGAGAAGGGTCAGGTGGTGAGATGGAAGGCTCGCATCGTCGCCAAAGGGTATAGTCAAGTCCCCGGTGTCGACTTCGAGCAGACCTACGCCCCCGTCGGTCGCACAACATCCCTGCGCATCCTACTCACCCTCGCAGCCCAAAGGGATTTGGAATTGCGACAGGCCGATGTCGAGGGTGCATATCTCAACGGTACGTTGGAGGAAGAGATCTACATGGCCTTCCCTGAGGGCTACAAGCCCAAGAACGACCACGCCACAGGCCTGCGACTTGTCAAGTCGCTGTATGGCCTCAAGCAGTCCGGACGGGCTTGGTGGATCGAACTCGGCACCGCCCTTGCGGGTGTTGGGTTCAAGAAGCTCGAATCGGACTGGGGTCTCTACTACAGAACGGCGACCAGTGACTATGGCGAGGCCTTTCTCCTGGCTTATGTGGACGACATCCTCATCGCAGCGACCGCGAGCAAGACGATCGACCACATCATGGCTGCCCTCAAGGATCGCTGGAAGATGACGGAAATGGGCGAGGTGCGTATGATCCTCGGCATGCGTGTGGATCGGGACCGCCCCTCTCGCACTGTCACCCTCTCGCAGCCTGCGTATGTGGATAAGCTACTCGAGCGCTTCACCCCGTCGGGCAAGAAGAGATCAACACCTCTCGCGATCCTCAAAAGGCTGGGACCAGAGTACCTGGCGGCGGCCAAGGAAGAAAAGGAAGCAGGAGGAGCAGGGGGAGCGGACAAGGTACGCTATCAAGAGATCGTGGGATCCCTGCAGTGGATCGCCACCTGCACTCGCCCCGACCTCGCATTTGCCGCATCCTGGCTCGCTCGGTACACCAGTGCCCCCACCGCCGGTCACCTCAAGGTTGCTCTCGAGGTAATCGATCACCTCGGAAGCACCCGCAACATGCGCCTCACCTTAGGCGGCAAGACGGCAAAAGCAGAGCTAGAGGGTTGGGTGGATGCAGACTGGGGAGGCTGTCACGACACTCGAAGGTCAACCACTGGGCACATCTTCATGCTCGGCGGCTCTGCAATCGTGTGGACATCCCGCAGACAAGCTACGGTGGCCTCGTCGACAGTTGAGGCTGAGTATGTGGCGGTGTCAGAAGCTGCTCGTGAAGCGGTGTGGCTCAAGGGACTCTTGGACGAGCTGGGTGTAACCCCCAAGGAACCCACTCCCCTGTGGTGCGACAACCAGGGTGCGATACGACTTGCACGGAACCCAGGTACTCACCGACGCACCAAGCACATTGCTATAAGGTGGCACCTCATTCGGGAACTCATTGAGGACGGTGTGGTTCGGCTTGGATACGTCCCCACCGCTTCTCAAGTGGCGGATATCTTCACCAAGGCCCTCCTTCCTGCGCCCCATCGCTCGCTTCGAGCCAGTCTCGGTCTGGTCCTCGACGGCGAGGACGCAGACCTCGAGGGGGAGTGTTAGAAGGCGCACGGGGATTGGCACACCGTGCACCGCACGGGGATTGGCACACCGTGCACCGCACGGGGATTGGGACATCGTGCACCGCACGGGGATTGGGACACCGTGCACCGCACGGGAAAGAGCTGTACTCTGTGCATAGTACATAAACTGGTTGGTTAGCGCTTCTTGCCCATGCAACTGCCTCCCGGATATCACTTACAGTTACGGACCCTTCTGAAAGCAGGGTGAGCTTTTGCCAACGCTGACCGCCGTGAAGCTCGACCAGGTGATTCTTGCCCACGTGGGTGCGTAGAATAGGATTGCGGTAGCACTGGCTCCCTCAGCGAGGGTTCCTCACTGACGCGCGACGACTCACTGCTGGTCTCGCGAGAAATGGTATGGGACCATCCCCGCCTCGTCGATCGAGATAGGATCGAACCTCGGAGAGAGTTACCTCGACCTCCGCGTCCTCGTCGCAGGAGAGAATGTCAAAAAAAGGCACTCCGGCTATGGAAACGCCATAGTCTACTCGCGTCAGCACGAGTTGCGGGACATTTGACACTTGCCAAGTACCACACTGGCGCCCTTGCCGGTCATGGTGAAATGTCCTGCTGATGGATGTCACATGATGAACGTGCAGGGTTGTCGATGGTCGAAGCTCTCTCCCCCCCTCCCCCTCTCTCTCTCTCATCTGCTCTTCTGGCTGCTCTAGCTCGAACGCATCGTGTAGCCTTCGTGGGAAGCTGTGTCTTTCCCTCCCTGCCCTCGCCCATAGTGTCTTGGTTTAGAGCTTCCTTCGTAGTCTTCGGGCGCTCGGGTGTCGTCGCGGACTTCCACGCGATTCCCGCAGTCGCAATGCAACTGCATTTCTCTCTCAGGGTCCCACGAAGGCGGAGAAAGAGACGACCGCGGTTGTTGTCGACGATGGTTGGTCATGGTCTGAGGCTCCAAGTGCGTGACGATGGAGTCGGCGCCGTATACGTCGCCTTTGACCTGCTCGAAACGGCATGGAAGGACTCGTTTCTTGTCCAGATCGCAGCCCCAGTACGAGCCAAGGCCACGTACTGTCGGGTCTTCCAGTCTTTCATTAACGGTCAGCGTCATGTCGGTAGGCTACTAATGAGTGCGCAGTGGATACGAGACTGAGCAGCTCAAAGGTCGTAGCCATCTTTTGTCGAACTCGGATCATCGGACGACTTGGTGCGACCAGCTCAGTCTCGGATCGACTTCACGCCGAGTCTCCTCACGTTGGCCGCACCGGCCGCCGGCTGTGTGTGGATGGCACCGCGCAACAGGTCAGATCAATACCGCTCGGAAGAGCTATGTGAATCAGAGCAGTCGCGCAGGCAGAATGTCGCGTGGTGGTGGGCCGGAGATAATCCACGTGGGGATTTACCGAAAGCCTCCGGGGTCCGGGACAAAGTCCGTACCTGCCTGATCTGCTTTCTTTTCTCTAAAGAAAATTGCCGATGATATGGATGCCGCCTGGTCAATCTCCGCCGCTCCCGCAGGACCCCGCAGACCACACGTTCCAAATCAGTCCATGTTAACAAGGAACGTGTAGCAACTGTCCTCGTTCACGGCCCTACTGTAGTCACACTCGCTTCGTCTTGTCGTCTCTATTTGGCCGGACCAAAGACCGAATGGTCGAGACCTTTGCAGAGCTATCTGTCAGCCTGAACCACGCCGCGTCGCTCACCCCACTCCAAGCAGGCGGCTTGTACAATCCCTTGACGGCGTCAGGCTGGACGACGATCGCCGCGAGCTTGCCCTCGGACAAGTGCCAGCCGATGTGGCAGTGCAGGGGCCACACTCCCGGGTTGTCCGTGACGATGCCTAACCGCGGTCAGCCGATACTGTGCCTCTTCACGAATGTATGTCACGACCCGGCTCACGGAGCAGGGCCCACTCTCCAAGATTCATCTGCAGTGTATCCCTCCTGAGCGGGTTGTGCGTGTTCAACTTCAACTTGCCGGCCTCCTTGGCCGTGATATTTCCGGTCCCTCTCCCGAGGATCCAGAACGTGCCGCCATGAAGGTGGAACGGGTGAGCGATGACATTGTCCAGGTTGTTGATGATGATGTCGCCCCCGCCGATCTCGGTGAAGGCAACGTTGGCGACGAGTTTGCCGTCGATGGCGTGGCCGTCCTCGACCTGCTCGAGGAGAGGGTAGTTGATCTGGTTCTGGAACGAGATGTTGTTGAACCCCTGTGCGCGGGGTATCAGTCAACCGTCTAAGCGACCTTCGCGCCGCACCGCATCGCACCCACCTGTCCACCGAAAGGAACACCGTTGACCGAGACAAAGTTGCCGCGCTCGCTCGAGAGGACCTGCGTCTGGAGAGCCTTCGACGGTGCGTCCTTGGCGTCACGAGGACTACATCCGTCTGATCAGAACTGTACGTGTCCATGTCCGCGTCTGATCAGAACCGCACGAGCCCATGTCCGGTCACTCACGTCAAGGTGTAGTTCACGTCCATATCAACGCAAGGGATCGAGTCCGCCTCGAGGTCGGGCCTGGATCCTGCTCAGCACGCACCGACTCTGCATCACGCATCGACTCTGCATCACTCACCAAGCCCGCGTGGACGGCTCGCCCCAGGAAATCCCTCCCGAGTAGCGGAACACCGCAAGTCCTTCTTGAGGATTGATCGCGCAGCCTGTGATGAGCAACGCTCATGACACCTAACCCACTGACGACCGCTTGCGCGCGGAGCCAGAATTCTGCGCCGTCCTTTCCCTGATCCGTGTTGACGATGAACGAGTACCTCTGGCCGGGCGAAATCCGGATCTCGTGGATCGTCGGTCCCCACACGGCGGTGTCGTCCACCTCGACGACCTCCAGAGCGTGATTATCGATCGAGATGCCGTACACCGCTGCGGTGTCGTTAGCGTAGCTAATCGCAATTGTTCCAGAGCGCTTCGAGCCAGGTGGGTCCACACCCACCATGTGCACCCGTGTTGATGACCCGGAAGCGAATACGCTTTGACGAGGGCACCTCGATGACGGGGTAGTCCGGGTCGCAGCAAGTCGACTTGTGTCGGAGTTCCGAATAGGTGCAGTTGGTTCGGCCCTGTGGCGTTTCAGCGGCGCATGGCGCATGTCGCACGGGGCATCGTGTATCATGACCACACTCACGACTCCATTGATGAGGATCGCATCACCCTGCGGCGGTACCACGCTCTGAAGGTTGTCAGCATCGTCGCGCTGCCATGGGTAATTTGGCACTCGGCACTCACGCCGTCGAACGTCCCGAGGGTGAGTAGCGCATCGACAACCGCTTCGGACGTGACGTCGCTGCGGCATCAGCACGCAATGATACAGTGCGAGAACAGCCTCGGCATTGCCGTCATCGTCAATGCCACTCACACCCAGTCCGACACGTAAAGCACCCGCTCCTCGTCAAAGTCCTGGCCCAACTTGAGCGGGTCATTGGGAGAGTGAATGATGAGCCCGCCGACGAGACCGTCTGCGAGGGTGTTGGAGTAGTGCGCATGCCACCTATCGCGAGTGAGCGGAGCACCGGAAGCCTCACAAGTAGGTGTGCGTGATCGGACACAGGATCTGTCCGGAACGAAGTTGGATACTGAAAGGCACGAGACCGCCCCGACGTCTGCTCGTACTGTGCTCGGGATCGTGCAGGGATGATACAGCAACTACAGCATCTTGGGATGACTCACCAGTACGAGCCGTATTGATTGCTGACTGTGAAGTTGTAGGTGAACGTCCCGCCATTGGGGGCGATGACACACTGAAAGAGATCTCAGCGCTCGAGTGCGACCAGCAGGCAACAGGCGACGAGCCACGAGCTATCAGGGTATGCTCGTACAAAGCCACTCACCTGAGAGACCCCCGGCACACCGTCCATCCAAGGCGAGCCGTTCTGTGTGATTCCATGCCAATCTGCCCTGTCAGATCTGACTGCGTTACACACTGCTGTACACGGCATCGTTCCTCCTACACGCCAAAGTACGCACGAATGCCCTGACCAACATCAAGATGGTTCGTCACATGCACGATGATCGTGTCGCCCTCGTTGGCCTCGATGAGCGGACCGGGATACTGCCCGTTCACGGCGTACACGAGTCGGGAGTATCCATCCGGCGCTGTGTCTCAGCGGGGTCGGAAACATCGTCACATACCTCCGCCAACGGCTCTGCGAGGGGGGGTCAAGTTAGTGATCGATCAACTCGTGAAGGTGGTGTGTAGCTTACTCGAGGTCCCACCAGAATTCGCGTGTCGTCTGATCGACCCATCAGTACCTCCGCAATGTGCCTTGGTGGTTTGCGTCCGCATGCACAGTCCCGACTCACGGGGACGCTCGTTATCTGGAATGTAGGAGACAAGGTGTAGATGCTTGGGTTGTTTGTGAGTCCGGCATTGGGGACTGGGGGTTGGGCGATCTTGCTCGGTGTCGGGGCAGGTGGGGGACCAGCGGCAGCACCGGCCGCACTGCTCGGGCTTGACGATGCGGCTGCGGCGGGGGCAGACGAGGTGGTTGGGTGTGACGTGGTTCTAAAATGGGACGGATGCATAAGCCGGGGTTGCATCACCGCAGCAGGTACAGTATAGGTGCTCCACCATGGACGACGGGGCAGAGGAGGGCTGCTGTGGAAATAGAACAAACGAACAGACTCACTTGGCGGTGGTGATCGCGCAGAGGATCAGCGGGGCGAGGAGGAGTTTGAAAGGGATCATGGCGAGGATTTGTCGAGAGCCCGGACGAGCTGTGACGAGGGAGATGAACGATGAGGGGATCCAGGGAGGACGAGATATCAGAGACGAAGAAGGATGTCGAGAAGTTGAGAGAGAGAGAGAGAGAGTGAGAGAGAGAGTGAGAGAGAGACCCGGGTACTCGAAGACGGCTGGTTACATAGTTGAACGACAAACGTCAAACCACAGGGAACAGGTCGTGATGGCTCAACAAAGTTAATGCCTCGCATGAATGGCCAGGTTGGGTCGGGTCGGCGGGTGGGTGAATGGTCTCGTTCCCACTCGTATCGTCTCGTCGCCTACTCGCCTCCATGCGCCGTCATGCGGGTCTGGACACGGCGTTCCATGCTCCCCGCCGCGAGTACAAGCAAGGCCACTTGAGTTTGATGATCACCATCGCCGTCATTCCCATCGGTCCTCGTCTCCGTTCCAAGCTCTTCTTTTTGCATTCCCATTCCCATCGCAACTCCCACTCCACTTCCCTTCCTATCCCATTTCTCAACTCTCGCTGCGTATCTGACACCCGACCCGAACAAGTCCCTCCTTCTCAGCGCCCGAATCACTCCCTCTTAGCGGTGTGACCTACTCGTCGGCGAAACGTTGCGGTCTCCGCGATGCATAAGCCGATGATCTACTTGTGTCCCTTAGAATTGCCGCACATCACCTGGCTTGCACGCTGCTTTCCGCTCTGCCACACACCCACGCCACGCAACGCCAAGGGAAGTCACCCCGACGTCACGAACCGCTACAGCGCCTACAGGATGTATCGCTGCCCGCGCGAGATCCCGACGGGTCCGGTATTCGCTTCGCCGTGACTAACTCCCAGGCCCGCCCGCCCGCCTGGTCTCGTGACCCCATCGCTCTCTTTGGTGGTGACTGCGACGAATGCTGATAAGCATGAGAAAAGCCAAACCGCGGGTGCCTTGCGCGCGAGCTTGCTGCACAGTACGAGTACTGCACAGTCGTGGCGGGGCGCTGGCTTTCTCGAATACAGTAGGTTATTTCCCGCCCTCGCTGTGGCAGCCCGGCTCGCTCACACGACATGACACGGTGGATTAAGAGCCGACCGGGACGAGCTCGTGTCGCATGCATCACCTTTCTTTGTGTCCCCGAGGATGAAGCTCGGCAATTTCCGGCGGAACCACGCCGCGTGGATGGGGTCGAAGGGCGAGCCTGCTCCTTGAGAGCAGGCCTTGAGAGCAGGCTCGCTCTGGATGGCATCAAGCAGCCTGGTGCTTCTTCTCGCCTGCATCCGAGTCTCCGCGAGACGGAGATCCGGTGGGGTGCTGTATGAGACAGGCAGAAATCCGCTTTCGCCGTGTCTCCGGCCACGGTCATGCTGTTGCTGCACCGCGGCAAGGGGATTCAGATAAAGCAAAAATCCATGATGCATGTGTGGTACTGTATGCGGTATTGACACTTATCGATTGCACAGTTGTATTGACTATATATGCTGTACCGTACTCCGCGATACTACTAGAGATGTACTTGTACTGTCCGTATCGACTCCCCCGTTGTACGATAATCATTGTCCACTGCCCCACCCTCCTCAGTCCGGGCCCCACGCACCCGCGTCCTTTCCAGCGCATAGCTGCCCGTCAGCCCTTCACCCGCCGACCACCCCTGAAACGACTCACGTTGGACCAGTCCCATGGCTGGGCTATCCTCTCCACCGCGTCCGGCTGGACGACGATCGCCGCCATCTTGCCCTGGGCGAGGTGCCACCCGATATGGCAGTGGAGTGGCCACACCCCCGGGGTATCGGTGATGATGCCTAGCGCACAGGCATCGCTCAGCTCATCCCGATGTTTCCGCCTTCGATCGGATCGTGCAACACAGCTCACGTGCCCACGTAAGGACTCACGGAGGACCGCCCAACTCCCTCCCTGTATCTGCAGGACGTCACGCCGCACCGGATTATCCAAGCTCAGCGAAACCCCAGCCAAGCCTTCCGAGGTTAGAGTGCCCTCCCCCTTGCCACGAGGAAGAAACTCCGCCCATGGAGGTGGTACGGGTGCACGATCCCCGCATCGAGGTTGTTGACGATGATGTCCCCGCCGCCAATCCCATCAAACGCGACGTTGGCGATGAGGCTCGAGTTGATGCTCTGCCCGCGTTCCACCTGGGCCAGGAGGGGATCGTTGATTTGGTTCTGGTATGATACATTGTTGAAGCCCTATGCGAATCAGCACGAGTCGAGCCACCCTGTCCTCTCCGATAACTGAAGGTTATCCGTACAGTTTGAGTACTTACGAAACCAGTGTTGCTCTGCCCGGTGACATTGACAAACGTCCCGAATGCACTCGAGAGGACGTGCGTGTCCAATGCACTTTCCGGAGGGTACATCGCGACGCGGGGTCTACAGTCAGCGCAGAACACCACGTCACTTACGTCAAAGAGTTGGTCTCGTCCAGATCATCGCACTCCGAATTCGCCGCGGCCAAATCGGTCCTGCGGTGAGCCAAGCTTCCGCGTTACGGACTCACCAAGCCTGCGTGGTCGGTTGCTGTGTCGTCGGTGTCACGCCATCCTCCACGTATCGGAAAGAAGCTAAGCCGACCTGCGCGTAGTTTGCACCGCACCCTGGGATCAGCTCTGCTCGGGCGGAATCATGCACCCACCTACAGCCGCATTGGCACGGAGCCAGAACACATCGCCCACTGTCCCCTCGGTGGTGTTCACCACGATGGAGTACCGCTGTCCAACCGCGATGGGCAGCTCGTGCAGATCCGGACCGTACACGGGGGTATCGTCCACCTCGACGACCTGGAAGGGGTGTTGATCGATCGATAGGCGCAAGAGGACTAACCGGCGAGGTAAGCGGTGATACTGTACAAGTACTGTATTCGCCGTCGAGTTCCATGATATGCCAGAACTTCACTTACGGTGCGAACCGTGGTTGAGCACGCGGAACCGAATTCGCTTGTTGACCGGTACTTGTATTTCAGGGGGGATTGGCACTTCGCAGGAGGAGTTGATCCGCGCTACCGACTTTGTGCAGTTGGTTTGGCCCTGGTGTGAGCGAATCCGACTCGGAATTGGACTCACAATGCCATTCACCAAGATCGCATCGCCCTGCGGCGGTACTCGCGACTACAGTGTAATCCCACGACATCAGCTTCGTTCAAACAAGACCGAGCCCCGTCGCATCACTCACGCCGTCGAACCCACCTCCCGCCAACTCGGCGACGACAGTGTCCGAGAGGACATCCCTGCGATCAGCGCTAGTACCTCGTCGACCAACCCACACCCAGTCCGCTAGCATGAGCACCCTCTCCTCGTCGTAGTCCTGACCCAGCTTCAGCGGGTCGTTGACCGAATGCACGATCAGTCCGCCGACAAGACCGTCCGCCACGGTGTTGCCGTAGTGCGAGTGCCACCTGCGTGTGTAGCTCAGCGAGGGGTGGCCGGAACCGGATGAGACACGGAAGACGCACCAGTACGAGCCGTATTGGTTTGTGATGGTGAAATTGTAGGTGAACGAGCCTCCCGCCGGGATGGGACACTCAAATCATATCAATTCAGTACGACCGATCTACAGTATCTGTGGACCACACGGTGCTCTCTGTGCCCGCGGTGCTCGTCGCGCTCACCTGAGAAAACCCTGGGACACCGTCCATGTACTGTGTGCCGTTCATGAGCATCCCGTGCCAATCTGGCCCGTCGGCGTCAGCGTCTATCATACAGTACCACCTCTCCACTGTATGATGGATACAACCCACGGATAGACTGTCCCATAGCCAGATTGTTCGTCACATGCACGATCACCGTGTCTCCTTCGTTCGCCTCGATGAGCGGGCCCGGGAACTGGCCGTTTACAGCATAGAGCGTGCGTTCGTACCCGTCCGGCGCTGGGGTGAGCTGGGTGCTCCGCACCGATGCATACCTCCCGTGACGGCTCTGAGGCGTATCATCAGCAATACTGTACTCGTACCGTTCAGCACCCGGAGACGGTGCCACACTAACTCCAGTGTCCACCAGTATTCCCGCGTTGTCTCCTGTCAGCGAGAACCTTGTTGTCGGACCTACAGGAACGTCCGTGATCACAAAGCTCGAGTTGAGGGTGAAGATGGACGAGTCGTATGTGGCGGTAACCGCGGATCCAGAAGAGGTGGCCGTGGCCGAACTGATCCGAGCTCAAGTTAGCGATCAGCGCCGGGGATGGAGAGATTCAGTGGACTTGCGCATAGGTGAACAGAGCCACGAGCGCACTCTTGAGGAGCAGGGATTTCGCCATGCGGCCAGGCTGCCTGGTGGTCGGGCCTGATTCAAGTGGCGTCAGCATATGGTGGGATTGTGGGGAATACCGATAATAGAGATTCGCAGTGATGTGTTGTGGGTTGTGGATGGAAGTGATTGAGCTGGTGGTGAGGTGAATCGCGAAGTCAGGAGGGTTGGAATGAGACAGCACGATGCAAGCGGAAACATATGGACGACCATTGAGAGCATAGCAGTCGCGGAAGACCCAGATTTTGTCCGGGTCCTTTCATGGAAGTTTCGAAGACCGACAATCACGAGACGCGACGCGGCGTGAATAGTCAAAGGAGGGGTGGGGGGTGGAGGAGGCAGAGAACTCGGGAAGTACGGTCGTGGATGAGAGAGAGGGCCCACGCGCATGACGATGGACTCCAGGCTTACGATGAGAGGTCCGGGGGAGATACTTCAGATGGGATGGTGGTAGCTGCAATGGGCTCTGTGAGGGAGTGAGGGGCGTGCTTTGTGACGGGAGCGAGTGCGGATAGAAAAGAGCGTGTGGTTTCAGATGGGTACTAGCTTTTAGTGAGCAGAGGAGAGTTGCAGATCTAAACTGGGATCGCGTATGGCGGGAGGCGGGGATGGAGCGAGGTGGTGGTGTTTGAGCTGTATGGGAGATGGTGAGAGGACTGGAAAAGGGTGAGATGAGTATGAGAAGAGGATGCGAGGAGGACGGGAAAACGATTGAGCAGAGGATGGGGAGAGAATTGAAGAGAGGACGGGAAGACGATCGAGGAGAGGATGGGAAGAGGATGGGGAGATGATGAAGGACACGACGTGGAGCGCTTTTATGCCATCCAGTCGTCCGAGGGATGACTCTGCCGCGGTCAGCTTGGATCCCGCTCACTGCCTTCAGTCGGGACTTGGCATGCATCGGTGTATCTTTTGATCAACATCCCAGTGAGTGATGGTATCCTGAAAGCAGGGTCGATTTGCGTCCGCCACGCAACGGCGCCACAAGCGCCGCAGCTGACCTTGCGCGATCATGCGATCATACTTTAGCGTAGCTGGCATGTATACCGCAGCGGCGAGGTCTGGGATGTTGATCAACGTGATCAACGCAAAGGCCAGTGCGGATGCGCGCATGTGCCGGATGGCAAACCGAGCGCAGGAACGATCTGATCGCGACAAGGATCGATCCGTGGTATCCACTCCGCACTAGGCACATACATCACGACGGGCCATCGGCTGATGGTGTACCACATGCACCACATGCATCGCATGTACCGCCACCAGGCTCCAGGCCGGCCGGCACGACCTTGACAACTCGCAGCGAAATGGACAACACGATTCGTATTCATCTCGACGATAAAATACGAAACCCCCCTGAAGCGACCGGTCTGGACGGATCAGGCCGTCTGGACAGACCATCTGCGCGGGTCAGCACGGATCCGAATAAGAGCTCGGCTGAGTGCCGAGTCCGAGCTCGTGTCCGCATCACTCACTTGAGATGCGACTCGTAGAACGCGAGAATCTGAGTGGGATAGATTCATCAGCAGGTCATAGCAGCCGGAAGCCGAAGGTTCAAGCCGGTCTTGTCGTACCTTCTGAGGACACCTCTTGTACGCGACATCCGTTTTGACCCCTACCCTCTCCCCCGTCTTCCTGTTTGTACCGCACCGTCAATGCTCATTCCAAATCCGACTCGCAAGCCGTGTCGTCGTGCATCGCACGCCGCGAGCCGAAACGCATCAGCCACACACTCACATTGTGAGATAGATCGAGAGACTGCCGTCAGCCACGCGCTCCATCGAGTCCACGTTGTCCACCAGATCCTCCCAGTCGTCCACATCCATAAACTTGTCGACTGGATCCACGTGCGTCTCGGCGTAAGACAGCTCGATCGCATCGTCATCGTCATCGACGGGGATGGCTTTGCGCCGCGACGCTCCCGCACCGGCACCAGAACCGTTGGCCTGGCCCATACGGGCAGCCTTGCGGGATGAAGACGGAGCAGCAGAATCGCGACCGCGTTTTTCCTTGACGAGGTCGGGCTTGGGCTGTTTGGACCAGTACGCGTGCAATAGCTCTTGGGCGTGTTCCCTGCCCAACCTTTCAGCACGGGTCGAGGATAAAGACAATCACGACACGGCGCGCTTACACGTTCTCTTCAGGTTCCCACGTGTTGTGTTCCGGTCCGTATCCCTTCCACGAGACGAGATCTGCACGTGAGCTCCGACTCTATGATTACGCTCGATAAAGCAACGTACAGACGAACTTCCCGGCCTGCATACGGCAAATCAGCATCCGGCTCCACGCGCAATCGAACCGATACCGGTCTGGCGGCAGATAAAGTGACACGACTCACCGGCTTGCCAACCCTGTGATCAACGATCAGCTCCACCTCGTACTCATCTTCCGCACCTTCCTCCGCGTCTTCATCTGACACCTCTGGCTCGCCTTCCGGCCCCCTCCCTTCCGCCTGCGCCTCCTCGCCGTCCACCGTAATCATAACATCCGGTTCTGTCTCGGGCTCCTTTGAGGGCATCAATCCTGCTTCGTTTGCGCCCGCGTCCGCGTCCAGTTGCGTGTCGACCTCCCCTTGCCCTTGCTCTTGCAGTTGCACTTGCTCCGCTTCCTGCCGCTCCGACGCTCCGGGCAGAGCCGTTGACCTCGGCTTGGAAGGTGATCCGCCGGGGATGAAGCGCGAGAGTGTCGACAGCAGGCCGCGGTGCGGGGTGGTGGGTGTGTCTGGCAGCTTGACGAGGTCCCGGGGGACTGACACGTACGTAAAACAAGCGACAATGTAAGAGGATGTTCAGATGTCCGGAGAGGTTAGCATGTTGTTGATATACGGGATCGACGGCCGACGCGTGGTACTGTAGTATCGGGAAATATTCAACTAGGTCACATTATCTGCATTTTATCCCAAATGTTTACACAAGAGTTGAGAGTCGCCGTCATCACCGGCCCCGCCGACCCCAGCCATTGTCACGCTGACCATTCCGGAATCTGTCGGGGGAGCGGTCCCTCTGGTTCCGTTGCGGGGGCGGGGGCGGGGGCGGGGCGGGCGAGCTTGAGCTTCCCAGTGGTTCGCACGCGGCGGGGGCGGGGGCATGGGGTGTCCGGGATACGGTGCGGGTGGAGGTGGGTTATACGCGTTGTATCCCTGAGGAGGGTACGGCGGGGCTTCGAGGTATGGAGGCGTCGCGCCGAATACAGGCGCAGGCGCAGGCGCAGGCGGGGGGTTCGCGAGGAGGCTCTGGATCGCACTGGGGTTGAGACTCGCCATGAGCGCTTGGAGCTGGTCGTTGGGTAAATTCGGGATGGAAGCGGCTGGAGGAGCTGCGGGCAAGGGGTGTCCCACTCCCACTCCGATCGTCGAAGTTGGCACCGGCATCGGCGTCGGAGTCGGCTCGGCGCTCTCGCGATTGGCAATGAACACGCCGAGAAAGACGGACCTGGGCCGATTCTCTTCCAGTGCGAATCCATCGAAGAGCGAGGTGAAATCTGGGATCGGGTCGGAAGGTCGGAGGGGCACGAGGTAGAGCTCCTTTGCGGCGTACCGAGGCGGCTTGCCGGTCCCGTAAGGGTGATAAATCGCGTGCCGGTCTCTGCTGACGTGATACTCGATGATGTTCTCCCACGCCTTGATCTCTTCCTCGGCGGCCTGTGGATCGAGCATGAAGCAGACGACAAACACCTCGCGCGAAGTGTTGAGCCGGCTGTCGGCGATGTATTTAAGCGAAGTCTTTGTCGGGACGCGGCCGGAGAGCGCGATAGTCGAGTGTGGGAGGAGGAGGGACCAGGAAGAGTTGGGAGACGGTTTCACGTCGGAGATGAGCCGGGCTACGGCTGGAGGGGTGGCCGATGAGGTAGCTGCGGGGTTGATGATCTGCCGTCAGCAACGAAAGGACTCTGCTCACTCACCCCTCCAGACCAGACCGGCTGTGCCTCGGTTACCACTTCTGGTTCGTCCACGACCATGTCCTCGTCCTCATCTGCCTCGGGCTCGGGGACAATGTCGCTCAGATCCAACGCCTGGTCCTGGTCGTACGAGACCGGCTCGTCGTCTTTCAACTCGTCGCCTCCCCCTCCCCATGCCGACGTCAGAGCCACCGTCGTTCTGCTCGGTGACAAGACCTCGGACTCGCGCCGCGGCGTCGCCGAGAACGTGCTCCTCTGGGTCTGCATCGGCGACTGCATGGCTCGCGGCGACTCGGGTTTCTCGTGCACTGGTGCCCCGACCGACTCCCTCCTCGTCTTCTCCTCCTCCTTCTCCCTCTCCCTCTCCTCGGCCAGCCTCCGCTCCCTCTCCCTCGCAGCCTCTTCCTGCCGCGCCAACAACCTCAGCTCGGTTTCATGCACATCCTCGACCTTTTCAAACCCGTCCCGACCCAGCCGTATCGCCGCGGTGTCCTCCTTGCCTCGCACGGTCTGCTGCAGGCTCGCCCGCCTGGCCTGTTCCAGCTCCTCGTGGCGTCCCTGCGATGCGAGGTCCGCCGAACCGAGCACGGCGACCTGGGAAGGGAGGAGGTCTCGCGAGATGATCTGTTCTCGAATGTCGGTGCGGAGTGTTGGGTTCAGGGAGGAGGTTAGGAGGTTGAGTTGGGTTCTGAGCATCAGCAAAATTCCAGGAAGCCACTCACTTGTATCGCGGGCCCGCAACGTCCTTTCCATCTTTGGTCTCCTTGAATGCCAGCCACAACCCGCTCTCCAGTTCCGCGACGTAGGTCCGGACATCGTCCTCGCTGAGGTCCACCAATAACGCCTTGATCACCGCGGGCAGCTTGTCGAGGGCAAATTGTCTTGGCCCAGGAAGCGCCGCGGCGGTCTTTGTCTTGATGGTGGCCGACTGCTTTCTCGGTGCGGCATCAGGCTTTTCCACAGCGACGGAGATCGACGGCAACCTGGGTTTCTTTGCTTTCGTCACTCCACCCGCTTCCGCTTCCCTTCGCTGGCGTTTCGGCGGAGATGCGGACCGGTCCGAAGCATGAGACGACGCGTCCGAGGCGGACGCTTCTGACTCTCTCTCGATGTGATTGTCGCCTGAATCGGACTGCTCGACGGGTTGAGACTCGCGCTGCGGTGGTCAGCCGCGGTCATGGATGTGACGCACCTTTGTCCGTCGCTTCTTTGTCGGAGGTAGGCCGGGCGGTGGTGAGGGTGAACGAAACGTGGTGATGTCGAACACGTCTGGTGGATCAGCTTGGCTTGACTTTTTTTTTTTTTGGGGGGGGGGGGGGGGGGGGGTTCTTCACACTGCAGCACTGCGTCACTGCGGCACTGTGACACTGCAACAGCGAAGCGGAAAAGAGGGGAGGAGGAATCTGCAACAGTATGGGACGTGGACATGTGGATGTATATAGGCTCTCCAGTCGTACCGCCGACACGCCGCAGATGCGACAGAGTCTCGGAAACGTCTTGTTAAACGCTTCGTCACCGTGTGCAGACGCCGACTGGAAGTCACAGTGACGGTACGGTACGAGTGACACAGCGTTGCCGGTACGCCGACGCCGAGGGCAAGCACAAGCAGCGGTACTGCTCGCATACGACCATACGGGAAGACTACATATGCGAATCCCATCGAGACGGTACGACGCGATCCGTGATCCATACATCGAAACCGCAGCCGCATCAGTAATCTCGAGCCGGACTCACTCGTGGATTTCTCCCCTGTGGTCTCCTCGCAGTTGGGGCAGATGTACTTGTCTGTGGAAAACCTGTGTCAGCGTGTCGCCTTGTCAACATAGGGGATGGACGAACGGATCCGCTCCGCCTCGTCCTCTTCCAATCCGACGCAGGAGAAGTGAAACCTGCACAGAGGACGTCAGCGCGGGGATGATCACGGATAAGCAGGATGCCTCACCAGTCATTACACTCTCCACATTCTATCATTGGCCCGTCCGCCTCGCTCGACCTGCAAATACACCACACCTCTTCTTTCCCTTTTCCCTTTCCCTTGCCTCTGGCTTTGGCGTTGGCTTTGCCCTTGCCCTGGCTCTTGCCGGCCTTCCCTTTACTCTTCGTGCCATTCTGCTCGGTACCCTCTCCCTCTCCCGCGTGAGCGAGAGGGTCCGCACCGGTCCCGGTCTCGCTCTGGCTCTGTGTTTGCATCTGCGCCGCCTTGGCGCGGGCGATGAGTCGGTTAGTATCCTCCGACTCGATTGCGCGCTGCGACTTGACGCGGGTACGGGTTGAGGTCCGGGATGTCATGGTGGGTTGGGACGGACCAGCAGAGTCGGCTGGGTCGGCTGGGTCGGCCATGATGCTGGATGGGTCTCGCCGGGATGGGAGAGCAAGAAGCGGGATGATGAGGAGGATGCAGTTGGACAAGGAAGGAGTGGAAAACGGAATAGGTCAGGCGACCGTCACTACTACCCGTGTTGTGAGACGGCACAAAAATTGCCACGTCAATGTGTCACTTTGATCCGCACGGCCCAGGCACGTAGTTCCATCTGATCCCGCTGAGAGCTCTTCGGTGTTCACCGGTTCAGGCACACCGGCGAGCGAAAGAGTGATGAACGTGCAACGATATCTCCAGCACTCTGATCTGCCCGGTCTCCACCTCTCCAGCGCCTTCCAGAGCTGCGTCACGAGCAGCGCACAGCGGAGCAGCGCAGCGTGGACTTGACGGCTGCGAAGGAATCGGGGTGAGGCAGGAGGCGAACAAGGACAATGAGCCTAGACTCTGTGGCGGTTGGTGCTGAGTCCCTTGCCCGAGTCCTCTCTGTCCCTTTCCCTCAATCTCGCTCTGTGTCCCGTCTCCGTCTCCACCGTGGCGCCGTCCATGGCTTCGGAGGATCCTATGTAGAACAGGGTCCGGAGCGCAGCAGAGCTCTGGGCGGGAAAGAGGAGAGGCGGGCGCAGACTCGTTCACAACCCGGATCTCGCTGCCAAGATGGCGTCAGCGTCATATCCTGAAAATACACTGTACGAAATCTACGAAATCTACGAATCACTGTCCTGCATGGTGCCTGAGACGACAAACCTCCTCGCACGTTTATCTCGCGACCAATCTGCAATTGATCATTGGACGATAACCCAGGTCGACGGTATCGGGGACAGGTCAATGACTCTTCGGGAGGGTCCCGAAGGTACTGTATCAGTCAACCGGAGAATCCACTTTCTCAGCCGTTCAAAAGACAGACACCGAGAGGCCGACCAAGAGAAATGTTCACTCACCCACCCCACACTTGCTCCCCGTCATGCTCGTCGTCGCAGCGCTTCTCGGCGCTCTCGGCGTCGCTGCCGCTGTGAGTCACCGAGTGACGTCCCCCACTCCGCTCTCCGCTCTCAGCATGCCTGACACGCTCTAGCCCATCAACCAGGCCAACTTCACCTACGTCCATGTGCCCGGCACTGTCCCCCTCAACGGGCTGGAGCCGCTCCAGCAGCGTCTCTCCTATGTCAACTCGACGGCCATGTTCGTCTCGTGGAACACCTACGCCAGCCTCAACAGCTCGGAGGCCACCGTCGTCTACGGCACCGACCCATTCAACCTCAAGTACACGGCCCACGCCGAGTCCTTGACCTACAACACCTCCAGGACGTGAGTGACCGGAATGGTCGGCCCCCTGCGGCTGTCTGTCCCCACGCTCGGCGGAACACTGGCGCGTGGCGCTGACGACACGACACTTTACACAGGTGGAACCACCACGCTCTACTCACCGAGCTCAAGCCGAAGACCGACTACTGGTACCGTGTCGCCTACGTGAGTCGCCTCACACCAGTTCGGGCTGACGCCAGACCAACTGCTACGCATGCACCAACATCCCCACTTACAAGTTCACCACGGCTCGCGCACCCGGCGACGAGTCCCCCTACGTGAGTCAAGTCGAGCCGAGTCGCATCGAGTCGACTCGAGTCAAGTCCGGAAAAGAGTAGAAGCCACGCGCTGAAACCGGAACCAGTCCGTAGCCGTCGTGATCGATCTCGGAACCATGGGCGCCGACGGTCTGTCCGACCATTACGGGCCGTACATCACCGGCAGCCACCACATCCCGTGGAAGAAGGACGAGAGCAACACCATCCAGAGCATGATCCAGAACCTGGAGTGAGTGAATATGTCGTTCTTCGTCCGACGCTGACCGACACAGCACCTATGATGCCGTTCTGCACCCGGGAGACATTGCCTACTCCGACTACTTTGTGAGTGCTCCCAGTTCTAGTCCGCTGACCGGCAGATCAAGCAGTCCGTCCAGGGATACTTTGGTACCAGCAACGCCTCGGTCATCGTCAACAAGACGGCCGTGGCCGAGGGTTACGAGGTGGGTTTTACGTACTGCTCTCCTGTTTCTGCGCCTCTCCTGCCTCTCAATCGCCTCACTGATCATTTGCGCCCAGATCCTCCTCGAGGAGTTCTACGACCAGATGCAGCCCATCACCGCCGTCAAGCCCTACATGGTCACCGCGGGCAACCACGAGGCCAACTGCGACAACGGCGGGACGTCCGACAGCCGCAACAACATCACGTACGGTCTCGACATCTGTATGCCGGGCCAATACAACTTCACCGGGGTGAGCGAGTCGTCCTCCCTAATACTACAGGGATACTCGGCTATTTGTGCCTGTCGCTGATCCCCAAACCCAGTTTATCAACCACTGGCGCATGCCCGGGAACCCCACCGAGGCCAACCGCAACTTCTGGTATTCGTACGACGACGGGATGGTCCACGTCGTGTTCTTCGACACGGAGACCGACCTCGGAGGGAACTTTACCGGTCCGGACGAGCCGGGAGGTTTCTACGGCGAGGACTCGGGCCCGTTCGGGACGTACAAGAACGAGCAGATCGAGTGGGTCACATAACTCACAATTTGTGGATGCGTGCTGAATCGATGTCAGTTGGCTCAAGAAGGACCTCGCAGCAGTCGACAGGAAGAAGACCCCCTGGGTCATCGCCATGGGTCACCGCCCGTGGTATGTCTCCGGCACAAACGTCTCGTCCACCGTCTGCCTCGAATGCCAGCAGGCGTTCGAGCCGATCTTTGTCGAGTACGGCGTCGACCTCATCATGCAGGGACACGTGCATGCTTACCAGCGCAACAAGCCGATGGCGAACTGTGGGTGTGGTCGCCTCCACTCCACTTCCATACAATCTCCGTTTCCATTTCCTCTCCTCCGCTCTCATCTCGGCCCCTCTCCGTTTGAATCTCCTCTCCGTTTCCGTCCCCTCTCTCCTACTCTCCTCTCCTCTGCTCTTCTCTCCTCTACCCTCCTCTCATCCACCCTCCTCTCCTCTCCTCTTCTCTGCCTTTCCTCTACCCTCCTCTACTCTCCTCTCCTCTACCCTCCTCTCCTCTACCCTCCTCTACCCTCCTCTCCTCTACTCTCCGCTATCCTCCTCTCCTCTCCTCTCCTCTTCTCTACTCTCCTCTCCTCTACCCATCTCTACTCTCCTCTCATCTACCCTCCTCTCCTCTGCCCTCCTCTACCCTCCTCTCCTCTACCCTCCTCTACCGTCCCCTCCTCTATCGTCCCCTCCTCTCCGTCCCTCTCCTCTGCCCTCCTGCCCCTGGACTCGTTCCCAAGCCACCCGCCACTCTCGCTGACCCACACAGACTACGTCGACCCCAACGGCCTCAACAATCCCTCCTCCCCTCTGACCATCCTCAACGGTGCTGGAGGGCACTACGACGGTCTAGACACCCTTCTCAACGCCACGCAGTGGTCGGCATACCAAAATGATCAATTATACGGCTGGTCCCGCATCACTTTCCATAATAGGACGCACATGACGCATCAGTTCATCGCGTCGGGTAACTCGACGGTGATTGACGAGGTGACGTTGTACAAGGAGCACAAGTAGGGGCCGCGGGGTTCGGCACCCGGGACTGGGGCCGGGCCGGGGTGGTGATGAGGAAGTCAACAGCGAGACGGAGAAGCTGAAAATGGGCGTTGAGTCCTAGAAGAGACAGTGGATAGATTTTATAATGTGCCGCTGGGCAACATGTCACGCTCTTTACATGGCGACCACACTGGAGAAATATCGGAGTCACATTCCACTCGGCACACTAGTGACTGCCTAAGAAGAATTGTCCCGGATCCCGCGATGGGGGTGGGGGGTGGGGGGGGGGGGGGGGGGGGTTGCAACAACTTCTCGTATTATACTTGTACGATACATACGAGCAAGTACTCGTACTGTTCGACCATGACCCGCCGCCACCGACATGTTGCCACCGGCCTTGTGCCTCGTCACCAGCGGCGACCTCCGCCTCGCCGATGTTTTGAGCCGAAGCGAAGCGAGTGCACCCATCTCGAGCGAGCCTCTGGATCTCTTTGTTCTCGATCCAACCATACCCCGCCTTCATCACTTTCACTTCAGCCTTGCAAGCTGAGGAAGCAGGGTCTGGTGCCGTGTTGACTGATCTGCTCGATCTGTCTGGCACCATGGCAGATGCGTCCGCCGCCCTGGCCGAGACGAAGCGGCTCCTGTCCCTCGCCGCTGGAAACTCGACTTCTGAAGCCGTACGCCCGCATCCTCTTTTTTGCCGCTCACCACTTTCGCTGACCCTTCTTCTCCACCTCAGAGAAGGACGTTCCAGGAGTACCTCATCACCCTCCCCAAGTACCCTTCGTACGAGTGCAAAGCCTTCTTCGGGACCCTAGTCGCCAAGTTCTTTGCCGAGTTCGAGGATCTGCAGGATGCGACGGTGGATGCCGTCCTGGACCTTTGCGAGGACGACGAGGAGAAGGTGGGTCGGGTGACGTGGGATGGGGCTGATGAAAGACGAGAATCGTCGGGATAAAGGGGCTCGGAGCGACTGCCAAAGCGGATCGAAGATGGGTGAGGGGAAATGCAGGGGTGCTTCTCCAGTTGTTGGAGTGTCGTGAGTCCAACTCTCAATGCGAAGCCTGGCTTTCCTTTGGTACCAATTGGAGCCGCTTCTTCCCGCTGACAATTGACCCTGATTAGCCCCCAGCGAACTCCGCCACGTCAAAGACGTGCTACGCGCCCTGCTCGAAATCTCCCCCTCGGACGTCTTCTCCGTGATGATCGACGACTGCCGAGGGTCCGAGGCTGAAACCGGCGCATCGCGGCGCAACATCATCCACTACCTCCGCACCGATGCTGTCGAGCTGCGCCGAAGAGTCCTCGAGACGGGAGAGAATCTCGAGGCGGAGAAGGTGTTTCGGGACGGGTTCATGGACGTGGTCCGGAAGATGGGCAGCGAGGGAAAGATGGTATTGGAGATGCTGCTCCCCCTGTCGACCGTTTCGGGGAGGAACGCGACGATTTCCCAGGCCGGAGCATTTGTCAGAGCCATCGCAGATCTGCCGGGGGGAAGTAATGGTCCCGAGGTGGTGCACTTGTTGGACGATTTCGCCGGACGGAATCCACCAATCGACCCGAGAGATGTCCTCCCGTTCTTCGTTGTGCATGGGGGGATAACGGTGAAGCTCGCGCTGCAGCAGGATGCTGCGGCGGTCCGGATCATCGAGCGGCTGAGGCGATGGGCGGGCGAAGCGGCATCCCACGCGCAGGAGCCCGACGGGTTGCGAGAGAGGGACGTGTTGCAATTCTGCACGGCGATACTCGATGCTATCGTGAGTACCACGACCCATCACGTCGGGTCACATTTGGGCTCTCGCTGAAAGATTTAGGAACAATCGAGATCGCATCCCGCAACGGCCAACTCGGTCATCTTCGAATCACTCTTCTACGCAATGTACAAACTCAACTCGGCAGTAAGTCCAATTGAAGTGCACGAGCAGTCTCGAACCCCCCGCTCACGTCCCAGCGTGATTGTGACTGCCGCCGCGAGCTTGCTCAGACCAAACGCCGAGCGATCCAGGATATTGCGCGCTCAGCATCCGCGGCGGAACGCCGGGTTGAACGGGGGTCGAAAGAGTCTCGCTCGCTCAGAAACGTACGGGATATGGCGGAGGTATGTCCATGTCCAGTCTCCAATAGTTCAATTGTCAAAGTCTGTAGCCAATGTTGATCGGACAGACCCTCGCGGTTGATAGGGCGCGTTTCGAACGGATCATCCCGTCTTGGGAGACGGCGACTGCTTCTGCGTCTGTCAACCAGGCCCGACCCATTCCGACCGGACCGAGAGAAGGTCAGGCGAGAACGGACGGCCGGGGAATCATGCCCAACGCGCCGCGTGGACCCCGATCCGGTCCCGACTCGGCATCTCGACATGGCTCATCTACTAGTCCCTCTCCGAGGCCTGGCTCCTCGACTGGGGCAACACTGACCAACATCCCCTCGGGCCCGCGAGGGGTCCCTCGGGCTCCGCGGGCTGCATCTCCCGCTCCAAAAGCTTCAACGTCGTTCCCAACTCCAGCCTCGACTGCTCCAGCTCCGGCATCTGCATCCAAATCCTCCCCACAACCTCCGCGTTACGGTGTCTCACCTCATGCACCTCCAGCCTCAGGCTCGGCGCCAGCGAGGCGAGAACCAATCAGGCCAGCTGAGGTGCCAACGCCTGCATCATCCGCGCCTACCGCACTGACCGCATCGACTGCACCGACCCCACCGACTGTGCCTCAGGCTTCCTCGGCTCTCCGCGGCGTGGAACTCCTCGGTCCCCCGTCGCATCCCTCGGCAGGCCCGTCTAGCCAACGCGGTGTCGAGCTCCTCGGACCGCCACCTGCCCAGAACGGTGTTGGCTCCTCGCCGAAAGCGCATGTTCCCGTCAAACCTTCAACCCCCTCTATCGGCCCCGCTGGATCAGTCATAAGGGGTGCAGCTCGAGCAGGAGACCGAGATCGCACAACACCTCAAGGTCTCCAAGGTTCCCGGGTCGAGCTACTCCCACAGACTGTCCCCTCACCCGCTCCACAGTCTCGCAACGTCAACATCCTGGCGAGCAACTCGCCCTTACCCTCGTCGGCCTCTGTCCCTTCCGCTTCCGCTGCCCCGCAATCACTCCTCGAACGACTAGGGAAAGTCGCACCGGCACCGGCACCTGCAATTGCATCCGCGTCCGCGACCCCATCGATATCCGCCAAGCGACCTCGGGAGGGGGACGAGCGGGAGGATCGTGCCGCTTACCCCTCACCGAATCTCAGACCCTCTACGCCGAGCCTCCTCAGTCGACTTGGAGGGAGGGATGAGCGCGACTCCAAGCGACCCAAAGACGACATCGGGCAGGACACGCCGCTGCGATCTTCGCTCAAAGATCGGCTGAACGGTGCAGGCAGAGTGGAATCAGCATCAGCATCGCCTCGATCTGGAAGAGACACGCCAGGCAAAGGTATGGAGGCGGCGGCCGTGCGGAATGTCTCGGTGCAAGGGATCAGTATCAAGAGCCGATCGACAACGTCTTTGTCACAGCCCCAAGTGCCGCCGGAGCCGCAGGTATCCCCGACGTCGCAGGATGACCGGGGGTTGTCCATCAAGAATCGTTCGCAGGCCCAAGCGCTGGGTTCGGGGCCGATGCCGTCACCGCACGCTCGGCCAGATAAACGCGGACTGAGCATCCTCAACCGCGCGAAAGGGGCCGGAACGTCGAAAGGCGGCGACGAGCCCGTGGAGGGAGTCTATACGAGGAGAGGAAGAGGTTTCCAGAAGCAGGCGGAAGGGGACGTGATGATGTGGGATCTGTCAGCTCCGGCTGCGAAAGCTGCGAGAGAGCAGTCCGAGCAGGCGCCGAGGGTATCGGTTGAGCGGTCAAATCCTAACGGAGCTCAAGGGAGAGGCTTGGCGGGCAGATTAGGGGACGCATAGGCGCGAACGGCAGATGAACGGGTTGCGAGGTTTAGGGTGCTGGAGGGGTTTAGGGTGATAGTTGGTGGATCGAGTGCTAGCGACCCATGTACGTATCATCAGCAGCATCGACGTACAGCACGAGCTCCACGAGCTTGCTCTATGCATGACAGCACTGCCGCCTTGTCAAGCCAAGGTGACCGCTTGAATGCCGCGCTGCCGGGGTTGCTTGGCTGAACTCGTAGAAGTCATGCGGTGCGGCGGAAGTGTTCTGTGCACTCCTAGCGAGCAACAGCTCCCTCTGGGCCGATTGTTCCTACTTGAGATTTCACAGCATTCGCTCACGAGCACATGTTGCCTGTACGGGTTTGGTTCGATGTGGACACAGGAAAGGTCAAATCAAATCACAACGAAAGAAGTGGCATGACTGGCCGGCCATATGGGACGATTCTATAATCCCTACCATGCAATGTAAATGTACGAGGAAAAGTTCATGTTGAGGCGGTCTGAGCGGAGAGAGGACTTGCGCCCTGATTTGGACCAACGCAAGGATGGGCGTGGCAATTGGCAGATGACGCCAGCGCGCCCTACGCCTTGCCCTCAGCAGAGGCCTTGACGGCGCGGGCCTTCTCCACGCGAGCCTGGTTGGTCTTTGCGATGGCGTAGACCACGCCGGCAAACCCGCCGACGGCGATGGCGGAGACGTTGCCGAGGTTGGCGGGGTCACCGAAGAAGAGAAGACCAGACGCGGCGACGGGGAGCCTGAGGGACATGGAATCAGCAATGTGACACGGTTGAGAATATGAATCGCTCCGCCGAAGCGACGCCCCGTTGGAGCGTGATGGACATGTGACACATTCACTCACTTGTTGAGCGCGCCGACCATCGAGTAGGTGGTGGAGCCGCAGGTACGGACACACCACGCAGTCGAGTAAGAGATGAAGACCGCGACGGCTCCCGAAAAGGCGATAGCCGTGAGGAGGAAGGTGCGGTTCTCCTCCGGGCTGCTCGGTCAGTACGGATACCGCACGGCACCTAGGGCTCGGAGTCTCACTTACAAGTTGCGCGAGAGACTCTCGAGGGACCAATCCTCGACACCGACCGAGAAGATGAGGAGGACAGGGATGGAGAGGAGGTTGTTGTAGAACATAGAGTCCCAGTCCTTGAACCCTGTGACCTTGATACGCTTCCGCATGAAGAGGACGTAGGCCGCCGACGCAAAGCAGTTGATCAGCATCCAGAGGTATCCCCCGTTCAGCGAGCCGATGACAGAGGTCGGAAGGGGCACGTCGGCGCCAGAAGTCGGGTCGAGCACGGCAACGCCAGCGGACAGGTTGGCGAGGGTTGTCGAGATGTCAGACCACGCGGCGATGACGGATGAGCCGACCATGAGGCCGAACGACGCGAGGGTGAGACCGGTGACGGAACCGCCGAACCTGTCGAAGAGGTCAGAGGGATCCGAGGCACCCGCATAAGCAGAGACACTTTACGCACCAGAGAACCTCGCCATAAGCGATGAGGATGATCGTGAGATTCTTGAAAATGGTGTAGACGGGGATGGAGAGGAATTGCTATAAGCGTGGCGTCAACGCGGCCATACCAGGTATTGTGGGCAAAGTGGCGGGACTTTGGACTTGTCGGGTCGGGCAAAGCGGACCGAGTACTCACAAGAGACTTGGACCCGGTGTAGATCACCGCCACGAGAAGGAACGAGACGGGGAACCAAGTCTTGGCGTCGCCCATGTCAAAGTTGCGGACTGGAATATAAGCGGGATGCACCGGGAAGGTATGAAGTGGGGGACAAATCGCTCACAGGTGATCAAGCCGGTCCACTTGACGGCGAGGACGCACAGCACGCAGACAACGGACTGAATGGTGAGGACTAGGCATGACGCCGGTGAGCCTCGCCGTGATCAGGATCAAGGAAGCGCGCTCACGGAGGAAGGTCATGCTGAACTGGCGGCCCGAGACGACAAACTTGTTGACGACGGTCATCATGATGGAGGCCATGCAGTAGCTCATGATGGGCCAGACTGCGCGAGGCTATCAGCACAGGACTCTAGTCGAGTCAAGATCTCGGGGTCAACAAGTCGTCCACGTACCCGGCGAGCCCACGGGCATGCCCACCTCCTCCTTCTTGGCCCTGTCGGCCTTGACGGCCTGCTCCGACTTGAGCAGCGCGGCGTGCGACTCGGCCTCGAGCTCGGCCCTGATCCTGCCCTTCTCATCGACGAAGCGGCTGTTGAACAGCGGGGAGCCCGGCTCGGACGCGTCGGCGAGGTTGACAAACGAGCCGCGCGGGGAGAGCCCGGCAGGCGTGGACGGCCGCGACGTGGTCATGGCGCGGTGATGGTGTGTTGGTGGTGGGGGTGGGAGTGGTCGTGAGGGACGTGGAGAGGGTCAGCGGGTGCGCGAGAGAGTACTGGAGAGGGATAGGAAGATGTTGAGAATGTATGAGAAGGTGGAAGGAAGGATGACAAGGTGAAATGTATATGCACAGTGACTGACTGTAGCTGGACGTGTCTGTGTCTGTTGCTGTTGCTGTCGCGGTTCGCTGCTACAGTATGCCGAAACCGGGACGGGCTAAACGGGCCAGGCACCACACAAACAGGAAAAACACACTCCCCCACGTGGCAAATCGTCAGCCGCGTGGTCGTGGCGTCGCGTGGCGTGGCGGCATTAGGAAAGTCGGTCCACACCCAGCCATCCTGGATATTCTTCCTGGGCTATCTGCTCGAGTTCGACGCTGCCAACATCACCTTCGCATGGCGGCATCGAGTTCGTATCCAGGAACGAGCTCGGTGAACATGGACGAGTCCGGCCAATGCTTGCACTCGATGCCACCAAACGTGGAGAGATACCCCGACAGATCCCCGTCGGAAGCGAGCAGCAAACCTGTGTCCAGCACGGTCACCACTCGCGGTTCCGCCCGCTGAAGCCGGTCTCTCCAGAACCCTATGACCAGGGGGCGCACAAGAGTGGGCCGAGCTGGGAGAAATGGCAGCTATCGCAGTCGTTTCAATTCAACGTTTCAGAGTTTGCTGCGACAAACGACAGACCTGGAATCGGCTACAGGCTTGTGTGGGGCTTCGATGTAGCACATTGGCAACGTCCAGCCCACCGAGCGAGGTCTATCTACTACAGGTCGATCTCCGCATAGTCAGTAGGGTAAACTCGGCCGTCAGTGCGAAACGCAGAGCCCGCACCATCAGACAGCGCTGCTTGACGTCCTGCCTTTCTCGAGGACAAGGCGTGCAGAATACCTCGCCGGCGGCTGCTGGGCTTAGGAGACACCCGCCCCGTTCTGTACTGATGCCGTAGACTCCTTGCTGTCCTCGGAGGTCCTGTGTGGCCGCGCCATGCTCGTGTGACTGAAGCGCAGCACTTCCACTGTCTGTCTCGTTTGCTTCCGTTATCACGTGACTCGTCGGCTACCTTCGCCTGGCTGTTGTCCACTCCATGTCCAACATACCACTGCACGTCTCCTCATCTTCTCTCAGTATCATATCCCTCCCACTAGACTTATCGCCATGGTCGCCTCGAGCAGCCGTGCCGAACCGGAGACATGTGTTCTCTGTCCGTCTTCCGGTCCGCCTGTCCGACCCGCCAGTGGTGGTACGGCGCCTGTTGCAGATGGCGGCGCGCCTGAGGGCGAAGCCGCGCAACCGATCGAGCCGGAGCAGGACGAGATGGTGTGGATAGCATGTTCAAAGTGCGGGAAGTGGTACCATTCCGTGTGTGTTCTTCGTAGTGGGACAGAGTGGAGGGCCACCGTCCCGGCCGAGTTGGTCGGTAAGAACGAGGACGAGTGGGTGAACTGGACGGATAGGATGGAGAAGTGGTGAGCGGACACCGTGACGATCGCTACGAGCAGGGCTAATGGTTAGGTATTGTCGACCATGCCTTGATTGGTCTGTGAATCCGGACAATCCTCGTCCGCCTCGACATCCCATCCTCGCCACGATCAAAGCGCCCAAGAACAAAGCCCCTCCAAAGCGCCTCTCAACGGTCTCCGCAGCCGACTCGCCAACAGCCAAGAAGCCCCGGCTCGGCTCGTCCAGACCCAGCAGTGCAGCACCAGACGACAAGAACGACCAGGCGTCTTCCTCCGCGCCGTCTAGCTCCAGGCCGAAGCGGAAAGCAGCTGAGAACGCACCGGATTATTACGCTTGGAACCATGGCATCGCCGCGCCAACAACAAAGTGGTTGCAGCTGATCGCGGACCCGGCCAAGTACGGCAAAGACATCCAAGATGGCGAGTTCAAGCTGCAAGACGTGCCGTGACGTGCAGACTGACTTGGAATTAGCCGACTATCCTCACATCCCTGCTACACTCCTGTCCAAGTCGTGGCTTGATTCAGCCAGCGATCCTACGAGCTCGTTTCCCGCCGAGTTCCCACCATCGCTGTTCTACGGACCAGATCGGAAACCTCTCGTCATCACCCAAAAGGACGGCGGGTTCGAGAGCATGGGCGGGCTTCTCCCAAGCAAGAACCTCAAGGTGACAGACGTGGCGGAGCAGGCCGGTCCCAGCATGACAGTGGACGTGATCGGTGAGTCCGATCTCTTTTGTCGTAGCTGATCGGTAGACGTCGCGACGCAAAGTTCAACACAGTGGACGCTATCGCGCTGGGCAGAATATTTTGTCAAAGCCTCCGATCCAGACTACACCGGCAAGGTCTACAATGTGATCTCCCTCGAGATCACCGGTACGCCGTTGGCCAAGCGCGTGCGACCACCTCGGATCGTCCGCGAGATAGACTGGGTGGACAATTGCTGGCATTTCGCGCCAAAGGGGAAAGGCAACACCGCGAATGACGACGTGGAGCCGGAGCCCAAGCTTGAGGTGCAGACGAATGGCTCGGAGCCGCCAAGGGGGAAGGCGCCGTTGCAGTGGCCGAAAGTACAGCTGTACTGCCTGATGGGTATCAGAGGATCGTGGACTGTGAGTCGGTGTCGGTCAGACGAGCCGTTGTGGGGCGGTACCGACGACGCAGGACTGGCACGTCGACTTTGCGGCGAGCTCGGTGTACTATACCATACATACCGGCGCCAAAGAATTCTACTTCATCGAGCCGACGGAGCGGAATCTCAAAGCGTATGGGGATTGTAAGTCGCGCTATCCTCACGGAGCTGATGGAAGGGTCGGGGTCCGCCGAGAGTCAGCAGAATGTGTGGTTGGGGGACATGGTAGAGGGAGGTGTGAAGCGGGTCCGCCTGGAAGCAGGTGATACAATGTGAGTGGGGTGCCCAAGTCGTAGCTGACGATCAGGATCATCCCAGCGGGTTACATCCATGCGGTGGTGAGTACCCGTCCCCTTCCCTGTGACGATGGCGCGGCTGATCGACGCAGTACACCCCGCAAAACTCGATCGTGTTTGGAGGCAATTTCGTCCACAATTACAGCATCCACACTCGTACGTGAGCGCATTTGTGCGTCTGCGTGTGCGTCTTGTTGATCCGCAGAACTCCGCCTTCGCCAGATCGAAATCGACACAAAGGTCCCCCAACGCTTCCGCTTTCCGCTGTTTGACAAGTGAGTCGTTTACCAAATGCGCGCTGAAATCAGGTTGTGCTGGTACGTCGCGGACAAGCATTGCGCCGAGCTACGGGCACTTCGATCGTACCGTCCGAGGTCCACCAAGGTCGCTGCCAAGCCTCCGGCCGAGGTGGTCCTCCGCGGCCTCATCGACCTGGCACAGTTCTTACAGTCCCAAGTGAGCATCATGGAGGACGAAGACGCCGAGGATAAGCGGAGAAAGCTTGTGTTTGATCGGATACCCGGGGAAACGGTTCGGGACCCCGCAGGACTCGCTAGAGAGCTGCTATGGCGAGCGAGTCGGGAACTGCACCTGCCCGAGGGAGAGGTGCACGACGTCCGGGAAATTCAGCCGGTGAATGGGGTGAAAGGCAAGGGAAAGGCCGCCGCGCCAAGGAGGGATATCAAGTTGGACAAGCGAATGGTATCGCCTTATTCCCGAAAAACGGACTTTGATCCGCCGTGAGTACTCGGACTCGACTCTGAGACAGGTCGTCGAATCGTACTCACGAAAGCAGCGCTTGGGACCAGCGAGATCTCCCGACGGAGCGTGTGAGCAGTACAGTCGAACTGCGACGCCCCGCGTTGCCCGGACGGCCCGCGGAGGATGTCATGGGGCCAGGAGCGGAGAAGGCGGAGGTGGTCACAGAGGCATGCCGCCAGCAGAGGACCAGACGGCGGTTCCTGGGTGACGGGACGGCCATACTGGAAGAGCAGGAGGTGGTCTTTACGGAGCGTAAGACGACTTGGCCGCCGGCACCGCTCAAAAGCGAGGTTCAGGTCAAGGATGAGGCGCGGGACACGGTGCAGGACGCAGCTCCGGAGGTCGAGGGGACCGCTCAGAACAAGGAAGAAGCGGTGCATGTGGATGTCACGGGCGCATCTGCTCCTGTCGTCATCGCCGTCTAGGCTCAAACCGCGGTTGGATGTGCTTGTTACGATTATCCATATGCATTCACGACCTCTCGACGTGAGCTTGAGACTCTTGTGACTTTATGTACAGCGGGAGTAAATTGAATTACAACCGGACGCGACTGATCTTGAGCGGGTCAAAACATCACTGGACCTGTTGCCTGTTATTCTGATTTAGTCTTCTTTTCGACGGTGTTCACCTGGCTCTTCCGCATCAAGCACCTGCACCTGCAACTCGTGTCACGATGGCCTCGCCAAGCACACCACCACGCCCAATACCCCGTGTGGACTTCACGACCCACCGTTCCGTCCCGCTGACTCCGCTCCGCCGTTTTGTGCCGACGCGGATCAAGCCCGCTCAAGTCGACTTCAGCAAGATCGCCAAGACCCCGCGCAAGAAGCTTGCGGAACTACGTCTGGTCGAGCATCCGGCACATGACGCATTACCGACGGAAGAACACAGTGCAGAGGACGACGATGCTATTGCGGAGATTGAGCAGCGAGAGGGAAGGCAGGAGGAGCATGTTGAGTTGGAAGCTCAACAGCCGGAACTGGGGGACGATGATGCGGTAGAGCTGGCTCTGGTCTTGTACGTGCGGCGACATTCACTATCTGTGCATGTCTATCGGTATGACTGGGTCAGGCTGAGTGCTGACTGCGGTAGGGACGACTTGCAACTCAGTGACGACGATCCGCTACCATCTCCCATATCTCACGCCGCGTCACCCCTCTCCAACTCGCCAGTTTTCAGACCAGCCTCCCCTCACTCCCCTATACCACTCACACCCAGCCCTCAGCGAGCGGCCCTCGTGGCAAGCGATGATGATGATGAGGACGAGATCCACTGGCAACCTTCCCGTAGACCCGCTCGTACGCCCCGCCGGCTCGTCCTGTCCGATTCAGAATCGGAACTCGAACCCCGCCCATCTGCTGGCCCCTCACGCCTCCGCCAATTCATCATCGACCTCACCGCGTCAGATGACGAGGAACCGGCGCCCATCGCACTCGCACTCGACTCCGCGGATCATGATGTCGATGATGACGCGCTGCTTGAGATGGGGGATCAGGACTTTCTCGAAAAGTACTACGACGACAGTCTAGGATCGCTCCGCGATTTCATCGTGGACGACGACGGGAACGATGATGACGAGGGGCGAAGTGGAGTTGGGGAGCACAAGGCCGAAGAGTCCGAAAGCGACGACCTTGACGACCTCGACGACGATGGACACATCCTCCACTTCTCACCTCCACCGCGAAAGCTCGCGCTCCCCGACCTATCCGCTCTCACTCTGGAGGCTGATTCTCCTCCGCATTCTCCTGCCCGGCGCAACATTCCCAAAAGCACGAGCAAGAGATTCCGAAAGGAGTGGGAGCAAGACCGAGTGCGGATCGCGCAGGAGGTGTTTGATGATCTTGACAAACGCGTTTTTGAGCGGAAACTCGGGAGTTACGGAGCGGGGGCGACTATTGAGTGGAGTAAGAGGCTGTTGACCACCGCGGGCACGGCGACGCAGATGAAGTGAGTGAATCAAGTAGCTCGAGTCGTTCCAGCGAGGTGAATCCGACTCATCGACCTAGGTCGAGGCAGCCGGATGGAACATCCCAGCTCACCGCCAAGATCACACTGTCAAGCAAGGTCTGTACAGGAAAAGGTACGTCTCCCTTCGAAAAGCTGTCTTCGAACTTCGCGTCGCGCTCACTCGGCGTAGAGCAGATCCTCAGCACAGTCGCGCACGAGATGTGCCATCGTGAGTCCGCTGCCTACGTCTCTGAGGGGCGCTGACCACGAATCCGCATAGTCGCCTCGTGGATCATCAGTAACGAGCGGAAGAACCCTCATGGCAAAGTGTTCAAGAGCTGGGGGAGGAAGGTCATGCGGGCGAGGAGCGACATCGAGGTCACTGTGGGTCATTCTTAACCCTGGCGAAGTCCTGGTAGTCCGACTGACCGCTCAGACCAAGCATGACTACGTGATTGAATACAAGTTCAAGTGGCGTTGCGTGAGCGAGCGTTGCGGCAAGATGTGAGCGGTGTCGTCGCTAGCCGTGGAAGCAGGACAGCTGATGGGTGATGTCGCGCGACAGTTACCAGCGACATTCAAAATGTGAGTTTTCAGCCTGTCGGTTAAACACCACGCTGTCTCTCCCTAATTCCCACCCAGCGATCGACGTCAGCAAGCAGGTCTGCGGGCGATGTCGTGGACGTCTCGAGCCCATGTTCGAGACGAGGGAGAACGCTTTCCAGAGTGGGTTGTCCGCGTCCCGCACCATAATATCACGGATGCAGTTCTGACCGACGTAGCATACCTCAAGCAGAACATGTCCCTCGCCAAGTCGGCCCTCCCCGGTGCGACCCATGGCGACGTCATGCGCGCACTCTCGCGACAGTGGACCGCAAACGGGCCTGAGGCGGACCACCAAGCATACTGGCGTTCCGCTGCGACCGCTTCCACCGCGAAATCGTGATGACAAACCCACAAACCATCTTCCGACCTATGCATCTGCTACAGCTAGTATCTCCAAGATGATCTCCCTTGCCTTCTTCGCATCCGCACGACCCTGACTCCGCTTCATCACCTCGCCCACCAGCCTCATCGCGACCTTTTGATTCCCCTTGCGGATCGCATCCGCCTCCTTTGGCAGAGCTGCGATGGCCGCCTCGCACGTCCCTCGGAGGTCGTCGGACGACACCGGCGTGAGGCCGAGAGTCTCCAAGACCCGCGACAGCGGACCGTCAATGGCGCCGGCTTCGTCGGGGGACAGAGACACCGCATGACGAATGATGGCCTTTCCGGTGGTACCTGATCTCAGTGCTATTCCCAGTGATTCAACTCACCTGTGATCGTCCCGTTCTCCACCGACTGCACCAGCTCCCTCATCAGCCCCGAGGGGACAACACGCGGATCCCACTCGCGCCCGACCTTGCCGAGTTGTCCCAGCAACTCATGCGCGATCCTGCCATCAGCATGCGTCGTAAATTGAGACCTACCAATTCGAGGCCTTCTTCCCAATCTGCTCGTCGCCCTGCACCACTTGCTCAAAGTAGGCCACGCCCTTGCCCTCGTATTCATCCAACGCGACAAGCGTCTCTACATCCCGCTTGACGAGGCCGAACTCGGCGGTGAGCCGCTCCACCGTGTCCCAGGGCATCTCCGGGATCTGCGATCGGAGTGTATCCAGATACGCCTGCGATTCATCAGCCACCTGATAAGCTCGATAAGATAGACGCAATCCAGTGAAAATAAGCCGCTAGCTCACCGGATCAATGACCATTGCGGGAAGGTTGGCATCCGGCATGTACCGATAATCCTCTGCCTCCTCTTTTGATCTCAGCGCATACGTCTCGCCAGTCGACTCGTCGAGCTGCCTCGTCTCCTGCCGCAGCGGTTCCGGACTGGTCTCGTAGTGCGCAATGTGCCGTCGTCGTTCCGCCTCTGGCGCACAATCAGCTCTCAGCCCTCAACCCTCAGCTCGCATCCCCGAGAAACCCCCGCATCGACCGTGACCCTCGCGATGACTCACCGATAGCCTGTTGGAGGAACCGAACCGAATTGAGATTCTTGACCTCGCACCTGGTTCCAAAGGCCGTACCGGGCCGATGGACCGAGACGTTGGCGTCGACTCGGAGATTACCTTTCTCCATATCCCCATCGCCCGACCCAACCCGTCGGAGAAGACCCTGCAGCTTGCGGACGAACGCGCCGGCCTCTTCGGGTGATCTGTCGTGTCATATCAGCCCGCCGCGTTTGGATCGTGGAGTTGAGCCGACCTCATGTCTGGCCTAGTGACGATTTCCATGAGACCCGTTCCCGCCCGATTGAGATCGACGAGCACGTCGGATGCGATTGTCTGGCTTTTCGCCGTGTCCTGCCATTGCCCTCAGCATGATGGTGACAAGGGCGGAGAACCTACTAACCTGCTCGACCTGAAGCTGAATAATGCCCACGTCGAAGTTCCGCGTACTTCCGTTCTCTCCTTGTCGTATCCGTAATCTCCCGTTATTAGCCAGAGGATCTATTCGCGTCAACGCGTCAGCGCGCCGGCGGATAATTGGCAGCAGCTCGGACAGTGTCAGGGCGTAGGATGAAGTGTCGACCCACTGTAGTGCTGTGTGATCTGGTATGAAGAAGGGATGTCGTGGTAGAAGTAATGTTTCCGATCGAACGTAGATCGGGGGTTCTGTCGCGTCAGCAAGCCCAAGCCGGGTATACCAGTCTGAGCGAGTAGATGAAATGACGGCTCACGACCTTGCAATCCAAAGCGAGCGCGGTGAGGAGGGATAACCGGATCGCTTCCGGATCGATCACGGGCAATGACCCGGGAAAAGCAGCGTCAAGAGGCTCGACGTGGGTATTGATGGGGTCATTGTGGGATGTGAGGGCGTCTATACGAATGTCAGCCGACTACTTGAAGTCAAGAAGCGAAGACACGCACGAGAGAAGAGCTTGCGTCCCGTCCGAAGTTGCGCGTGGATCTCTAGTCCAATCACTGTCTCCCATTCCCCCGTCGCCGAAGACGATGCCGCCCGGACACAGCGACGACATCGGATCACGCTCGACGGCCCAGCTCTGACGTGCCGTGCAAGCGCTGACCAAGACGAGCCGAGGGCTAGCATGAATGGTGTTGATTTGGATGAGAGAGGGAGAATGTGAGATCGCTTTGTTGGACTTCGTCTGTGGACGTGCTGGGTGGAGGGAGGGATGAGCGGGATCAAAAACGACCCAGAAGTGCCGAGGGGTGTGGCGCAGGGTGTGGCGGCATCGATTGTGGGCACTGTTGAGCAGGCATAGACGAGGTACCTTCCCTTGCACGTTACTCGGCGCTCCTTACAGGTCAGGACATCCCTTGAACCTCTTCATCGGAGTTTCGATGAAGCGTCCGTTCCAGCCACCATCTCCCCCCCCCCCTCCCTATCGAGTTACATAATGAACCCTCCGGCCAATGTCGTGGGGCAGAACCTCCCATTATCTTGTTCACCGGCTCGACCAAGCTCGAGCCAGAATCTGGCTCCACACGGCTTCCACACGGATTCCAAACGGCTACCACACGGCTTCCAATCGGCTCCCACACGGTCTCCACACGGCTTCCACTTTCTTGGCAGTTTGTCGCATCGTCAGGTTGTACTGTATGAACGTCGGAATATGTACGGAGCCTGGTCCGGTTCATCCACCCTTGCGGCAGCTCCAACCCTTCAGCACGTCTTATTCCGCATTGGTGTGAACGAGCGATAGCTCTACCTTTAGAGGGCTGGAAGTCGACTTTGCAGCGATAACTGCGGGGTTGTTCATGACAAACATACTTACTGTAGCAGCCTCTCGGTCTCGCCGGTCTCCTTCCAATCGCATCCAATCAACCCACGGTCCATCGTCTTGTAACACAGACGCAAGATGTCCGAGTCGATCTCCGAGCCGATATCGGAATCCGCCGGAAGCTCCAACAGCGGGGATCAGCGTGCAAGCAGTATCCTTCGCGCTGACATTGGGGAATTCATTGACTTGTGGGCGAAACTGGTAGAATTCACTGACCTCCTGCAAAGCCACGATCCCGCTTGTCCGGCCATGCTAGAAGACTTGAAGATAAGACTGGCTATTCACGAGGAGAAACTACAGTGCGAACACGAACTGCCATCCTCCCCCGAACTGGCATCAGAAATGCAAACGATGTATACCGAATACCAGATGCTGATTGCACGCGCGAAGACAGCCTTGCCCGATCAGTTGCCTGAGGGATTCGTACAGGATCATCAGGATCCATCCCGAGACCCCACCGAGCGGTCGACGACAGGGTAAACGTTCTCCAGGCGCTCTGTCGCAAAATGAGGACGCGTCGCGGGACGGGACTCGTCCGCAGGATGGTGACGAACCCAGTGGGGAGCCCAACCACGACGCTATCGTGACACTCTGCAGTATCACGCCGAACGATCACATACAGTAGCAACCCTTTCATGCATTCAGCTTGAGATGTCAGAAGGCAGATTCCCAAACGTAGTTGAATCATGCACTTCCTTTCAGCTACTACTGTACGGAGTGTCGTGCGCGGCTCAGTGACACTTCCTGGGCGTGATGATGGTTTCGGCAGGTCTCGGCCGATTGACCTAAATTAGATAGAGCTGCAGTGCTTTGCGCGTTCTCTTCAACTGCCTCGTCGGGGAGGAGAAACCGAATAGCTCGGTCGCTCCTTTCTCCCTTCAGAGAGGATTAG
Source organism: Saitozyma podzolica (assembly GCA_003942215.1). Classification (NCBI taxonomy): domain Eukaryota; kingdom Fungi; phylum Basidiomycota; class Tremellomycetes; order Tremellales; family Trimorphomycetaceae; genus Saitozyma; species Saitozyma podzolica. The sequence continues at coordinate 354,429 of RSCD01000019.1, read as the reverse complement.
CGTCCAGCCAGCAGCCAGCGTCCAGTCATCATCTGGGAAGCCTGGGAAGCCAAGCCGTGATTGGCCGATGCAAGCAGCACGACCATTCGAGCCCACCTTTATTCCCGGTGGAGGCTCAAAGGAGATCATCCTGCTCTTCGCCTTGGCGCGATCAGGACGGATGTGAAGGTGCAAGGGTTTTCGACGTATAAGAAAAGGTCTCGGAGGCATCCGCCTTCTCGCCCAAGTCAGCCAGAACGTATCACTGACCCGCATTTCACTACAAGTGCACGCACCGCACACACGATCTATCTGCCCTACGCTCTTGTAATCTTGCCATCATTGACGGTATGGAATCCTTCGAGTCTCGCGCCTCCTCTAGGGCAACCGAAAAGAACCAGTCTGACTTAGATCGGGAGGTGCCTCCCCCGGCTCCCTGCGTGTCCGAATCCCCGTCGGACACCGAGTCGTTTGATCTCATTCCTGTTCGGCGTCCCGATGACACCAGTAACGCGCGACAACTCACCGAATTCTTGGCCTGGACCAGAGCCAACCAGCACGCGCGTCAGCTCGAGAGTATCTGCCAGTCCGAAGACGCCGCTGACAAGATGCACGAAGCTCAAGAGGAGTACAAATGTCTCAAATCATTCTCGAGGGCGCTGCGACGCTTGACGGATAGGCAAACCTTCTTTGCGAGGTACTATGGCTGGGCGTGGGACACGGTTCTCAAAGACGACATTGTCAGTCGTACGACGAGACTTGACAGCGTGGTGGATAGCATCTGGGGGGATGATTTCCGCAAGCCTTCTGAGAGTCAGGGTGGTCCCAGCAAAGAGGTTCCGAGCGAGGCGCACTCCGGTGAGGTGGCTTCGAACAAGGCAAGGTCGAGCGAGGAGAGTTCGAGCGGGGAGGGTGAGGACGAGGAGAGTTCGAGCGAGGAGAGTGGAGACGAGGATCCGCAGGAGGGGTCGGAGGAAGGTTCAGACGAGGGCTCAGAGGCCGCGGAGAGTTCTGACGACTCGTCCTCGGAGGACTCGGAGTGATTTTCGGGCGCGTAGTATGGTACAGTACAAGTACAGGTACATACAGTATGTATGTATACTGTACTGGCTCGAGACCCGCCCAACGTCACGACCAAGAGATACTGTATGGTGGTCGATTGATGTTGAGCCCGAGTTGGATGGCTTCATCTTTGCGATTGTTCTGAAGCCGTTGAGTGCGTTATGTCCAGGCAGAACGACAACATGTTGGGCAGTGGCTTCGGCACCGATCAGAACAGAAACGAGATCACTCTGCTGTGTACAGTAAACCCCAATACTTCAGGAACATACTGTACGAGTACTGTAGGCAATCTGATCGCTTCACCACGTGTACTTGACGTTGACGATAGAGTCATTCCGGGCCTCTGCGTTGCGTGGACTACTGTAGGTGGTAGCGAACGATTCAACGGCCCTTCGCGAGTACTCTCAAGCAATATCGGAGAGCGAACTGATCGCTTTCCTTTCACACGCTTCCCTTTCACAGACCTCGTACAGGTCCGATACTACTCGTACTGTGACCGAAGGAGCAGCCCTGTACGAGTTGCCTTCCGGCTTGAGAATCTCCCCGTTGCATTTTGGTATCCATTGTACAAGTACAGCTTCGGCTTTGCCGCGGAGTCCACCGAGTCATATCCTTTGTCCAGCCTCGACGGTCACACGGTCCAGCACAAACATACATATATAGCTCGCCCAACCTGGCGTCCGCCTCTTTACTCACCGCACCCCCTCTCAGTACGGCTCAACCATCCTCATCAAGACATCGTCCTGTGATCCTGCGATTTCTGTCCATCCAAATGTCCGAGTCAACCCAGCAACAACAGAGCACCAATGGCGGCCCGTCTTCCACCTCCAGCGGTGTGAGGACCAGTGCCTCCCCTGAGGAGATTCGGTCCTCGGCACTCGAGTACATGACCAGAATGAGGACTCAGCAAGACGCTTCCCAGGGGCCTCTGCGACCGCCATCCTTGTTTCGTGATTTTCGTGAAGCTTTGAACAATCAGGCTGTCCGTGGCGCAGTCATCGATCGATTGAACGGCATTTTTACGTCGGACAGTGCGAGAGAGAGGGAAGACGAGGCTCAGCGCACGGTGACTGAATATTTAGCAAGCCTGCAAGCCTCCAGCCGGGTCATTCGTCCTAATCTCGGCACGAATCCTCACAGCCAGACAATGAGGACTCTCGCCCATAAAGACTGGGCAGAAGAGCTGGAACAGGTCATCACCGCGTTCCAACACGTCTATGGTCATACTCCCATCCTCGAACAAGGTGAATCTTCGTCGGCGGGCACGGTCACTTAGAGACCGCGGTCAAGGCAGCGGCTGTCTGGGTGCTGCACAGACTGCCGTCACGTCCAGACTTCCGACGGTATGTTGCTAGCTTTGTAAACGATGATTACCGCATGTGATGATCGGGCAGAGAGTCTATCGGAGCAGTCTTCACTGTCCTACATGGTCGTGGAAGGGATAACCCATGTACATTATCTTCACAGTACGGGTATGCGAGCCACCGCACTGCTCTAGAACCGGTGAAGCACTTATTCCTCGGCTTCGTCGTAGTGAAAGGTGGTCAAGTTGTACTGTATATGTTTCGCCGTGAGCCGTGGCCTCCATCTGAAGTTACGAGACGTCGCGACGCTATCGCCAGATCGAGATCAGAGGATCGCCACGTCTTGGCAGCACGGCATGCGAGATCAAGGGAGGGACGCGTCCCGCAGCCTTTCACCGCGCGTCCTCCCTTCACGCATCGCCTCTCGAAAAGGGATTGATCCTTTGACATGCGAGACCGAGAAGGCGACTCGTCCCATCCCCGTATCACTGTATACAGTGTATTCAGACCGAGCCGCCTGGCTCGTCGCCACCGACCAGCGCTTTCTACGACTGTCGGACCATACTGCTTTTCGCCCGGTGATACTGATCAGCACTCTTATCCAAATGTCTGAACGACGGTACCCTCAGGAGGGCGACGCCCAGTCCCGTCCATCTTTGAACGATCAAGCAAGTCGTCAGTGACCTCGTTGAGATCGCTCTCCGACCAGCCTTCGATGCTATCGGCTCACCCGTCTATCCAAAGACTCAATGTGTGACTTGACACTAGTATGGGGCCATTTGAAGCGATCAGCAATCGTGATCGGGCCAAAAAGCAGCTGCTCGACCATATGGCGTCGTCGATCAGCACTGACACGCAGTCCGTCAGGGACACGGACGCTGTCTCCCACGTAGGCGAAGCCAATCGACTACTGCAAGAATACCTCAAGACCATGAGGGAGCTCCACAGTGCTATGCATCGCGACTCGGACGCGCATCCTTACCCGAGTATGGTAGGAACCTTGGATCAGATGTACAACGATGACCTGCGCCAGACAACTGGTCAGTCCGAGGAACTTTACCCGGAAAGCAAACAGGTTCAGGAGGGTGAGGGAGAGTCCTCCCAAGCGCCAATGAAGTGAACAAGCTGGTACAGTACTCGTACATGTTAACCGAGTGCCGTTGAGGCGTGCATGACATGATGATATACGCATGAAGGTATGGATGTTGAATCAGTTGGGTATGGAATGATATATGCGGTTCGTTTTTCAATATGCTCTTCTCTATGCCTCGTCAGCCACCTCGCCGTGACCGCGACTAGAAGAGACCCTCGATGTCTCCCGTCTCCGGGTTCAGATCAATGTCGTAGAAGCCTGGCCTGGTGGTGAGACCTGGCATGGTGGACATGTCTCCCACGAGGGGGTAAACGAAGCTGGCGCCGGCGGACAGACGGACGTTACGGATCGGAAGGGTGAATCCGGTGGGGACACCCTTCTTGCTGGGGTCGTCGGAGAGGGACAGAGCAGTCTTGGCCATGCAGATGGGGAGACCGCCGTAGCCCTGTCGCTCGTATCGCTCGACCTCGGCCTGTGCCTCGGGCGAAAGGGAGACGCCGTCGGCGCCGTACATCTCCTTGGCGATGATCTCCATCTTCTGGACAAGAGGAAGGTTGAGGTCGTAAAGGAACTTGAACTGGGACTCGTCTTCGCAAGCCTTGATGACGGCCTCGGCAAGGTCGACAGCGCCCTCACCACCCCGAGCCCAGTGGTTGGCGGGGACAGCATAGTCGGCGCCAACGGACAGAGCGTACTTCTGAACAAGCTCCATCTCGGGGACAGTGTCGTGCCTATACCAGTCAGCAGGACTCTAGGCCAGAAATGACCTGACTCACGCAAAGCGGTTGATCGCGACGACGACCTTGAGGCCGAACTTCTTTGCGTTCTCGATGTGCTTGCCGAGGTTGGCGCATCCCTTCTCGAGCAGGTCGAGGTGCTCCTCGGTGTACACCGCGTCGAGGGGCTTGCCGGGCGTCACCGCGGGGCCGCCACCGTGCATCTTGAGGGCTCGGATGGTCGCGACGAGGACCACGGCGTTGGGGCGGAGACCAGACACACGGGTCTTGATGTTGCAGAACTTCTCCATACCAATGTCCGCACCGAAGCCAGCCTCGGTGATGACGTAGCCGCTTCGAGACGCGTCGTCGCCCTTCTCGATACCGGCGAGCTTGAGTGCGATGCGGTCCGCGATGATGGACGAGTTGCCGTGTGCGATGTTGGCAAAGGGTCCGGCGTGAACGAAGACGGGGGTACCCTCCAGGGTCTGCATGAGAGTGGGCTTGATCGCGTCTTTCATGAGCACGGCCATAGCGCCGGCACAGCCAATGTCCTCGGCAGTGATGGGCTCGCCGGCCTTGCTCGAGGCGACGACCATGCGGCCGAGGCGGGCACGCATGTCGGCAACGTCCTTGGACAGGGCGAGCACGGCCATGACCTCGGAGGCAACGGCAATGTCAAACGCGGTCTGGCGGGTGAAACCCTTCTCAGTGGGTGCCTGACCCACAGTGATAGCACGCAGGTATCGGTCGTTGACGTCCAGGACGCGGTTCCAGGTGATGGTCGCCGGGTCGATGTCAAGACGAGCGAAGCGCGACTGCTCCTCCTCGGTGAGCTGCTCCGGGTCGACCTTGTCAATGCCGAGCCTCTTCAGGCGGGCGAGCATCGGCTTGGCAAACGACCTCTTGCCCTTCTTCTTAGGGCAGAGACGATCGAACAGCGCCTTGTCCTTCTGCGTGAACTCGTGGAACATCCTGGCGTCGATGGCAGCGGCAAGCAGGTTGTTGGCCGCGGCGACAGCATGGATGTCCCCGGTGAGATGGAGGTTGAACTCGGTCATCGGGATGACCTGCGAGTAGCCACCACCGGCGGCGCCGCCCTTGACACCGAATGTCGGGCCCTGGGACGGCTGACGGACACAGGCAATGGCGTTCTTTTGGAGGTGTGCGCCAAGAGCCTGAGCGAGACCGATGGTGGTGGTCGACTTGCCCTCGCCAAGAGGCGTAGGGGTGATACCCGCCACGACGATGTACTTTCCGTCGAGCTTGTCCTTGAGCCTGTCGAGGACCGAGAGCTCGATCTTTGCCTTGAAGCGTCCGTAGCTCTCGAGTTCATCGGCCTGGACACCCATCTCCTCGGCAACGGTCGCAACGAGCTTGGGCTCCTGCGCGACGGCAATCTCAATGTCACTCGGGACCTTCTCGAGCATCTTGAGCGGGAGGGGAACCAGCTTGCGCTCGCGTCGGGTCGACCAAGTTCGCTTGGCGGCTTCGAAAGTGTTGTGCATGAGCATGGCGACGGTCATGGGGCCAACACCTCCGGGAACGGGGGTGATGTAGCTGGCGACCTTGCTGGCGGACTCGTAGTGCACATCACCGACGAGACGCTGGCCCGATTTCTTCGAGGCGTCAGGGATGTAGTTGGTGCCGACGTCGATGACGATGGCGCCCGGCTTGAGCCACTCGCCCCGCACAAACTCGGCCTGGCCAATAGCGGCGATAACGACGTCGGCGGACCTGACGATGTCCTCAAGGTTCTTGGTTCGGGAATGGCACTGGGTCACAGTGGCATCCTTCTTCCTGAGCAGGGCGCAGACGGGCGTGCCGACAATGTCGGAGCGACCGAGAACCACGGCGCTGGACCCGGCAAGGTCAAACCCGGTCGACTCGATGAGCTTGATGACGCCGGCGGGGGTGCAGGGGGTGAAGTAAGGCTCTGAGATCCGGCTGGTGAGGAGACCGATGTTTTCCGGGTGGAAGCCGTCGACATCCTTGGACACGGAGACCGAATCCACCACGCTCTTCTCCTCTGCCTTGCCGGCGCCCTCGAGAGGGAGCTGGACAAGGATCCCCGAGACCTTCTCGTCCGCGTTGGCGTGTCGGACCAGCTCGAGCACCTTCTTCACGCCCGTTCCCTTTGGCTCGCCAGACTCGTCGTCCGACTCCACCTTGATGTGCTGCACCGTCATGCCGGACTCTTCCGCCGCCTTGAGCTTCATGCGGATGTACGTCGTCGAGGCCGGGCTCGAGCCGAGCTGGAGGATGACGAGGTGGGGCGGGTGGAACGTGGGTGCCTGCGCGTGGAGCTCCTCGATGGACTTGGACAGAGACGTCCGGATCTCCCTGCGAGCAGCCAAGCGTCAGCGCGGTCTTCCAGTGTCACGCCGAGATCTCTCGCTCACTTGGCAATGGCATTCCCGTCAATGATCTTTGCCTGCGAGGAGGCCACCTCGGGCTGAGCGTCGACCGCTGCGCCAGACATGGTTGCGAGGCTGCGAGATGAGAAAGAGTTGGAGAAAGGGATGAGGGTGGAGGTGATCCGTGTTGGCCGGGCGGAGGTGAGTCCGATCGGGGTTGGCCGTGGGTTGGCGCTGGTGGAAGCGGTGGTAGCAATTGCGAGTCCTCTTGATCCGAGTCGAGATCGAGGGGTCCGACTCAAGATTCGAGCAATGCGCATGGAACAGAGAGTGACAGACAGTTGATGGCTGGGGAACAATGCAGGATCCCGATGTGGTCGCACACAGACACACGGGGGCTTGACGGGGAAAAAGGACTCTGGAACAGGCCCGATACGCGATAGGCTGGGGATAGGATGGGATGGATTTTCCAACAACGGTTGTTGGAAAAAAAAACGACCCACCACCATCAAACTTTTTCCAACAACGGCGTGAGGATGGCGAGTATTACAATTTACAGGCACTATTAGTATCGGATACAACTACCTGTCTAATCAATTTGTAGAGATCCTAATCACAGGCGAATTAGGAATTTCGGCGGAATACTTCGAGGTGGTTGGGAACGTCGCGAACGACTTTGAGGTGGTTGGGAACGTCGCGAACGCCGACGCGCAGCGGTCGGAGTCTCCGCAATGCTTAAGAATGCATACTATGTAGGAACTGACAGCAACGGTATATGAGAAGATGCGTGCTCACGAGCTGCTGCCCGCCAGCTGAGCCCCACCCTCCACGACTGACACACCCGCTTTTGGCTCATCTTCACCCTGCTTGCCCCTTCCTTCGCCCTTTGGCAGCTCGACCCACCCCCACTTCCTCGTCAGCGCCCCCTGCATCAGCCCAAAGAACACCGCCATCACCGTCGAGCTCATGATGATGACGTTGTATGGCATCGAGAAATCCGGGGTGGGCACGTCGAGGAGCAATCGATTGGTGTATATCCTCCTCCTTGCTGTCTGTCGAGCATTCTCCACGCCGAGCGGCACGTCGGAAGAGACTGATTCAGGCTCGCCGATAGTGTCTAGAAGATTTAGGATACCCGAGGGGATCTCGACGCCCCGCTCGGCATCGGGTCGGTGCTCGGTGTATTTCAGGGTGAGCTTGGTGAATGGGATGGAGACGACGAGGGTGGATTGCGCAGGGAGGGTGAGGAAGAGATGCAGCGACGTCGTGGATGGCGTGGGAGGGGTGGAGGGGTGATACGACATGCTGTCGAGTAGATCATCTGTCATTAGTCGGGTCCTACCGTGCGGCGTACTCACCTCTCGACTCGTCGGACCCGTCGACTCGCAACGAGATCTCGCTGATCCAGCCTTTGACCCACCACGGCCAGACCTCGGAATACACCGCCCTCCGCGACTCGCTTCCGGCATTGCTGAAGCGGATCGTGAATGTCCCGTCCGACGCGTGTGGGGCGGTCACGGTGCGGAGCACGCTGATAGAAGGTGGCCGAAGTGTTCTCGCTGAGAATTCAGCATCGATGATCTAGAGCCAACGCTGTCCACTCACGATGCACAAAGTCGCGTTCTCCGTCCCACCAGAATCTGACATCTCTGCCCTGCATACCTGGCTCCAACAGATCCCACTCCGCTACTTCCCTATACCTCCCATCGATCCACTTGCCCTCGCGCTTCGGCGCTTCTGGCTCCATGCTCATCCCCTCGGATACCATCAACCTCAAAACCGAGGTCTCTGCTTCCGGAAATGGCCGGGGTATGCCTCTCCCAAATATCCGTTCGAGGGAAAAGGCCCGACTGCCTCCTCGTTCCGGAACGAGATCGACGACTCCTTCCCACCATCCCCGCCATCGTCCAGGGGACGTCTCGTCGGGCATGATGACTTCGATGCCCTCGGATTTGAAGCCCCACGAGAAGACGGTGCCGGGCTGTGCAAGGAGGCTGGAAAGGCCGGAGAGGCCCTTGGAGGGGAGAAGCGAGAGGAAAGGGGTGAGGTTCTCGGTGCATAGGTGCAGGAAAGGGTGTGGAAGGAGGTAATGAGTGAGATCTGTGATATCAGTCAGTATCATCGCGGACGGTACGTGAATTTTGGTCAGGAGGACCTACTGGATGGAGAACCTCGGTGCGGCGGGTAAATATCGCCAAACGACCTGACGATGTCTCCTTCATCGCTTGGACCCAGACCAGCGCAGAACAGCCCTCCGAGCGCATGCGTCACTGCCGTCCAAGCGCGGTCCGACCTGGGTCAAATCAGCTCTCAACTCCTTCCCTCCGCCGAGTGGCTTGGCTACGCACTCAGCCTTATCCCCATTACTCCTCAGCCAGCCTCTTACTTCTCCTCCACCACCTCCCGACTCGTAATGTAGCGGTCCGGCTTCGCCCGAACGCCGTTGATCCCATTGCCCCGCGACGAACGAGACAGTGAGCTCGGAAATGTTGTTGTGCTCCAGTGGCAGCAACAGGGAAGGCGGAGTGAGATAGTGATGTGATTGTCCTAAGCGCGACAACGTCAACGTCAACTCATTCAGAGCGATGAGGGCAACAGTGTAGAGAGCAGCTCACGGAGAGAAGAGCCCGTCGAGGCCGAGGCAAAGTAGGTGGTAAACTCGAACAGCACCGACAGCTTCCCATCGGGGAGAGGGTGGAGAGTGAGAGCCTCGTGGAAGCTGTTGGAAGTGGAAAGGGCCGCTGCGAGGGCTGGCACGAGGCTCGCGAGGAGCAGTATCCGCATGGCCAACCACTGTTGTCGCCCTCGGGCAAGAGTTGAGGGAATGGGAGGAGACAAACGTTGATACCACTACTCATCGTCGACTGGTCGTCCTCCACCACGACCCGACCCGACCATTGTGCCACTTTTAAATCGTCCCCTTACTTTGACCCGTCCACGCGACGCGGCCTCGCTTTCGAGTTTCGGTTTCGGGCAATGTCAATGTCATCTTTCCACCTACATCCTCCACCTTCCACACAGCTCCTTGTCACCTCGCCGCTCGCCGCTCACCGTCGCAACCAACACGAGCAATCATGGCGGCAGTAGCAGCACCGGCCCCGACCCAGGGCATCTCGGACAGTCACTTCTCCGACAAGGTGAGTGGCTCCGGCTCTGCTTCTCCCTGCAGCAAGAATCTGGGGCTGCTGAACGTTGATTGTCGGGTGGTGGATCGTGAGCTGATGATGGATACAGGGGAAGCCGACCGAGGTCAGGCTGTCGAACATGAACGCGGCGAAGGGTGGGTCGACTACGGGAGCTTGAATATCGTGGAGAGTGACTGATTCGCAAAGCTGTTTCCGACGCGGTGCGAACGAGCTTGGGACCAAAGGGCATGGACAAGATGGTGAGCACGATGCGATAATGACCCATGAGCTCGTCAACCCACCTCTGGATACGATCTCATGTCTGCATATCTTCATCCGTGCTGACGACATGCAGATACAGACGGGAACGGGAGAGGTGGTTATCACCAACGACGGAGCGACGATCTTGAAGCACATGGCGGTGCTTCACCCGGCAGCTCGAATGGTTCGTCATCAATCAGTCTCTGACTGCCTGCCCGCTGGGCTCGACCCGGACTCCACAGCTGATTTGTTGCTCAGCTCGTCGAGCTCTCTCAGGCGCAGGACATCGAGGCGGGCGACGGTACCACTTCGGTCGTCGTCCTCGCTGGATCTCTCCTCGCCGCGGCTGAGAAGCTCCTGTCGCAGGGTGAGTCCGAGGCATTGAAAGTCGAATGGACGGTTCACTGACTCTGCTTAGGTATCCACCCTACGACAATAGCACAGGCGTTCCAGAAGGCAGCGACGAAGGCGGTCGAGTTCCTCGATGACATGAGTACCCCCGTAGACTTGAACGACCGGGATAGCCTGTTGCGCGCGGCCGGCACGTCCCTGAACTCAAAGGTGAGTGACATTCTTTCAATGACACTAGTCCCCGACACGAATTGAGTCGTGGGACTATCACTGACCGGTCCAGATCGTGTCGCAATACTCCTCCACCCTCGCCCCCATTGCTGTCTCCGCGGTCACCCGCCTCGTCACCCCTACCTCCTCCAACGTCGACCTGCGAGACATCCGGATCGTGAAGAAGGTCGGAGGCACCATCGACGACACCGAGCTCGTCGAGGGTTTGGCACTCAACCAGGGTGTCGTCGCCAGTGCGGGCGGACCTACGCGGATGGAGAAGGCCAAGATCGGATTGATCCAGTTCCAGCTGAGCTCGCCCAAGCCCGACGTGAGTGGGACAATCGAGATGCTCTCCCCACCTTCTCTTCCTGGCGTGTGCCGTGTGGCATGTGGCGTGTGCTGAGACCTTTGCCAGATGGACAACCAGATCGTTGTCAACGATTACCGACAGATGGACAAGATCCTCAAAGAGGAACGACAATACCTCCTCAACCTGTGCAAGCGAATCAAGAAGACCGGGTGCAACGTTCTCCTCATCCAAAAGTCCATCCTCCGAGACGCCGTCACCGATTTGTCCCTGCACTTCCTCGCCAAGCTCAAGATCATGGTCATCAAGGACATTGAGCGGGACGAGATCGACTTCATCGCAAAGTCGACGGGGTGCCGGCCGGTCGCGGATATCGAGGCTTTCACCGAGGACAAGCTGGGTTCGGCCGAGCTCGTCGAGGAGGCGAGTCTCGCCGGAGCAAAGGTCGTCAAGGTCACGGGGGTGAAGAATGCGGGAAAGACAGTCTCCGTCGTTTGCACAGGTGCGAACTCGCTGGTCCTGGAGGAGAGTGAGAGGAGTCTGCACGACGCACTGTGCGTGGTCAGGTGTCTTGTCAAGAAGCGGTGAGTCAAATGTTGTCTCGAATATCAGTCTCGAGTATCATATCACGCGAGAAGTTCCTGACAGTGCGTTCTAGCGCTTTGATTGCCGGTGGTGGAGCCCCTGAGATCCACGTCTCGCGATTGCTCACCCAGCATGCGCAGACGCTCAAGGGCAAGGAGGCATACTGCTTCCAGGCGTTTGCCGAGGCGCTTGAGATCATCCCGACCACTCTCGCCGAGAACGCGGGTCTTAACCCCATCGCCATCGTCACCGAGCTGCGGAACAAGCATGCTCTCGGGGAGCGCAATGCCGGTATCAACGTGAAGAAGGTGAGTGGGGCGCGGTAGTCTGGCTTGATACTCGGGTCGGGAGGACGTTTCCGAGCTGCAAAACCTCCAGGTGTCATTGGGGTTTCCGTTCCGTCTCCGTTTCCATCTCCTTTTCCGTTGCCATTCCCGGCTAACACTCTCAGGGCATCATCTCCAATATCCTCGAGGAGAACGTCGTGCAGCCTCTGCTGGTCTCGACGAGCGCGCTAGAGCTGGCTACAGAGACGGTGGCGCTGATCTTGAGGATCGACGACATTCAGGTGGGTCACGTAGGCACCAGATTCCCGGACCGATCAAGGCTGATGACGAGCAGTTCACGCGATGAGTATGGTGAACAGAAGCAGCATGCATACGATGGCGGAACGACGACCACATGACGAAATAGCAGGGAGCTCGCTCATCTGAAGACTGACACGCCACATCGACTCGTAATTTCGCGCAGCTCATCATCCGTGTTGTGCACTCATACACTCGTGACAGGAGCCGAAGCCTAGCACACGCGGTTCCGAACGGGATAGCCATCGAAGAGATCCGCAAGCTGATCGATCGCCTGCACCGCGACGTCGATCTGCGCCTCGACGGTGCTCCCTCCGCTGACGTCCGGGTCAGTGTTTGTCTTTGTCGTCTTCAACAAACCCAGTCCTCACTCACATGTGAGGCGTGCCAATGAAATTCTCGAGCTCGAACAGCCCCTGCGCCATCTCCCTCCGTACCGGCTCGACCTCGAACACGTCGCTCGCCGCGCCCATCACGGACGTCTTCTCTCTCAAGGCCCGCGCCAGGGCCATCTCGTCCACCACAGCCCCTCTTGACATGTTGACAAGCACCGAGCCGAGCTTCATCGACCCCAGTTCGGCCTCGCCGATGAGACCCCGCGTGGACGGCGTGAGGGGGCAGTGCAGCGAGAGCACGTCGAGCAGCGGGATCATGGACGGAAGGGTGTCGTGCCGCGTGTGGGGGAGCGCGCCGAGGGGGTCGTGCGACGTCCATCGGGTCGATGGGGAGGTCGGGGAGAAGACGTGGATGGTGCATCCGAAGGCGTGCTACGGGTATCAGCTGGGTACACGAACCACTGACCACTGATTGCAATGCCACAGTAGTAGGTGTCGGCGAGTTCACTGCGATCAAGTCTAGAGGGATCTCGAAGGGCAGCCGAAGCCCAGGACACGGGCCGGAGTTCGAACACCCAAGACGCAAACTCGAATGACAAGCACCAAGCCGCAAGCCGCAAGTCCAAGCCCCAAGCCGCAAGCCAAGCCCCGAGCGTTGAAACCAAGACGACAAACCCACACATCGCCGATACAAACCAACGCCACGCCGCACTCACATGAAACAGCTCCGCCGCCTTTCTCGCCGTACTACCCATCCCCACCACACCCACCTCCTTGCCAAATAGCGTCCGGCCGAGATGATCTATCGCCAGACATTTCTCGCCCCGGCGGATGCGGGCGTCGAGTTCGGGCACCCTCCGGAGGAGCGCGAGCGTCAGTGCCAGGGTCAGCTCGGCGACGGAGGGGGCGTTGGAGCCGGGGCAGTCTGGTCGTCAGCGGCGAGCGAACGGGAACGGGCTTATGAGGGAAAGAAAGCTGTGGAGAGGATCACAGGCACCATCGACGCAACTGGCGAAGACGTTCGAAGAGGCAGTTGGAGGAATGTCATCGGGGAACGGGGGACAACGAAGAGAATTTTTGACGAGGGACTCGGGGGAACGACGCCGAGCAGTGACTTCGAGGACGGCTCCGAGGAGCCACGCCAGGAGCCACTCCGAGGAGCCACTCCGAGTGGAAACAAAGAGAAGATCCGAAGAGGCACTGCGAGTAATCCTCAGACCCTCTGCGAGTACTCCCAGGAAGTCCCAGGAAGCCTCAGGAAGTAAATCTGAGGACTTGCCAGAAGTAGTCCCAGAGAGCCCAGGAGAGACTCCGAGGATCTCAGAGAAACCCGTGGGCACCTCCAAACCCCTCTTCAGCCTCTCCAGAAAGGACGCAACCTGACAATCGTCCTTCAGCCGCTCGCCCACTCACTCATCACGCAGATCCTCCTCGCTTTGCATTCCCCCAAATCGATCGAATCCGTCCCGACGCCGACGACGCCGATGCCCACGAGCTTGGGCGCGAGGTCGAGCGTGGGCTTGGGGAGGGTGTTTTGGCGATTGACTGAGGGGTTAGCGAGGGCACGAGTGCACGAGGGTGGCGAGTGCTGCGAGTGCACCGAGAGCAGAGGCGGGGTGGCGAGCACAGCGAGCCCAGCGAGAGGAGTGGTGCGGCGGCGAGCTCAGCGAGCTCAGCGAGAGGAATGGTGGAGTGGCGAGCGCAGCGAGAGAATGGTGTGGTGGCAGAGTGGCAGATCATAGCGTGGCGCGGCGGTTTCCAGCGCGCAGCGTGCAGAGTGCGGAGAAGCAGAGTGCAGAGATGCAGAGGCGGAGGGGCAGGCAGAGAGGCGGAATGCAAGGTTGCAGAGTGCACAGAGACAGAGTGGCACAGTGGCAGTTTGGCAGAGCGCAGCGTGTGAAGGGTCAGGGAGGCAGGGCGGCAGGGAGGCAGAGTGCAGACAGAGTGCAGAGTGCAGAGTGCAGAGTGCAGAGTGGAGCTGGATTGGCGCGGGAGGTGTTTGGAGGGAGAAAACGGATCGAGGTGGTCTCGCACGGTGCGATGTGGCTGGGTGACTCGGTGACTCGGTCACTTGTCTCGTGACTGGGTAGCAAGGTATTCGGGGACAGATGGCAGGTGGTAAGTGGAAGAGAGCAGGTGGAAGAGAGCAGGTGGAAGAGAGCAGGTGGCTAGACCCAAGCAAGGAGCCGGAACCAAGCCCGGCCGCCTCCTCATGCACATCACGCCGACTGCGGCGCTCCGCCACGCCGCGCGACTCACCAATCCCATCAGCCAGCGCCATCGCCTGCCCCACCTCCATCTCCCCGGGCATGATCACCCTCCCGAACCTCTCCCGGGCATACTTGATCGCATCCGGATGGAGCGGGGTGGGGAGGTACACAGTCGCGTCCCTCGCGGGGAGGGCGGTCTCGGGTGGGGGAGTGGGGAGCGCGAGGGTCGGGTCGGTGAGACCGGATCGGAGTGGGGAGGAGGGGGAGAGGGCGCCACCCCCGGGAGAGAAGGTGTTGGTGGGGGGGTTGGCGTTGGTGTTGGTGGGGGGTTGGTATTGAGTGGGGCGAGACGCGTGCGGAGGATGTCGAGTGGTGCGGGGGCGGGCGCGGACATGGCGAAGAAGACGGCGACGGTGACGGCGACGGTGGCGGTGAATTATTCAGAAGGAGGTGAGTTGTGTACGTGACCTGGAGCTACCGTCGCGAAGCAGATGACAAGGTGTGGAGTGTAAGGGTGAGAAGGTGCGACGGTGTGACGGTGATTAGTGAGACTACACGATACGGCGATAAAGACGGTGCGATCCGGTGAGCGGTGCAAGCTGAAGTAGTAAATTGGGGGTGGATCGTCGTCTCGATCATTCTCCGCTACGCTTATGTATATCGCCATGGAGGTCCCATTCCCACTGCGACACCACATTCCGTGTGCACGACAGCCGAAGGCTCCGCTCGGGCTTTATCGCGCTTATCGTGAGTTTGCACCTCCTTATCGCTCCTGGACGTACCCCTAGAGTCCGATCCGCAGGCCCAAGGTGCAAGGTCCAAAATCCAACGTCCAAGTCCCGTCGCACTCAGATAGCGTCCTTTCTTCTCCTCACGTCGCATGCGGTGCGTCTTTCGTACGATCCGAGCATTGCTGTACAAGTAGTGTGCGAGCACTGTGACAGATTCACGCCCAGCTTATCGTTATCGATGCGGTATCTCCACACAAAGGAGATTATCACTGGCAACTCACCGCATTCCAGATTTCTGGCTACGCTCGAATCGCTTCGTGCCGCGATTGCGTCGGTCCTTTGTGCGTGCCCAACGGCCACGCAGCGATTGCTACGGTACGATCTTTCGTGGTTGCGCGACGCTCGCAGGACTTTGGCGGGGTTGAGTGGAACTTCCTGGCCGTACAGGGTGGAAGGAGGAGCGGGGAAATGGTAGGCGCTGTACTGAACTTGTTCAAAGGGTCATGACGTACATGTACATGTACTGGTACATACTCGTACAGTATTGATGTGCTGTATTGTCCGTCTCGCCGAGCTTTCCCTTATCTCGGTACGGAGACGCACGTATCTCGGGTTTCTGGGCTTTGCGGCTTCCCGACGACTCCTGGGCTTCCGGACGACTTCTGAGCTTCTGGAGTTTTGCGGCAGATACGGCACTATCTCATCCGCATATTTATTCTGCGGTAGGCCAAAACACCGCTGTGTGTCGATTGAAGGCCGTGAGGTCTCAGAGTCCGACATGATCCGAAGGCTTGTAACACCGATTACTGAGATTACTGAGAAGCCAGTGTGGACCAAGTCGCGCAGTGGAGCGAGATGTGGCTTATCTGCCCCTCATTCTGTGTCGCCGTTCGTTCCTTCGCTTGACCTGTCAGGCGATGATTGTGGGCGTGACCTGATCGGGTCACGGAGATTATTGATCGTCATTGCACTTCCCAGGCCTAGAGGTAACGGAGCGTGATGGCTCTACGGAACCTTTTCTGTCTCTACGGTGAGAGTAATGTACGAGAACTATGAGCAGCGAAATGCTGGCGGGGAGCTGTGGGCGGCGAACTGTGGGCGGCTGGTTCGCGGACCGACCGCTTGACAGTACGCTAGGCTTAAGCTTACATGCATGGACATCGCGTTGTAGTTCTCCACATCTGCAATCCTCCAACCCGGTCACCACATCCCGCGCGTATCATCCCCATCACCTCGTCTTCAGATCTCTTTGGCAGATGGTAGCTCTGGATCCATTTCACCTTGACTAAGCGTACCATCCCTATACCTGTCAATCCGGGTTCAAGCGCTTAGCAAATCTCGGTGAAGACCGGATAATGGGCCGTCTGGACGCCCAACTCACCCCGTAGCCCATCCCCCTGCCGTACAGCATCATCTGGCTTCCGGGCATGGTGTTGAGTCCCATTCCCCCCGGAAGACCGACCATGCTGCCCATTCCGAGGCCGTAGGAATCTGGAGCGGCTTGTCGGTAAGCGTGTTCAATCCTGCGGTGTTGAAGGGTTTGGGTCCGGAGGGTTTGGGTTTGGGCGGGCGGGCACGGCGAGTTGTGGCGAGATGGAGGTTCAGTTTCGGCGAGAAGAGGAGGGAGAGGGATGGGCGTGACGTAGGCAACGGCGGGCGACGGCGGGGGATTAGACACGGGCGAGTGCGGACACGGTATCCGAGACGTGAAGGAGGGATGAAGGTGTATCGCAGGCGGCAGAAATAGCGTTGAGCGCAAGGAGAGACTTGTCAGACTTGGACACTTGGGCTTGTTTGACGCGTTGCAATGGTCTCACCGATGAGCATCTGGGAAATCGTCCACAAAGTGGGCGGCGGGGGGCGCCTGGCGAGTGCGTCAGCGGATCGCTCAGGACAAGACGTTCGGCACGTCCTGGACAGGGGGAACAGCCGAGTTCGACCCCACGCACACCATAGTTCATGTACGGGTCCATCATGCTAAGTCGCGTCAGTGCAATTGTCGAGGTTGGGAGCGAGTTCCGCCGGCGAGCGTTCAGATTTCAGCTGCCGATGAGGGAGAGCGTGAGAGTGATGACACAGGGATTCTGGCGCGTGCGACGGCTGCGCAGGATGACCAGCGCAACGCTGGAGAGAACCTTACCCGTAACCGCCATACCCCATGCCGCCATAGAGACTTCATCTACGTCAGCGCTATACTCGCATCGAGAGTGTCAACGGAAGAACGCACCCTCCAGGAGCATACCTGGGCATCTAATCCAGTTAGCTAGCTCTCCACTGTTGCCACTGGTCTGCCATCTGACAGACAGTAGCAGTGAGGAGGACAGCTGAACTCACGCCGTAACTTCCCATACCCATCATACCGGGGTACATCCCCCCCATACCCATACCGGGATACATTCCCATCCCCATGCCTCCCATGCCCATGCCCATGCCCATGCCCATACCTCCCATACCCATCGGCCCCATGCCGCCGTAATACGCCTTCAGACCCTCGACCGTTTTGAGGTTCGGATTGAGTTTTTTCCATTTGGACGTGTACGGCCGGAGTTCGGGTGCGGGTTTGGGGAGGATCGCGTCGGTCGAAGGGAGCGGGGTGGGGTAGTAGTCGTACCAGTGTTGGGAGGGGTGGAGAGGGGATGGGAGGGTGGTGGATGAGGAGGTGGACGCGGACGCGGAGGCGGGGGAAGATACCGGGGCAGCGGGAACACGCGCGGGCATGGAGATGACCATGGCAACGAAGCAGCAATGGAGGAAGTGGAGCCGAAGGCGGCGGGCACAGCGTCAAGGCCGTCCAGGTGGGATGGGTGGCGAGGGCCAGAAGATCGTGAGGTCCGCGAGAGTAGAGGAGAAGAGGTCGGCGTCAGTGCATGCGAGATTGAGAAGCACGAAACACCCACCATGTTAAGTGACGTCTAAGTGCGTCGCTTGGTAGTGAGCAAGGTGGATGTGGTCGTGATGCAGACCAAGCGACGGGACTGTTTCGGGGTGTGAGCGAAGCAGAAGCGGGTGGGTGGCCTGAGCGCGTGGGCGCGTGAGTGATGGTGTTGCGTGGCCGAGGACAGAGTCACGCACGTTTGAGACTTCTCGGTCGACGAGGTGGAGTGTGAAGTCAAGTGCGACGATAATGAAGGAGAAGGAGAAGGCAAAGGGAGTTTGAAGAGGGAAGAGAAGAGGAGAAGATGTTTGAGGGATCTGAGTCGTGCTGGCGGCAAAGTCGAGCACAGTAGGGTCCGAGCGGTTGGAACGTGTCAGACTGTGGTGTGGGTGGGAGATGGCTCGGCGTGTCTCGTGATCAACGTCGAGTATTCCAGACAGAGTACTCTCGGAAGAGGTTTGCCGTCGTCGTGGTATGCGTATGCTTCGATCGGTAGAAGGGGACGAAGAAGGGAGCTAAGTTGGGGTTATGTACGAGTGATGTATGCGAGTGTGTGGTGGAATACCTGCTCGCTGTTTGATGGACGAGCCGCTGAAGGCGGACGAGGGGATGTGAGGGCGGCGAGGACAATACGGCTATAAACTTTGATCAGACCAGCTGTGCGACCATCAAGGCGGCGTCGGGGTTCGCGGCCCCGGCGTTGTCAAGGAGAGGAGAGTAGTGAGTGATGATCACTTAGCAGACAACAATGCGGCGGCGACGGCGAAACGCGACGCGAGACGTCATCATCAGTGATTCTTTGATTGATCAGTAGGGACAAAGGAAGCCGTGCGAGTGTGGGCTTCTTTTGTGTGGCAGCGTGTGAAATCATGTGTGTCGATGTGTGTGGAAGACCCACACCCTTTGGCCTCGACTAGAACAATATTATTCTCTGACAGCTTTCATATCCGCATGCGAAGTTTGCGAGCCGGCGGTATTGTGGATGGCTTGTTCTCGGGCCGGTCAGAGGCATGAGAGACCGAGAGACCGAGAATGCATCCAGTCAAGTGATGATGCTGCGGGTCTGTCTCCAGGATACGAGGCAGCGCCACATTGTCTCTTTCCGGAATGACAAAATGGTTGGTTTCGCCGGGATCGGACTGGATTTGATCCCGCAGCGCCAGCCGTGACTCTTGACTTGGCAGCGTGGTGCGGTGTGGTTCCTGGGCCGAAGTCTGGTGGAGGCGGTGCCGAAGCCATCCATCCATCCATCCATCCCAACCCTAGCCCATTTGCCATTTACCATCCTGTCAGTCTCATCTTGTCTTTGCTTCTGCTGCTCTCTCTCGACAGATCGTTCATCACCAGCACAAAGCCGTCTTCAGCTGCCTGGCCACTCACATCCCACACCGCTGCTATCTTGGACGGGCGGCTCGTCACTCGTTCTCCTCGGCTGGTCGATATCATTCCCCCACCCACCCACAATCTTCAGTCGCCCCTCGCCACTGGTCCAGCTCCACTTCCGCAAGCATCATCCTCACCATGCGGAGTGCATCGGGCCACAAATTCTCCCTGTCAGCCTTTGGGCGGAAGGACAAGGATCGCGTCGCATCGGAATCGTCCGTGAACGCCTACCCGTCAAGTCCCTCTGCCGGGGCAGGTTTCGGAACGAACGGCAACGGCTATGCCGCAGGTTCCCCCACGACCGCGACCGCGACCGCGACCGCTATGGGCGGGACCGGGGGCGGGGTCGACTACAACTCTGATGGAGCACCTTCGTCCCCCACCGGTGGACCTGGAGTTACGTTTGACGGTCTCGGGAGGAAGCTGGGGAAGAGTATCGCCCACCAGAGCCTGCTGCCGAGCCTTGGCAACAAGGATGTGAGGGCGTTGCAAGAGTGAGCGAAGCCGCATACATACCGTTTCGTAATGGGCTGACCACTCAGTGTTATTTCATCGGAGAAGGGCGTGCTCAACATGACGGAGAAGTTGGCGCTGGGTCAGTGCGAAGCCACACATCCAGCCATGCGAGCTTACGGAAATGTGAGCTATCCGCTGACGCCCCGTAGAGACGCAGAAAGCCGCAGCCTCCCTCCCAATCTACGGGCAGCAAGAAGGTCCCGACCTCCAAGACATCCTCACCCACTCGTCCACTCTGCTCAATCACCTCTCGACCGCCCTCCAGGTGTTTACCGGGCATCAAGCCGCACTGCGCTCGTCGCTCAAACGCATTCGCGAGAGGGACGAGGCCCTGGCGGAGCTGAGGAATCGGCGGAGGAACACGGGCAACAAGGCGGAAAACGCGGAGAGGAAGTTGGCAAAGATGGGCCCCGAGAACAAGAGCTTGCCTCAGCAGACCGACTTGCTCGAGAGGCTCAGGCAGGAAATGCGCCAGGTCAGTGGGAGGGTGTTCGAGGGGTAGAGCCGCAGTTCCTGATGAGGAATAGATGGACACGGATATCGTCACCGAGGAGTCCAAGCTCGGCGATTTCAAGAGGCAGTGAGTCGACTTGGCCATTAGGCACAGGCCCCGTCAGGCGTCGTGCGAGACGTCCACTCACGCGACTGTTGCAGGATTGTTAAGGAGGCGCTGTCGCTCAAGTTTGGCGGGCTCGAGGAGCTTGGCGAGAAGATGTGCATCATCGGCGAGCTCGGCAAGCTCCTTCTCGAGGAGATCCCGCTCGAGGAGACACCGCCCGGGTATGGTCGCGCACCGTACACCGGCTTTGACAAGACTGAGAACGCCGTGAACGAGGCCACGAAATGTGTGAGTGGAGCGGCGGCGACGCGGCGGCTCCCTAGGGCGAGTGTCATCGCTGATGCCGGTTGTGCAGCTCTCCACGGTCCAATTCCAGGCGGCGTCGAACGCCCCGAAACCCCCGGGACTGCCGCAGCACATCCCTCCGGAACCTCTTCGCACTCCCCAGCTCCCGGATGCCAACCACCCAAGCGTCCTCGCCGCGGAGGAGTATGCCAACTATCCCGGCAACCTGGCGTCACCCGTCGGCGCCGGCGCGGGTGTCTCGGAGAAGGGCAAGGCGCGCGACTCTTCGCTCGACGAGAACCCCTACGGTGGTTTGGCGCACAACACCTCGTTCCGCCGCCAGCCGGACGAGAACCACGTGTACCGCGAGTACGGCGGGGTGCGGGATGTCTCGTCGACTGGCCATCAGGTGATGTGGCAGGGCCCAACGGAGGATGCGGTGAATCAGATCCCCACGGATCACGCGTACGAGTACGAGCAGCAACGCGAGATGGACCAGCAAGAGGCCGCGGAGGATCTCCGGGGTCAGGAGGAACTTTCCCGAGAGGAAGAGGCATGGAAGAGCGAGCCGAGCCATTATGGTCTGAACGGGAACGGGGAGCAGTCGGCGCCGCTTCCCAACCCGCACGAGATACCCATGCCTAGCGCAGCGAGCAGCCACGTGGACCGACCGTGGGAGCCGCTCAATCTGAAACGCGATCGTACGCCGGAACCACCCAGGGCACATGAGCCTGTTATCCTCCAGGATCCTATCCCGTCTGGACCCGGCGTGATCCCCGTCCCTGCCGATTCGCCCGCCCCGCACGGATACACCAACTCTGCGTTCCCCGCCCCGCCAATGGCAGACCTTCAACCTCCCCACCCCATCTCAGGCGACGTCTCAGGCGACGAAGCGGGCTATCACACCCCTCGCGAAGCACCATCGCCCCTTCCCCCAACTATCCCGAGCGACATTCCGCCCCAATCCCCCTCGATCTCCACCTCGGGCGGGAAGATCTCCGCCGCGGCGTTCCGACGAGGTGTCAAGCCCCGCCAGAGCGAGGACGAGTATGGTCTAGAGCAGGGATCAGGCCCGAGGCGTCTACCTGTGCCGCCAATGTCGCCAGACACCAACAACGCTGCGGCGCTGCATCACGAGGGCGCCTTCCCCGATGCCACACCCGAAGCGGCAGGCGCTCCTCCTTCGTACGGGCATGATTCGCTCAGGTGAAGACGGGCGGATGGACGTGGTATAGAGCAGTGATTTCACGGATTGCACCGGACAGGACGGATTATCGTCATTCGTACATCGCGGCGAGGCTGAATATATTCAAGTATAAGGTATTCTAGTCGGAGCAGATACCCGCAGTTCCACGCAGATACACCGCGTCCTGCAATTCTATATGCAAACATGTTCGCGGGAATGCTCGTGGTGATGCTGGTGATCCATTGCATGTGCGCTGCGACTATCTATGGAGCGAGCGACGCGGTCCCGCTGAAGCCGTCCGTCCGGGGTATTCACAGACTGATTTCTGTTGATCGACCCATCCATTCATCGACCCATCCATTAAGCCGGTTATCATCCGTCCATTCTTTGCTCGCCGTTTCCGATTCATTCTTCCGAGTCGTGATGTGCTCACGATGGAGCTCGTCGTGATGCGTTACGACACGCTCATCGTGCTTCAGACTTTCCACCGACGCAACCGCAACCATCACTCACACCCTGCTCTGGTGGAGTATGATGTTGGTGAGCGTCGACCGCTTGAACTGATCCGAGGCCTGATTTGGGGTCAGTGATTGACCCTCTCCCGCATACAGGATTGAATCTCGGTGCGGACGGGTCCGCACTCGCATCCAGACTCACCGCTTGGAAAGTGATGTCACCGTTCCCATTCTTGAAGTCCCAGATCTACTTGCGTCAGCTGTCGTATTCTAGGAGGAGATGGGACGGCTCTTGGAAGCGATGCAGGGATAGAGGAGTCGAATGACCGACACGCCGACTCACCCGCTTGTACAGGATCCCGCCGCCTGCAGCTTGGAGGATCCATCCGACCGACGAGAGCGCGCCAAACACCCCGGCGAGGATGTGCGATTTGGAGAACATCGAGATGGTGTTGATGAGTCCGGCGGAACCCGTGGCTGCGGGACGAATCAGCACGCCAATCCACTCGTTTCCAGAGCACCCCTAGCACCCCCAGAACGCCAATCCACTCGTTCCCAGAGCACTGAATCCGCTACACAGCTGTGGGCGTGGCTGATTGCGGGGCGTGGCTGGTGGGAATAATGAAGACACGCACAGGGGATACCGATGGCCATGTAGATCGCGAAGAGAAGGTTGAATCCCGCGAAGAGGAAGTAGATGTCTAGACGTGTCAGCGGCTATGATTTACAGCAAGACAGACAGTCCAGTCCGTGCACCGTCACATCCCGGATGTACCGGATCGTGAGTAGGAGCAGGGCAAGAAATGTCTGGAAATGGCCGCCGCGCTCACAGAAGAAGAACGCCATGGCCTTGCCCTCGGTGCGGTCCAGGCCGAGGTAGATTGGGCGATACCACAGCAGGAAGGACAGGACGCCGATGACGGGGAGATAGCCTCCTGCGGCGGCGGTGTCGGCGCTGCGGGGGAGGAGTCAGCGTGGGTCGTCGTGCACACGGTGGGTTGAAGCGCGTTGGGTGATTTGGCGGGGCTGCTGGAAAGTGCGGAACGACACGGAGATGATCACTCGAGGGAGGCAGAGAGGGAGGGAGACCGGAGGACAGAGCGCAGCGAGGAGCCGTGGCTCAATCCGTCCGAACCGCTTTGATGACCAGTGATTGGGAAAGAGTTCGGTGGAGCGGTGACACAAGTGAATAGAGAAAGAACACCGCCGCACTCACCCTCCCTCCGAGCTGCCGGCGATGAGCAGGAAGATACACCCGAGAAGATTGACGATAAGCGTCGCGGCGAGGGCGAGCCATTGGGCGTAAAGCAGTTTACCGACGGTACGGTGCTGCTCGGGCAGCTCGTCCGGCGCGTGGTGGATGAACGGGAAGACTGGGGGTCAGCTATGGTTCTGACGAGCACCGAACACTCGAGAAACGACAAAGACAAGGACGACGCAACGTCTCAAACTGTCAGAACTGATTGTGATCGGGTCGTTCGGTGTTGATTGACGTGGATCCAACTCACACGGTGGCCAGTTATTCTCCTTCATACCCACCGCATGTTCCCTCGCTCTAACGGCCTCTTCTCTCTCCCGCAGTCTCCTCTCTCTCTCCTCAAAGTCGCTTGTCCCGGGAGCAGCCCCGCGGTTCGGCCCAGACGGCGCGGCGCCCTGGCCATACCCGCCCGTGCCGAATCCAAAGCCCTTGGAAGCCGGCGCGGCGCGCTCCGTGTCCGCCGACTCGAGGGAGAAGGCGGAGTCGTTCGGGTGGGAAAAGGGGTTGGAGGAGGTGGACGGCTCGAAGGGGTTGGCGTCGAGCGGTTGGGGCTCGAACGGGTTTGCGGAGGCTACGGGGGTCAGGCGGGCAATGCAGCGAGCGCAGAGAGCGGGGCAGAGGGAAGGGAAGGGAAGGGGAAGCGAAGAGGGAGAGGGAGACGTGGGGGTGAGGGAGGGAAAGTGAGACTGACCGGACATGTTGACGGATGAACCGGTGCGTCCAGACGCAGGATCAGAGGCAGATATGCCAGCGCTGTTATGTCTGAGCAGATCGGCAGGTGTGCGAGCCGCAATACAGGTCCGATGCTTGGTCAAGGGCCGGAGGATGGGACGAACGTGGAGGAAAGAGAGTTGAGGAATGTGGAGACGAAACGAAATCGAAAGGATCGTCGACGGTGAGGCGGTGACGCGACGCAAACAGTGGATGTGGCGGTGGCGTCGTGGCACCCGCAGGCCGCAGCGGATCCACCTGATTCAACCCGATTGCCACTACCAATTCTGCACGCATGCGAGCCTTACATGCCATAGGCGAACAGTGCGGTGAAGGTCGATGAGGTCGTGGTCGACGTGATAGATGATTGTCGGTTGAGCTCGTCGTTGTTGGAGGTGTGCGGACCTCGCCAAAAAGGTGGGAGAGGAAGAAACCAGCGGTTGAAGAAGACGAGATTCGAACTCGCGAGCCGAAGCACTGCTGTTTGGTAACAATAAGGTGTTCCTAAAAGCAGCCCCATAACCACTCGGGCACTTCTCCATACTCCCACAAACTTTAAAGTTCCGAGCCCGAGGGCGGGATTTGGGTACATTATAAAAGCTACTCGAACCCAGAGCTCCCTGTGGGAGAAGCGCAGGAGTCACCCGTTGGACTTCGTTGGAGATCTGCGCCTTGGCTGAACTCTGCTATGAGCTCTGATCGCTGATCGCTGATCGTTGATGCGCCGATGCGAAGTCTGATGCATGCAAAGTGTCGGTCAAGACTCGGGAGCGATCATTATTGTGGCCACACTGCCACTGCTCTGACGTTGCCACACTCGTCGCGGATCCTGGTCAAACCCCGTCTAAGCGCTACCGCCGGCATTCCCGGTTCGACCTTAAGCGCGTCGCGGAGACAACCCCGGAGCCCATACTTTACATCTGACAAGCCTTCTACTCCTTCTCCTCACTTGCTCAGTCTCCATCGAAGCATTCGAAGGTAATACAGATCTCCCCAGACCTTCCTTTGTTCTCCCGGAACTCTCGTCGTCGTCGTGAGTGGTACTTCCAGCCGGGAACGTTCCCCTTGCACTCCCTGCCTCGATGCGAGATGTTGCGAGGGTGTCTCCTCGTGCAGCAGGCATGTACAAGAAGACTGGCTTGCCGCCCGTACTCACGCTCATCACACAGACACCTCATCACGATGTCGCCGAACTACAAATACCGCTTCCTATCCGAGCCGGCCACCGTCGACGTGAGTTATGGTGTCTCCCGCGTCACCCTGATACTCTCGATCTATTATGAACCCAACATGCGCCGCGCCTCCCCGCTTCGTGCCGCGCTGACAACCCCAGATCATCGCCTGCCCATTTAGCGGCGGCCAGGGTCGGTCCGGTGTCGATCTCGCTCCCAACCGTCTCATTTCCGCGGGGCTGGTCGATCAGCTCCAAAAACTCGGCTGGCAAGTAAAGTACGAATCGGCCAAATCGTTCGCCGACATCCCGTACAACCCCGTTCCCACAGACGCGCAGTACACCCACCTCGCAGGCGACAAGCCCGTCAACGCCGAGGAGTTCCCGACCCCCAAGGCGAGCATCGAGCCGGTGATGGTGCAGAGGTTGCCGGACCCGGATATCGGGAGGATGAAGAAGCCGAGGTTGGTCTCGGCGGTGTGTGAGAGGGTGGCCAAGGAGGTCGGGGAGGCGGCGGCGCAGGGGGCTCTGCCCTTGACTCTGGGAGGGGACCACTCGTTAGTAAGTGCGACGAAACGAGGCGCAAGGCTTCCGCTTGGGTCTCTGCCGCTTGCGGGTCGTCCCGCGTCCTCAGGTCGTACTACAGGTTTTTGTCTGTTCATCGGCGGCGGCCATCTTCCTGGTCTTCTCCTCCGGGGCATCCTTAGCTGTGTGGCCCGCCGGACTTGCGCTGACGCCCACGCCACAGGCCATGGGCACCGTCCTCGGCACCAAGTCCAAATACCCCGACGCCTGCTTGATCTGGGTAGGCTCATGTCTGTTGGCGACGGTATCGCACCGCTCACCCTCGTCAGATCGACGCCCACGCCGATATCAACACCCCCGGCAGCACCGACTCGGGCAACCTGCATGGCTGCCCCGTGTCATTCCTCCTAGGCCTGGAGGGTACCGACGTCGAGCCTTTCAACCAGTGGATCAAGCCGTGTCTCAAGCCCGAGGACCTGTGAGCGGGTCTTCCCTTTGTGCTGCTTGTCCTTCTGGAGCTCTTTGTCCTCCATGTCCTCCATGTCCTCCATGTCCTCCATGTCCTCCTAATCCTCCTAATCCTCATGTGTCCTCCCTGATGCTCGCCTCCGTCGTGCCTCCGTCGTCTCGCCTGCACGTTTCCCTCACCCCTCGTCATGTCAATGCTAGGCGCAAGCTGATGTGTCCAGCGTGTACATTGGCCTGCGCGACCTGGATGCCCCGAGAAGGCGATACTCCGGAAGCACAACATCAAGTGCTTCACCATGCACGAGGTCGACAAGTACGGCATCGGAAAGGTCATGGACATGGCGCTGGACTATGTCAACCCCAGCCGGGACAGGCCCACGCACCTCACCTTCGATGTTGATGCGCTCGACCCGTCTGTTGCTCCGAGTGAGTTGCTCGGGACTTTGAGAGCCTTGTTGAAGCGCGTGAATGCTGACATCGTAGGCACTGGTACCCCGGTTCGAGGTGGTTTGACTTTCCGAGAGGGTAAGTGCATTCCAAGGAGGGCGGGGCACGGAGCGCAGCGCAAAACCAAGAAGCCAGCGAAACAGACCGCTGACGACGACGTCAGGCCACTACATCACCGAGGCTGTTGCCGAGACGGGCTGCCTGGTCTCTCTGGATATCATGGTGAGTGCATGCATACGATCCACCCCCGGATACAGACCCGAGCTGACCGAGAAACAGGAGGTCAACCCCTCGCTCCTCGACCCCGTCTCCATCGAGCAGACCGTCGCCGTCGGCTGCTCCCTGGCTCGTGCGGCTCTGGGAGAGACGCTACTGTAAGGAGAACGTGCATGGACCTGGTCGCGCTCGTGCGCTTGTGCATAGAAGTCGTTCGCATCGATTGCATGTAGCAGAATGTCGACGATGAAATACAGTACGAGTACCGGCCGTAGTCGTGGAAAGCGCGGAGATAGCGATGATGTCCGTTTCGAAGAGATTGACTTTTCGTGGAGTCGAGTTGGGTGGTGGTGAACTGCTGGTTGATTGACAGAAGTTGACTCCCATTTCACCCACATCTATATCTCAACTCGCTTCGCAACCACTCCGTGCAAGTCTGTAGCAGACCTCAGCGGGTGAAGTACCGAGTAAAACTGCCATCATATCCCTCCGACCATCCTTTGTCGCTTTGCGCCTCACACGACTCGTGCGCACCCCTCACCCCTCCCCAACATCGATCCTGTCGACTCGATCAGTGCCTCTTCTCCGTCCTCACCGTCCACTTCGCGCCGCAATTACGCACTATCGAACCACCATGTCCACCTCTACTTCGACGGCTCCACCCGTGGTCGACCCCCACCCGGCTGTGAACCCCCAGTACGCCCTCCCCGAGCTGCCGGTGGTGAAGGGCGCGGACCCCGAGCGCGTCCCTATCGATGCGTTCAGGCTCGCGGTGGCCAAGCAGGTAGCCGAGATCTGGGACGTGGAAGTGGAGAAGGTCTTTGCGGGCGTTGACACTGGTGAGTGGGTTGTGGGGTTTGGTGATGTTGAGTCGGTGCTTTGAGTTGGTTGGGTTGATTGGGTCGGTCGGGGTTGGTCTCGTTGGGCAAGAGGAATACCGAGCTGAGTCGATGCAGGCAAGAAAGGCGCCGACCTCGCTGTCGCGATCCCTCGTTTCAAGAAGGGCAAGCCGGACGAGTGGGCCAAGAAGGTCCTCGAGGCGGTGAGTGTCGCTCGGCGCGGATATCCAGATCAAGCGATAGTGATGTAGACTTACATTTACCTCAGTTCAAGCCCAACACGGCGATTTCCAAGGTCGAGAACGAGGGCGCGTTCCTCCTCTTCACCATCAAGTGAGTCTCTCCTCCACTGCCGTCTCTCAACTCCTGGCTATGTTGCTCTGCTCTTCGACATCCGATGTCGTGCTGATAGTCCGTAGCAAGGAGACGTTCACCTACCACATGCTCCGAACCATCAACCTCGCCTCCCGCGCCGCTCGCAACAACCCCACCTCCAAGACCCTCCACTACGGCACCACCGATGAAGGTCAGGGCAAGCACATGCTCATCGACTTTTCCTCGCCCAACATCGCCAAGCCCTTCCATGCCGGACATCTCCGCTCGACCATCATCGGTGCGGTGATCTCAAACCTCCACGAGGCGATGGGATGGAAGGTCACTCGGTTGAACTACCTCGGCGACTGGGGAACGCAGTATGGTGAGTAAACTCGGAGTGGACGCCACATCCCACCAACCCACGAACGCTTCGAGCATCTCTACGATCTCCCCTGCATCCATTCCCAGGACCGCCGGACCGCTGGACCGCGTTCCCTCCTCTGATTAACGCTGGACCCTGCTGACGCGCTAGGCATGCTGTCTGTTGGTTTCGACCGGTACGGAAGCGAGGAGGAGCTGGTCAGGGATCCGATCCAGCACCTGTTCAAGGTCTACGTCAGGATCAACCAGGACAAGTCCGATGAGACCGAGAGGTTCAACAAGGGGGAGATCACCGATGCCGAGTCGACCGTCCACGCCGCGGCCAAGCGTGTGTTCAAGGCGATGGAGGACGGTGAGTGAAGGTTGCGTTGAAGCTCTTTTGATGTCCGGTTAAAGTAAGCGTATTAGGCGATGAGAAGGCGCTCGCACAATGGCGCCGGTTCCGAGAGCTTTCCATTGAGAAGCTCAAGGAGACTTACGCCAAGCTCAATATCCACTTTGACGTCTACTGGGGGGAGAGCCAGGTGTCCAAGGAGTCGATGCAGCGCGCCATCGAAATCTGCGAGGCGAAGGGTTTGACGTGCGAGGACCGGGGAGCGCTGCTCGTGGATCTCACAAAGTACAAGATGGACAAGGCGATCATCCGGAAAGCGGGTAAGCGCAAAGTGCGACGATAGCGAGCGGGACTGGGCTGTGGCTGGCAACTCGCTCCTCGCTCCTCGCTGACTTGGGTGCAGATGGCACCACCATTTACCTCACTCGTGATCTCGGAGGAGCGTATGACAAGTGGAACACGTACCACTTTGACAAGCACATCTACGTCGTCCAGGCCGCGCAGTCGCTGCACTTCCGCCAGCTGTACAAGACCCTCGAGCTGATGGGCGAGGAGTTCGCCGGGCGGTTCGAGCACGTCTCGTTTGGGATGGTCACGGGCATGTCGACGAGGAGGGGCACGGTCGTGTTCCTGGATGATATCCTCGAGGAGGCGACGGAGACGATGCACGAGCAGATGAGGAGCAACGAGGCGAAATACGCCCAGGTCGAGGACCCCGAGACGACCTCGGCGGTGATCGGTTCCACGGCGGTGAAGATCCAGGACTTGTCCGGCAAGCGGTGAGCGGAGATTTCGCTCGTCACACACGTAACACACGTCACACACTTCACCCGTCACTTGAATGAAACTAATTCCTCCCGCCATTGGTCACCTCAATGGGAGGAGAATGTCGCGCTGACTCGCGTTCAGGATCAACGACTACGCGTTCGACATGCGCCGATGTACCTCGTTCGAAGGTGACTTTGGACCTTTCATCCAATACTCTCACGTCCGACTTTGCTCTGTTCAGCGCAAGAACCCCAACGTCCCCGTCCCTGTTTCGGTGGACGAGATCGACGTTTCGCTACTGGACCACCCCAAGGTCCACGAGATCATCTACCACCTCGCGCTCTACCCGACCGCTGTCCGGAACGCGTTCCAGTACAACGAGCCGTCGACGATTGTTACTTGGTGCTTCAGGATCTCGCATCTCGTCGGTTCCGCCTGGGAGACCATCAAGGTCGCGGGAGCGGAGGAGGAGTCGGCAAAGGCCAGGCTGTTCTTGTACATCACCACGAGGGATGTGCTCGCCAACGCGATGAAGCTGCTGAGTCTGACGCCCATCGAGAGGATGTAGAGTGGGTGGGTGTGGAGAGACGTAGAGTATGCATTGTCGTAGAGCTCAGCGATGATCTGTTGAATCGGGCTCCAATCATATCATTCTCTGCATTCGGCCCTTCTCTGATACATGAGTTCCTCCTCCGGTCATCACAAACACATGAGCTTCTCGTCCATCTTCCTCGGGGCCAAGGGAAAAGCAATCACGCGGTGCGCAGTGCTTTTAAGTCTGCTCTCCGGTGCGGCTAGTCAACTGTGAGTTGCGTGGCTGTGAGTTGCGTGACGGCGGGATCACTCTCAGCACCCCCTTCACGTTCACCCTCGACAGTATCCTCCACCGTGCTGTTGTCGCCCGTGAGAGCTGCGGTGGACCCCACGGTCACGCTCATCCGCTTGTTGTCCACATAGCTGACCACGAACGCCTCGTCGAATCCCTCGGGCAGGAACTCCGCCGCTTTGACAGTCCACCTGATCCACCTGTCTCTGACGGAGATAACATGCGAGTCCAACCCGCTCTGCACGACCGACGCGTCCGGATCATTCTGCAAAGCCGTCTCAGAGAGGTCTTGGAGTCTGCGCGAGAAGCCATAGGCCTCAGCGACGGTGTGGTCGAGCACGTCCTTGAGAGCGAGCCAGGTGCCAAGACTGTTGCTTCCAGCGGTGTTGCTCGATTTGTTGTATTCTGCCTGGCGCGCTATCACTTTGGAAACGTCCAGTCCTGCGTCGAATGAATTCTGGGGCTGGGACATGATGAAGACGACTTGTGATCAATGCGCAGCACTATTTGCGGCTCGGAGGTTGATGATGATTATCCTGGGGATGAGACAGGGCGATTCCGCACCACGTCCATCTCGCCATAAGTACAGCGCTGTACTCGTGCAACACCCGTACACGCAGTGGCTGGCCCCCACTCCGCCTTCGACGAAGACAGTCATCATCAATGCTCCCCTCTGCCTGCGCTTCGGGGGGGAATGGCGTGAAAGCCTTCTGGCCATCCAAAGAAGCCACGCGAAGCCACATTGTCGCCCCATTCGTCTTCTTTTCTGATACGTGAACTCGTCTTGAACACCCTATGAGCCTAGCAGGTTTACACAACCGAGACTGCGCGAAGGCCACCAGGTTCAGAGTTCACAGCAGGTCTGGCCATGGCTACAACCCATCCCCCGATGTACTGTAGTTTGCGATTTCGCCCACTCGACGCCTTTCAGAGCCGGCCCCCTTGGTTCCGCCTACTGAAACACGCATGCACGTCCTGTACTGTACGCGTACGAGTACGTGTCTTGCTTGAGTCCGTTCGGGAGGCCCCGCTGCACGTCACAGCTTGAGCCT
Organism: Saitozyma podzolica; assembly: GCA_003942215.1. Taxonomy (NCBI): domain Eukaryota; kingdom Fungi; phylum Basidiomycota; class Tremellomycetes; order Tremellales; family Trimorphomycetaceae; genus Saitozyma; species Saitozyma podzolica. The sequence goes on along the minus strand of RSCD01000019.1, from coordinate 322,646 downwards.
GAACACTACGTCGCCGTCCGACGTCTGAACCTGGCTCCCACCGCCGCTTCGTCCCATGGGGTTGCGTCGCCATCCACTCGTCTGCGTGCAGAGGGCCACCACGCCTCGATCATGCCCCGACCGAGGGTTCCATCCGCTGTAGCCCCAGCGTCACCGTCACTTGCCAGTCTCCACGGCCGATAGTCCATGATTCTCGGACTCATGTACTCGATATGCTCCTTGGTCGCAGCATAGCTTGTCTCCACATCTTGGTAGCTCATCGTGGCGTACTCGTCCGGCGTGAGCCTCACATACTCCGTCCCGGCCTTGTGGAGTTGCTCGTTGGCCGCCACGCTTTCCTCGACGGATAGTCGATATTGAGACTTGAGAGTATCCAAGTCTTGAGCACCTCCGCTATTAACTGTGAAGCTCACAATCTGTCCTTCCAGTTCTGCCCTGCGCTTGGCAGACGCTTGGCAGGCCTTCTCTGCGCTGCACATAGTCTCAAACGCATCAGCAGCCTCCATCAGGGCCGACGACCGGAGAGTCGTCGCATAATCCCGCGGCTGCTCGTTTTTCGTTTCGACGACTTCCGTCCCGGAGGCGGTAGGGTCGAGCAGGAGGTCTTCAGACATCAGGGTTGCTGAGCTGTTGGTTGGACGGCGGGGTTAGAGGCGAATGGCCAGTTCGACTAAGTGCTCTTCGAATACAGTACTTTGTTAGAGCACATTTGACGAGTATATCACGGTTGCACCTTCAGCATCAGCGACCGTCGACGCGCGACGAGCGACGAGCGACTTCAGCGGACCGTCGCATCCCTTGAGCGGAGAGACGCCTCGCAAAGCACAATGGAAGTCCCAGTACAGCCGGCACTTCTGCCTCTCGAAAGGGAGGCGGCCCACGCGCCACACTGGTCCGGCCAGTCATTCAGTACCCGTACTCGTTCACAGCCGTGCGGGTTTCAGAAACTGCGCAAAAACAGGAAACGACGAGCGACAAAGCGTGCCAACCCGGCAAATGAGCTCCCACAACCCAACGCCCGATGAACAGCGTCTCGGTCGATCACGGAGCATGTTCTCCCGTCGCTCGCTCTTGCTCGGACCGACTACGGTTCCGGGGTCAAGATGGAAGCTTGATACTACACCTGGTGAAGTTTCTAGGTCTACAATCATGCATCACTTCTGCTACCGCAAGATGACATTCTCCACCTCCATCTAGATGCGCTTCTCGACCATCGTGATGCCCTCTTCGGTCTCGAGCCTGTCCCTGAACAGCTTGCACGTCTACCCGGATGATCAGTACCGACAAACATTGCACCCGTAACACGGCGAAGCACAAGCAGGAGCTGGAGCTGGAGCTACAGGAAAACACCGCTCACCTCCTCGTCGTAAGGCTGCAGGACACCGGGCTTGGTGAGGACACCCTCGAGGATGAACTGCACGGCAACACCGCATGGCACACCGACAAGCTTGGCCATAGCCGAAGGGCCGCCGTTACGGTCACCGTAAGCCTCGAGCGTGGACGTGATAGTCTCCTACAACGCACACATTAGTCGCCACACCCCACACACACCACATCACAAGAAGCCTGGTAATGTCCTCACCATCTTGCCGTCGGCGCGCTCAATCTCGAAAGTGTGCTGGAGAAGGACAATGTCGACCTCTCCCTCCTCGAACTGGCACTTCTTCTCGAGGAGAGCGGCGAGGGCCTTCATGGGCGATCCTCGCTGGTCGACCTGCTCGTCGGAGAACAGACCGAGCTGGCGGAACTTGGAGGTGAGGACCTTGTACTGGTCGGCGGGGAACGAGCTGAGCGATGAGAGCTTGCTGAGGATGGCCCTGAGCGCGGCGCGACGCGTGTCAGCGAGGTCAACGTGCGGCACAAGTCATCGTCATCGCAGCTGCGAACAATGCAGACCGCGCCACGACACCACACGACACCACACGACACCTCACGACACCACATGACACCTCACGACACCACTCACTCCTCGTTGGCGGCGGTGCCGAGCAGCTGCGAGGTGAGCTCGGCCCACTTGAGGGGCTTGGCCCCCTTGGCGAGGTACTCGACGTTGGCGTCGCTCATCAGACCAATCTCCTTCCAGGCCTCGACGACCTCGCAGAAGCCGCCGTAGCGCATCGTGCCGCGGACGAGGTTCTGCACGTCCTTGAGGCCGTAGAACTCCTTGAAGACGGACGAGTCGCGGTTGGGGTAGCAGACGAGGTTGTACGCCGGGGTGAAGTAGTATGGCTTGGCGGAGCGCCTAAGAAGTGAGGACATCAGCGATGCTCAAGCTTTGAGGTGATGGATCGCTTACATGAGGTCCTTGCCGGCGACTTGGGCGATCTTGCCGTCCTTGATGAACTGGCCGTCGTTGTTGAGCGCCATGAGCACACCGAGAGGGGACCACGAGAACTTGTAGCCGAGGGCGTTGTCCGAGGCCTGAGGGGTAAGTGCATGACCCACGATACTCTCCAGACACTCACAGCAGGCTCAGGGAGACCTGAATGGTGTCAGCCATGCTCGGTCGCTCCGTGATAACTGGTGCTCTCACCTCCGCAGTAGCTGTAGAAGCTCCTGATCTTGCCGCCAGCTTTGTGGGCCTCGTCGATGGTCTTGATCGCCCAGAGGTGGTCGACTCCCGGGTCCACGCCAATCTCGTTGAAGCAGATGAGGCCGGCGTCCTTGAACTCCTGGTCGAGGGCCTTCATGTGAGGGTTGACATACGAGGTGGTGACGACGTGGGCCTTCTCGGCGAGGGCGGCCTTCATGACGTCGGCGTGGTGGACGTATGGGACCAGGGAGACGACGACATCGTGGCCCTTGATGGCCTGTCGGAGGGCGTCGGCGGAAGAGACGTCGACGGACATGGGCGTGGCGTTCTTGAGACCGGCGCAGAGCTGCTCGGCGGTAGCGTACGTGCGGCACGCGACGGTGAGCTCGTGGTTGTGTCGGGTGATGTACTCGGCACAAGGAGGAGCGACGAGGCCGGAGCCGAGAAGGAGGACCTTCTTCTTGGTGGTCTGGGCGAGGGCGGCGGGGTTAACGGCGGCCCCAGACAGGTTGGGGAGCTTGTTGACACCGTCCTCGAGCATGGAACGACCAAACTCGGGGAGAGCGAGGAAAGCACCGCGGTGGACGTCGGCGTTGTAGTACCGGGTGTCGGGAACGGCACGGAGGGGAGTCTTGACGTCTCGGCCGGCCTCCTTGGAGCAGACCATGATACCGATCTGGCCAGAGGGGTAGGTGGGGATAGTGGTGAACGCGTACTCGGCAACGGGGAAGAGCTTGTTGCAAGTCTCCTTGAGTTCCTTGATGAGCGGGAGGTGGTTCCAGATGCATTCGGCCTGAGTCGAGATGTGGCCGCCCTCCTTGAGCGCCTCCTTGAGGAGCTGGAAGTAAGGAGGCTTGAAGAGCGCCTCGGCGGGTCCGACCGGGTCCGAAGAGTCGGTGATGATCACGTCGTACGTGTCCTTGTGGGCCGGCAGGAACTTGAAGCCGTCGCCGATGTGGACCTCGACTCGGGAGTCCTTGTAGCACGACGACATGTGGGGGAGGAACTCCTTGGACACGCGGATGACGGCCTGGGTTAAGGGCGGAGGCTCAGCGCGGTACACTCAAGAGGTCAAGCAGAAATTGCGAGTCACGGGCGCCGGGACCAGAACTCGCAAACAGGAGCGGGACAAAGGTAGGGCGTTGGCGTGAGAGAGCTGGGTGCGTGCGGGTGAACCCACCTCGTCAATGTCGCACAGGGTGACCTTCTCGACCGACTTGTGCTTGAGCACCTCACGGATGACACCGCCGTCGCCACCACCGATCACGAGGACGTTGACGGGGTTGGGGTGGGAAGCCAGAGGCAAGTGCGCGATCATCTCCTGGTAGCTACGGCGTTTCAGCGGCGCTTCGCGTCGAACAAGCGGAATGCGCGGAGACTCACGAGAACTCGTCACGCTCCGTGCACTGGATGACGCCGTCGAGGACAAGGACGTTGCCGTAAGTCTCAGAGGAGAAGACGAGGACATCCTGTGGGCGTCAGCGAGTGTCCAGGCAGCTGATGGGGAGCTCCGTCACAGAGCGCTCGAGAGTCCTCCTCGTACTCACCTGGAAGAGGGACTGCTCGGTGTGCAAGATCTCCTTGACCCTGTGCTCGTCAGCTCGCCGCTCACCTCTCCACACGCAATCTCCAGAGACCTCACTTGAGGGTCATGGCCTGCCCTACACACTGTCAGCGGATCGACACAACAAAGGAGGGCTGAGTTGCGTTGGGAGAACATACCAGGCCATTGCGAGTTGATCTCGCGGAACCAGCCGTCTGAAGAAGTGTCAGCTCGTACCAGTAGCTCTGGAAACTTGTGCAGTGCAGTGGCATATGAAAAAGGTAGCACCCACCCTTGATGAGCTTGTGAGAGAGCTTGGGAGCCATTTTTGAGATGCTAAGGTATGTGTAAAGGTAGTTGAAAGAGAGATGATACCAAGTCTCGGTTCTTGTTGAAAGTCGGCTCGCCCTTTGGTAAAATACGAGAAAGCCATGAACCGGAAAATTGATCCCGTCGTCGTCGGGACTCGCCGAACTCCGCTTGACTCGCCAACAGCAACAGGGGGAAAAAGACACGTTACCTATTCATTCCCACCCATTAGCGTCACCGCTCGACCTGTCGGACACGGCCGCTTCCGTGAGGTGGCAGCAACTCTTTGTTGACATGGCGCCGAGGTCCTCGGCGTGACCAGCTGCAGCGTCGCAGCGTCATGGCATATATGTGGATACAGCATAGTCGTCCAAAATGTACAGTCTCTAACAATACAACCAACCTCCAACTGTCCGTCCCCTACTCACTGCCCCGTTGGATACTCCGTCCTCATCCTCATCCCCGCCTCGTGCAGCGCGAAGAACATGGGACCCCTCCTCCCGATCTCCTCCTCGGGATGCTCGTCCCCCGAGTAAATAAACGCGTCTCTCACCAAAGCCAAGTTTGCCTGCATCTCCTCGACCTTCTCCATCGGGATCGCTTCGAGGATCTGTTCCACGCGGTCCAGTTCGGTGGGGCTGATCTTGACTGAGAACTTGGACCAGTCGAGGAAGTCGGCGAAAGGGTAATATGATCCCTCGGCGATGATGACTGGTATGCAGCCCGCGTAGATCGCGTCGTTGGTGCGGGGCGACCAACCGGCAATACCTCTTGGTTGGGGACAGAATCGAGAATTGGTGAGATCGTCCATGTAGTGCCACGATGCCCAGTTACTCTTCGGTCCACCTCCTTTGACAAGAGGTGCCGCGCCGGCTCCGCCCCGAGGACACGTCAGACGAAGACGTTCCGATTTGCCGGTACCCCAGTACGTCCCGGCCCAGGTGACGAGGCTGGTACGTTCCGCCGCGGGCTTGATTTGTTCTATTGTTGGAAAGGTGTCGCGGAGGGATTTCGTCTGGCACGTTCGGGCGGGGACTACCACATCTTGGTGAGGGCGGTAGCAGGGCGAGTCGTAGTCGCCCATCACAGACATGACAAGGACGTTGTCGAGGATCCAGTCGGGGTAGAGCGTGTGGTGGTCACGAGCAGACCAGATCTCCCTAATTACGGCGTGAGCGTTGATCATACATACCTCAAAGCTGTTAATGATGCGAACAGGTCTTGCGACGACAAACGCGGCGTATCATGTATGCGTGTAGGGTCAAGGCAGCGCCGCACTCACCATGCAAACGCAATGCAGATCCCCCAGTCGTGCGTCATGACCAAGCTCACCCTCTTCTCCCCCGTGTTGATCCCTGGGATCGTCGTGACCGCGTGATTCATCACGTCGTGAAGTAGGAAGTCGGCGTCCGTGCAGTGCTGATACACCGGCAGAACCACCAGCTCTGCGTCTTCTGCGGGAACGCTGATGTGCCGCATCGCACGGTACATGATGTTATCCGCCGAGAAGCAGTGGGTGTCCTGGAGCTGATGACACTTGGCGGCTTCGATGGCTTCCTGGCCTTCGTACCCGTCCGCGACGTGGACTTTGATGAAATCCGGATGCGCGGCGAGGTAAGCTCGAGCTTGAGGGAGGAGAACGTCCTGCCAATCCATCCGCTCCGTCGCCTTGATGAGTGTACCTGAATATCCCTTGTGCACTCCTAGTGGGCTGTACCCTGCCTTGGGCGTCGAGGGGGTCTTGAGTCCCAAGAGCGGGTTATCCCTCCGCGGTGGGCAATCCACGGGGACGCAACGGCAATCCCCAGTCTGAACGCAAACTACCGGTGAGTCGCAGTCGTTCCAGCACGTTGGAAGGTCCTTGATCGCCCATTGATGAGGCTGCCACGCCGTTTCCAACCGCTTTGCCGCCGTCCCCTGTCTGATCTGGCGGGACCGATCCGTGTTGTACCGCACGGCCTCCTCGGAACGCTTGCAGGTGTGCGTCCGCCGTGACGAGTTGAACGGGATTTGACCGGTCGATCCGAATCGCGTATCAGCGGATTCGTCTAAAATCGTCAGTGTGTCGTTGACCTGACCTGACGGCAAGCCACCCACAGTCGTCCAAGAGGAGAGGCCAGTCTCCTTGAGAGGGACAGCACAGGACGTTCATCCTCATGTCGAAATGCCTCCCGAAGCGGTCCGGCGCTTCGAGCGAGAACCAAGTGGTCGACGCCGAGACGTTCGCGACGGCATGGACTTGATGTCCGTTCGGCAGGCTCAAGCTGAGGTACGAGCTGTCCGCGGCCACCTGGCATCAGCGGGAACCGGTCACACATTACTCACCTCTAGGTCGAACTCGAGGTGCGCGGGCCGGGCCCCGTGCAGCTGAAATAGCTCCAACCCGGTCTCTCCATATTCCCGCCCACCCTCCGCGATACCGAGCCACCCCGTCCCCTTCTCCTCTTCAAACATCACCCTCACCTTCCAGTCGATCTTCTTCCCGCCTACCCGATGCAAGACAAAGACCGACGAGTTCCAATTCATCGCGACGACTTTCTGCCCGTCGGAGACGCAGTGCTGCCCGTCATCACACTTTAGGTGGTGGAGCCACCCCTCATGGTCAAAGGCGACATTGACCGTACACCCGTCTAGCTTCCAGAGGTCCTTGTTCCGCTCGTCAGGGGCCAGTTTGGGAGGTCGTCCATCGACGGAAGGGAAGTCGGCCGTCGGGGCACAGTGAGACGAGCGATACTCTCTCGACCAGGTAGCGATGGACTGGGTGATATTGGCAAGTGTTGAGCGGATCCCGTCTTGGAGTGCGATCTGGGGCTGCCAGCCGAGGAGCTCCGAGGCGACCGAGTTGCGAAAGGTCGTTGCCGAAGCGGGATTGTGATTTCCGATATCCCGAACGGGGCTCATACTTCCTGACTCGGTCCGCACACGCTCGACGAGCTCTTCTTGCGTCCACGATTGTCCTGCCACCAGGTCGATGGCCTGTGCGGTGGAAGTGACTCCTCCTTGCTCAGACCGGCGGGACATGTAAGTCACACTCGCAAGCACCCCCTCCACGGCATCGTCCAGGTGCAAGAGGTCCAAGGGGGGCGCGTCCGACGAGTACTGAATCGGCGTGGAGCTGACAGCGTTGGCGAACATCGCGGATGTGAATGATTGAGGGATAGCGCTTGACGGTGGATAGCCGTAGATCTCTCCGAACCGCAGGACCAGCGCGTCGATACCCTTCTGCTTCGCCAGCTCCACCACCGCTTTCTCCGCAGCTAGTTTGGTCCGTCCCAGTGCCGTGTTGGGCAGTCCTTCTTCCTGACCTGCCTCAAAGACCTCGATCGAGCTCGCGTGGATCACCCACGGCAACCCAGTTGACGCGCGACTGCGCTTGACCTTGTCCAGCTGGGCGAGGATGGATCTCGTCCCACCCTCGTTGACCTTGAGGCAATTCCGCTCGTTTGGAGTACACCAGTCTTCAAGCGAGACCGCGGCAAGGTGGATGACACCCCCGAAGGCGTTGGAGCGCAGAAGCGTAGGGAGGACGGTGGAAGGCGGCAGGATCGAGCCACGATGGTAGATGATTGATTCGGAACCAGCAAGGGTCGCCGGGCAGGGCGCAATGTCGAGCACATGTACGGTGTAGCCCTCTGATAAACGGGGTATGATAGCCAGGCCTGGGCGACGTCAGCGAAGTTCTCGAGGACGCTCGCCCACCCGGTGTCTGGTCTCACCTAATTGACCAGCACCTCCCGTGACGAGCAACAACGGCTTCCCCTCGCCTTTCCACATCCCCTTCCAGTTCCATCCTCCCCCCACATGCTCCTCGTGCGGATACAGAAACGCCAAGTCGTCTCCGGTCGCGGAAGGTCGGATGCGAAGGCGAAGTCCTGCGACGATTGGTGATGTCGAGCGCAGCAGCGTGACGATGATGAGCGCGGCGAGACCTGATATGACGAGGAGCCGGCAGGGCCCGCGGCCGCACAAGCTGGTACGAGGGGGTCGCATGTTGATGGCCGCGTCGAAGCTTCTTCGAAAGCTGCGAGAGCTCGAGCTCGAGCTCGCTGTGCTACTTGTGCTGGCTCGTCTTGCACCGAGTCTGTTTGGGCTGGTTTTGGTTTCGCGAGGTAGAGAGATACCGTACATGGCCGGGGAGGGGGTGGTGGTGGTGGTGCGGCAATGGCGTGTGTCTGTCTGTGCGTAAGTTTTGATTTCGATTCGATTCCAGGGTTAACAAGGTGATCAGAGAATCAAACGCACAGACTATATCAACTTGGAACCAGCAATTGGCAGTACCTAGCAATGCCGCCTCCACATGCACAGGTACTCGCAAGACGTTCACCGCCCCGCCCCGCCCCGCCCCCCAGGCTCGCATGCATGCATGCGTGTACGCTTTGTTGCCGTCGTCGCCTGTTGCTGAACTGGACGACTCGCCGTTACCTGCGTAAACAACAGCTGAACGCCGACACGCGAGAAACCGGCCAGGAAAGATAGGTGCTTGACGCCCGTGCCTGGTGACAGTGCCGAGACTGGTAAAAAGTCCGAAAGGTGGCTGGCTGGCAACCCGAGGCATGGATGGCATGGCAACCACGCCGACGCCGACGCCGACGCCGACCAGTGACAAACGGCGGTGGCACGCCGCATCGATTCCGTACGCAGGTATACCCGTCTGACACGCTATCTGGGAGCTCGGATGGAGTGATTCACGGGAGTGTCGCGGATGAGCGCTGGCTGGCGAGGACAGCTCGAGCAGGTCGGCTGGCGCTCATTCAAACTGCTGCTTGCTGGACATCAGTGAGAGCCACTGTACACACGCACCCCACAGCCGCACTCTCTCCTGCTCAAGAGCACTGCATAGCGTCCCACCGCTACCTGGTTCTTTTCGCACGAGCGTCACTTCCCTCGACAAAGTCACCACCTGGAGAAGCTGGTCGCTGGCCGCTCAGAAAACGCCACCCGCGGCGGTGGCGTTCCGGTTCCTAACCCGAGGCCGTTTCCGGTCGTCCGGGTCAACAAATAGCAACAACACCGAACACCATCTTCCAGAGGCGACGCGCAGTGTGCGTGCTCATCAGCCATCTCAACGTCGCGTGCATGGTACTGGTAAGGCTGTTCCGAGTCGAGTCGGGGGAGTCACCCGGTCCGCAGTGGCCTCCACAGGCCGGCACTTCGGCTCAACGCTGAAGGCTCGCTCCGGCTCAGGCACATGACCGACGCCGATCAAATCCGCACAGACACTCACCGAAACAGGAAAAAGGAAAACGCGGTTGCCAGGTAGATAGGATGGAGTGGGCAAGTAACAAGGGAGGGGAGGGAGGAGGCAATGCCGTGGGCAGACACAGGGGGGTTGGCTTGTGAGGCGCTCGGGATGTCAGAACGCAGTCGAGGCGGGGCGTGCAGAGCTGGCTGGACGGGGCGAGGCCATTGCGTCTGGCGTCCGCGTCTCGAAGGATATTATGATCGTCGTTACGAGAGGCGCCAAGTGGTGTCCAAGCAAGCTCGATCCTGTTCATACTTGCCTTTCCACTCAACATCCACAAACACGCGCATCGTCCTTTGCGCTCTAGACCTTCCCTCACCAACACCAACGCGGTGTGATCTCCCCATTGTCGTGAGCTGCAGCACACGTCGCAACGAGGCTGATCAAAGCGATCAAGCCGGGTCACACCCACACTCGTCGCGTCGAGCGAATATAATTTGCCGCGAGACGGCACCAGCAACTCTACCACCCCTCGAACCCCCTTGCCTCGACTCTGCGTCCTCCAGCCTCGTCCTCTCTCGTGATGTCGCCCGTCACACCCCAACTTCCTCAGCACCAGCACCAGCACCAGCACTACTACCTCCCTCTACCCACCACCCCTCTTCACTCGCCTGCCCTTTCCGCCATCGACATGCCCTCTCCCTTTTCCCCCGCTACTTCGTCCAGCTCCCTGCCCTCCGAGCGGTCTGTCTTTCCCAAGCGGCAACCCCCCTCCGCCCGCTCCTGTCGACTCCACCGTCCTCTCCATCCATTCCAGTTCCTTGGTCTGATCATTCTCATCATCATCTCCTTGACATTCATTCACCCCCATTCCCGCGCCTTTGCTACCAGCTACTTCTCATCCACCTCCAACTACCTATCCGACTACCTTTCCGACTCCCCCGGATCTTCTCATGCCATCTCGCACATCCCCCCTCCCACCGGCGGGTCCCGTCCCACCTCCGTATACCTCTGACGCTCGAGGCAAGACTGTCGTACCTCCTCAGTCGCCCTGCACTGTGGCAATACGAAGCCGAGCTTCCCAGCCGACACAAATGCCCGTTCTACACGTACAACCGCAACGTGTACTTTTTCCACGAGGGCAAGCAGGAGCAGTGGGAGAGAATCACCCCGAGCGATATCAGGAGGTATAGGAGCAAGATCGTGGATTACCTCCGAGGTGTGGAGAGGGATGGAGGCAAGCTGGTTTGGGACAAGAGCATGGAGGAAGGGGTTCCGAAGGAGATGAGGAGGGGATCATCTACGCGGCAGGCGAAGGGGTGTGTGTCGCGAGCGAGCATATCGTGTCAACCCACGCCATTTCTCCCACATTGTCCCCACTTTACTCTCACGGGTAGACCTCGTGGACTCTCCATGATGCTTGGGAGTCAACAGAGCCACCGCTCACACCCCGCAGAAAGACCTCGAACGCCTCAAGCTCTCCCTCCATATGCTCCGCAACGTCCTCCACTCCACCCTCCCCGTCGAGCTCTACCACTTCATCGAGGAGTTCACCGACGCGGCCCTCCGCGAGGAGCTGTCCAACGAGTACGGCATCACTTTCAGGGCAGTTGACGGTCGGCGTCCGAACGGGAAGAGCTGGAGTGAGTGGGCACATTGGCGGTGCTGCAGTGCTTCAGCGCGGCAGCGCGTCGGGGATCTAGCACGCTGACGGAACACAGACATCAAGAACATCGCGTTCCTGGCCAGCAACTTCACCGAGTTCGTGTACATGGATAGCGTGAGTGGCTCGGATTCCAGGACCGCACTCCATGGAATCTTGACCTCAGGCTCCTCGCTGATCCACGTTGCAGGACAACCTCCCCCTGTCCGACCCCGCGCTGCTGTTCGACAGCATCGAGTACCAGCAATCTGGCAGCGTCTTCTGGCCTGATCTCAACAAGGACCACCGTGAGTCGACGCGGAGTGATGCTTCACCCTTACCTGTTCTCTCTGCTCGCCCTGCGGTCTCATAGACTGTGTGCGGGTACCGCTGGACCCAGCTGTGCCTGCCGTCCTCGATTCCTTTGGTCTTTGGGCACAGTCACTCACTCCCCGCAGCTGACAACGCCATCTTCCGGATCCTCGGGCGCGACTGCTCCGACGAACACTGGCCCGCAGAAGCGGGCCAGATCGTCTTTGACAAGCGGGGGAACAACGGGCTGAACCTCGCCGTGCTGCACCTTTCCAACCACATGATGGCGAATGAGGAGATGTACGGGTTCCTCTCGTACGGCGACAAGGACACCTTCGTGAGTGGGGGAAAGGATGGGTCTTCTCGCATACACTCCATCCTTCATCCTCGTGCTCGTTTCTGGCCTCGTTATTGCCTTTCGCGTGGCGGGTTTCAAACGCCGATCTGACGCCCGTCGCAGCGCTTCTCGTCCTACGCCCTCGGCCTGCCCTACCAGCAAGCTCCCAAGATGTTCGCCTCTGCGGGCGGCTACCAGACTGAGGGCGGCGAGTCGTCTCTCAACTTCTGCGGCCATTCGCTCGTCCAATGGGGTCTCACTCCAAAGTCCGCACTGCACGATCCGACCTATCACCCTCCCCCGGCTTTCCTGCATATGATCCTGACGAAACATCGTCGAGCACCGTTGCAGCCCGAGAAGCTCTTCTCCCATCTCCTCCGTCCCCGCCTCGACGGGATCAACGACGACCGCCTCGTCCGGACGTACTACGAGTGGACCGGAGCGTGTTTCGCCATCACACTGAAAGGTCCGGATGGAGCCCGGGGATTGGACAACAGCGTAGGCGACGGACAGGGCCTGGTGATGCAGGAGATGAAGGACGTGCTGGGGGGAGGGAAACAGTGGGAGGAGCTCATGGACGTGGCGAGGAGGTTTGTGCGGATCAACCAGATGGAAGGGTGACGGCGGGGAGGGGAGACGCAGGCATGGAGTAGAACGCGTGATTTGGGGCCGGATGAGGCGGGAACGAGCACATCGCCATGAGGTACCTCGTCTCGTACGAGCGCCGACGAGGACAGTCTCTTGGGGTTTATAGGTTCTTTAGGTTGTACAACATATACGCGCTCACATCATGCCATTAGCATACGCCGGCTTACCGCCTACCGATGCACGCACGACGCTCCTTGCCAGTGTGAGAAAGCTCGCTATACCCTCGGTGACATTTCAGGAGGCGGCGCCGCGTCCTGGCAGTCACCGGTAGCCTGCCACTCCATGTTGCTCATGCTAAGATATCGTGCCTCTGGTCTCTTTTCCTCCGCTCTCTGCTCCCCGTCGCGACCAATACTTTCTGCGCAGTGAGCGCTGATCATGCACGCCTATGTCTCGTATGGTCCTTGCCCCGGGTAGAGCATGCTGTCGAGTGCCGTGCCAAGGCCTCGCCCACATGTTCATTTTGTCGCCACCTAGAATACCCAGCCGGGGCGGTGCCGATACGACCCGATTTGGTTCCGTCGCGTTGTGCCAAGCTGCCCCGTCCGGTTGGCTCGCTTTCAGAGACAACGTCAATGACAACGACGTCAGGTGCAACGCCAACTCTCTTTGTCATTGTTCCATCCCTTGTCTTCACCACGGGACGCAATCGCCTAGGGACATAAACACATCGAGAAGCACTATTGATCGGGCGTATAGGACTGGACGTACACCTCGAACACGAACTGAAACTCGAACTCGGACTGGAGGGTTGTGCAGACCAAGTTCGGTGAGTGACGATTGATGAGTGACGATATGCCTCGCTATGTGTCGAGGCGACCTGCGCATGGTCATCCCATCCGCATCGAAGGATTCTGCGTAGATAGATCCACGAGCGGGACAGATCCAACCCCACTGTCATCGTCTACCCGGCAGGCGCTCACGAGCTTAGCATCCACCCAATCACCCATTCTCCCATCCTCATCCACCCTCGACCTCGGCCTCGCTTCTACCCCTAAATCCTAGCCCCCGCCCACCCCATCGCCGCCACCGCCGCAATGGGCAAATCCCAGTCCAAGCTCTCCGCCGACGAGCTCGCCGAGCTGCAGAAGAACACGTATTGTGCGTACACAGCGCTACTCGCACTCCTTTCATTTGCTCTCCGCTCGCGCTCGCGCTCGCGACTTTGTCGCTCTGTCGCTCTGTCGCTTTGTCGCCTTGTCGTCCTTTGGTGGGATGCACGTAGAGCTGGCGCGCGATGGAGTGACGCGGAAGATGTGATGTGTTTGGCGCAAGAGTGATGGGCTGATATTTGCAGTTGAAAAGAAGGTGAGCCAGACGTCCGACGAGACCTTGGGCCGAGGATGTGATGCGAGACGAGACGCGCCAGGAGGACCGATGGACGGGAGGATCGAAATGCAGGAGAGAAGGAGAGAGATGCTGACTACTGTGACTGGGTGTAGGAACTGCAGCAATGGGTGAGTGAGCTCGATCCGGCACTATCAGAAATCAACTGTCTCCTGCCGTCGCCTGCCCTCCAGTGTGACGCTGCCGAGTCCGATTCCGATGCTGACCGATCCAGTACAAGGGCTTCATCAAGGACTGCCCGGGCGGACAGCTCAACAAGGAAGGTGCGTGAAAATCAGAGCGTCATGACTCCAACTTCACATCTGCACCGCTTCATGTCATACCACCATCCCTCTCATCGGTGCCCTCCGCCGCTCGAGACCAGGCGGATCTACCACCTGCTCAGCCTCTCTCCAGAAGACGGACGCATGGGCCGCGCTGACACCCCTCAGAGTTCCAGAAGATTTACCGCCAATTCTTCCCCTTTGGAGATCCGTCCCAATTCGCCGATTATGTCTTCAACGTGCGTAAAGGTGTTCTGCATTCGACCTGCCCTCCTGCCCTCCTGTCCTCCTACCCCCTTGCCCTCCTGCCATCGTGCTTTCGTCTTTGCTATGTCCGCTCCCACTTGTCGGCTCTTGCAGTCGCCTTGCGTAGCCGTTGGCCACTCCAGGCCTGCGTGGGGTGAAGGCTGGTATCCAGAGTCACGCTGATGAGCAATAGGTCTTCGACGAGGACAAATCAGGGACTATCGAGTTCAAGGTGAGTATTTCAGAGTGTTCTAGTGTTCTCCTCGCTTCCACGCTTCCTCGCCTCCTCGTTCCCGCGCTCCCACGCTTCGACGCTTCCACGCTTCCACGCTTCCACGCTTCCACGCTTCGACGACTTGCTCAAAGTCATGCGAGGCCGGATCGTTCCTTCTCGTTACCCATCTGACGGATGTAGGAATTCATCTGCGCTCTCTCCGTGACCTCCCGAGGACGGCTCGATGAGAAGCTAAAATGTGTGTACCGCGCCGCGGCCTCTCCCATCGGATCGGATACGATCCCATGACGAGTCTTTCCCTTCCTGCCCTGCCCTCCCTAGAGTCTCACACCAATCCCTCCCTGCTTCACCGGCAGACCTCCCTCTCGAGTCCCCCTCGCCCCGCCCCTCCCCCCCCCCCCCCCCACAACCCCCACCCCACAACCCCTTTCCCGCGTCAATCGACCCGTCCACCCGTCCAACACCACTCATCACCCATCACCCACCCGAGTCAGAGTCCCTGCTGACTCTCGCGCAGGGGCGTTCCAGCTGTACGACATCAACGGTGACGGGTTCATCACATACGACGAGATGCTGCAGATCGTGAGGAGCATCTACAAGATGACGGGCCAAATGGTCAGGTTGCCAGAGGACGAGGATACGCCGGAGAAGGTGAGTCGCGAGTGTGGGGAGTGTGGGGAGGGCGGGGAGGGGATCATGGGTCTGGAAAGGTCCTGGTCGACGACTGGACTCGCGCCGCGCCCGGTGCCTGCTTCGGCGCTTGCTTCGGCGCCCGGTCTGGCGAGCTCTGAAGGGTCTGGAGTGCGGTCGCGGATGTCGCGGATGTCACGGGCGTCAGCGTCGCCGATTGGTGATGGAGCTGATGTACACTTCCTGCTCTGCTTCGAACCGACTCGGCCTCGTCTCCTCTCACGTCCGACACTGATCAACGATCTCCCTCATGTCACATACCTCCACGTCCCAACTCCCAACTGCTAACACCATCTCCCCAACTCCTCATCCGTGTCTGTCTCTCTCCCCAACCCTTCCCCCCTCCCCGTCGCTTGCTCGCGCGCACCCCATCGCGTCTTCGGCTTCGCCTTCTCACCTCATCCCCACACCCACAGCGCGTCGACAAGATCTTCCGCAACATGGACATGAACAAGGACGCCCGACTCACGTTCGATGAGTTCAAGGAAGGGAGCAAGCAGGACCCGACGATTGTGCAGGTGAGTGGAGTACACACTCGCACCCCTTCGATCTTTCTCTTTCCGGTGTAGGGGCACTCGTAACGGGCTCGTGCCGCGGCCTCAATGCGGTCAGAGCGGTCAGATACCTCCGCCCCAACAACCCCTCCATAATCTTTGACATCTTACCCTCCTTGATCCATCCCCACCCTCCTGATCCACTCGCACTCTCCGATTCTCCTCTCCCTGGTGTTGCTGGCCCCCGTGGCCCGTTGCCTGCGGTTCCTGGTAGGACCGCGACGACATATCATTGCCCGCAAGATGGTTTGGGTCGTGTACTGACGACACAGGCGTTATCGCTGTACGACGGTCTGGTCTGAGTTCCTCGCAGCGCCACCGAGCCCCAGCCCCGGCCCCAGACCCGGCTACAACACCGGCAAATTGGAGCGGCGGGGGGGGGGGGGGGGGGGGGGGGCCGGAATCGACGCAGACGAAGAAGAATCAAGCAGATACACAAACAATAAAGTAGCGCTACACTAGAGGGATTTGGAGAGCGCCGTACCGCGCTATTTAACTCGTACTCGTACTGTACGAGTACTCGAGTACGCCGGTGCGAGTGGCGATGCTTTCGAGGGAGTTGTCGGAGGACATGTCATATTGTACAAGTACAACCCCCGCTTGGACACCAGCAGTCCGACGTGGTACGGACTCGGTTCAAGCAGTGTTGATGTTCCCGCGCGGTACTTGTGCCCGGACCGGTGCTCGTAGAGTGCGAGCATGAGGATGAGCACGAGCACTTACGAGTCTGCGTCGTCCCCACGCAAAGCCTTTGACGCTCTTCCTCTCGCTGTGACGCGCACTGCGCGAGGACGTGTACCTCATACTCGGTCTCGGACTCTGCCTCGGACTCTGCCTCGGACCCTGACTCGGGTCTCGGATTTCGGTGTCTGAGTCGTACGCTTGCATAGGTGATATATAGATTGGTGCGGGAAAGGGATGCGCTACATGTACGGGACGGGACGGAGAGACATGGGCTTTGGGGGAAACCGAATCGTCGTTGGGACTTGATTAATCTTCTTTCTGTGCTGGCGCCATTATTCCGTCTCTGCTTCTGTCTCTTCTTAGTTCCTTCTTGCCTCGTCTGCTCCTCTCCGCTCCCTCTTCTTCTTCTTCTTCTCAATGTCGTTTCGCCGGCTTCTTCTTCTTCTTCTTCTTCTTCGTTTTCTCTTTCTTGTACTGCTTGTGCTGCCACCGCCGCTACTGCTGCTGCTGCTGCTGCTGCTGCTGCTTCTTGTTCTCTTCTTGATCGTCGACTTGTCGCCTGCTTCTCCTTCCTGACCAATTCCGCCCCCACCGCTTCCACACTTGCTCGACGCCCGACGCCCATCGCTCGCCGCATCACCCCAACACCCCCCTCAACCACCCCTCTTCAACATCCACCAGCGCGCCGATCCCCTCTCCTTCCCCTCCTCCCTGAGTCTGGCCGAGCACCCGCCTGACCACCTCCCCCTGAACCACCTCCTCCAACCTCGCTCTCTCCCCCGGCTCACTCCTCATCATCCACTTCATCCTCTCCATCAACTCATCGCTGACCAGCGGTAGTCCCGTGGGTTCGTCGACTGCCCTATAATCGCCATGTTGGCGGGGGAGGTAATGCTCCGAGAGCTCGTCGAATCGGTCCGAGCGGAGATTCACCCATCCGTCGCCGTTCGGAGGGAGAACGACGTTGAGAGCTGCTTCGAGAAGGAGGATTCCGAGACTGGAAGAAATATGGGGTCAGCTCAGATCTCTTCCTTCCAGTCTAGTCCCGCTTCGGACAGAGATAGACATGTTTGAATGTGTATCATGTAGGCTCGCTCGGACCCACCTGTACACGTCCGCCGGCCGTCCCACCGGCCCATCACCAAGTGCCTCGGGACAGAGGTACTCCCTGTCCCCTTCCACCTCGCGGTCGACAATCGGACTAGGCATCGTGCCTTCCTGCCTCCACACAAACTCCCCGCCTTCCATCTGGGGCAGCGCCGGACTCAGACTCGCCACAGCCTGTCCCTCGGGACTGCTGACCGTCGACATGCCGAAATCGGCCAGTTTGAGCGACCCCGACATCGTGATGAGGATGTTGCTGGGCTTGATATCGAGATGGAGGAGATCGTGGTTGTGCACATGCTGGATCGCTCCGGATAGTTCGATGAGAACCTTCCAGCACCGGGATTCGCCAATGCCGCCCGTGTCCCCAGGGCCTCGAGGAATCGCGCAAGGTCCCCACATTCCGCGAGCTCGGTCCGGATGTAGAGACGTCGGGCGTGCTCCCACGAGTCGATGAACTGAATGACGTTTGAGTGAGGATTCAGGGACAGAGAGTGTAGGATCGACACTTCCTCGAGCTGGCGCAACCTAAACACGAGTCAGCCAAATCAAGGTCCGTCATCTAGTCTCGGTCCCCGCCTCGCTCACCGATTCTTGCTACCGGTGTACGGCTTCCCGGCCTTCACGGCAAAGACCTTGCCCCGCTTATCCTTCACCTTCCACACCTGACTAAACTCCCCTGCTCCGAGGCTCTGCACCACCTCGAAGTCCCTCTGGAGCCTGTTGGCAGCTCCGCTCACTGCGCGGTTCTTGGTCACCCCCTGCGCACGGAAGCTCGCCGCGAGCATGGGGTTCGACGTCCGCGCCACGGGTCCTCGCAAGTGGTGCGGTACAGCATGTGGGGCCATCGTTCTAGCCGGCGTATCCTCGCTTGAAGGGTTCGAATCGGACGACGGTGGGGTAGAGAGAGCGTGAAATGTGCCGGAGGTGAACGGGTAGATCATATCAGTCGGCGAGCGGGGTGACGGCGTGGTGATGCCGAGACCGAATGGCGTCACTGGCCAAGTCAGCGGAGGCCCTATCGGGTCGTCGCTCTCACTCACATTGGATGGTCGGCTTGGTGGGCGTTGCAGGGCTCCCGGTGAACACCTTGCAGACCTCGACGACGCTCCCGCTACTCCCCGTGGCGGCGAACATTGTGCTTCCCTTTCTCCTCAACCCCCTCGACTTCTGCGCACCTGCACCGCCCGCTGCACCGGTCGTCGAGTTCGTCGAAGTCCGCTTTTCTGGGACGAACCGCCCGACATGACCGTGGCCTCCACTCATCACCGTCGTGGGAGAGATCGGGCTCGTGGGGCTGATTGCCGAGGTGGGTTCCTTTGTCATTGCAGCAGTTTCACTGGCGGTACCAAATTTGGGAATCTCCACCGTAATGCCCGACTTCTTCTTGATCAGTCCCGTCGAGGCGAAAGCGGCGGGCGAGGGCCTAACATCGCCAAAGAGCGCCGAGGGTGGGGTGTGCATGTACTGCACCGGCGCCGAGAGGAGATTCACGTCGATGCTGCTGGGACCGGTTGGCTCTGTCACTCCCCGGCGGAGGAACGGTCTTGCAGGCCTCCCACTCCCACGCGGCGGGGCGACCTTGGATGAGAGCTTGGCGGAGAACTGGCCGGGACGGCCATCATGGTCTTGCGCCGGGAAACGGGGATCTTGGAGTGGGTGTGGCTGAGCGAGGCAGGTGGGATGGGTACGAATGGGGCGGGAGTGGCCTTCCCACCCGAGGCGCGGAGGGAGAGGGGACGTGAGGGCGAAGCGTAGATCTCGGTGGATGATTCCGAGGATAACGATCGAGCCATCGCGGTATCGTCGAAGCGCGCACGATTGGAGCATGCCGGTCTCGCAGCGGTACCTCCGGTGACAGAACCATCGGGTTTCCTGATTGTCGGCGTCTCGCATAGCGCCTCTTTGGTTCGACGCCGGCGTGTGGATTCGGGCTCTTCGGTGTCAGTGAGCTCCTCGACGTCCTCGGGAGACCTCGGGCGGGACCTCGGCTTGCTAGTGCTCTTC
Organism: Saitozyma podzolica; assembly: GCA_003942215.1. Classification (NCBI taxonomy): domain Eukaryota; kingdom Fungi; phylum Basidiomycota; class Tremellomycetes; order Tremellales; family Trimorphomycetaceae; genus Saitozyma; species Saitozyma podzolica. The sequence continues at coordinate 303,010 of RSCD01000019.1, read as the reverse complement.
TTTGATGACAGCAGACGGGGAGGAAGGAAACGAGCGGGGACTTGGTCCGCTTGGCAAGGGTAGGCGAGTTGACTTCGGGGCAAGTCGTTTTGGCAACGTCTCGAGAGAGGATGATATGCTGCAGTGGGGAGGCCTGGGTTGTGGACGAGACAGTTTTTCCGATCAGAGGCGAGAACAGCTGACCGGCTTTCGCGGTGTCCGAAGACGTCTGCAAGGCGTCCGCCGCCTCGGTCGAGAACAGCTGACGGCTGGGTGTACTCGGGTCATGCTCGTCGTGATCCTGTTCGACGCTGCTCCAGACGGCCACGCATTTCGGTCGAATCTGTTGCTCTCCCGAGCTCCGGCCAGAAGAAAGGAGACTGGTCGAGCTGGCGCCGCTGCCCGAGAGGTCCTCCATAGACTCGATCGATCCAGAAGTGTCCCTTCTTAACCTCGGTGGGATCCGCAGCCCCATTCCCAAACCCAAACCCAAACCCAGGCCTTGAGCCTGTGCTTCCACCTCGCCGTCCTGATCTGCCATCTCGTCGAGCATCAGACTCTGCTCGACCATCCACTCGCTCCTGTCCATCCACTCTGGATGGCCAAACACGGATTTTCCGCCTCCCGCGCCTCCCGATCGTTCTTGGGCTACAGTTGTGCCAAAAGGCATCTTCGAGGGCGATTCTCCTGAGTAAGAAAAATTCGCCTTGTACGTCTTTGACGAAGAGAATGGGCTGCCAAGGAAGGACGCGGCGTGTGGGATCGGAGCGGTCGAGGGATAGACATGGTCTCTTGGCAAAGGGTGGGAAGGGGTGTGGGAAGTAGATGACCGGAGGGGATGACGCGGGGCGGCGGAAGGGTCGGATGGAAGCCTGAACGGCGAAGAGCGGAAGATGGCGGGCTGGCGGGGTGCAGCCAAGGGTGGTGAAGAATGGGACAGAGAGAAGTGCGAGAGGGTTGCAGATAGCTAAGTATTGTCAGCTTCAGTGATGCCGGATGGGACGAGCGCTGCGGACTCACCAGCGGAACGGAGAGCTCTCTCCGGCGCGGAAGGCCACGACCATCCAAGTCGCTCTCATCGGAAGGTGATCTGTAGGGGCTCCCAACTACTTGCCCGTCATACGTCAACGCCCTCTTATCCTCCAGAGTCGGTCGAGGTGGGTACGGGTACCGACGACGCGAGGACCCGGAGGTGGATGTGGATGTGGATCCAGATCCGAATCCCGATCCACTCGTACTCGTCGGACCGAATGTCGAGGTGTATCGATATCCCGAGCTGGGGCCCGAGCCCGTGGAAGCGGACAGGGGCGAGCGGGGGGACGGGGTCGACTTTGCTCGTTTGGGGGAGGGCGCCGGGCAGAAGTGAGAGGTCGAGGCTTGGCGGAGATGTGAGGGGAACGGCGGTGGTCGGGTAGGGGGTGTGGGTGCTGGATCTCGCGACGACATGGCGAGGATAGCAGGGATCACAGGTGGACCCGAAGGGAAACGGAGATGTGAGGGTTCTCTGATATCCTCCCCCAACCACGACTGGTCCCTCCTCTCTTTTCCAGAGTCTGGAGGGTGGGTGGCAAGAGCGACGCAGTGGGAGGAGCCGGTGTCTCCGAGGTCGATATCGCTATGCCGCTCCAATGGCGCGTGCGAGTCGGAAGTCGGTGCGCTGCTGGGAATGAGCCGATCCCGAGGCTGGTCGGGGTGTGGGGTGTCGCGTGGGGGGCTCGCTGTACACCTTTGAGAGGAAGGAAGGAAGATGGAAGCGGATGAGAGACAGAGACGGACACGAGTGAGAGGATGGATAGACAGATGGTAAAGGGAGAGTTAAGCGGTTGACGTGTGTGTCTTTTCTTTCGATGAAGGGGGGGGGGGACGTGGGACGTGGGATGGGACGGCGGCTCGATTGAAACGACGCCGCACGGCGTGCCTGGGGAGCACAGGACGTAAACAAAACACAAACACAGCAGACTAGCGCGTAATAGCGGGATCAAATCGTCGGAGTAACTTCCCCCCCACTTTAGACAAAAGTAAAGTCAACCCGGCTCCGGTTCAACCAACACGCCACTCGCTGCAGTCTCTACTTCCAACTCTCTCTCTCATTCTCGACAAAAGAGGACAGACACCTCGGCCTCGCATCCCCATCGCTCCAACATGGCTCCCAGGAGTGAGTGTATGCACCTGCAATCGCCGTGTCGTCACTGTCTCGGTCCGCTGAGCCTCGCAGAAACACCCACTCCGGCCTCATCCAAGCCCCCCTCCTCCCGCTCGGCCAAACCCCCGTCGGCAGCCCGAAGAGCACCCCGCGCATCGACGGCCACGAACGCTTCGTTTGCGCCGACGATCGTCGAGAACGGGGATGCGGACGGGGACGGGGACGTTTCTATGGCCGAGCCGAGTGGGCATGGCGATGCGGATGGGCCGGCGAGGAAGAAGGGCAGAGTAGCCGAGTTGGCCAAGACGGGAGGTACTGGCTTGGGCAGGAAGGGGAGTGTGAGAGCGGTCCAGGTCAATCAGGTGCCTCAACCACCTGGTGAGTGCTCGCCCTCTCCCCTCCTTGCGTCGAGGTATCTCGGTGGAGAGGCTTCAGCTTCACCGCATTGTGAAATGACAAGAGCAAACTCGCTGATTCACCTATTCCAGCCCCGGCCCACCCTCACCTCGCGCTGTTCATCTTCGGAACCGGCGACATGGGCCAGTTTGGTCTCGGTCCAGATGAACTGGAGGAGATCGGCCGACCAAAACTCCACAGCTGGTCAGTCTCGACCACATTCGCAGTGCAGCTCGCCTGGTGCTCGCACCCTGGCCGAATCTGTCCGCTGACTATTCAGGTTCGAGGAGCAGATTGAAGACGGCAAGCTCAGCCGAGACGGGACGAGCCGTAGCGGAGGCCTCGAGACTGTGGCTGCGGGAGGCATGCACACCCTCGCAATCGATGAGGGCGGCAAGGTGAGCTACAGAAGTCCACACATCACATCACGTGATGTAGAACGATTGCCCTAGAAACGTGCTCATCGACAGGTCCGCTCGTGGGGTATCAACGACAATGCCGCGCTCGGTCGGATCACGGCCAACGTGCCCGATCCGAACGACCCGAGCGCGACCGTCCCGAACGAGGACCTCGAGACGTACCCCTTTGTGGTGGAGACGCTGGAGAAGGAGGGATTCAGGGCGGTCAAGGTCGCAGCGGGAGATAGTGTCAGCGTGGCGTTGTCTGACAAGGGCGAGATCCGGGTTTGGGGTAGTTTCCGAGTGGGTGATACGAGGCTTAAAAATCCTAAGAAATGGTAGTGGCTGGTCGCTCCCTGCTGACGCCGACAGTCCAACGACGGTGTGCTCGGCTTTGACGGTGTCCCCGGTCATTCCCCTTTCCAATTCACGCCTGTCCCCCTCCCGTCCCTCGCCAAAGTCAAAATCACCGATGTGTCATGCGGCAGCGACCACGTGCTCGCGCTCACCACGACCGGACACGTCTACGTCTGGGGTAATGGCCAGCAGAACCAGCTCGGTCGACGGATCATGGAACGCCGACGTCTAAACGGTCTCGAGCCGGAGCGACTCGCCTTGCGAAACATCGTGCTAGTGTCGGCAGGGATGTTCCACTCGTTTGCCGTCGACAAGGACGGTCAGGTCTTCGCTTGGGGTCTCAACACGTTCCACCAGACCGGCATCCCGTCTTCCCGAGGTGGGGACGAGGATATGATCAACTCGCCTACCCGCGTCGAGGCGCTTTCTCCGGAACAACACGGCGGGGCCAAAGTCGTCCAGATCGAGGGAGGAGAGCATCACTCGATCTTCCTTTTTGACAATGGCGAGGTGTGGGGTGTGGGCCGATCCGATGCGAATCAGCTCGGTTTGAGCAAGGACCATCCCGCGCAGGAGGGTCTAAAGGAGAGGAGAGCCGAGGCGATCAAGATCAAGGAGGAGGCTGTGATGGCGGCGAGGAAGAAGCTGGACGAGGTCGCGAACAGCGAGGACCAAGATGTCAAGGAGGAAGCAGAGAGGGAGCTCGCGGGGACGCAGGCAGCGATGGTCGCGGCGCTGGATGAGTTTGTTCCGGAGCCCGTACGCGTGAGTGACACCGTCGCCGTAGTAATCACCAATGAGGAGACGTATCGACTAACGCTTGGAAGATCGCTTTCCCGCCCATTCCGGAGAAGTACGAAGTCGTCCCGCCCTTCCCGTCTTGGTCAGAGTCCAGGCCGCAGGACAACCCCATCGCCCACATCTCCGCGGGGACGCGACACAACCTCGCCGTCTCTCGCTCAGGTCACGTCTACTCGTGGGGTCTGGGAGGTGAGCGGAGTCTACCGTGCGCTTATGACGACGAGACCCGCATGCTGACTTTGTAGTCAACGCGCAGCTTGGTCTCGGTAGCGAGGAAACCGCCGAAGTGCCATCACTGGTCCGATCGAAAGTGAGTGGGCCGGGAATTTGGGGCTGGACCGGGATCATCCGCTTCCTTATCCGCACTTTTCTGGAGAGGAGGCGAGAGCAGCCCGTGCTGACGATTGTGCAGTCGCTCCGCCCTTATACCGCCGTATACGCCTCTGCGGGAGGACAGCACTGCGTCCTCCTCGCGCACCTCACCAAGGACGCGAACGCGATGGATCTGAGCGCCTAGGCGCGGAGCGGGAGGGGACGGTGGCTTGGGAGACAGGCAGGAAGTGACGGGTGATGGTGAAGGTGTGGTGGTGTGGCGGGAGACTTGTCAGTAGCAGTCATGAGTAGATACCGCAATGAGCATACGCATGAAAGACATTTCACCTGATGGGGAGTGGAAGGCGTTGCATGACATTAATGATCGGTTCGCACTGTAGCGTATCACTCCGATCATGGCAGACACCGTCGACCACGCACAGTCCTCTTGCCATTCGCACCCCATCCGTAGGCTGAAGGTGATCTCCCACACGATCACGCTCGGAGTACGTGTTATTTGCTTGATGAAAGTCAAGTAGTCGGGCGATCCGAGAGACCTGGAGGCGTTCCACACAGTCCAAGCGGGGCGGATCAAGACATGTCCCCATGCCCGCATGTCCGCATGTCCGCATGTCCGCATGTCCGCATGTCCGCATGTCCCCGTGTAACGCGCGGTGGCGGTGATTCGCTTCTGGCTTTTGGGGAGCTCGGGTGTGCTCGAGTCGATGAAGAGGGACCCGCACGTTATGACAACACAGTATGGCACCGTGCGCGACGGCTTGTGACTGCGCTAATTGGAGCATGCAGCAAGGCAAGGAGGACTGTGAACATCAAGGCAAGGAGCTGGGGTAGGTTGAACCAGTTCGTCAACGTGGGCATCGTTCGGCTTCGGACCGATCGGGACCGAATTTCTCGAACTTTGTCGTTTGGGCGCCATGACGAGAGCCTCTCCAAGACGCGCTCTCCGAGATGCCAGCATGGGAGTCGATGAGGTCACCCGCATCCATGGCTGGGCTGGGCGACATGGCTCCGAACGAGCGATCGTACACAGGTGCAGGTACATATGATTGTCCCGGATTCCCGTATGACACGCTCGTTCCTCGTGGGTCACATCCCGTAGTGGCTGTGTATCGGTGTATCGGTGTGTCGGTGTGTCGGTGTGTCGATGTGTCGGTGTGTCGGTCTCGACGCCGCCTCGTCGTCGTATCTAAGCCCGACTGGCAATGGTCCGGAATCATGGGTAGACCAGGAACCCAGTTACCGTGACTATAGTACTGGTATTACACAACTACAGAGCCTCCTACCCGCGGAGATTATTGTACTCGTACTCACACGCACTTGCACTTGCATTTGCATAGTCCGAAAGTCCGAAGTGCTAGCAGCGCATTGTCCGTCGTTCCGTCGTTCGTCCATCGTAATTCGATGCGTGTTCAGTGTACGTTTGGTGAGCGCTTGGCGCTGGGAGGGGTGGTCCACGTCGTGTACCGCTTGTGATTGAATTACACTTCTGACTAGGTGATTGTTCCGAGATGATGTTGATCGGCGTTGGTGTGTGTGAAGAGATGGTGTGTGTGTGTGGATGTGTGGATCTGCGTGCCGTTCTCATACACGCACATGGCTGAAACACATTCATTTCCCTCCTGGCCGGGGGCGGAGGCGAGTGCGCCACGATGGCGACAAGTCCGCCCACGCCATGTCGATCCTGCCCCTGCGATAGCGAACTGACAGACAGACGGACAGACGGACGGGCAGACAGACAGACAGACAGACAGTGAGGTGGGTGGTACTTTCCCTGAGCGAGACCAAGGGGCGTTCGACTACGTGCAGCTCGTCTTTTGTTACTGGATGCTTCGGGCCCAGACGAGTGGAAATGCCGTAATGAGTGAGAATTGACCTCTCCGATGTATCCGGAATGACGTGCGGCGCAGTAATGCGAGGTCGAGAATACTGTGCTCGTAGCTGCTCAGGAGTGTATCACTTGATACGTATGATCACGAGCGATGCGCTCCGCGATCCGCGCTTTGGGTGCTAGGTTTGCTTCTGCGTTCCGCACACCCATTCCGAGCCCAGAGCGCTGGCGCTGGCGCTGGCGCACGAGTGCCGAGTGCAGTGCAGTGCAGTGCTATGGGCACGTTCCGACGATCATTGCTCCTCAGCTCCGGAGAGAGTATCGGTATCGGCTCGTGCTATACAGGGTACCAGAGGCGACACAGACACAGACAATGCCGCGACTCCGAGTGCCCCGCAGCGGGAGTCTGCGGCGTTACTCTGCGCCTCCGCCGTCGCCTCCGCCGTCGCCTGGGCGTTTTTCTCGGTGGCTTCAAACTTTCCAATTGTCTGATCTCCCGGCGTCTCGATCGCACCGTTCGTCGTTCCTTAGTGTGCACTCTGTGCCCGGTACCTATACCACCACTATTGTTGTTCCTCGTGCACCCGGACCGACGCCGACCGATCCCACCGACCGACCAACCGACCGACCCACCGAGATACCGATCTTCCTCACACCTCGAGACCCGCCTGGCTCCAATCGTATCGCTAGCGGGCGCCTGACGATGGCGCTAGTGATACATATTGTGGCGCAACCACAAGCGCTACGAGCGTTACCAGCGTGTATTCGGTGCGGATTGTGCGGATTGTTCCCGCCGTTTCAAGGGCTTCCACAAGGGGACCAAGGGGGTTCCGGGGGTTCCGGGGGTCTGGTTCGGTTCGGTTCGTCGTCATCCCGATGTCCTCCCGTCCGTCGTTGTCAAACGCCAACCATTGTTCTCCGTCTTTCCGTATTGAGAAGAGAACAATGGCGCAAAAGACTATGTTACGGTGTAACAATAGGACAATACGATGCGTCGAGGCCCAGAAAAGCGGAGGCGGCATGGCGACCCTGATTCCTCCAGCCCCTTGAAACGCGCCGGGTGAGGCGCCAGCGGTGAACAGGTGACAATCCGGGGTTCCACACCGGGAATGACAATGACCGCATCGAAACTGGTTCTGGCTGGTTCTGATTCTTTCCATCTTGAGAGATGATTCTCATGGTCTTTCTCACCCCTGTCTGCTTCGAGTGACGAATGTGGTGCCGCAATACTGGGCTGGGCTGGGCTGCTGCGTTGCACTGCGCCCCACTCGGAGTTGGCGCTGGCGCTGGACGCCTGACGCCTGCGCTGTCTGGCATTGGCGCACACCGAAATATGCACGACGCACGACGCACGACGCACGACGCAAGACGCACACACGACGCTCGAGTACTATTGTTCCGACGATCATCACGCAGGACAATTAAGCTTTTGTTGTCCGTGCCCCCCTGAGCCTATCGCTTCCACAAGAACCCGCACCGCACCACACCACACCACACCACGTTACACCACATTACACCATTGTTGATGACACGCTACGCACCGCTCGACGCATGCTCCACGCCCGGCAGAGGGAATGGGCAGTATCTCGCATTGCCGTGGCTATGGAGCAGGCATGGCGCGACACCCAAGGCCATCTCGGCTCTGCTCGGCTCGAGTACAGTATGTCCGCAGCGCACCCCAAACCGCACGAACCATCTGCGGGACGGTGCGGCGCCCATCAGCCCGCCAGGATAGAGTGAGAATCAGAATCAGAGTCAGAGTCAGAGCCAGAGTCAGAGTCTGAGTCAGATTGGATGACGTGACACCCCGAAGCTCTGGATGGCTTGGATGGAGCTGTGCCGAACAATCATTCCAACTCTGAGCCAATCATCGATGTTTCCACGTCGATTGCGATAGAGTTTTACTGGTGCGATCCGGAGTTTCGGTCGTGGGAGCGGGGCTCGAGTTCGGGTTCGGGTCCGGGTTCCGCTTCACTGGCTCGTCCTCTCGACTCGTTTCGTATGGTCTCGGAGAAACAGAGCCCCAATTGATACGATACACGTTGCACGTTAGACCAGGCTTGCGGCGCAGGCTTGAGGGGCTTACCCCGACTTCGTCGCGTCTCGAGAACAATGACCAGTCGAGTCCGCCCGGGCGGTGTGTCGTGCCGACGGGCGATCTGCGCCACCACGCCGCGCAGGGGACAGTACGAGTACTCATAGTCCGTTCGCAACGTGTCTCGGATGCAATAACGGGCGGAGACTTCGATTCGACTTCGGGGACCAATTTAGGGGATAGACAACGTTTCTCGGCATCGTGTAAGGGAGGGAGGTAGGGAGGGATCGGTGAACCCATCCGACTTGATGGAACGTCAAGCATCACTCACATCACACACACGCAGGATTAAGGGACCCGAACCGAAGCGCCGCCGCGCCGCCCATCACCAACCCAATCGAACAATCAATCACCCATCACCAACCTGTCGAGCCTAGTCCGGCCCTGCCCCCAGGACCCACTCCGACCCTCAACCCTACTCCCTACTCCCTACTCCCTACTCCCTACTCCCTACTCCCTACTCCCTGCTGCCTATTTCTACTCCCTACTCTCCGACGCCGACGCCGACGCCGACGCCGACGCCAACGCCAGCGCCGCGCCAACACCCCTGCGCCCCCGTTTGAAGGACAATCAGCTGTCCACCACCACAGGGGAAACGCAGGGAAAAGCGCAGGGCGCTTAGGGAAACGGACAATTGATCCGTTACCGGTCATTACGGTACAGCTTTGTTTTGGCATCCTTGTGATTGATCATTGTGCGAGTGGCAAAGGTGCTTTGGGTTGGGTTGGGTTGGGTCGGGTTGCGGAGACCAGGGGGTACGAGCGCCAGCACACACACACAAGTCCGAGCGAGGCCAGAGGGATGCCAGAGGGATACCAGAGACGATAACAGGAGGCCAGAGGCGCCGAGGTTCCATCGACAATAGAGGTGGTCAAAGGGGAAGGAAACGCCATGGTGCGGTTCACGAGCGGCACACGACGGGGTCACTCCTTCGGGCTAGACAACACACTTAGCAGCCGCGATCGGCGGCAGAGCCAGAGCCAGAGCCAGAGCCGAATCCACAGCCAGATGACAGAGGGAAGGACGAGGGAGAGCACACACAGGCTGGGAAAGGTTGCCCTCTGCCCTCTTCCCAAGACAACCTCCATCTGATACGCCTTGCAAGGACACTATCAACGACCCCCCCCCCTCGATCCTCAAATCCTTCAGGAACGTCGGCTCCCCCGCCACCACTCCCTTCCACGCCTGCTCTGCTCTGCTCTGCTTTGCGCTGCTGGATAAGCCTCTGCTCTGCCCCACTTCCAAGAGGAGACCGAGAGATAGCGAAGCGGTGATCGGCTTTCGACTGGACTGGGACAGGACGGACAGGGTTACTGAAACGACTATACCCAGAAGTTATATATCCCTTGGTCGCTTGTCGTTCGACCCCATCACCCCCTCGTCAATCCATCAAATCCATCACAACCCCTCCGCACCTTCTCCCCAGCAAATTCGGGCTGGAAGAACTCGTCGAAACGCAAGTCGCGAATCCTCGATAGACAACAGTTGTTCATCTCCAGAACAAGCTCAAATCCGGTCACCGGGTCGCTGCGTCGCTGCGTCGCTCGGTCTTTCGGTCGCTCGACCTCGTCTCACAGCGAAGTCCTCCAACGCACGGTCGGGCCCAACCGTGCATACGCTCGTTCGCAGGGTAGGCTGTGCGCTCCTCCATCTACATACCTCGTTCGCGTCTCCACCAGCCCGAAACAGCCTCAGTGCCAAGCGCTGACACTAGGTGTTTCCTCGTGGCTCCATCTCCATCTCCACCCCGACCCCGTTTTTGCCGGTAACGATGACAACCATCACCGCCATCAAATCTCCACCGCCACCTCCTGCGTACTGTACCTCCGCCCCTCTCTACCCCCCAAATCACAAATCATATCATATCATCCATCACCCATGAAAAACTCTCAACCTGATCGCATGGGCTATCGCGACCCGCGTACCGCAGTCGCCAGCTGCCACTGCGTGCCCCCCGCCCAAAGGAATATCAAAGGACACACCCCGTCCCTTGTAGCTTGCCCGGTGAGCACGCTGTCCCTCCCGCCCAGGATCGATCCCTTTACCTCCGAGTCCGCCCTCCACGCCGATTTCACCGCCACCTCGATCCTCCATCCTCGCTCTTGCCGCGGCCCCCGGCCCCGCGCCGTTGTTGGGCTGCGTAGCCGAGTCTTGTCATGTTTCACCATCCTGGTCACGCTGACAACGTAGTCCCATCCCATCAATCAGACCAGACCAGATCAGATCAGATCAGGTAGACCAGATCATATCAGTGGCGGGATTGCACGTCCGCTTTCGTCCGTGCCGCTCTGTACCCGTCCCGGTCACCACCGCCCCTTTGATCGCGTCGCCGTAAGTCTTCCCGCGGTGGACTTTGGACTTTTGATGGCAGGGTACCATGTTGGTCCCTTTGATCTGGTCTCGGACTTGGTCTTGCCCTGCCTTTGCTCTCTTGTTGCCCGCCAACCAATCCCCACTCCACGCCATCCGATCAAGTCGTACCTACGCTCTCCCCTGTCGTACCTCTCCGTAGTCAAACCCTCTCCTTTGCCATCTCCGTCTCCATCGCATGTTGGGTTTGGCCGACCGACCCCCGTCCCCCGACCCTCGTTGTCGCTTGGCCGCTTGAAAATCGGTTACGCTCGCGAACCAGTCCAAAGGCTCTCCTCCCTCTTATGGTCGCTGATGCCTGCCTCTTAAGCTCTACACTGCTCTCTCGTCACCTCCCTCAACCTTCATCCGGTCGTCGTCTCACCGCATCGCATCGCATCCCACGCCAAGACAATCGGCCCCCAAGATCGACAACGACGACGAGGGTTCTTCCTCGTATAAGACCCCAGACAGATTTGCCTTGCTCGCCTCGCTCCACTCTTCCATCACACACGACAAACACACACAACGGCACACACCCATCCACGCCGCACGCCCACCCCACAATTTTCACTCGACCCCGACGCTTCCTATTGAGCGACACATACATACTGTACACAGAAAACACTTCCTCGCTCCACCAAAGGTCGTGACCACATTCAGTCGTCAAGATGGACGTTCTAGACGTGAGTGATAGTCGTGACTGGAAGTGATTTCACATTGCGACTGGGATATTTTGTAGAGCACTGGGACCGTACAGTACGTTACGTACGCCGTAGTGGCGCCGGCGAGTTCGGGCACGGAAACCCCCTCGGTGGCCTCGCCTCGTTTCAACTTTCTTTACTTACCTCTTACCTCTTTCCTCTTTCTATCCCACTTATCCCCCATTTCTGGCCTCTCGTTATCCTTCACACCTCACCGTTTCACCATATCGCCACCCCCTCCTATCGCAGTGACGCGCTCTGAAGCAACGCATCTCCCAGTTCTCCCACACTCCACACTCCACACTCCAGGTTCCAGCCTGTATCCCTTTCTCTACCATCCTTCGCAGCTTCGCAGCTTCGTACCTTTGCAACAGAAACATTTTCGCTGATCTCGAATCTTCCTCTGCACTCCTCGACTCACTCGTCCATAACCATGGCCCGCACACCTTCAACACGTGCCCGCCGCCCTCCAAAATCTTTCCCCGAACTCTCGCCACCACCTCTCCAACCTCCTCGAAACCGCTTTCCTCCTCGCGCCCGTGACTCCCAAACCGCGTCTCACTCGCGCACCGTCGTGATCGACCCTTCCCCTTCCTCCTCGGACTCGACGTCGGCGTTCAACTCCAACTCGCTCCCTCTCAATGGAACCGAACATCACTGGGCGCGTTCCGGTGATATACCCCTCGACCCCGCTCTGCCGTCACTCATCGACACGTCCGCGGACTCCACTCTCATCCACGTCGATACCCCTTCCACTCTACATGCCGCGCTGTCGCCCGACGATGCCTCGTCGCCGATACACCTCGATCCGGACGAGCAGCTCGTCAACGATCATAACCATGTGGGCCCGGGACACGACATGATGGCCCGTCCATACGTCTGCAAGTTTGGGGACTGCGACAAGGCGTTTGCGCGCAAGTCCGACCTGGCAAGACACTTTAGGATCCACACAAACGACAGGTCAGTGGTGGTTCCCAAGGAAGCCGTGGCGGGCTGTCTGAAGGGGATCAGGCGCTGACAAGTGCAGACCGTTTGTGTGCCAGTACCCCCGGTGCGGCAAATCCTTCATTCAGCGTTCAGCCCTCACGGTGCACACCCGCGTGCAGTGAGTCAGCAATCCACCCCGTTCATCTTGGATCAAGCTGACGTTTCGTAGCACCGGAGAGAAGCCGCACCTCTGCGAGCTCTGCCGAAAGCCCTTTGCCGACTCGTCGTCCCTTGCGAGACACCGTCGTATCCAGTGAGTTCTCTGAACTGGCGTCGCGACGCCGCCACTGAACCCTCAGCACAGGGAAACGCCCCTACACCTGCAAGGTTCAAGGTTGCGGTCGATCCTTCGCTCGACGCAACACCTATCTCAAACATCACAAGCGTCAACACCCCAACCTCCCTACGCCATCCTCCCAGGCGACGCATTCTCGAGCCCCCGCTTCTCTCCCATTTTTCAATCCCCGTCCAGCGACCTTCTACGCTCCTGGCCCGCCTGGACCCGACGGTCAGCCGCAGTACTACGTCCCGACCCCGTCTACTACCGGTCCCCCCCACGCTATCGCCGCCTCTTACCCGTCAGAGAGCGCGGCGTATATTGGTGGCGGGTTCAGCGCCCCACACTACGTCGTCCCAATTTTCGGGGGAAACGACACTGGTATCACCGGTGATATCGTAGCAGGAGGACATCGACAGCACCTCGCCGTCAGCACCCAGAACCTTCTGGGTCACGGGCAAGGGCAAGGGCAAAGCCAAGGCATCGGCGGCGGTATCAGTCCCGGCATCAGTCTCAGTCCCGCCCCTCACGATGACCTCTCCGCCGCCGGCGCCAACGTCACCGGCACCCCCGTCCCCACCGGTGGTTCCGGCGGGGTCCTTCACACGCCGGCGACGCCTTCGTCAGGAGACCGACTCAGAGCAGCATCAGCAGGTGGACCGCAAGCAGGACCGCTCTCCGCCTCTGCCAATGTTCAGAGTGTCAATGGTCCAGCAGGCTACCACTTCGGACCTCCGCAGTACGCAGCACCGCCTCTCACCGGAATTGCAAACCAGAACTACTCGTTCTCGCGCATGCAGAGCACGGGAGGAGGCGTGATTTATGTCAAGAATGATCAGGCTCTCCGGTCCGTCTCGTACGCCCACGACGGTCGGACCGCTCCGTACACGAGCGCGAGCTCTTCCTGGGTCGGCGGAGGCTTCTCGGCCTCTCAACTCTCCATTCCGCCAAACCACCACATGCACCTCCAGCCACCATCGTATTTCCCTCCTCCGCCAAACTTCTCTCAGCCGAGTCTGGCCAACGACAATTTCCCTTCGCGATCACCGGCAAGCGGCGGCTCCCGCGAAGGCTCACCGGATCTCGTCGACATCAACTCGGTCCCCTCTTTCTCGTTCCAACCGGCTCATGGTCCACCCATGCGCGTGCCGTTCACGGCGGTGGAGCCTCAACCTCCTCATTTCCACCCCCTCACACACGCTCCGCCGCAGCTCACCATCCCGGGACCGCAACCTCCCGGATTGCGCTCGGCGCCTCCAAGTTTGCAGCGATTTCATTCGGTCCCCAACCTGCCTACCCTTTCCGGCTGGGACGTGGCCCCGTACGCCGGACCGGGCGGCTACGGCGATGCTCACTCGATTGGCGGCGGCCGGAGCGGCGAGGACGAGGAGCTCGAGGAGCTCGGCGAGCAAATCTTCTCCCGCGACGCTTCGTCTGCGGTCGAAGACGGCGACGAAGACGATGACGCCACGGCGCTGGACAAGTCTGTCAATCTGGCGGGGCCACCCAAGCTGAGCCAATGGGGTCCTCCGATCGACTATCCGTCAAACCCCAAGGCCAAGCGCGACTCGTTCCCGTCTGGGGCATCCTCTTCCTCGACGGCCTCGACTCTTGTTGCGCAACCGCTTACCGCGCTGCCGACGATGGACGGATCTCATGCACAAGAATTTGTCCAGCCTTACGTCTCCCCTCTCCACCCGACGAGCTTCTATCCAACACCGATCACTCCTGCGACCGGCTGGCTCCCTCCGTTCAAGGAGGGTCTCCTCAGCTCGCCTTCTGATCTCCTCGCAAGGCCCTACAACGCCGTCGATTCGCCCATGACCGACATGCACGACCCCGTGCAGCACATCACGCTCACGACACCGCCAAAGCTTGGCCGCAAGGACAGGAGTGTCACCGCCGTCGGCCTGGGGATTGCCAATGTCAAGTTTGACGACCATGACGATGGTCTCGGCGAGGACATGAGTCCCGCACAGGACCGATCGGGGGCTTTGGATGGGGAAGACGAGATGGACAGCGAGTTGGATGTGGGCGAGATGGAGGATGAGGCGGATGAGGAGTTTCTGCCCGGCCGAAAGAAGCGGCCCAGTTCGACAAAGAAGGTCAGTGGGAGAAGGAGCTCGACAAAGTCCGCCATGGCCACTGGAGTCAAGGCGAAGAGGCGATGAGGGGATGAGGCGGCAGCGACTCGCCATTCGATACCGAGAGGTGAATCACGAGGATACAGTATACCCCCGACGTTATACCCCGGCGTGGAAATCAAAAGTGAATAAAACAGTACGCGACGACAACGGTGACGATACATGCACGACACAGCGACGAAAGTGACGAGGGCGTCAAGTTGTCAAACGAATAGGGCCACGACCGCAGGAGGAGAGGGTGACAGAGGACGTGGAAAAGGACAAAAAAAAATCGGCGAGGGGGTCCAAGAGGGTTCGAGGTGCTTCTCCAGGTAGACTCACGCGAAGACTTGCCAGAGTATTTTAATCATCGTGCCGATTCTTCACCTCAACTCAGCATCGTCGTCCCATCCTCATACACACGCAATCGCTACTCATTCCAACTCACTCCATTCCATCCCCCATCCATTTGGCGTTTAACCATCGTCATCCAATCAACCACTTCTCATCATCTCGGTACATAGCTTCCCTTCGCCTTATCTGTGACTCATTTACGATCAGTCACGTTTCTCGTACAATTTGCTCTCGCAGGGTTCGTCAGTCAGACAGAACGAAAAAGAAGGGTGTCTATCAGACGGTTAGACGTAGATGAGGTCGAGGTTCGTTGTCCATATTAGTCGTTGAGAACGGTGCAAGAGAGCATGCAGCATTCAGTGACAAGCACGAGAACGATTCGATGCGCCTAAGATCCCATTGACTTCAGTCGACAGGCATTCTTTCACCCGTCCGTGGCCGGGGTCGATCGAGAGGCAGAGAGGTCATCGCTGAGACAGCTCAAGGGTAGAGCCCACCACGACACGAGTTGGCTAGGGTTGACTGGGAGATGATGTATCTGTATCCTGGTATGGAGATGCGATGTAAAAGAAAGATGATAAAGTTGAGCACGCGACTCAATGCGCTGGTCTAGACGGTGTAGTACCGATCTCTGCGGGGTGTCAGCGGGTGACCATTGTCCAGAGCACAGCTGTCGTCAGTGAAGAGAGAGGAGGGGGGGGGGGGGGGTGTGTGTGAAGAGGACCCACCCGATATGACCCATCCCTGCGTATGGTAAGCTCATCTGAAAGGGACCGGCAGATAACGAACCACCTCGCTCACCTGGCGAGACCACCCATGCCCTTTTGACCGACGACGGCATCGTATCCCTCCGATGTCTCCTCGAGAACATCAATTCCTCCGTCCCCTTCCGGACCGGCACGCGGAACCCTTCCCCGACCAGTCCCTTCTTCCCCGCCAGCGTCAGATCGAGCTGAGCGCGCATATCCCCCAGACCCGTGTACTCAGCGTATCCCTAATCGTAAGCCTGTCCCCGGACCAGCGTCCCATCTTGGTCCTGCGCCTCCTCCGCATCCTGCGTGTCGTCCACTAGTCGAACGGCGAAATCCGCTTCTCCAGCTGCCTCGCCCATGACGAGGGAAGTGAGCGGGAGATGCATCTCGTGCAGCCCCGGATCGATCGCGGCAGTGACGATTCGGATGGAGGGGAAGGCGCGGCGAACCGAGCACAAGCCGCGACGCGAGATGAGGAAGGTGAGGAAGATGATGTGGGATTCTGCGATGTTAGTCGGGGCGCACGCGGTGCGCCGATGGGACTTACGGGGTACGCCATGGTCCAAAAGCACACGGATGGCCATCACTACATGCGTCAGCATCGCCCTTTTCATGCACCCTTGGCGCGTGAGCTCACTCGCGGCGGCGCCAGTGCCCATCTACAGTACATGTGCGTCAGCATGATCACGCCTCGACCAAGTGAACGCCTCGCGCACCTGCGAGTCTAACAACAGCACTCTCACACCCCCGCTTGATTCCTGCGATTTGATGCTCGGGGGTAGGTCGCTGCTGAGCAGAAGCGGTTCTCCCGTTTTGGGATCGCTCTGGATCAACATCGCCCCGATTGGCACGTCCCTGATAACTCTCCGCAAGCCGTGCGAGAACGGGCCCCCCGATCGAAGAATCGAGATCCCGACGACCTCCTGCCAACGTCAATGCTGATCAAGGCTTTACCTGTGGGTAATGCTCACATCTTCGGTGCGGGCGACGCCCTTGTAGTCGATACCAAGCGGCGTGCGGACCGTTTTCGCAGCGTAGGGTATCAGCGTCAAAGCCTTTTCCACGATCAACGTCGACAGCCGGTCCGCATAGAAGATGAAGTCGGATCGCTGAGTTGTATCGTCCCGCAAGATGGTCATGATACCCTAAACCACATCAGTGCGACTCATTCATGCCCTGCGAATGGTGAACCAAACTCACGCGGAGCTGATTGGTCTGCTCGAGGAGCACTACGCCCGCGTCCGCTAGGTCCCCCTTTTCCGATCCGCGCACTAGCGAGCTCTCATCATCGTCGTCATCCCGTGCCAGCAGTTTGCGGAAGCGAAGCGAGCGCGAGTCGAGCTGACGCTTGACATGGCCAACCAGAATTTCAATAGCGAGCTGGTTGGACGATCCCGGTACGATCTAGCCAATCGCGTGAGCCGAGTCATGCTTAGTATCACGCGACATGGCTAGGAATCGTAGACCCACGACATCGGCGTATCGGGATGACGGCTGAACAAAGTTGTCATAGCTACTCTTCACGAAGCGCAAATACTGGTGTGCTGCATCAGCGCCGCGTGCACGACCAATGCGGAGCACGAACCTGGTCCAAAATCCCATCGATGTCCCGCCCGCGTTCCTTGATGTCGCGCTTGATTCGGCGGGCAAGCATGAGGTCGGAATCGCAGTTCTGGAATGCTCAGCATCTGAGACGAGATGTACCAAGTGGCTAGTACTCACCACGAAGACCTTGAGGTCGTATAGGCTACGCATCTCGGGCGAGTTCAAAGCCATGATGCCCTCGCTATGGACTCAGCTCGTGGACACGCCTCGTCCGGGACGAGACCCACACAATGATCACACTCGCACCATAGAGGTACTTCTTCTCCGGCATGCGCTCTGGAGATGATCAGGCTTCGAACCAACCAATAATGCAGGGTAACACAAGAGCACTGACGATGGTGAACAAACGAGTACACGGGGATCTGGCTTTGTCAGCTGGACGTCAGCACCTCGCAGTAACAACCCACCTCGGTGGCCTTGCCCTGCTTGAGGTCCCTCAGACACTTCTCGAACAAGGGTACATCGATCGAGTCGGGGTGATCTGCTATCTCAGCACGTGTCCCATCATGTCCTCCTATGGGTACCTGCACATACCGAGGTCCAGGTCATTGTTGAATGCCTGCTGGATCTCCTCGGGGGTATGGTGCCTGTAGAACGAGTCTTGGGACAGAATCAGGACGGTGGGGATGTTGTTCAGCGCGGACAAGATAGCCCGGGCTACAGACGTCTACGGGCTGTCAGTGGCTGTAGTCCAGGGCAAATGGAAGGCAGATCTGCTATCGGAACTGGGAGATGTGGCTGGCAAAAGCAGCGCAGAAAGACATCCACCTCCCGTCAACCTGGACCGGAATCGTATAGCTTGGCGGTGGGATCCAGACTCGGTCCCACTCGGCGGTCCTCCGCTCTCGACTCTCATAATCTCCACTCTCCAGGGTTCGAGTCTCGCTCAAGTCTGTCCTAAACCTCGCTCAAATCCGTCCCAAGCCTCGCTCAAGCCTCTCCCAAGCCTCGCTCACCTTTCCCGATGCACTCCCACCCGCTATCCCAATCACATACGCCTCGACGGTCTTCCCGTCTGGACCGTACCACGGCGCCCTGCCGTGTGAGGCCATGACGACGTTCTTGCTCCGACCTCGGGTGCTGGCGCCGGTGGTCGAGCGGGAGAGGGCCGGAGTGCGGGACGGTCCGGCTGACATCATGGCTACAGAGGCTTATTGGTGGAAGAGGGGGGCAGGGGAAGGAACCGATCAATGATTGTCCGTACGAGGATTGAAGATTGAAGATGGAGGTGTCAAGCAGCTTGCAGCTTGCCGGCTATCGATGCTCGGTGTGTGTGTGATCACGTGACATTACCGCATTTGCCCAATGTGGCACTTTCTATCCGTCCCCGCGCCTATTGAAACGCGTCTTCAACCAACTCGCGGCGTGTCAACAAGGAACCACATTCAAGGACATCTTCTCAACCTTCCATTCTCCTTTACCACCTCCATTTCGCTAATTGGCTTATCGCTCTCAGCCCGGGACTCAGCAGCAGGAGTACTTTGGTGCGGACCTCCGAGTCCAGATCAGAGAAACGACCCCGCGAGCGGGCAGAGATCACTGCGAGACAACGGGGCTCGGAAGTTGGAGCGGATCGAGATGGACGGCGAACCTCCTCAAGAAGAGGATTTTTCCCAGATCCCGATCATCGAGCGAAGTCAGCACAAGGTGAGAGTGAGGCGGGGAGTGGGCTCGGACTAGGAGACCCGCTGTTGCGATGATCACTGACATGTGGTAGAATTGGAAAGCCAGATTATCAGCTTATACCGACGTCATTGCAAAGTCCGCAAAGACAGCGTCCGACACTGACCCCTTCTTCCGCCCCTACGTCTCGGATGGCTCGCTACTGTGGGTCTGGCGGCTTCTGGCGGGATCACTGCGGCGCCCTCCTGACGTTGAGGGGACACCTGCTGATGTCCATCGTAGGAAGAAATGGTGTCTCGATGCGAACGCCGTAGCCCAGGAGAAGGGTATTGAAGCGGCCACGGCGATTGTGCAGTACAGCGGGGAGAGCAGCGCACGGCAAGTCCAAAGTCTGGTGAGGGGGTACCGGCTGCAGCTGACGGACGCAGATGTAGAAGCGATGTCGTACCCGCGCTGGTGGACAAGTCGCTCGGCGCGGCGAGGGCGGGCACAAAGAAGAAGGGCGCGGAGCTGTGTGCGATGTTCGTGGAAGTTGAGAATACCGGGGAGGGTGTCATGGTGAGCTGACAGAGAACACAAACGTCAACCCGGCCGCTGAACCGAACCAGACCGATGTGCTCGTCGGACTCGACTCGAAGCAGCCCAAAGTCGTCGCTGGATCGGTGTCGGCTTTGAAAGACGTCGTAGAGTGAGTGCTGACAGTAGTCCGGGAAATGTCGGCCCAGCTGAAAGTTGCAGGGCTTTTGGCGTGCAGTCGATAGGCAACATCAAGCCATTACTCAAAGTTCTCTCCAAGATCTTTGCCCACTCCGACAAGACCGTCCGCGCGGAAGGCACATCACTTGTGCTCGTCCTTTACACCTACCTCGGTCCCGCCCTGCTCCCTTCATTGGCCGAACTCAAACCTGTCCAAATGGCCGAGCTGCAAAAGTCGTTCGACTCAATGGACGCCGAGGGAAAAGGTGCCGGTTCGGGGAAGCCCACCAGGTGGACTCGGAAAGTGCAGCGGGAGCGCGAAGCGGCGCAGGACGTAGGAGGTGGAAACAATGCTGGGGAAACTGTTGAGGAGGAAGCAGCTCCCATTGATCCCAGGTCGTTGCTCGATCCTGTCAACGTGTTCTCGCTCTTCCCCTCGGATCTGGACGAACGCCTCGCCTCGTCGAAATGGAAGGACCGACTCGAATCACTCGAGGAGTGCAACAAGGTCCTTGCCCAGCCCCAGAACGCCCGGATAGCCGACTCCAACGTCGACGCATACGGCTCGCTCGTGCAGACATTAGGTGCGAAGTGCAAGTCGGACGCGAACGTCAATGTCGTGATTGAAGCTGCGAAGCTGCTTGAGGGACTCGCGAGAGGAATTGGCAAGCCATTCGGACGGTATCGAGCGATGGTGATGTCTGGGTGCCTAGAGCGATTGAAGGAGAGGAAAGCCACCGTCGTGGAGGCTTTGGCCAAGGCGTTGGATGCGGTGTTCTCAACGGTGAGCAGGATGATTGCGACGCGTACCGAACCGTGCTGATTGTCAGACCGCCCTGTCTGAGATCGTCGAGGACGTCCTCGCGCAGATGAAGTCGAAGAACCCTCAGGTCCGCGAACATACGCTCAAATTCCTCCACCGCTCTCTCCAAACCACCCTCGACGCACCAGGCAAGGATCAAGTCAAGCCGCTTGCCGAGGCGTTGGTTGCGCTTCTAGGCGACTCGGTCGAGGCCGTCCGAACGTCCGCGGCCGATTGTCTCGGGACCTTGATGAAGATCCTCGGAGAACGCGCTTTCAACCCGTACATCGAGAACGTGGGCGAGCTGCAGATGGCCAAGGTCAAAGATGCGTTTGCAAAGGCGGAGATCAAGTACCGAGGAGGGGCAAAGGGACCTGCACCGAAGGCTGCGTCCTCCGCTGCGCCTGTCAAGAAGGTATGTTGAGGAGATTCATCGGAAGCACGACTGAGACTTTAGGCACCCATCCCGAGGCCGGCTGGTTCGCCCCCGATCAAATCTTCTGGCAAATTCAACGTTCCCGAGCTTGCCGACGACTTCGCACCTCCCACTCGCGCCCCTCCGGCACGATTTGCCCCCAAGGCCGCGCCCAAGGATGATGACCTGCTGGACGAGTTTGCTCCGCCAGTAAAAGCCCCTCCGGCCCGATTCGCTGCAAAGGCACCGGTACGTGCACCTCTATAACCCCTCGATCCGCTGCTGATTGACCTAGCCCAAGGCTACTGGCTCTGCGCCCGCTTCCCCTCCTAAACCTACACCTGTCGCAAGAAAGCCACCTGCGGCGGCTGGGCCCTCTAAACCGGCAGCAGTCGCCAAATCCGCGGGAGCTGCAGGCAAGGCCGGACCTTCCAAGACCCTCGCAGTCTCTCCCTCGGAACCTGTCAAGTACCGCTACTCCTCCGAGGACGCCGCCGCGCAAGCAGCGGACATCATCCCAGCGGATATCCAGACCAAGCTCGCAGATGCTGCTTGGAAGATCAGACTCGAGGCGGCGGAAGAGCTGGTCAAGTGGGTGGAAGAGGAGGGCGGCGCGGACAAGATCGAAAGCGAGGTGATGATGCGCTTCCTCGGCAAGACGCCAGGTTGGGGCGAGAAGAACTTCCAGGTGAGAACAGCGCCTGTCGTGTGGCAAAGCCGGGTCAAACTGACATCCCGCAGGTCTCGGCCAAGTTATACCAAGTCATGGCGTTGATGGCGGAGAAGAGCCCATTATTTGGAAAGCCTGCCGCGGCGCTTTGTATCGGTCCGCTTTCGGACAAGTTGGGCGACTTGAAGCTCAAGAAACCCGCTGGAGACGCTCTCGCCGTTTTCGCGGAGAAGACCTCCCTCGCTTTTGTCCTCGCGCAGGGTCAGTGCCAGCGCTGTATTGAGGTGTGACCATGTGGACCTTACTGAAGCGCCGCAGCATACGAACCCATGACGAAGCAGAAAGCACCCAAGGCTCAGGCCGATGCGCTCGTCTGGATCAAGCAGCAGCTTACCGACTTTGGCATCGCCGGGATCCCGCTGCGTGACCTGATCAGCTTTGTGAAAGGCGGGCTCGGCTCACCGAATGCGTTGGTCCGATCGAGCGCCACTCAGGTACTGGTGACGGTCAAGATATTCGTGGGAGCCGGTGAGCAAGGCGGCCTCTTTCCAGGAGTCTGACACTGACCAACAGACATATCGGGTTTCCTTGAGGACCTCAATCCCCAGCTCCTCGCCACAATTAACTCGGAGTTTGACAAGGTGTCTGGGCAGACCCCTCCGGAGCCTTCGAAGACCCAAGCCGATCTGCAAGAGGCCGCGTCGGGTCCAGCGAAAGCGGGGGGCAAGTCCGGCGGAGCGGATCCCCTCGACGATCTCATCCCTCGCGTGGACCTGGACAAGCTGGTCAATCAGACGTCGGTCGTAGCGGACTCGCGGAGCGATGCGTGGAAGACGAGGAAGGAGGCGTTCGAGGCTCTTGCGGGCTTGTTGGAGATCAAATCCAATTCGCGGCTGAAACCCAACATGGGTGGGTTGATTATTGTGCTCGAGGCATCAAGCTGACGACGGGCAGGTGAGATTGGCGGCGTATTGAAAAAAGCCATGGCCGACACGAACCTGTCGGTCAAGATGCTCGCGCTCGGAATCATCTCGAAGATTGCGACCGGCATGGGCCAGCCGTTTGAGAAGTACACTCGACTCCTCATTGCGCCGATCGCAAGCGTCTGCGCCGACCAGAAAGCCACCACACGATCCGCTGCGCTGGCGACTCTTTCTGCCGTGGCCGATGCGTGCGGCGGTCTCGACAGCATGTACGGAGGGCTTGCGACGAGTCTGGAAACCACCAACCCGGCGTTGCGCTCGTCGGTCCTCGGATGGATGGCGGAGCGACTCCAGGCGGAGCCACCGACGGCGTCGTCTGATCTCGCATCCTTGGCGGGTCCCATCATTTCCTGCCTCGAGGACAGGAACGGCGACGTGCGCAAAGGTGCCGGAGCCGTGCTCCCGTTCGTTGTGGCCTCGGCTGGATTCGATCACGTCATGGACCAAACATCCAACCTCAAACCGGCGTCGAGAGCGACCATCATCCCTCTCATTAACAATGCGAAGGCTTCAGCTCCTGCCCCTGCCCCGGCAGCGGTGGCTCCTCCACGTGCTGCTGCCTCTGCGCCGGCCGTCAAGGCGATCAAGGCACCGGCGCCACGCTCAGCTCCTGGGAGCCCTGCGCCTACAGCCGTTCCTACAATCAAGCCTCCTGCCAGGTCGCTGGCGATGAAGGCGCTGTCATCGGCTCCGTCGACGCGTCCTACATCAGGCCTCGGCCTCGATGATCGAGCCTCCGGCCTGCCTAAGCCTAGAACCATCCCACGCCCAGCCTCTGCTGCGTCACAGCCGCCTTCCACGGCGTCCTCCACGACGTTCGCATCCTCCAGCACATCGCGCGTCGCACCCTTCGTCACGTCGTCACTCGAATTTCGAACCGCGCGCCAGAAAAAGGACGCCGTTCGATGGGTCCTCGAATCGTCTCCAAAGCCCGAGCTCACCGAGTACCTGCAGTCCCAGATGGAGCCGCACGTCACGCCAGAGCTATTCGCTCAGCTATTCAGTAAGGACCGTCGTGCCGAGGAAGACTTCATGGCGGCGTTGGCCGGCCTGGCCGACTTTTACAGCGACAAAGCCATCTCGTCATACCACTTGCCTGAGAACGAGGTTTCCGCTATCCAGCTCGCGAACGTCGATCTCGCTCTGAAATACGCCGCCATCAAGATGCTCAGCAACAATACGCAGATGGCCATGCGATGCCTTGAGGTCACCGGGAACGTCGTCGACACAATGCAGAAGCTGAACGAGAGATTCTCCGACGCCGAAGCCAAGCTCTTCGTCCCGGCTCTGATCTTCAAGCTCGGCGACGCCAAGTTTGGAGCCAAGCTCATGCCAATCTTTGATTCTCTCGACAAGGTCATTCCGGGCTCGCAACTCGTACAGTTGCTTGTCCAGTATGGTCTCGAGGACAAGTCGGCGGGCAAGACGTGCAAGAACGAGTCGCTCGCGCTTATCGAGAAAGCGTACAGAAAGCGAGGATCGATCCTGCGTACGAGGGACGATCGAAACTTTTACGAAGTCGTGGCGAGATGCATTTCGGATAGCGGGACGAGGAACGCCGCGCTCAGCGTCATGGCGTGAGTGTCTCCGGGGAAGGCGGAGAGGAAAGCGTGCTGATCAGTGCAGACTCTTGCAGCTCCAAGGCGGGTCCAAGAGCCTCGAAGCGGTCATCGAGGGTATGCCGCAGGGCTCCAAGGACATGTTGGCGAATCGGAAGGCGACCATGGCTGCGGCGAGATCTGGAGCTGGCGGTCCGCTGGTAGCCAAGGCGTCGGCCGAGGCACTCGCCACGGCGGACTCGCCATCCCGATTGCGGCGGCCTGGGGCAGTGGCGAGTCCCGGAATCCCGCCAAGGGGATCGTCGCCTGCCGTCAAGTCCCCAATTCCGCGGAAATCAGACTCGCCGAGGAGTCGTCTGGCTCCCCCTTCGACTTCATCGCCTGCCCCTTCACGAGGTATCCCCGCTCCGTCCGGTGCACTTCGCGCGGCGACATCGGCTCTCCCCACGCAGAGTCGGCTGCAGCGCCCCTCCGACGTCTTTGGCGGAAAGCTGTCGCTTCAGCCTCTCAATCGAGGAGCATCGCGACCGTCGAACGAGGTCGAGATGGAGACGCCACCATCCCCTCCCAATAAGGATCCTCTCATGTCGCTGATCAATGAGGTCCAGCACGATGATCTCAACCGCGTGGTCGACTCGCTCAAGGTCTTGCAGCAAAAGCTCGACGAGAATGCCGATGCCTTCCGGGACAACGTCCAGACTTTGACCGACACCCTTATGGACGCCATGGACCGAGCGTTCTCTCCTCCCGAGAACCTGCGCGATTCGCAATACTTCCGGCTCGTCAAGCACCTGATTCAGACAGTATCAGCAGTCACGTCCAACCAGGACCTGATGCGTCGCCTGTCGTATGATCACGTCTACGCCGTCATCTCTGGTCTGTCGCTGCATCTCGTCCAGGCCGATCGACTTGGCGGCCACGTCTCGGAGCTGTCCCGGTTCATCAACATGATTCTGGTCCAGACGCTCTCCACGACGGAACGGCAGATGGTCTTCCGAGCGATGTTCTCCCTCCTCTTCGAGCTGGTCAGGGACTTTGAAGTCGATCGCACCCCAGCCGACTCCGCGGCCGCGGCACACGCCGACCTGGTCATCAAATGTCTCTGGAAGCGGTGCAAGGTCCTCGATGACGATTTTAGGACTGGCAGACTGCGGATCGGTCCCCTGCTCAGAGTCCTGGAGGACTTTGTGCAGCAGATCTCGCCGTCGGAGTTTAGGAGGAGGGCAATGGAAGGGGTCGCGATGGGTGATATGCCGCTGAGGACGGTCAAGACGGTTCTGCAGAAGATGGTCGGTGAGTTCGGAGTGCGGAATGACTCTGGGCGTCCAAGTTTGACGGAATTGTGTTGCGTAGCTGACTTACCTCAGCTTACGGCAATGATGTCGGACTGGAGATCTATGATGAGCTGCTTGGAGAGTTTGGCGACAACGCGGCGAATACCATCGTGAGTCGGGTGTCAGCGACTCATGCTCTTCTCTCTGCTATGCCAATGCTGACTTGGACCTTAGGTGTACAGTTACATTTTCCGCCTTGGTAAGTGCGATGCGAACAAGCAGATAGGATCAAGTGCTGATGGCACAGCGGGACACGAGTCGACGCAGCCCCCCGGGCGCAGCACACCCGCTGTCAATGGTAGCTCGCATGAGCGGACCAGCTCGTCTCGCCCTCGTTCTGCAGCTAGTCAGGTAGCGAAAGAGGATACAGCTCCGACTTCGGCTGAGGCGTCCCCACCTGCGCAGGTTGAAACCGAGGCGGAGAAACTGGTTCGGAAATTGATTCGGTCCAACAATCAGAGTCAGGTGAGCAATTTGTCATTTGACCGAGATTGCTTGGTCTGAAGACGACGATATTGACACGCCGTAGCAACTTGACGACCTGTACCATTTCGTAAAGACGAGTCCGGAAGCGGAGGGGGAGGTGCAGGCTGTGCTTTCCGCGAAGCTTTCTGCGCCTGTGCAGACCTACGTCCGGCGCATGCTCGAGCAGCGACGAGCAGAGGACCATCCTTGTGAGTTGACTCGTAGACTGCATCGATCTCTGCAGCCACGGGGTCATTCTCATTCTCTTAGCGCCGTCGCGGCACGACACTGCATCGCCGATCCGCTCGCCGGCCCGCCCGGACTCTGTCCCCGCTCGAGCCATGCCGCGCAAATCGTTCGGCCCCCGCCCCTCTTCCGTCGCGATCGACAAGTCTGCGCCGGTAGACGAGCAGATCTCGCACATCAAGAACATCTTTAGTCGTGGTGGTGCTGGATCGGGCTCGGGCTCGGGCTCGGGTTCTGGTATGGGGTCATTTGAGGCTTCGGCTTCACCTCCCGGGCAGGGACAGAACTCGCATGGGAGACCATTGAGCGAGATCAGCCCGCCAGGCCAGAACCTCGATGTGGATTGAGGCCGGACTTGTGCGTAGACCATGGGGACAGCGCGGGTGATTGATGGGTGATGGGTGAAAGGAAAAGAGCCATGGATGGGTGAAGCGTGATGTTTGTGGGGATAATGTACGTACTTGAGCAGCAGAGCAGAGGGGAGTGGAGTTTGTGATGGATAAGAAAGACGAGGAGAGAGGACAGAACCAGTGTACCCGGTCGGACCTCGCACGGCCTTCATCCGTCATCTTGGGCTTGGAATATATCTGCATCGGAGTAACCGCCAGCATGTATACCCCGTCTGATTCGCTCGTCTGAAGTTGCTTAATACCAGGACTGCATGCCGGTTATATGTGCAATGCAACTACGTCTCACGCGTCGCACGAGTCGCACGAGTCGCGCGAGTAGAGCATGTGTGTGCTGTACTTGAACATGTACATTGTCGGATGACTGTTCGTCTATTGTACTCGTGAGGCAGACCGGCTCGCATCCGCAGGGGACGGAGGCGTCGGGATCTATGACTACCAACTCATATCCTCCTGGGCCAAAGCCGCCGAGAAGTCATCCATCCCGAGTCCAGCGTTCATCCCCATTCCCAACCCCATCCCAATGCCTGTACCCATCCCCATACCCAGTCCCACACTGCCCAAGTCGGCGGTATGCTCCCCAAACCCATCCATCTCATGCAACATCCCTTCCATGGCCTCAAAGTCGAGCGCGTCCAGGGGCAGTTCGCTAGATGGGGGCAGGTGGAATTGGTTCCCTCGATCCCATCGCGCGGAGAGGGGTCGAGTCGAGGTATTTCCCGATGCCAGTGTCCCGGATCCTTGAACCGAGGAACAACCCGGGCCAGTGTCAGAGATCCACTGGGACGACTGGGCCTGGGCATGGGACTGGGATTGGGTTTGGGACTGGGACTGGGACTGGGACTGGGAGTGATGGTTGAAGTACGCGGCGATAGGAGAAGGGCCGTTGACGGGGTATGTCGGGAAGACGTTGTCCGTCGGAAGGCCGTAGCGCATAGACCCGTGGTGGGATGGATGGGAGCCATAGGGACCATGAGTCGCGTGAGCGGCATGCGAGTCGGTAGTCGATCCGTGCATGGAGGGGATGGAGGGGATAGAGGAGATAGAGGGGAAAGAGCTTGCCGATGGGGAGAATGGCAGAGCGCGGTCGAGGGAAAGGAAGTCAGATGGGGGAAGGTGCGGTTGGGGGTATGCGTAGTGGTACACCTGGGTATCGGCACCTGTACCAAGTCAGCACGTCTTCAGCACTGCTCGGCACTGCTGTAGCATACCATGCCAGACGCGCCGCGTTCGCCTTCGGCTTCGGTGTTGAAAGTAGAAATACGAATAAACACTCACCTCCACGCCATTGAGTCGCGTACAGCTGGCCCTGGCCTTGATGGCCATTCTGCAGAACCCACCCCTCGGTAGCGTCGCCACTCGCCATCCCCGGTCCTACTGCCGCACCGATGTGTGGGTCGGCACCATACCCCCACATGCCTCCCATCGCTGACCCGTCGGGAACACCTGCTGCTGCTCCAATCCCCACCCGCGCCCCTGCCCCAAATCCATCCACAGAAGGTACCCAAAGCTGCCCCACCTGCCCTACCTGTCCCACCTGCCCCACCTGTCCCATCTGTCCCATGTGCGCAGACATCCCCACCTCCGAGAAATCCACGGAACCCCTGCGCGAGAGCACATCCGAGCCCTCGATAGAGGACGGGGCGAGCGACCTAGCCCTCGAAAGGGAGAGGGAGTAGGAAATGGAGCGGGCGTCGGACCAGTCCTCCGAGGTGGTACGTTTCTTGGACTGGGAGCGGAGAGCCCGGAGCGCGCCTTTCGAGAGGGCGACGGCGGCGCTGGGCTTTTTGGAGCTTGACCTGGGGTGGGTCAGCGGTCGTCACGGTGGGTTAGGAACGCTTTCAAAACTCGCACGGAAAGTGGTGAAGAACGGATCCGGAACCTGGGATCTGGTATACAGGACTGATCCCAGGACCAAACCTCATTCTCACCACGACTCTTCCACTTGCTCTCCGACTCCTGTCCCCAATCGACCGCCAAATGACCGAGATCACCGGGTTTCGCGACGCCCTCGCCCGCCCCACTCACTTCTTTTTCAGCGGGGATACCGGCCCCCTCTTGATCTTCTCTTTGATCTCGCTCTCCAGCTCCTTGCCCGTCTTCCCATTGATCAGCAGATCCGCCACTTCCTGGCATTTCTCCTCTTCCGCGGCGTCTTTGCGCACGCGCCGGCGTATAACGTTCGAGCGACGATAGACGGGTTGGTAGCGGTATCCCGGGTATCTGGGTTGGTAAGCGCGACTCGTCCGTATGACGAGACTGAAAGACTGGAGGAAAGACGTGGGGGGGAGCCAGGGAGCCGGAAGGAGAAAACGTTGGCGAGAACGGAGAATGGAGAATTCGTGCACAGGATGCGAGGGGTCGGTTACAGTACCTGTACGAGTACTGTATTCCGCACGCCACAATGCGGGGACACCACGAAGCTCACTCACTTCTTCGCGTGCTCCTCCTTCTCGATACGAGCGAGCTCATTGAAGTGGGCTTTCTGTTCCAGCGGTGCGTGCGTCAGCAGGTCATCCACCACACACCATGCGTGGGCCGACCCGCAATCTCATGCTGTACAGTACGAGTACCGTACAGAATGTGTCGTAGACGGTAAAGAGCAACGCGGCATGATGGGTCGTCGCACTCACCTCGGCCCACATCTTGGCGGTGATGATCGACACGTTCTGATGCCGCATCTCCACCGAAGTGGGGATAAGCTTCGAGTCGACGACATGTTTCCTGAACAGGATGAAGGCGTTGCGAGGTCGGGGGATATGTTCCGGGTCGGTCTGACGCGATGAGCGAGGGTTCCAAAAGCGCAACGAGAGGTAACAAAGGCAATGGGGGTTAATGCGGATGACGCGGTTTGAAGTGATCAGCGGGCGACTCGACTCACTTTGCGCGCATGACTGATTTTCTTTGGCGAAGCCGAGCCTGAGCCAGAGCCACAGACTTTGGGTTTGGCGGTACGAGGCGGTTTGGCAGTGACGATGGTATCAAGCTCCTCACCGACCGGTTTGTTGGGTGACTTGTGGCTCGACTCTCCACCTTTCACGCGATTGCGGGTGTGGGTATGGGTGTTTTCGAGCCCGTTGCTCGGCGAGAGTGAGAGCTTTTTGGGCTGAAAAAGCCTCGGATCAATCGACAGACTCGGGGCCTTGCCATGATCCCCTCTGCCCCCGCGCTCGAAACGACTACCGAGCGCGTGTCCGTGTGCGAGCGCCGTGTCCGTGTGCTTCTGCTCAAGGTCGAGATTCAGCGCATCGAGCGCATCGAGATTCCACGAAGGTATGTCGTCGGAGGACGGATCGCTCCCGCTCCCTGTAAGCGTCGTGTGCGCGGAAAGAGTTGGGGACACGGTCGACCAGCCCGACTGCCCCGAAGTGGCGGAGAAACGAGAGGAGATGGACGAGGTGGAGCGTTGGGATCGGAGATGGTGCGAATGCAGCGACGAGAGGTCGGAGGTACCATGCGTGTCCGCGTGTGCCCCCTGTTCGGCGCCGGTCGAGAGGGGGTGGGCAGGCGTGGGAGGCACGAGACGGAAGATGTCGTGCTCGTCGGAGCCTGCGAGATCAGCAGGGTGATAATGCACGTGTACGGCGTCCCTTCACGATCGGCCTGGGCGTCGAGATATCTCAGATATCGGGTGTTCACTTGCCGCGAAGTCCCAACTCTCACTCACCTTGGTTGTCCAAGTCCATGGTACTGTTCACATCCGCGCCAAACCAGCTGATCTCGTCCATCATGCTGTATCTGTAAAACGCACGGGACCCTGTTTTCGCCTTCCCGATAACGCTGCGGGATCTAGGACAATTCGATACTGCAGTCGAGTCCAAGCGTCGCGTCGCGGCAAGATCGTCAAGGCTGCTGCTGGCTCAGAGTCTTGTGGGTACTGTACGAGTTTGTGAGTATGCGAACCGCACGTGAGCTGTCCGCGGAGCCTTTGCTTGAGGTAGATTGAGGTAGTAGTGGGAACAAAGGATCGTCCCTCCATTCCATTTCATTCCCTCTTATATGTCCCTCGGGCAACTCGCCAGTAGCGAATATCCACCCAACCTGGCTCTGCGGATGACTGGACCCAGCAGCCGAGACTGGCCGGCTGAGACGCCTGATACCGGTGAGACCACTGATAAGACGGTTTCAACCATTCCTTGAGATAGGAGAAGGGGGACGATTGCGGTCGAAAGGCGTTAGGTGTAATGAGGTGGATCCGTTCAAACGTCCAGCCCGTCCAGCCCAACGTGGCTATTTGAAGGAAGGTGAGGATGGGAGGCTGGACGCGGTAGAGCGAAAGCGAAGGCATTGGGTGAGTGGCGGTGGTTAGCAGGGGGAAAGGTGCAGTCGAGGAGATCCCGACTCGCATTGGGAAAGAGAAGGAGGAAGGAGGAAGGAGGAAAGGAGGAAAGGAGGAAAGGAGGCAGGCGATAGAGGAAAGAGGAAGTAGGCAAGCTCAAAGGAACCTCGTAGCCCCCCTTTAGGTCCGCGCGAGCGCGATGAATTAGGCAAGCAGTTCAAAGGATGTCGGCGAGTCCGGCGAGGCTCGGCCAACCAGGGGTGTCCCGGCGTGGGTCCGTTCAAGATTGGGGCTCGGACACGTAAGTTTCTACTTTGGCGCAAAGCGAGGTATTCGCGGTGATGTGTGTTTTGTCAGAGTCATGCGACTGATTAGCAAATGGTCAGCGCAAAAAAAGGTCAGCGTGATGCTCGAGACGAGGATCGTTTCATCAGTTACTCTTGAACAAGTGATCGCGACCTCGTGACCAATGACATCGCGCTGCCTGTACCGCCCTCGCACCACCTCCAGACCGCATCTGCTCGTACCAACCCGCAACTCGCATCACCGATACGGGTACCCTCCCTGAGGCTGATAGCCCGGGTAGCCCTGGCTCGGCGGCTGTGGCGGCGGGCTCTGATAACCCCCGTACTGGGGTTGAGGCGGAGGATACTGCTGTTGCTGCTGGCCCTGCGGCGGGGGTAGGCGGGGTAGCCGTGTTGCGGGGCCTGGGAAGGTGGCGGTGGCGGCGAGGAATACGTCGGTTGGGACGGCGGCGCGGGGTAGTAGGATGAGGATCCGGAGCGTGGTGGTGGAGGAGCGGGGTAGGAGGAGGAGGACGGCGTGGAGTACGGCTGGGTCGGTGGTGCGGGGTAGGACGCCTGGGACCCGGAATAGGGGTACGACGGTTGGGTCGATTGGGCCGGCTGGGCTGGACGAGAAGCTTGTGGCGGGGGCGGTGGATAAGGGTTGGGCGGGGAGGGATAAGCCGAGCCGTAAGAGCCCTGTCGCTGTTGGGTCGGCGGCTCGGAACGAGGCGGGGCGGAAGAGTACGGGGACGATGGGACAGGCGAGGATGTGGAGAAGGCCGAGGGGAGGCTCGAGAGGGTGCCAAAGTCGTATGGGTTAGATGATTTCGGCTGGGCAGGTGGCGGCGGCGGGAAGCTGGGAGTAGAGGTCTGCTGCGGTGGCGGGGGGAGAGACGGCGCGGGAGAGTACGCCGACGTGGGCTTGGGCGGGGGAGAGGTTGTATACGTCGACGAGCCGCCGAGCGATAGTCCAGCGAGTTGGGCGTCAAGTCCCCTCGCGCCCGCGCCGGGCGCAGAGGGTGGAGGGGGAGGTGATCCTGCCAGTCGCTGCCTCGTCTCGATTTCTGACACCATCCTATTCCGCTCCGACTCCCTGGACCCGACGAAAGCCTTGACCTCGCGCTTGAGATCGTTAATTACTCCCGACAAACTCTCGTAGAACGTCAGACCCTTGGACAGACCCGCTCGGACCTCGTGATAGCCTTCTCCCGCCGCCTCGAGCTTTCGCTCCCATTCGCGTACTCTGCGCTGCCGATCCTTTTGCCCTCGCTGCCGCTCTTTCACGCCCTTGCCCTTCTCCACCTGTCGCACAACCATCTCGAGCTCTTGCACGATGCTGCTGGAGGCTTGTACCGCGGCCGCAATGCGACCCTGGTACGGCCGGAACTTTTCGAGCTCGGTGGCAAAGAGCTGCGGCTCGACATTTTGCGATCGGCGATTGAGCAACAGAAGGTTGGACACGTCGTCGTTTTGGATCTAGACCTGTCAGTGCTATGTGGGGTGGAGATCGACGTACCTTCTCCTTGAGATCCTTGAGCACCTCGTCGCGTTCCCTTCGGACTTTACCAAGCCGATCGAGCCGCTCCTGGGTATCGGCAATAGCCTTTCGCAGCTCCTCTTTCTCCTTCTCATCCAAACCGCCCTTCGCGCCCACCTCCTCCTGCAGGTCCAGCAAACTCACGCCAGGAGCAGGCGCAGGTGCGGCTTTGCCCGCTGCCACCTGGCTTGCTGCGCGCTGCAGCTGATCTTGCCCCGAAGCGAGGATGGCAACATTTGCTTGGATCTCGCGCCACAGCGAGGAGATGTGCGCGTCGGATGATGACGCGGCTTGGAGAGAGCCCAGATTGGAAGAGATATTGTTTCGGAGGTGAGCGGTTTGAGGGCCGGAAGGCGATTGTGTGAATTGCGGGGCGTATTTGGCCTACAAAACAATGTCAATAGGGTGTACCGCAGGCGGGACAATGCACTCCGCTCACCCTCATGCGCTCGCACTCTCGGCTCTCGTTGTCAAGCAACCCGCTGAGATCCCGTAGCTCCCTCTCGCAACGTTCCCTCTCCGCGTCCAGATTGCGCAGCATCGGCTCAGTGGCGCCGGATTGCTGAATCTCTTCTGCAAGTCTGCGAACACCGCTCGATACCTCGACCTCGCCATCGCCCTCCTCATCATCGTCGGTCATTCTCCTCCAAGCCGAGACGAGTCCCGGCAGACCCAGATGCTCGAGCGACGCGCGGATCTCGCCCTCATTGAGTTCGGTGCGCTCCACCTCGCCTCGGACAAGCTTGGCTTTTTCCTCGGAGTATACCGAGGCCGACTCGTGCACCGCCAACGGGATGAGACGGATGAAGATGTCCGGACCGATGAGTTTGGAGACGTCGGGGTTGCCGTAGACCTCTTGAATCGTGATTGGTGCTGCGGCCGGGAGCTTTTCGATCTGAGTCAGACTCGCCTCGGAAGGGAGGATGTCGTGGTAGATCAGATCGTTGTCCTTTGTAGCCTGCACTTTGGCCTCGGAGCACAAACTCGCGTGGGCCTTTGTGATTTCCACGAGACTGCTGGCGGTGTCGTGGGGTAATGAAGGTGTCGCCGAGGCCACAAAGGTGTATGAAAAGGTGCTCGCTTGCCGCGAAGCATCTTGCGCGGCGGTATCGGCCATCTTCATTCGCACCAGTGCGGCGCCGTGTTTGCCACCAGCAGCATCCGCAACGGATCGGTAGTACTGCGCGAGCGAGGCGAAGAGTCTCGCTTTGATTTGGAGGACGTAAAGCCAGTTTCGGTCGAAGACGCCCTTACCCTGGAACTCTTTCATCTCTTCCACCAGTGCGGCGTACATCCCCGCCGCCGAATTCGCCGAGCGAGAAACCAACGCGGGGGCCTTCTTCTCATCCACGAGCTTCTCGGTGAATATCTCGGTTGCCTGGGCCATGGTGACCCCGATGAGAAGGTGGACGACCTCGCGACTGAGGTCGGTGGATGGGGCGTGGAGAAAGTTGTCGTTGATGTAGGTGAGCATCCCGGCTGAAGCGCGCGAGTTGAAGTACGCTCTTTTGAGCCCTTCTGGGTCGGCGCGGGAGGGGGACGAGGCGAGCGAGGAGAGGACGGCGGCCAGGAGGTGGATGATGGAGGCCTTTTCGAACGCGAGGGAGGTTTGCGTTGTCAGCTTGAGCGTAAAGGCGTCGTTCCATGGGAAAGCGACTTTGATCTCGGCAAAACGGAGTTCGAGCAGCTCGAGCTGGCCAAAGTACTTGTAGAGGAGATCCCGCGCTGTCACCAAGTCAGCGGCGGGCAACGTGCACCTCCAGGCAGAGCCATCGCATGTATGTACACTCACCGGTCTGGTCGCTCCCCGCGCCACGGACCGCATCTTGACGACAACGCTGGAGCACGGAGCACTCCTCGGCATACGTGTTCGGGTCCTCGCCGTACGAGTGCGCGATGATGGACCGGATGGGGTTGGTCCAGTCGACGTCTGTGGTCGTCTTCCGGGGGATGGATATGAGCGGTGATTGGAAGGCCATGGCGAGGGCGAGCAAGCCCGCAAGCGGGGGCGGGGGAGGGGTGGCGGAGTGGT
Organism: Saitozyma podzolica; assembly: GCA_003942215.1. Lineage (NCBI taxonomy): Eukaryota > Fungi > Basidiomycota > Tremellomycetes > Tremellales > Trimorphomycetaceae > Saitozyma > Saitozyma podzolica. The sequence continues at coordinate 268,194 of RSCD01000019.1, read as the reverse complement.
CGGCGTAAGAGTGAGAGACGCTTTTGGTTCTGTTGGATGTGAGGTAGAAGATGAGTGCGGGAAGCAAGATTAGATGGAGACGGGTCAGAGGAGAGATTGGAGGTGTAACTGTGACTGTGACGCCAGCGCCAGCGTTAATAGCCGGACGCCGCCGACACAGCGCCGCAGCCCATGTGCCGGGGGAGGGGACCATATAAGCAATTATCTTGCACAAGTACTTGTACAAGTACATTGCACTGCTCGCACCTCAACTCCCGTCTGCATCTCATCCAAGCAGTCGCCATCGCCACCATGTCCGCCGTCGCTTCCAGCTCGTCAGGCCGTGTGCCCCAGGGGGAGGTCATCATGGACGTGGGTGTGGTGTGGTGTGGTTTCACGGGGCCCAGACTCCTAATAGTACTGAACTGACTTGAGCAGTTTGCCGACGGTGGATCATACATCAAGCGTGAGACCGCTCTGGGACGCTGTGATGTGTCCTTACATGCCCTGCTGACTTTCCCAGACAAGCTCGAGAACTCTGTGCTGGAGCTCGAGAAGAGACGGATCACAAAGGACGAAGGGGCCAAGGCGGAAAAAGCGATGAAGGCGCTGGATATCAAGCCGGTCGAGAGCGTCAAGTCCGAGGACGTCGACTTTGTGGTGAGTGCGGGTCACCGGTTTGAAGCTGCATGGCGAGGTCACTAATACAATGCTTTGTGTTTTTAGGTGTCTCAATTGGGTTGCTCGAAGGAAGTCGCGGAGAAGGCGCTCAGGGAGGAGAAGGGCGATCTGGTCAAGACGTTGATCAAGCTGGTGCAGCCGAGGCCTAGAGCGCGGTCCGTCGACGGCGGCGCGGAACTGAAGAAGTAGGAAGCGGTCACAACTGATGGCATGCTGGGGGGTCAGCGAGTGACTCGGCGGAAGGAGCACACGAGAGGGTATACGACCCCGGGTTGGGCGGGTGAGGCATATCTGCATCGCAATACCCAATGTATATATACAACATGCTCGACCCCCTTGGGTCCGGACCCAGCGTCTCGTCGACTCGGCGCCTCTACCCCATCCACATGGTCTCCTACACTTCGACCCATGTCTTCTCCCACGCGCCTCCCATCTATACCTCCTCCAGGAAGCCCTGGACAATCAGCCGTTCCACGGCACCCCTCGCCAGCCTGAACCTCTCTCCTTTCCTAAACTCGACTCTCTCTCCACCTTCCAACACCACCTCCCCAGCATCCTTGATCACTCTGACATCCACCATGAGTTCCCCGGGGGGCCGGTCGATCCCCGCCGTCATATCCAGCGCGTCTAGGAAGTCGCTCTTGTAATCCAGCATGAGGTTGTTGTATCCGCGCAAAAAGTCGAGCTCCTGGGGACTGAGCGCGGAGCGGAGGTCGGGAGCGTCGCTATCTGGGTTGACGGAGGCGGTCGCCGCAGGTGAGAGAAGGTAGGCGAGACCGCCTCCGGCGTCCCACCACCGTTCTCGGACACCGTTGACTCGGTTCTGGAGGTAGGCGAGCAAACACCGTTTGTTCCGCCTTGCAGCGAGGTGTTGGACAGTGAGATTGCACACCAGTGCGCGATCCTGTGACAGAGAGACCTGGCCGTGGGTCTCGGCGGCGGCGGTGATGGCAGCGCCGAGTTGGCGGGTCTCGAGGCAGATGGAGAGGATCAGGGGGAGCGCGTATTTCGGTAACGGCAGTTGAGGGGTCGTGGAAAGGGTCGAGCGGTGAGACGCCGTGACGAGCTGGAGCGCGAGGTCGCCATACATCGCGTCGGCAAGAGGGTGTTGACCTCACGAAAGAGGTCGCGCTGTTGTAGTAATTGAGGCTTGCCGGTGACTGGCTTGGCCAGGCTCGACAGAGTTGCAGAAGGGGGTATGGGCTACGCCCAAGCCTCGATAGCTTTTCTGTCAAGTCGTCCGCTTCCAGACGTCCGAATCGTGCCGAATCCTTGTGGAAGGTGTCTTGCCCGCTGTATATGCTGCTCCTGCTGACTTGTACGACGACGCGATGGTAATGTTGCGTTGTAGCTGCTGCTGGACGCGGCATCGACATGGCTCTACGCGTCTGGCCAAGCCACGTGTCACGTGACACACCCACCAGCCCGCGGCGGCTTAAATCGGCTCTACGTTTACTATGGCCGTGGCTCGTTTCGTCTGCGGCGCTCCCTCCCTCGACGTCGCTCGTCGCTTCCACTGCCGACCACACACACCATCTACATCTCTCATCTCTCCTCACCTCTCTTCCTCTCAACCCACTTCTCAGTGAGTCGTGCCCTCCCTGTGTCCCCGCAAGCCCCTCGACCTCTCCCTCGTCACCACGCCACCACGTGTGCACGGTACCCGCTCACACAGCTGGCCACGCAGAACCACCCTAACCCCTCGTCATGTCCTTCCTCTCCTCTGTCCGTTCCGCGGCCACCGTCGCCCGCTCTGCCGGTGAGTGCCAGTCAACATCACCAGCAGCCTGACATGCATGCTGCTGAATAACTTTGCGTCGCTCACTGACCCCGCAGGTGCCGGCAGGACGTTTGCGACCTCCGCCCCGAGGGCGTCCTACGAGGACACCATCAAGAACATCCTCATCAGTACGGCGGCGTCCCACGATGGCTATGTGTGGATACAAGCTGACCCCGTGAACAGACAAGGACACCAAGGTCCTCGTGCAGGGCTTCACTGGCAAGACGGTGAGGACCATTCCGTGACGTTGCGGGGGCTGTGTCGGACGGTGCCGCATGGTGCTGAAATGGGTATCAGGGAACGTTCCACGCCCAGCATGCTATCGACTATGGCACGCGCATGATCGGCGGTACCAACCCGAAGGTGGGTCGTGATTTCGCTGTCATCCCGCGAGTCGAAAACAATATCCCCGTCTGTCCGCCCCTGCGAGCTTGCAGTGCTTTCACTGCTCCCCCTGCCTGCACCACCTCTCGCCCCGTCGTTGTCTCTCTTGACGCGGCATCGCCTCTACGCTACAAGGCTGTTGAATCTAGGCGACCGTTGACCTGCTCGACGCCCGACTTGCTCTCGCTAATCCGCTTCGCCTCGCTGACTCCCCGTAGAAAGCCGGCCAGACCCACCTCGGCCTCCCCGTCTTCGGCACCGTCCGCGACGCCGTCCGCGAAGCCAAGCCCGACGCCTCGGTCATCTACGTTCCCCCCGCGGGCGCCGCCGACGCCATCATCGAGGCCATCGAGAATGAGATCCCCCTCATCGTGACTATCACCGAAGGGATCCCGCAGCGGGACCAGATCAAGGTGTTCAACGCGCTCCAGAGCCAGAGCAAGAGCAGGATGATTGGCGGGAACTGTCCCGGTATTATCAGCGAGGGGTGCAAGATGGGTATCATGCCGGGACATATCTTCAAGCAGGGCAAGATTGGTGAGTCCGACTGCGAGTGCGAGCGCGAGTGCGAGCGGGAATGCGAGTCGGAGTGGGAGTCAAAATGGCACCAACGGCGAAGTGTTTGGGCCCCGCTGACGAGATTAGGTGTCGTGTCGCGATCCGGAACGTGAGCGTGGATTGGCATGAAAGATGTGGTGTGATGAAATGCTGACATGTTGTCAGTCTCACGTACGAGGCCGTCAAGTGAGTTGCGGGCTGCCTCTCACCATGCGAATAGCCCAGTGCCAGTGCTATGTGACTTGTGGCGCTGACGCCGCAGCCAAACCACTCTCGCTGGGCTGGGCCAGTCCCTCACCGTCGGTATCGGCGGCGACCCTTTCCCCGGCACGCAGCACATCGACGTCGTCAAGGTCCTTCTCTCCGACCCGCGCACCGAGGGCATCGTCCTCATCGGCGAGATTGGCGGCTCGATGGAGGAGGACGCGGCCGAGTATCTCGCGCAGTACAACGTCGGCGCAAACCGTAAGCCCGTCGTAGGGTTCATTGCCGGCCGCACGGCACCCCCTGGACGACGGATGGGACACGCCGGAGCCATCATCTCGGGCGGTAAAGGAGCGGCGAGCGACAAGGTCAAGGCGCTCGAGAAGGCCGGGGCGCTGATTGCCGAGAGTCCCGCCCAGATCGGCGGACTCATGCTCAAGGCGATGAAGGAGGCGGGCAAGGCGTAGAGTTTGAGCGGCGAGCGGCGGTGTCACTGCGGACCTCTGTATCGCGCGGGATGGATAGCAACGAAGTACGGAAGAGAGATCGGCTTATCGATCCGGACAAACCGCGCGGATCCATGACATGGGTAGAGGCATGTTTCGATTATCGCAGGGGGAGAGGTTGAGAAGTCTGCATGCGAAGTCTGCATGCACTGGACATGTCGAGGAGTAGTATTGCGGTTCAGTTGTGCGACGTGGATTCTGTCATTCAAACCGAGAACCGAGACTCATGATCGACACTTGACGGCTCCTGACCGTCTCCTGACTGAAGCACGAGGCGGTTCCAAGACCTGAAAGGACGGAATCTCGCCCCTTTGCGTACGCAACAGTTTCTCCGGTTGACACGGGGCATGCATCCTCGCATATCCCTTCCGACAAACTCCACACTCAACACCGTGTTACCTCGGTCCCTACGCTGCTACTTTATCGACGCGATCCACAGGGTAAACTTCCCCGCAGATCGCCCGGTCTTCGTACGAGATCACGCCAGCCTCCCCGCCTTGCTCCCTCCAAACCACTTCTTGATCCCCTTCTTCCCCTTGACGCTCCTCCCGTCACTCGGGTCATTCGGATACCCACCCCCACCCCCACCCCAGCTCCACCGCCACCGCCACCGCCATACCCCTGTGCCCGTCCTTGTCCTTGATCGTACGAACCGATCCCGGCGGGGTAACCCCTCCCTATGGCCTGTCCGTACCCCTCGTTCGCGTTTGCCCACCCACCCGGACCTCCTGGACCCGGAGCAGAACCGGGACCGGAAGCGGGCATCCTCCCGAAACTCGCCGTGCTCCCCGAGAAGGACGACTGGGCGTACATGCTCTTGGCCATCCTCGGGCTTCCTGATGGCGTGTTAGGCTCTCGAGGCCGATTCGGCGTACCCGGATAAGACATCGAGTTTGGGTTTGGGTTGCTGTTGCTGATGCTGTTGCCACTGCCCAGATTCGGGTCATACGATTTCCGAGGCGGGCGGGCGAGCGCGTCGAAAGATGTTCTGGCGAGGCGGTCAATCGACCCCCGGGGTTGAGGGTGGAATCGAGGGGTTTGTGCCTGTGCGTGCGCCTGTGGAGTCGGATACATCCTCGGCTGAGTAGGCTGAGTAGCCTTGAATCCTGGGCCGAGTTGCATCTGCGGTGAACCAGAACTCGACCAATCCCGATCGACCTCACGATCACGGTCCGAGACGTACTGATCCGGCGCATCGGTGAATGCTCCGGTAAACATCTCTGGCGAGGCCGAAATCCTCTGTCGGGTCTCTCGCTCTCGCTCTCGCTCGCGCTCTGCTCCCCCGTTGGCCCCGTTGGCTTGACCCGGAGGCAATGGAGGGAGGTTCTTGAATCGATTTGGGGACAGGTTGGTCGATGACGACTTGACGATCGCGCCTCCGCCTCCGCCTCCGCTCGCCGGCTGGTTGGGGTTGGTGAAGAACGCAGTGTGCTGGTTCGCCGGAGGCGTCTCGATCATCCCCGACGAAGCGGAAAACGACGACGTCGTCTTGTTGTGGGGCCGCCAGTTCGGGACCGGGTACGACGCAGCTGCAGCTGGCGCAGAAGGGTGGGACAATTGCAACGGTCGTTCGTCGTTACTCGTGAGATAAGAGGGATCCGCGGTGTTATAACCCGGCTTGCCCGAAAGCACCTCCACAAGCGATGTTCTCCTATTCGAGTACCCCGGATAAACCGCATCGTCCTCTACGAGCGTCGCCGAAAGCCTCCTGCCGCTCATGGAAGCGTACGACTCCCTCCTCGCGCCGTTGGTCGCGTTGAACCGCGAGCTCGTGGGGGACACCGACTGACTGCCTCCCGAGGAGCTTCCGGCCAGAGGAGCAGAGACCGACCGGCCTCCCGGATACCCGTAACTCTCCCTCCTCTGCCCCGGGGCGCCCGGGGCAATCGAGATGGACGTCTGCGAGTCGGTGAGCATCGACGAGCTCGACCCGCTTCGATTCCGATCATGCCGCCGATCCCCCCTGCCTACGAGGAACGAGAGCGGTGGTGGCGGAGCGAGAGGCGCGCCTAGGTCAGACGACGCCGCACTGGCGTTGGCGGCATTGGCATTTTCGAAATGCCTCGGAACAGGCAAGCTCGATTTGGACGACTTTCGCGATTTCGGCCTCATCTTCTTCCACAGACCCTTGAGACCCTTCTTCTTCGGCTCGTCGTCGTCGTCGATGGAGAGCGACTGGGACAGCCTCGATGCCGAGATGCTCTTTGTGAGTCTGGAATCACGCTCCCGGTCTCGGTCCCCGGAGACGGAGCGTGAATCACGCGAATCACGCGAGAAGAAGCTGGGTCGCGTCGGCGAAGCCAGTGAAACCGCTCGTGGATAAGAGTGGACATTGTTAGAAGCGGCGTGGTACCGGCGGTCATTATCCAGCCCGAGGCTATGCACACGTTAGCTGAATTATATCGAGTCGTGCGAGAGCCTGCTCACTGCATATCCACCATGCTCCCACTGCCGCCCTGACTGCCCCCAAAGAAGCTCGTGACGCTTCCGCCCCACCTGCCAAACAAGCTTCTGCGCCCGTGACCCTCGCTCCCTTCCCTTGCCGCCGCAGCGCCCGCTCTCACCGCAAACGAGAACGGCCGCATCCCCGATTCCGCCGGTGAGATGGGCGAGTACAGGTCCTCCTCGGCATCAAACGCTTCGCCGAGCTGCGGCGAACTCTGCATTACTCCAGGACTGGAGATGCCCTTGCCATGTCGCGCTCTTGGGGCAGCGCCGTTGGAGACGGGAGACACGTCTTGTAGCGGTGCTCGCGACACGCTCGGCGCGGGCTCCCTGTCCGGGATGAAATGCGTGAGAGGGCGTTGGAGCGGAGGCGGCTTGACACGATCCCGACCCGCCTTGACCAGATCTGCGGGAGACGAAGGGCTCGGTCGGACAAGTGAGATATTTGGCGGGGGGACCGATGCCGGAGTATATGGCCCGGCGCGCGACGACTCGGCAGTAGGTACAGAGGTCGAGTGGTCCCACATCAGACTGCTCGAGCGTGAGCCCGCGCCAGCGCCGGCAAACGCCGAGCCCATGCTGGTGCCCTCGTCGGCGTACCGCGTCTCCTCCGGAGTGGGGTAGTGACCGATGCGTTTGGCTTCCGCGGCGATGTCCAGGACAAGATGGTACTGATGTCGAAGGTAGGTTTGTAGGTTGCTGTATCTCAGCGCGGACGCGGAGGGGAACTGTACGGGATCAGCAAGGGGCGGTTCTGTATCGAGTGAGGGTTTGTACACACCTTGGCCATGACCGCCTTGATGCCATCCTCTGTGAGCAGGCCCCCTTTACCTCCTCTGAACCCCCTGGGCAGACCCTCCCCCGCGGTGCCTTCCTCCCACTTGAAACCTCTCCACCCGACCTCGTTGATGACCCGCCCGTCCGCCTCTCTTCTCCTCCTCCTCGCCTCGTCCTTCTTTCTCCGCCTCATCACCGCTCTCTTCCGGCCCTCTGCGTCCTCCATGCTCGCCCCGCCACTGGTCAGGCTCATCGCGGCGGACTCGTCCGAGCTCGACTCGACCTCGACTGAATGGGACGACGAGAGCTTGCTCGGCGCGTAGGTCGACACGGACATTCGCGAGTCGGATCGGACCCTAGTCCCATTCCCGGTCCCGTTGCCCGGACTGCCAACGGATTTGACAATTGCGTCTTCCCTCCATCGAAGCTCCTCAAACGCCACGTCGGACTCGCGCTCCCACACCCCCGATCCTTGGACGATCACATCTGCGAGATCCCGATCGCGCATCATGCACTCCAAACACACTTCCTCCGGAGGGGGCTGCTTCGGCGCCCGACCCAGGCCGACGTTCACGCCCATGCCAGGGCCAACTCCCACGCCGGGCGGACCGCCTGAACGACTCAGATTCGGAGAGGTCGAAGGATACGGCCCAGCATCGGCGAGACCGGCAATGACGGGGAGGGTGGATGCGGAGTTTGTCGGCTGGTGTTTCGCGGGACGGAGTGAGCGATCGGATCGATTCTGGGTCTCTGGCGTCTTCGGGGTACGAACGTGGGCCTGCGTGACGATGCTGGAGGAGGGTTGTGATGGACCTGCGAGCGCCGCAGCGAACGGAGCGGCGGGTAAAGGCAGAGGCAGCGTTGATGCCGATGGTGATGGCGACGGTCTTCGATTTGACTGGGGAGTCGGCGTCGGAGTGGACTGCTCCTTTGGTGGCCGGGGTAGCGACCGCTTTGGTGTAGGCGACGTGGGCGAGCCATCGACGTTGACGTTAACGTCGATGCCGTCGATGCCGTCGCCGCCGTTCACAGGCAATCGTCGTTCCGCTTTGGCTGGACTGACGCTTTCCTGTGGTCCGATCGTTGGACCACGTCCAGGCGTAGGTCTCGCGACGGGCATCGTCAGCGTGAGCTGCTCCAGCGACTTTTTCCTCGCTGCGGTCTTTGGCGAGGTTGTTGAGCCCAATCCCGAGCCCGAGCCCGATCCCAGATCCCCTCCCTCGGGCGGCGCCGCGTCCTCCATGCCGTCTTGTTCTTGAGGGGGAACAAAACCCAAACTATCAATGACCGCTGACATCCTGACTGGCGCGGTCCTCGATGCGGGGTGATTACTCTCTATGACAGTACGTCGGCGCGGTATGCCCGGGGAAGTCTTGAGGATGGGTGATGAGCCGGAGCCGGGTCCGGGAGCGGAGCCTGGCCCGCGCTCGGAGGAGAGGGGAGCGCCGGGGATATTGATTGTCAGTGAACCGCCGATGGATCGGGATCGAGAAGGCTGGGGCAGGTCTCGCGGACCAGCCGGCGAGAGGGCGGAGAGAGTCGCTGGGGAAGGTCTGAATGAGCCTGATGATGTCGACGCTGGCCATGACGTCGATCCCGACGCGCCGTGGGCTGCCGCGGGTGTTTCGGCGTCTTGTGATAGTCCGCTGGAAGGGGGATGCAGAGGTGATATAGGGGAGATGCTGGGTAGTGGTGGTAGACTCATTGTGGGTGGTGATCTTGACGAGACGATGTTGAGTGTCGGAGCCGGAGCACCCGCCGGTCGTCCAGACGATGATGATGGTCTCTCGTCGGTCACGACGGGTCGCGAAGAATCCCTTGAGCGGGACGATCCAGGTCGAGCCGAGTCGGGCCCCATGCTCATGCTCATGCTCGCACCTACGCCCGCCCCGCCCATGTCCGAGCCGAGGGATTCTCCTCGCGCATCTGCCCGTGCGTCGTGTCCCTCGCCCATCGTGCCCGTCCTCGTGCCCGTCCTCGCACCGCCTGCCTCTGCCGCCTGTACCTCTCGAGACCGCTCTCGCTCTCTCGCAGCCGACGCGGCGTCGTCCCACCCCGACGTTGACCCAGACCCACCAGTCACCCCAAACGGAAAATCCAAGTCCAAGGCCACGTCCGCGTTCGCGTCCCGATCCAAGCGATTCTCCTTCCTCCCCGTCAACGTCGTCGTTGGCGAGTGCTTCCCCGATCCCGATCCAGAAGCAGAGCCCGGCGCCGTGGGGGAAAAACTGTTGGGCGAGAGACTGCTGAACGACCCGAGGTGGAGTGTTGGGAATGAGAGTGTGGGTGGGCGGTTGGAGCGGTCGAAATCGAAGTTGAAGTCGGGATGTAAGTCGAGACGAGGAGGAGGCGGGGCGGGTTGGGTGGCTGAGCGTGGGGGTGAGTCGGACATTATGGTTGGGAGGGGCCAGAGAAGGGGAAGTGGGAGTGAGAGTGGGAGGGGGACAGGGGAGGGGGAGGGGAGGGGGCGAGGAGGGGGAACTGGGGCCGGGAACGGAAGTGTGTTGCTGATGCGATGCTACAAAGGGGGTTGAAGTTTCAACGTTTGATGGTGGGTCGGCGGGTTTGGCGGTGGGATGTTGGGTATTGGCTCTTGGCCGTGGCGCGCTAGCACCGAGTGCTTCACAAACAGGGTTGGAAAGCGAGGTAGGCGAAACGATTCGACGAAACGACAAAACGTCCAATCGTCAACGCCGACGCCAACGTCACGTCCACGTCGTACGTGGTACGTCGGGCCTGCTGGTGCTATACTTGCGATTGTTTTGAAGGGAGTAGAGTGGACCCAAGGCGGAGGCGAAGAGTGCGGAGAGTGCGGAGGGCAAAGGGCGGATAGCGCGGTATTGCTGAAACTGAAGCTGTGCGCGCCAGTCACACCAAGCCCCAACCCCCGGCCGGCCCCTGAACCTGAAGATCGCGAACGAGCGAGCGGGCGAGCGGGTTCGGGCCGTTCCGTTTTCGTTTCCAATCGACTCGGTTTTGTCGTCGTGTCGTGTCGTGTCGTCGGTATCGTGGGAACGGCACTTGTCTCATGCACATAAGCAGATGGATGGAGGTGGAGGCGGAGGCGAACGTGTCGGTGCGGTGTCGGAGTGAGACAAATAAAGTCAAGTCAAGTCAAGCTTGACGCGGCGTGCGGCGTGCGGCGTGTAGGGCGACCGAACCGGGAGGCGCTGGCGCTGGCGCTGTGGGCGAGGCAGGAGGCAGGAGGCGTTGGTCGGGTTCGGGTTGGCGGTTTTGCAGGTTGGGTTTACTGGATTCACTCGTTCATTCTGGAGCTGCTGCAAGTGGACAAAGGACAAAGCCGCGCAGCGTATCTAAGAACCAGACGTCGGGCTCGAAGTCCTATTCTTCAAGATCCGGTACAGTACGAGTACATCTCGCATACTCGTAGAGGACTTTGCAGCAGCACATAACCCACCACGACAAACGAGAAAACCAGCTACAAACCTACCTACTCGTCCAGCCCCGTCTCCTCCCTCCCTCCCTCAAATCTCTGTCGGATGCGCTCAAGGCACCGCACCGCACCACACCACACCGCACAGTACAAGTACTTCACCCGCGTTCCGGCCAAAGAGGCGGTGTGTGACAGACAGTCAGTCGTACAGGGATAGTCATGGGTACAGAAACCGTACGATGGACAGGACTCGGAAATGTTACGGTGCGACGCCGGTGCGACGCACCCGACTGCGGCGTATGTGCGACATGTCGCCCAGCGGGCAGCTGGGCAGCTGGGCAGGGGGACAGGTGGCAGGTGGCAGCTGGGCTGGGGGCCAGTATCCCTGAAACTCAAAGTCCAACCCAGCCGAACCCCCACGGCCCAATGTATGCCAACGACGGCGCGGAGTCGCTACGTTGTAAGTTCAGCGAACGAGTCTGGGCGAGGGGCAGCGAGGGGCACTATCACTACCGCCGCTGTTGCTGCTTCTGCTGCCGCTACTACTATTGCCGCTGCTACTGCTTGGACAGGCGGTCACCCAGACCTTGGAAGCTTCAGAGGACTGGTCGGTCCCGCGATGATCGTCCTGTGACGGAGCTGTAGATGGACACGAAGCCACGAACCCACGAAGCAACTGAGCACTGAGCACTGAGCAGCGAGCACCAAGCAGCGAGCACTGGGCACAAAACACAGAGCACTGAGCACTGAGCACTGAGCACCGAGCAGGGGCGTATGGAGCACTTCAGAAACTGACATGTGTATGGATGGCTTCTGGGGAGCAGGTGACCAACCAGATCCACTCCCAGCCACCACCCGAGCCACCACCACTCCGCCGAACCGCGCCATCTGTCAGCTGTCATCTGGCACTTACTGCCCCGGTCCGTCCGTTCACTACAACTCGAGGCGTCGACGCATTTCCCTGAGTGAGGAGTATGGCCAAACGAGTGCCATTCTCGGGTCAACATGATGATACCCCACCCGCCTGTGGTTGTACCGATACAGTACGACTACTCGTACAGCTCGGCTTACAGTGTCCGCTTACACCAGTCGTATAGTCTTATATCTCGAGCGGGTCGGGCAAGCGGTCGTACAAGAGTCCGGCTGAGCACGAGATGTGATCTGCACAGGTCCAGGTGAGAGCCACAAGGCTACCGCTGATTTCCATGCCGCCTTGACTCTTTCCCAGATCAGTAAGCTCGTCGAGACCTCAAAGTCACAACGACGCCGAAGACCAGCAGCTTCCCGCCGCCGCCGTGGTATCGGTGCATGCGTGAAACTCGACATATGCTTGGGACCCCTTCAGAGGAAATATGATATACAACGCCAACCCACTCTGCCGCTGCCTGACTCGCAGCTCCGACGCAACTCCCCACGTCGTAGCTCGTCCTCGCGCTCGCCCTCGTATTCGGCTCGTTACTCTCGCCCTCGTCGGGTCCAAATCCCCAGTTCCACGCCCCACGCCCCACGCCCCTCGCCCCACTCCCCTCGTTATCCGCTCGTCTTCGTGTTCGTCGTCTAACCCTTCGTACTTCCTCTGGCTCTTCGCTCTTGTCCGAAAACCAACCGCCTCGTCCTAGTGCGAAAAACCGTAAAACATACCCGCACCGGCCAATCCGGCCAGTCCGGCCAGTCCGCCCAGCCACACCTTATCCTACACGTGACGAGAAGAGCTTCGCTCCTCATCGCCCATCCCTCTTCGCTCCGTCTCACCTCATCCCATCCGATACGCTCCCACACGACTTGACACCCCTCATACATCCTTTCCAACCCATTCGGAATCTTCCTGCTCTCCTCCGCACTGGTCCTCTCCACCAATGCGCCCACCAATGCTCCGGTCGACGCTCACGGTGTACACCGCGTCACCGCGTCACCTCGTCACGCATGATTCCCGCTCCGACTACAGCTCCATCTCCATGGCCATGCCATACTCCTCGTCCTTCCTCCTCTCCTCGTACTCCTCGCTCGAGCTCTTGCCGTTCCCTCTGACCCCCCTCGACCTCCAATCGTCCTCCTCGTCGTCCTCCTCTTCCTCGGGCAGGTCCTCCACTCCAGACCTCACGCTGGAAGACGGCACGGCGGTATTGATGATCTGGCCGAACATGCCGTTGCCTATTCTCGGAACCGGCGAGACGCCCGCGCCCGTCATGCCCGGAGACGATCCTGCAGCCGAAGGGCCAAATTTGAGCTCGGCCATCTGACGTGGGAGGGATGACGCGCCGAGGGAGTGTGGCGTGCCAGGACCGGGAACGCCGGGAACGGAGGATGAGAAGGACCCGTTCAGTCGGGGACTATGACCCGGTGCGGATCCATTCGCGCCATTGCCATTGACAAACGGTGAGATTGAAGTTCGCCGGATGGACGTCGGGCCTTTCGCGCCGTTCGCGCCGTTGCGAAGACCGAGCCCGCTCGTGGGCTGCGCAGGGATGTACGGCTCGCCAGCGCCCATGGACGACGTGGTGGAATCGCTGCCGGGGGACGACTTGCGTTCCTTGCTCGCGCGCTCGCTGGCCGTGCCGAGGGACGACGGTTCGCGGAGTGAAGACGGCGTGAGCGGCGCGATGGTCGAGCTGGGCGGGGAACGCAGACCGGAATGATCCCGCGAGAGTCGACGGGGCAGACCCTCCCCGCCAGGCGGGGAAAGCATCATTGGCCAAAGCGACTTGTCCGTCGGCAACGAGCGGCCGGTGGGGTCGAGATGGGCAAGGATCGCGGCGGCCTGGACAAAGGTTAGCGCTCACTCAATGGCGCACCGCAGCATGTCGACTCGCCTCGAGCATCTGCACCTGCTGGTGCTTGCTCATGCTGAGCTGCGTGGGCTCCTTCCAATGCGGGCTGTGCTCCCAACGATGCTTGACGAGACAACTCGGATGGCGATATTCCTGTTCGAGATCCGGCATCAGCGCATGCCACTCTGGAATACGGGCTGCGCTCGAGTAGGGTACCCACCTTGCCACAGTTCTCGCACTTGAACACCATCCCCTTTCTCCGTCCCTTGACACCGCCACTGCCCGTGCCCAGCGCGAGCTTCCTCCAATCCTCCTTGCCCCCGCCCTCCTCATCATCCTCCATGTCGACCTCGGCGCTCCCGCTCCTCGCCCCCTCCTCGTAGTCATCCTCATCGCCGTCAAACGCCATGTCCAGCTCCATGTCATCCTCGTCCTCTGGTGTGGGCGGGCGAAGCTTGTGCGAGTGGAGGATACTTCTCGTCGGCAACGACGCGGGAATGACAGAGGAACGGGCGGGACGAGGGGCCGAGGCGGACTGAGAGGGACGGCGGTCGGTCTTGGCGAAATCGAAAAGCTGCGGGGTGGGTGACGTCCCTGTGGCCGCAGCGGGAACGGGCCGGCGGTTGGGAATAGGAGTGGAGCCAGAGTAAGACGAGCCAAAGGTGACGGCGGGTGGTCGACTGAAGTGGAAATCAGCATCAGTCGTGCCGGAAGCCAGGCCACGGCCGCACGAGCCGTCTGGAACCACTTACGCATCCTTGATTCCCAACCCCGTCTCCCCCGTTAGTCCCAGCTTCCCCCTGCCAAGAGCGCCAGCTGTCGACGAGCTCATCCTCCGCGGTTTTGGACCCGAGCCCGACGCCGCAGCCTGGACCACGCTCGGCGCGTGACCGTTCACCGGACGTGTGGCGGAGAGATACGAAGTGTGCGTGGGCACAGACGAAGGTACTACCATGGAGGTGGAGTGTGATTGGGGAAGACTGGGACGGGTCGGGGCGGGCGACGCCGAGGAGAGCGACAATAGGTCTGCAGGGTGTCAGATGGGATCGCGGCGAGGCGAGGGGGCGCAGCGCGGGTGTGAGGAAGGGAGAGGGAAGCTCTGAAATTTCGTAGACCCGACGCCGATGCCGACGTGACGACGTGACGACGTACCAAATGCATGTGCGTGGGTGTCGCCGTCCTTGCCGTGCTCGCATGGAGGGAGGAATGACAAGTGATGCACGTCGTGATCCATCCCGTGGGCACCATTGCCGTTGGTTTGAGCCGGGGGGGACACGGCACCCTGCTTGAACGGCGATGGCGATGGACCCATGGGCGGTAATGGTGATGGCTGTGTATTGCGGCGTAGGAAGGCGTGATAAGTAAGCGAAGGGTACAAGGTGTCCGATGTGACGAGTCGAGTCGAGGAGATGGTGAAAGGAGGAGGAATACGAGGAGGCCGGAAAAAGGTTGGAAGGGTGGGGGTAGGAAAAGGTGATGAATAATCGTGTGATACGGGGAACTCGCTGTCAGCTCTCGACTCGTTCGGACCTGCATGGGAGGTGACTCGGCGCGATGATGGGGGCGAGAAAGCGTGCGGCGCATGCAATGCTTCGAGACGCGGCGAGTCCGAGGTGGGTCTGATGTAGGAAGGTGGACCCGGACAAGACCGAGAAGCGAGTCTGTACCACTCACATCGACCAGAGGCGTGTCCACGGGGGGCGGTGACCTCCAAGCGCCAAAGTCTGGCTTTACCGCTGTCATGGCGGGGAGGCGGTTGGGGGCTGCGACGGTGAGAGAGCGAGTGGACGCTGCGCTGGGACGAGATGTGTCTGTGTAGGATGGAGGATGTGGAAAGGACAATGGGTTGATGAGATGGAGATGAGGTCTGGCCAGGGGGGAGCGCAAGGCGGGGACCGGTGCAGCTGCAGGAAAGGAAATCTCGAAGTTTGGGATTTTTGGGAAACGGCCGAGGACGGGGGACGGGGGGCGCGGAGGGGAGGCAAGGGGTGGGGGCAGGGCAGGGAGGAAGGCCAGAGGGCAGGGGCAGAGGACAAAGTCACCGCGTGGCGTGGCACCGGCACTGCAACCAGGTCAGGTGATATGGGAATTAATTCCACCCTGACGCTTGATCCTTGTACAAATCAAAATCCACATACAACCCGGGTAACAAATTCATTACAACTCTGCCAGGTACAGATTACAAGAAACCACGCCCCGCAGACTCCCCGGCATTTACCCGACGGGCTGAACTCGAGTGCGGTGCGTGCTCGAGCGTGCTCTGCTCATGGTCACGAGCCGGAGTGGAGCCTCCCGTTCTCGAGGTGCAGCTGCAGGTGCAGGTGCAGCGGCCGCAGAACGCCCTGCTGATCCCCCACGCTGCGAGCGGATGCAGGTGTAATCGAAGCTAAGAAAGTATCCGACCGAGTAAAAGCGAGTCGTAGTCGGAACATAAGCACGCCGTATGAGCCTGGCGGGAGTTCCGGGCGGGGAGGTCCGGTCCGGTGGGCAAGTGAGCCTGACATAAGGCGCCCAAGCAGAGGCAGTGTCACTGACATGGCTTCATCGTAGAGTCACCACCACCGTGGGAGAGCTGCGTCTGAAGTTGCTTAAATCACCTTTGTCGAGTTGCGCTTCATCGACTTGTAACACTACCCCATGTCCGCCCCAGTCGTCCCCGTCCCCGGCCCCGTCGCCGTCGCCGTCGCCGAGGCAGGTCCCTCCCGCCTGCCCCCGGTTCCCACTTCGGTCCCACGAAAACCCCGTGCCCCTCACCCTTCCAAAACCGCTCCAAACCGACGTAGACTTCCCATCCCGCTCCCTCCCAAAACCTCATCATCGCGTCCGGGCACCGACGCCAAGGGCAACCCCACCGTCCCAATCAAGCCGCTCCAGGGCGTCGGGACGAGACGGACCGACGCGACGCGGAACGGGTATGGAAGGGAGGTGGTGTTCGTCACACGGAAGACGGGGTTGGGGACGTTATTGGGCAGATGCAAGAGTCTCGTGATGGACGAGGGGTGAGAGAGTTCATCTTGCGTTTGTGTGGAAGCTGATGAAGCTGATGTCGACCCAGGTACACGCGACTCACGCTGCATGCTCTGTCCGCAGCCATACCCCAGGCGCTGATGCTGCTGCATGCGTTGTTGGACGTGCTGCCGTACCCAAGAGGACTGAGGGGGATGTGGTACGAGATCCGCACGGGCAGCGTGGAGTGCACTGACGAGGTACCGACGGCGTCTACGGGAGCATCGGGAGTATCGGTGCCGCAACCTGACACCAGAATGGTTGCGGAGAAGGGCAGGGCCCAGGGCCGGCGCGACCGCAAGTCCAAGCCAAAGCAGGGCCCGCCTGCGCCACCGGCTGTGTCCGAGGGCGCGATGGACGTGGACGGCGTCGGGGTCGAGCACGGGGACGTCGACGACGACGGCATGTCCCATCTCCTCGCTGGGATCGGAGCTATCGAGGAGTCCGAACCGCTCCGCCAACACCGCATCAAAGTGAGCTCGGGATCCTTGACCTTGAGGTTTTCGTTTCGCCATATTGCATTGTGGTTTCAACCACTGCGCTCCGCTCACGCCTCCCAGTCCTCGATCCAGATCGACCTGCACATCGGACCCCGTCCGCCGCTCAACGGCGTCGTAGTGGCTCCGTCAAAGACGTCCCGACAGTCCGCTCCGGGAGAGGGCAAGGCGCGACCAAATAAGAAGAGGAGACAGGCTCTGGCAAGGAAGCTCTCCGACGCTGGGAACGCAGTGGGAGGGGTGGCCGACCAGGAGATGGACGAGGAGATGATGATGAACCTCGCAGCAGAGGAGGAGCAGGGTTTGGGCGTCGGTATAAAGAGGCCGGGTTTCGGGTTGAGTGCGTTGGGAGACATGGAAGAGGAGGAGGAAGAGATTGAGGAGATCGAGTAGGCTTAGGCATTTCGCTCGAGCGTCCTCAAAGTCATTGACGACCAACCGGCCTCGTATCTGAATTGAAGCATGCGATGCTACGCCTTTGCCACATCAGAGGTATCGTATCGTCTGTATCTTGTCCAGGCTGTCCGATGTGTTCGTGTGGTTGGAGCCGGAGCCGGAGCCACCCTTCGCGCTTGGGGATGACCTCCGGATCTATTCCGATATCTCCCTCGTACATGGTAACGCGGTCACACTATGCATAACCTCTCTATCCGTCACGCTGGCTCGCATGCATCGCTCCGCTGCGCTCGCCATACCATTCGCGACAAAGAACGGTACGCCTGACCTAGGATCCAAGAGCGTGAGTCAAGGCCTCGACCGCCAGTGGACCCCAATCCGCAATTCTGGGCGGTTGGGCCGGAAGGGCCGGAGGGGATACCCGCGCTCCACCCCTTGGCTCACCCCCCGCACTCGCACCCGTATACTCGGCATCCACCTACGAGGTCCTCCAAGTCATTCCTACTGCATTCGCACATTCCTATCCTATTCTTGCATCGACCAGGAGCCCGCTCTCCGCCCTCCGCTGTACCGTCCTTCTCTCATTCTCATAAACCGCCAAGTAGCAGACCGCACGCTCGCTCGCTTATTCCCGCCGTTACCGCCAACGCCAACGCCAACGCTACATCTACCGCTCCGCTTGGACCGAGTCCTCGTTTGGCTGTGTGCTGTGCGGAGTGTAGCGCCGTCTTGGAAGCAACGAGCATTGGGGCTTTCGTGGGAAGTGAGTGAATCGGATCGGTCCCCCTCATTGCAACGCATGTGTCTCGAGGCCGCGCCGATCTCATACTGTACTCTTGCTTTGGACACCTGTCTGCCCGTCTGATCTGAGGGTGGGTCCGTCGCACCCCCGTGCATCCTTTGACACGACACCGCTCCGCACCGCACCGCCCTCTGATGGTGCTACTGTATCCGATGTCATGTCCCTGCATGCTGCCTGACGTAGACTCGTTGGTGCTATCACTCCAAAAGTCGTATCTTCACTGCCCGCCATGTCCCCCTCCGTCCTCCTCCGTCCGCCAGAAGCCGACCGCCCACAAACACACCTTCCACCTTCCCTCACACATCCTTTCACTCATCCTCTTCCGCCATCCGCCATCCTCTGCATACCCTACCACACTCAACGTCTCCCCACCCCCGTCTTGCACCTCGATGCGACGGACCTCCCCTTGACTCTTCACACACTTGACTTGGCCTGCCGCGGCATGGACCTCGGAGACCCATGGGACGGCATGCTGACTCGACCTAGCTACTCGTATACCTTCCGGCCGTCTCTCGTCTCTGACGTCGAGCAGGCGCGGTCCTTGACGCCGACGCCGACGCCGACGCCGACGCCGACACCATCGGAACGGGTCCCTCTGCCGTCGGTTCACGCCAGCCCCTTCGCTCAGAACAGTCTCAGCAGTAGCAGTAGCAATAGCAACAGCAACAGCAACAGTAACGTCGCCAGCACCAGCGCAAGCACAAATCACAGGGACAGAACCAACCCCACTCCCTCTTCTGCATCGGCACCTCGCCCGGGAAGAACCCACTCCCTCGTAGCGACCTCTACTCGCCACCGACTCCGCTCTCATCTCGCCCACGCCCGCGACCCTCTCTCGGCCTCCAAGATGTCCCGCCCCGGTACATCCCAGCGACCGAGTTACATCGCGCTGCCCTCCACGCCCTTCGGCAGATCTCCTAATGGCTCCCCACTGAACACTCCAGGCGGCAACCCCGCTCCGGCACCCATCGCCTCCCCGACGTCGCCGCGCAACTCTTTCCTCCCCAGCTTCATGCGGAACCGATCCCGCGCTGCGACTATCACGGGTCGCGGAGCGAGTCCGAACGTCGAGGCCCCCAATCCCCTGGCGGGAACCATGTCGCGCGGCAGTGGGTCGAATACCTCAACAGGGAGAGATGGAGGCGGCGTCACTCGTAGTGTCAGCACGCCGATCAGCGGAGGTCTCGCCGCGAATTCAGGTGGGTCGATCGAGTCCATCCTAACCTTGTCTTTGCGACACGGCACTTGGATGTGATTTGCACCGGACTCGACTCACCGCTAACCCACGTTGCAGCATTGCCCAACCCTCTACCCGTGCCCTCCGCCGACGGGTCCACATCCGCCACCGCCGCCTCAGCAGCAGCCTACACAGGCGACGGCCGGACCCACCGTATCCGCCTCGTCCCGCACCTCGAGTCCTCCCGGTCCCTCGCATTCGACCCGGTCGTTCGCGAACTCGCATCCATAGTCGTCCCTCCCGGTATCGCGCCCTCTGTAGCCGCCGCCTCCGTCTCCTCGGTCGGGGGCCCGCTAGTCAACGGCCGTGCTCCGGCGCTGTTGCTCAAGATCGGCCGGTTCACCGATAAGACGCTTCCGCAGCCTCAGCAGGTCTCCACCGGCTCGGGTGGTTCGGGTGGCGCGGGCACCGGTACCCTAGGACCTGGATCAAGGGCTCCAGGACAGCCCGCGCCCGCTTCAGCACAACCCCAAGCAGCCGGATCGAGCGTTGCGGGAGGAGCGGCAAGCAATACCGAAAGACCCGCGACGGGGATCAGCGGGCCAACCATCCCGCTCACCGGTGGGGAGGGGATATCACGAGCTCCAAAGTCGCTTTCAAGAGTAAGGTCGTGAGCCGGGCGCATGCCGAGATATGGTGCGAGCCAGGAGGCAAGGTGAGCGGTTGGCAATTGCTTGCAACGTCTCGCCTACGTCTCGCATCGATGAGAGAGTGGAGTCGCGCGAAAGCGAACCCCGTTGCCGCCCCTTTGGGGGGAGCGATCTACGGTTCAGGAGCGCGGAGGAGATATAACCACCAAAGCAGGGGAATGGTATCGAGGGGGCAATGCGTATAAGATTTGATTTCGCTGACGGGTCATAAAAGTTCTTCATCCGCGACACGGCGAGCTCCTCTGGAACCTTCCTCAATCACATCCGGTTATCCAGCCCCAACACCGAGTCGCGCCCCACATCCCTCAAGGACGGCGACGTGCTCCAACTGGGAGTAGACTATCAAGGGGGGCAGGAAGATTTGTTCCGCTGCGTCAAGATGCGCGTCGAGTTGGGACGCGAATGGCAGCGGGGCGCAAACGAATTCAAGTGCGTCGCATCTGCCCAAACCATTTGTCCATCATTTCCATGGCCCATCGCCATCGCCTTCTTCTGTCTGCCTCTCTCCCGAACCCGTTATCGTACTCCGCGCACATGTTTGGGCAGTTTGGTTGGGTCACAGCGCTGATGATGCCGTCCAGCACCAATGCGCTCAAGCAGCTCAAAGCGCTCGGTGGAGGGGCCGTGGTTGAGTCCAAGGGCAAGAGCTCGGGTGCGAGCGCAAGCGCCGAGGTCGCGCCGGGCAGGAAGACCAGAGCGAGCGTGACGGACTGCTGCATCTGTTTGTTCTCGGTCACGGTGTGCCAGTCACTGTTCATCGCGTGGGTAGCGTCGGCTCTGTCTTCGCGTTGGACCCGGGCGCCGAAAACAGATTGCTGATTCGCTTCAGGCCCTGCTCGCATGTGTTCCACTACAAATGTATACGGCCGCTGCTCATGCAGCACCATCCGGGTTTCTCGTGTCCTCTCTGTGTGAGTCGCCAATGCTCCCGCGCCCCAATGCCCCAACGCCCAACGAAGAGACTCACCTCGACGTTTCGTTCTGACCGAGTCAGCGAACATTCGCCAACCTCGAAGAGGACGTTGAGACCGAGGATGCTTGGGAGATCGCCTCTCGTCGCGCGTCTGTCATCTCTCGCCGACCTTCCAACCACTCCATCCGCCTCCCGACGGGTTCCGACCCCGCTGTCCATCCTGGCTCGCAAGCCCGCGAGGGCCCGCCGAGCTCTGGCGTCGGGTTTGGTCCAGCTTCGGCCAGTGTCGATGAGCTCCTCGCTGGAGAGAGCGGACCCACGAGCGAGGAAGGCGGTACGGCCGCCCCGCAGATGGACGGCTCATCGGCCCTAGCGCGGCAGACCACGGCGGTCCAGGACGGGGGAGCGGACGGAGTCGCCCAAGGTCAAGGTGCCTATGGCGATGTTGATATGCCGGAAGTGGTCCCCGAGGAAGCCATCGATGACTCTGCTTCGGGTCTCGCAGATGACCCGGCGGTCAGCGCGTCACTGGCAATTGTCAACAACCCGTCGGCACTGATCAACGGCAACGGGAACGGGAACGGCAACGGGAACGGCAACGGCGACGGGAACGGCAACGGTAACGATGGACCTAGCGTGTTCGACGCCCAGACGCCAAGGAACGATACTTTCCTATCGACTCTTGCGCCGGGGATGGCCGGAATGGCGGGTATGGCCGGTCTTTCCGGGATGACCGGCATGGCGAGCGTCCATCAGCGGCTGGATCTCGCGGAGGAGGTGGGCGATCGGTCCGTCTCGACAGCATCGAGCAGGGGGGATGAGACGAGGGTAGGCGAGGCGCCGCGCAATGGGCCGGGTGGGGGAGATGGGCAGGAGGAGAGGGCGGACGTCGATATGATGTTCTCGTGAGGCGACGGTGCGACGGTGCGACGGCGCGACGGTGTGGGAATTGGGCATGACGGATGGAAAGGGTTCCGGAGTGGAGCGCGAGGCGATCGGCGTAGACGTTGACGATGACGTTGACGTTTTGATTGATTGAGAGGAGCGGAGAGCGGAGAGCGGAGAACGGGGAGCGAGCCATTTTGTTCGTCTTGTCTCGTTGCTCTCATTTCGTCGTGCACATTTCCTTTCTTCATGGGCCGGTTCGGCCCCAAAGCAGCTTGTCCGACATGTTCATTTGAACCATAGACGAATCACGGAACCCGCAGAGCTCAGACCAGAACAAACACTATGCAGCTGTAATCGTACACGCACACGTACACTTACCAGCACGGTGAATCCGTCTTGTTGTCTCCGAGCAAATCCGGTGCATGTCCATTTGCCGTTTCCCGTTCGCCGTCGCGGCCCTCCACCGGGCTCGTCCACATTCCATCTCTCGAAAACTCGACAATCATCAATCATCCATCTGATTCTCTGCTTCATCCATCTGATTCTCTGCTCTATCTTGTTGCAGTGCATAGACAACGATGCGACCTCCCACCCGTACCGTCCGTACCGTCGCCACCGTCGCCAGACTATCTCGCGGTCTCTCCACCTCCCGATCCATTCTCACCGCCTCGGCCTCGTCATCACCTTCGTCATCAGCCCCGCCATCCTCTTCGGTTTCCACCCCGTCAACGTCGCCGTCGCCGTCCTGCTCCCCACGCTCAGCGCTCGAATCAACAGCACTCCATCTCCCGCCGATACGGTATCACGTCTTCAACTCGCCCTTGCCATATACGGTGGGCCTGGAACTGCAGAACGGGATCATTGAGAGGAGGTTGAAGGCCAGGGAGGGGGATAAGGACCGGGGGAAGCAGGATGTGATCCTTTTCCTTGGTACGTGTATGTCTGGGAGCTGTCATCAGTGCCGAGGATTCTCGACTTGCATTCCGTGATATCTCCCCTCATCTCACCACTTCATCATTACTATCACGAGGAGCAGGACTACGATGATGGTTCTCTTCTTTCTCTTCTATCTCTTCTTGGCTCCCCGTTCCAAACCCTTCCAGTCGTGCCTCCATCCTCATCGAGCCCCCACTTGAGATGGGGATGACTCGTTGGCTTGGGAGCTTGGCTTTTTCATGACTTGATGACTCTGGCCTGATGACTCGTGACCTTACACACACCGTCGCTGACGCTCCCCCAGAACACACACCCACATACACCACCGGCCGGCGCGACAACTCTCCCAACCCCGACACGCTCCACCCGGAGGAACGCAAGGTGCAGAACGTCGGGGCTTCCTTCCACATCACCAAGCGCGGCGGGCAGGTGACGTATCATGGTCCGGGACAGTTGGTCGGGTATCCGATCCTCGACCTCAATGCCATGGAGGTGAGCTACGTACCACTTGGATACCTCACTTGACTTGGCTGACGAATCGACTTGCGATTCGCCGTCGCCGCAGTTGTCCACCCGGTGTTATGTCGATTATCTGCAGAGACTGCTTGCCGAGTACTGTTCCGAGGATATGGCGCTGCAGAACATCCTCGCCCCGCATCCCGACGGGCATGTGGGCGTGTTTTCGTCGCCGACAGAAAAGGTCAGGCTGGGTCCGGTGTGCCATGGTCTGCGATTGCGATCCCGCCTGCATCCCTCGAGCCTTGATGCCTCTCCTTGATATCCCGACGGCACCCACTAATCCTTCCTCGCTTCAAGCTGGTCTCGCGGTCTCCACGCTCTTATCTCCACAATGTGGCGTGCTGGTATCGCGACGATCATTCATTACCCTCCGTTCCCAGCCCTACCTCTACATCATCTAGTGTGCGACATGACTGCTCCACCTGCCCCCATTCGCTGCGACAACTGCTCAACCCCTCGACGTGCGCCTCGCTGACACCCTCTCAGTTCGCCTCCATAGGCATCCACCTACGCCACCGCATCACCTCCCACGGCTTCGCCATGAACATCACCCCCGAGCCTATAAAATGGTTCGACCTCGTCCTGGCCTGCGGTCTCGCCGACGTACGCGCCACGTCCCTGCACGATCTCCTCGAAACCGCCTCGGCGGGATCGGGTCTCCTGCCTCCAACCTTGCCGAGCGTGCAGGGCGTGGCGGAGGGGCTGGTGCCGAGGTTCCGGAAAGCATATGGGAGGGAGGTGATCCCGCTCAATGAGTCCGGGGGCGGTGCGGATGTGGAGGAGTTGAGAGAGGTTATCGGACTGGCGGAGAGGGAGGCGGAGAGGGTTGTCAAGCAGATGGGAGGGTGGAGGAGCGAGCCGGACCTCAGTAAGAGGATGCTGTGATGCAGGTTTCCGAGGCTCCGACGGACAATGTCGCACTATCGTGTACGAGCAGCGCTGCCGCGGCGGCCACCTCTGCCAGGGTGGGTCAAGCAAATGGCTCGTCGTAGCAGTCACCGTTCGGCGCAAGTGATTGTGGGCACGACCTGCCTTTGGGCCGATACCGAAGATGTACTCATACAGCATTCAAGTGCCAATTCGGCTGACGGTCAAAGGAAGCGCGGCCACGATTCAGACGCAAAGTGATGCGAAGTGATGCGAAATGATGCATGATTATGTGATATATTAGTCGGGTGTCATGATGTCTACGTCTATGGTCTATTTGCTACATTGGTTTGTAAGAGGACTTCGTCGTCACTTTGTTGCCTAGTGAGCGACGACCACCTTCCGATCGCCGTTCTCGGCTTCTCCCTCTGCGGAAGCGTTGGTGTTCTTGCTCGGGCGGTAGAACACGAGGAAGCCGATGAGCCAGACGATGCCCCACCCGAGCTCAAAGTAGAACGAGGCCTGGACGTTGGCAAAATTCTCGATCGAGCCGGGGTTGATGGTGAACAGGCCTGCCTGGATGGAGAGGGCGACGGCCGAGCCGACCTGGAGAGCGACCTGGAGGACTGCACCTGCCACGCCGGCCATCTCGGCCGGGACGGAGGTCATGACGGCGACGTTGGTACCCGTGAAGACTGCCATCATGCCGCCCGAACCGAGGATGCCGCCGGTGAAGAGGAACTTCCAGTAGTCTGCGCCGACCTGGGTGCCGGATTGGGAGAAGAGGACGTAACCGACCAGAGCGAGGACCATGCCAGTGGTGATTGTCCACCTAGGTCGGGCGACCAGGATGGGAACAACGGTGAGGACGATGGTGACTGCCGCGGCGGAGATACCCTCGGGAAGCATCCGGACGGCGGCGATGATGGGCTTCTCCCCGTGGACCTGGACGAAGATCTCGATGAGGGGGAGGAAGTTGACGGCCCACCAGCCGTAGATGTAGAGCGCAAAGGCGATGAGGGTCGCAAAGTTTGGGATCCTCCATGTCTTGGGAGGGAGGATGGCGTATTCCTCGGGCAATCGGGATTCCCAGACGAAGAAGAATGGGAAGAGCACGAACGAGAGCAGGAACGGCACGAGGAAACCGGCGGTCTTGAAGCCGTAGGAAGCGCCGAGGGTGAGACCAAGGATGAGCAGGATGATAGCCGCGAGCATGGAGAAGGCTCCGACGAGGTCGAGTCGCTTCCACTTGCCCTCGACGTCGGCGATCGCGCCCTGGGGCTTGGGGATGAAGTACAGCGAGGCAACCGCCGCGGGGAGGATCATGACCGCGAGGAGGCGGAAGAAGAATCGCCAGGCAGCCTTTTGACCGGTCCCCTCGTCAAACGACAGGAATCCAGCGATGATGATGCCCGTGACATTGGCGAGGGCGCCGGACATGCCGTACAGCGTGAAAGCCTTGCCGAGCTCGTGCGGCTCAAAGACAGCGACGATCAGGCGGAACGCAGCGGGGATGAGCGCCGCACCGGCGATTCCAGAAATCGCCCGGATGACGAAGAACGAGTACTTGTCGGGCAGGAAACTGATGATGAGGTTGAGGATGCCGAGAGCGACGAAGCCGTACGAGAATACCGGCTTGGCCGAATACAGGTCCGAGACGCGACCCCAGAAAAGCAGGAACGAGCTGAATGTCACCGCGTAGCTGGTGATGACCCATGATTGCTGGGCGAACGGGACTTCGAGCTCCTCCACAATCGGGTCGGTAAGGACGAAGAAGGCCGAGTAGCTCCAGACTGAGGCGAGTCAGCGTCGGTCCTCTCAATGACGAACAGGTTTGCAGGTTTGCAGGTTTGCCTGTACTCACTGTCTACGAACATGGCCAGGGAGAAGATGGCGAGGAGAGACCACTTCTTCCGCTGGGAGATCTTGATCTCGCAACCTGCATTGTCGCCGTCGCCGTCGGTCGAAGGCTGGTGCTCGGAAGGAGCGGCAGAGGGTGCGGGCGAGACCTCCTTGTCCTGGATCTTCTGTGCGAGCGCCGCGTTGAGGTCAACGACGGTCGCGTCGGGGGAGAGCTGGTTCGAGGGGGCGTAGGCGGGCGTGGTCTCGCCGGAGGAGACGGTGGCGGTGCGGGGGATCTGGAGGGAGGACATGGCGATGCGGGTCCTGGAGTGTGTGGTGGGTAGAGCTGGTAGGTGAGTGGTGTTGGAGAAGGTATGGGAGAGGTCGGTTCGAGACCGAAACAATCGCGCTCGCGTTCGGTGAGCCTGAGAAAAAATTTGCTCGTGCTCGCTTGCTGTGACTGGTGTGGTAGTCCAGTGATGCTTCGTTGAGTGGGTTGATGGTCAGTAAGTCTGAGATGTCCGTCGCCTTTATACTTGTGCATGGTTCGACATGTTCGAGATGCATCCCCGACGCCGGTGGATGCTTGCTCATCGCATGAGTCAACTTGCGCAGTGTTGCTTACCGAGTCAGTGGAGGGCTTTGGTGGGGGTTTATGAAGACTGGCGTGCTTGGCGACACCGAAATGTGGAGGTGTCGTACTGGTTTTCCTGATCGTCACTAGGGGGACAAGTGTGGGTACCTGATCTCTCTCTCTCCCTCCCCCATTCCCGCGCCGCAGACAGACGCCGTCTGCAGATTGCACCTGATCCCCGAGGCTGATCCCCGGGGTGGGAGTCGCATGATGCGAGGATTGCGACGATGCCGTCAAGGGCGCAAGGGCGCATCCGCCGTCGTGTTTTAGTGGGGGGATGGGTGAGTCGCTTACAAAGTATCAGCTGCCTTTGTAAGCCACACCTACCCAGTGCCAGTCGACTCCACCTCCACCCTCCACCCCTCCACCTCCATCGGCGCGGAGTTTGGTGCCATCTCCGTGTCCATAGCGGTGTGGCACATCATACACTGAAAGGTGGGACAGGGTGCAAGAGGGGTGGGGGTGGGTCGTCAAAGGAGAACAACCTGCATGGCACCTCTCAAACGTGAGGAACGCCGCACCGAGTCACCTCCCCATCAGATGGCCTGGCACTATGCGACTGCGAATCGGCATGAGTAATCCACGCTCCTCCTCCTCATCGATCACAGCCGGGCCGGGAAGGGCGTAGGACCAGAGGCCACGATGCGCAGCGCAGAAGCGGACGGGTCGGTGATACCCACACACTCAGCCTCCACCCGTCCGCTGGCGCAGCAGTATCGCGTCGTTCGACACGGCACCCGAGTATCCAGAAAAGTCACCGCCCCTCCCACGCACGGAGCAGCCCAGAGGGAAGAGGCGCATGGAGAAGACCGCCTCGCCCACAAACACAGAGTGAGTCACCGCATGGACTCACATACCACTGTGTGCCGTACTCGTAGAGTACTTCTCAATGGGGGGGACACGGCACAAGAGCTGATGGTGGAACAGCGGTCGGGGTCGAGATACGAAGCAGGAAGATGGGCTCTGCGGGTGTTTCTGGCTCCTGTGCTGCTTGCCTGTTGCGACGGGGTGCTTCGGTCGATGTCGCGGATGGTATCCGTGTTCCTGTTTCTGCTGTCCGTCCAAAGAGGAGTTGAACATGTAGCATTTGCACGACAAACAACCTAGCGGAATAGTCTCGCTTTCTCGAACTAGACCCTGGGCTCATGCACCACGTGTCTCGTCTACAGCATCTTGGAGAGCTCGATCGTCGTGGACTCAGTGTCGCCCTTCTTCGCATCATCACTGTCCAACTTGCCCACTCCGTCGCGCTCCCCAGGGCAATTGAGACTCCTGCAGCCTACCACCTACGTCGAACAGTCGAGTCTCCCGCGCAATCGACAGCGTCCACATGCAGTACAAGCACAGCGGGGAGCCTCCTTTGCTACAATGTAGATCCTCAAACGTACAGCACCCTGGATCGAGCGGAGAAAGGACAGTCGTGTGCATGCGTTTCACGACCAGCGTGCTGCTTTCTCGCCCACTCTGATAAGCGCGAGCAGGTCCCGCGACTCCGGATTGAGTACTCAACCTCGCACAACCGCAAGAGAACCGACACGCGATGACCGACACCACGTGAGCGACTCCGATACCTTCGTAGCGATCCGGTGTGAGCGCTATATACTCACCAGGCAGCCGGAACGAGTCTGAGCAGCACTACGTGTAGGAAACCACCCCCAACCCGAGACCAGGACGATGCAGCAAGAAGCACTCGAGTGGGCTTCTCCCTCCTCCCCCCTCTCTCTCCCTGAACTGCGCGAGGGGTGACCGACTGACGATGCCAATGTTAGCCGCGTCAAGGAGGCTTCGTGGGCCGAGAGGATTTTATGCGGGTTATGCCTTTGTGGGACGTGGGGACTTGGGTGCTTATGCGGCGAAGGATTCGAGTGTTGCTGCTGCTGCTGATTGGGATGGTACAGTATACAGTAGCAGAGACAGACGTGACCGGATCGTACACTTTGCCCCCCGCCATTCTACTGCATGAGGCACAGAGTCGAGGAGTGCCCAAAGTCACCGCGCCGGGTGTGAAGGAAATTACAGTATGTACAGTACATCGTTTCATGGCCTGCACCGCTGTTTGTTCCTCCCAGCTACCTTCCACTGCAGTGTATACTCTTCAAACCAGGCCGAGATAGAAGGATGGAACCAGTATCGCAAGCTGGCAGAGCCTCGTGACCTGGCGGGAGCTCTGGCTTAGGCAGTTTCATCAGGTCAAAGGAGCGGCCTCTTGGTGATCCTTGAAGTCTGAATATACTTGCACATACACCTTGACTGTTGTGCCTTCTGGCACCAATCAGTCTGTGTCTTCATGTTGAGAGCGGTACAGGGTGGAGAACATGGAGCGTCCGCAGCAGTAGGTACAGTA
Organism: Saitozyma podzolica; assembly: GCA_003942215.1. NCBI lineage: Eukaryota > Fungi > Basidiomycota > Tremellomycetes > Tremellales > Trimorphomycetaceae > Saitozyma > Saitozyma podzolica. The sequence continues at coordinate 239,187 of RSCD01000019.1, read as the reverse complement.
GGACACAGGACATGTGACGTGGATTCGTACGAGTACAGTACTGAGATCAGCCTGCAGGTCCGGCTCGAATTAATATCACCAGCCCCGCGCGCACCCCAAGCCGATCGTGCAAAAGGTCCAGACGCTGGAGCAGGAGGCGAAAGTGTGAGCCTCTCCTCTGACACCGCGAAGTGACTCAGACGCTGACCATCGCTCGATGCAGACTGGTCGAGGAGGAGAGAGGGTGCTTGGCGAGTGTGATAGGGTGTATCTTCTGCGCGTGGTTCTGGGAGTGTATGTGCGAAATGTGCGTGGAACATTGCGCGGTGTGCTGCGAGGCCCGATGACGGTGCCGTATGGCCTTTCGTGCCCCAACTGAACTACCGCGAGGCGGGGGCGAGCAACGAGAGACTCTGAAAGAGTACGTTATGTACAGTATGTCACATGCACATCCCCTTTTCGCGTCACGCTCCTCACGGCTTGACTGGCCTGGGCGCTATCCCGAACGCATACGCCAACCAATGAGCCACCGAGCCCGTCGGGTCCTTGGACAAATCCCACCGATATTGCCCGATGATATTCAGCTCGTACCAGCTCTCAACCAATGGCTGGGACACGATCGCCAACCACGTCCAGGTCCATATCCGACCGTACCAGCCTCCGACCCGTCTGCCTGTCAGTCTGAGGAAGAGCCGCTCGAGAACGTTGCCCAGTCCCGCGCCCGCGAACATTGCGAGATTCGGATAAAGGGCGAGACGGTGGTGGAAGGGATAGTGTATGAAGATGTGATAGAGACCCGACGCGAGGAATATGAGTGGGACGAGGAGGTATGAGGGCAGTCGACGGAACGGAGAGGTGACCAGTAGCAGCCAGTGCTGGGAGGTCAAGACGATCAGCAATGTTCTCCCCCACGCTCACAACGAGAAGGATCATTTCACCATACGTACCCGGAGCCTCTGTACCTCGTCAGCAAATCGTCGCAAGATCACTGTATGTCAAGCGTTCCGTTCATACTCGTACTCACCTGGTGGTATCGCCTGCCCCAGAACTCGCTCAGGCTGGTGGCCAGGAACGGCTTGTTCATCGTCCCGGGCAATTCCTCGCCGCACCACAGCCCAGTCACCATGGCCATGGACGCGAACATGTGAGCGGTCAGGCCCATTGCGGCATAAACTCCGCAGCCGACGTTGATGGTCAGTCCGGCTCGGACTACTGCTTGTGGCACGCCGAACCTCCTCGCCAGGGCGTCTACCCTGGCGTGATAGTCCGTAGTTCTGCCAAAAGGGTATCCTAGTCCCTCCGGGTCTAGGTGGAATAGCGGGTACGTCGCGAGATCAAAGACGATCAGGTGGAACACGAACAAGCCGGTGTGGTACAGCACGTGCGGGAACCAGCCGTAAGCGGACCGCTTGAGCGGTGGCGAGTAGGGGGCGATGGAGAGCAGCCGAAACTCGTTTAGAAACAGGTCGAGGGACTTGAAGGCGGTGGTGCGGCGGATGAAGTCCAGAGGAGGACGGCGAGGGAGGGGATGATACGCTGGGGGATCGTCCGCGAAGGCCCAGCGTGTGGAGCAGGTCATCTGGCAAGGTCACACCGGCTCTTCGGGGGACTGCGTACTCAATGGCGATGGACTCACGGAATGGACAATGACTGTGACGATCTGTTGCGGTCAGCCAAGTTGGACATGACGAGATACACAACGTGTGGTCCCTCGTTCCTCATCAACAGCTACCGCAGCTCACGTTGACTGCCGTCGTGCTCCCTACGAGCGAAATAGCGGTCAGCATCCATCCCATCCGAGCTCACCGCCCCTCACCCCGCACAGTGTAAGGATGGGTGCGAGCCACTCACATCCACCCAGGTCAATCGTCAACAACGCCCACCACGCCGAGCCAAACGCGATCGGCCATAGTGCGATCCGGTACGGCTTGGTATCCCGATAATGCACCAGGTAGGTGATGGCGAGTGTACCAGCGACGGTGAGGACCCATGGAGGATAGGTGTATGTGAAAGGGACTTGAGTTGGGAAGGCGTCTTCGAGACGGAGGGCCACGGCATCGAGAGTGCGTTTGAGGGGGTTGTTGCTGCTTACGATCATGCTGCCGTGCGGCGGGGTGGTGTCAGTGAAGTAGACACTTGATCTGCGAATGAATGCATGTGTTTGACGATGTGTGGGCAGTGGGCAGTGAGGATCAGAAGGCGGATGCACAAACGTGATAGATGGCCTTTGCACCGGATCCACTTCGCGCAATCGCCGAGATTGCCGAATGGCCGCATGACGAGGCCGCTGATAACGTGGAACTTTACTGTATCAACAAGTGCATTGTCAACAAGCAGTGACGATGTACTGTATGTACCCGTACTCCGGTCCAATACCTCAATGTATGCAGGCGCAGACACGCCGAGCGCAGGACCCAGGTCCGTCCCGTAGAGCGCTCATGGTCCCAAGGGCGATCGTCCCAGCCCCAAAGCATACACCGCCCACTCGACCGCACTCGTCGCCCTGATCTGCCCGAAGATCCCTCTCATAGCCCCCGCCCAGCCGGCCCCGTACTCGTGCGCCACCAGCTCTGTTCCAGCAAACACCATCCAGCTCCATGTCCATATCCTTCCTGCCCACCCTTCGACGCGACGTCCTGATACCCACCGGAAGGTGCGTTCGCCCAGCACGCCGAGGCCGCAGAGGAGGAAGAAGGAGAGGTATGGTCGGAGGGCGAGTGAGTGGGTGAGCGGGGAGAAGATCGAGGCGTGGAATAGCGCGGAGGAGAGGAAGATGGCCATGAGGCGGAAGGGTGCGGGGAGGGTGGATAGGGGGGAGGTCACCAGGAGGAAGAAATCCTATACAGTGATGGCGTGGGTCAGCGTGGTGTACTCGCTCCCGTCTCGTGATACCCGACGAGCTTCAATGATTGGATCATGTCCATGGCTCCACGTACCCTCATGAGCTATACGGAAGAGACAGTTAGCACCTTGCTTCCAACGCCTCCTCCTCGAGCTCGCTCCCGACCCTCGCGTCCCTCGTGGCTCACCTGGTGATACCTCTTCCCCCAGAGCTCCGACAAGCTCGTCGCCATCCATGGCCGATCCATCAACTCGACCCACTCCTCATCGACCCACACGCCGCTTCCGATTCCCAGGATCGCGGAAATATGCCACATACTCCCAATCCCATGATACGTCACCAGACCAAGGCACGCCGTTGCCCCTATCTGCACGACCAATTCCGGCACGCCGAGCGCTCCAGCGATGTCCGCTCGGATGGGGTAATATTCCCCGCCAACGTGGAAGGGTGATCCGATGGTATTGGGGGCTACCCGGAAGAAGGGGTATGAGAAGAGGTCGATGAGCAGTAGATGGAATACTGCGCAACGGAGATGATACAGCAGAGACTGCCGATATGTCCGGAGAGATGGTTGGAGAGGTGAAGACGAGGCGAGGTTGATATGACGATACTCGTTGAGGAGGAGGTCTAGGGCTCGAAATGCCGTGGTTGAGCGGAGGCGAGGGAAAGGAGGTTGTCGTGGAAGGGGATGCGGGACAGGAGGGAGTGTGGTGAAAGCGTAGCGAGTCGCGGCGCCAATGTGCTGGTTGCGATCAGCGAGAACACCTCACTATCATATCCTGTTATCCTGCAACGGACTCTGCCATACCACGCACCCACATGATCTGATGTCGCACCGTCAGCAGGGTCCATGATGTGAGGCAGCATGCGGAGAGACGGAGAACTCGCCATAGTCTCCACTATTCGCATAGCCTTGATCGCCGCGAGCCCTCTTGCTTCGGACGACCCCACCGATCCGACACCCAGGACGGACGGCGCCGTCTCATCATCCAACTTCAACTTCGGGTGCTCCACCGCAAGAGCGACCCACAGACCGCACACCAATGACAGGGGGTATACGCCTATGCGGACGAGCCTTGTCCGGGGGAGGTGAGCGAGGTAGGCAATGCCATACGGGAGGAGGAGAGCGGCGATGAGGATCAGAGTCGGTGGAGGCGGGACGAGGGGCACGGCGAGATGCGGCGTCATGACTTGGACGAGGGGAGTTCAATGAGAGCCGCCCAATGTCACTGCAGTACTCGGGATCAGCCAATGCCCGACCCAACACAAGCGGATCTCAAGTCGATTGAATCAACGAGGACGCATGGAGAGAATGATGAAACAACGAGATGATGAGAGGCCCAAATCGATACGAGGTGCGGCCCGCGACTGATTTTCATCGGATGCTCGGAAAACCGCATCCGCATGACTGAGAGATAGATGGATGGATATACAGTCGTTGCATTCCTCTCGTCAAGTCCGCGTCCGCCTTAAAACAACATCCCTTGCCTTTTCGTTCTTGTGACAGTGTATGTATGAGCGACAGTATCTGCTTGGGGTCTATCTGTGGGTGAATGATGGATCACAATGAGCGCCGCGGTGGTTTGGATGTGGGAAACCGGATCCGAACAGATTGATGGGGTCGCAGTGACAGGTGGTGAGGACGAGATATGAATGAACAAACATGAGTGTGGGCGCCGTCATGAATCAACACATCCGCAAAGATCCTCGACACATTGCCTACCACCTCCAGACCCTTCCGAGCCAACCTCCGATTGCACCGAGCACCGGCACCACTTCGGCTTCTCCCGCGCCCTCATCCCCGAAAAGACCTTCCACTTGCTCCTCTTCGTCTCCCGCAACTCCCTCCTCGATGTCCAGGGCGGCATCGAACCCATTCCGATAAGCCGGCTCCTGCCTGACCGCTGGCGCAGCATGGGCACCGGGGAAAGCACCAACGATGATCGGTTCCGCCACGGGCAGGAGCCCGGGGAGCCCGTCGAGAACTCGCTGATCATCGTTGTCCTCGTCCTCGTCGATGAACACAGGCGCAACCAACGTCTGGCGATCGGTGTGGGCGTTGTATGGTGGCGGGGGGGATGGCGAGCGGCGCGAGTACCGGTAGACATCGTCGATGTATTCCGGTAGAAGAACGGGAGGGTCGGGACGCCTTCGGAGTGGCGCGCCGAGACGCACAGGATAGGGCATCAGCACAGGGAGATCGTGCTCCGAGTCATATTCTGGAGGATCAGACCGGTCCGTCGGCGCAGGACTGATCGACCTCTCGCGGGAAGTCGACGGTCCAGCGATCACAGAGGGAGACCGAGAACGGACAGCGGCGACGACTTGATGAGGAACTCGCTCAGAAGCGATCGAGAGGCGTTCCGGACGGGCAACAGCGTGCGCAGACGCGCTGGGCGCGCCAGAGTTTCGGGCAGATCGTGCCAGACGATCCTGCTCGAGGTGGTCGAGGATCCGGTCCTCCGCAACCACCATCCTTGCCCGCTGCCTCGTCTCCCTCTCTCGTTCCTCCTCCTCCCTTCTATCGCGCTCCTCCTCCTCGCGCCTCTCGCGCTCCTCACGCCTCTGATCCTCCATCGCATGCTCGGCTTCTTCCACCTCGCGCTCCTCTGCCACGAGACGCTGCCATGCCGCCTCGGCTCGGAGCCGCCTGAGCTCCTCCCGCCCTGGAGTGATTCGGCGGGTTTGGGGACGGACCGGACCTGCAAGAGCAATGCGAGCAAGAGACTGGTAGGTGCTGCCGATGCGCTGAAGATCGACATGTGCCGTCGGGACGGAGATGGGGGCGGATGTGTGGACGGATGCGTCGATCGCCACCGCCTCGGCCTCGGCCAAGTCTTCGGGAAGATCGTAATCGTCATTTGTCGTCGCCCTCTCGCCGGCAGGATCGGCGGGGTCAGAAGCTTGCAGTTGACGAGGGGCGACCGTCGCGATGTCCCCGCCGTCGATGGCTGGGGGAACAGGAAACTGCCACGTCCTCCTCCACCAAAGGCCGTCGACAATGCTCCTGACGTATCGTGCGCCATTCCACGCATTGACCATGCTCCTCCATTGGCCATCCCTGGTTCTGGCATTGTACTCCTTGACCAAGTCGCGCCTGTGAATCTGTCTCTTGCGCCTCTCGATGATGACGCCCATGACGGCCTGGCCGATGCACGTGCTGGGCTGGCGAGACTGCTTGACGCGCTGCTTGACGCAGAAGAGCCTGCTGCCGAGGGTGGCATGAGCGGCGTGGGCGGGAAGGGCATGTTTCCTCCTCGGCTTCTCCCGCATGGGGAGGAGCGACGTGGGGGAGAAACGGCGGAGGTTGGCCGTGCTGTGTTGGCCTGGGAGTCTTTCGCAAAACGTCAGGTGTTTCGGCCTGCGCTGGACCTGGCGAGGAGGCGAGAAGAGCACCGCCTTAGTCATGACCTCAACGTCCGAGACGTCCATGGGCGAGTCGTAAACCTCCGACATCTCCACGTCGGAGTCCAACGCGAGTGGCGACTGCACCGGCTGCACGTCCACGTCCGGGAAAACGGGGAGAGCCGCCGCATCACCGCTCGCATGCGCTACGGCGCAGAGAGCCTGAGGCGATTTGTATGGACCAGGGCGAATAACTGCCTGCCACACCGCATTGATCACGTCGACACTGTAACGCGGGGCAGGCCGTTTCTTCTTCTTGGATGGGCCAGCGGGTGGTGCGGGTGCCGGGGTAGGCGAGGGAGGAATCGCCACGAGACTTGAGGAGACGAGGTCGGCGTCGACTTTGTCGTGCAACTCGATCTCGTACACACTGTCGGCGGTCTGAGGGGTGAGTCAATCTCTCGAGGCACAGCATGGCAGCTGGGCAAGAGGGTGACTTGGACTTACCATGTCGTGCAATCCATTGGTGATCTGGATGATGGATGGAGTCGGTTCGACGTGATGCGGAGGCGATTGCAGCACCGCAGGCTGCACGAGTCAGACGACTCGACTGCGCTCGACACGTCTCGTCTTTGACTCACACGCTTGCCCGTCCTCCGACCCGAGCCGTAGCCGAGCAGACTTCCCACTTCGGCCTCGTCGTCGGCCTCCCCTTCACTCTCTGATGTACGGAATTTCTTCCTCTCCCTTCCCATATGCTCCTCCGGATCGATCATCTTGCCCTTCTCCCTGATCCGAGATCTCATCTTCGGGGACGTAGGCAGCGACGTGGGGGTTGACATTGAGCGCGACCGCGAACGCGAACGAGTGGGCTTTGGCGACAGGGAAGGCGAAGGCGACCCGACCGCCTTGAGCAGGAAATCATCCACTTCCTCGCCATCGCGATCGGGCGTGACGCTCGTCGAGTATCGCGGGCTGGCGTGCACAACGCTCTCAATGTCCGAGAGGGCTGTGCCGAGGTCGTCTTCGCTAGTGGAGGAGAGCTCGGTGGAGGAGAGGAAAGGGTCGGATTCGGGACTGCGGTGGTGCTCGAAGGGAGAAGGAGCGAGTGCTGGTTTGACTTGGGGTTGGAGTGAGGCCGTGTGGGCCAGACGACGACGGGGGAGAGGCCGGATAGGGCGGGAAGGTGCGCCAGAGCATGGTTGCGTTGGTCCAGACGAGGAAGGGGAGCGATTCCCGTGTCGCTTCCCCGCGGCGAACGTCTTCATGGCGAGAGCGAGTCGCGAGTGAAGGTGAGAGTCGTGAGTGAAGAGTGAAGAGTGACTCGTGAGGCGTGGGAGTTCCGTTATCAGAGGCAGCGCGCAGCTACGTTGTCGGGGATGTTGCGTAGTATCCACCCAGGATGCGCCGGAACCCAGAACTGAGACGGAGCCTGCCTGCCTGGTCTGGCCTGAACGTGTGGACGTGTGGATGGTATGTATATCCCCGAGTGTGAGCGCGCGTAATAGGAGCGTCGCCTGGACCTGACTCGAGATCGTCACCAGCCGAAACTTGATGGTCCGTCCCCGTAATCTTCGTCAACCTGTCGCGGTCTGCCCGTCCCGTTTCATCGACCGCCGACACACCGGGACCGACTGGAGAGGTGGGGGGCGAAGCGTTTCTGGTGGTATATATACGAAAGAACGACAAAAGGCGACGGTGGCGACGGCGACGGCGAATGCGGGCAGCGGGCAACGGGCCAGCTGAGCCCGAGGGGGGAGGGAGGAGGGTGGGAAGAATGCGACTGCGGTGGAGATGCTTTTGTCGTCTTGTCGGGGAGGGAGTGGGAAAATGAGATTTAGGGGGACGTTTGCAATGTCCCGAGCGAGGCCAGTGGGCGATGACAATGTGCCAGGAACGACCGCCCCGGGATGGCGGCGGCAGGGTGCAGAGCAAAGAGGGAGAAGCTAAGAACGCGTCGGCTCAAAGCGGGAAAACAGCCGAGCAGAGAACAGGCAGTCATGGGATCTGGAGGTCCGGACATACCGAGAGCGAGAACAATGGTCGTCGGCGAGAGCAGCGACGAGGGTACGTCGGTCAGAGGACGAGGATACGTCGATGGAGTGGTATGCTTTGACTGAATATCGCTGAGATGCCGGGGGGAAGGGCAGTCCGACGCGTCTGGGTTTTTTATATTAGCCCGCTCAACCAGGACGCGTTCGAGATATTCTGGAGTGGCATTTCATTCCAACGTTCAGTCGTTCATCCAACTTGCCCTTCACCGCTCAATCAGCCGTCACAACCTGCACGCATGCCGATCCTACGTTGGTGTGTGAACCGGAGAGCGCGGGACGAGGTGTTGAAGGCGTAAAGGAATCCTTTGGCCGATCCTGCGCTGAGGAGAATGCGATGTGAAGTCGGATCGGCGCGTGTGGCGCCGGGTACTGCACTCCGTTGGACTCCCGACGAAAGTACTGGGAAAAGTGATCAAACTGAATCATCGGGGCGATGCCGGAGTGGAGTCGGGGTAGCAGGTTGTATCCATAGGACGCTGAGACGGAACAATACGAGACGGGCGTGTGAACAGGCGACTCATGATGGTTCCTGCGAGGCTCGGACGTCCTCGGAGGTCAGATTTCAAAGATCGGACACCAGTTCGCGTGCCGTGCGCCATTAGCAATTGAGTATTTGGTATAGACGCAGAAGCATCTACACTGTGGAGCCGTATTGTATCGTGACGGACTCGTGTACAGCCTTGTCATGATCGCCGGTGCCGGTGCGCAGTCACTCACCTACAGTATCGAGATCCGGGGATCAGCCCTGCACCTCGGCGAGAAGACCGTGCTGTACAAGCTTTACGATGATGCCTCCCGCTTCTGAGCATGTGCTCGCCTACATCCGAGGCTTCCGGGGTGCACAGGCAGCTTTGCGCCGTGCACGTATTGTTCTCCAGAACAATGCGACAATGCGGGCAACGAAGCATTGTGTCGGCAAAAGAGAAGCTACAGTACTCGTACATCGTGTCGGCTGATAGAGAAGCTAAAACTATCTCCAATTCTCAGTCCATCCGTGCGAGGACGACGAGGTCGTCATGGTCAGAGTCAACTGTTCTGCTCGCCAGACAACGGGCATTTGGACCATAAACACGGTCTTTGAACTGGTCGTTGTCCGCAATGGCGTGCTCTGGGAGGAGGGAGGGATGGTGGAGGGTTCAATCGCCGGATCTGCAATTGGGCACATATGGTACAGACGAGCGAATTGCCAAAGCCCGGTAAGAGCAGATTGCCAAAGCGATGTGTATGTAGCAGGTCTCGCCCTTTGCAACGCCCAAGCTGGATATCCAATCGTTGGAGCGCATCATCGCGATGCAGCTTGGTGAAGACTACAGTACTCGTACAGTAGTGAGGGGTCTGTGGCGGTAGTCTGGCTGACCTGTGGCTGAGACGACCACGTCGTTTGTAGTGAATCGTCTGTGCCAAACCGTCATGTGTATAGTGAGTTTCTTTGCACCGGGTGCACGAGAATGTATATCGTTAAATGCATGTACAGCTTTGTGCTTCCATCATTCGAAAATCCCTAGGGTGTCGCTATCCCCTGGCATCTCGCCGTGTCCGTGCCGCCTTCGTTGATCTTCCCTCGTCTCGGCCCTGGGTCCCGTCGGTCGGAGGTCTACTGGGGATCGAAGAGCTGTTCGACCCGGATACAATTCAGGCTGCACCGGGCCAGACGCCATTCTTGTTTTCGTTCGGTCCTCCTCCGCCGAGTCGGGAGACATGGACCTCTTCCTCTTCCTCGGTGGTCTCCGCTCCTCTTCTTCCATCTTCTCCTCTCTCGGCACTTCCTTCTCGTCCTCCGCGAGTTGGTGGTACATCTTCTTATCCGCTTTCAACTGCTTGAGCTCCTCCTGCGCCGCATGGAGCTGATTCAGCGCCCAGTACGGGTCCGACATGCGCGGGTCGTCGTGCCGTCCGAAGCCACCGTAGTCGCCAGGTGCAAGGTGAGAGGCGAGCCGGCGGGCATAAGAGTATGGGAGATGAGGAAGATCGGGAATCGGGCCGGGGCCAAAAGGGGCCTGAGGAGGTCCTGCGAAAGGTGCGGGAGGTGCAGGTGCAAACTGCGTCTGTGCGAAGAGTGCGAAGTGGGCAGGTTGAGTTGGAGGAGCGAATGGCGCTGGCGGAATATGATAGCAGGATGACTGATTGGCGTTGGGTTGAGCCGGGTTGGAAGGAGTGTATTGAGAGCCTTGAGGAGGCCAAGACCCAGGAGCAGGCGTTGGCTGTGCCGGCTGGGTGTGTTGCGGAGGTTGTGCTGGCGGAACGAATGTTGCAGACGGGCCATTGAAGTTCGAAGAAGGCGCGCCGTTGGCTTGAGCAAAGATAGGAATGACGTATTGCGGCGGTTGAAGGTATACTTGGGGTTGGAACTGAGGTTGAATCTGGGCACCATAGCCCATGGACGATCCTGCAGGATACTGATACATCGCTGGGTTTACACCGTTCGCGAAAGGTGGCCCGGCCGTTTGCCACGGAGGAACTGGATATTGCGGCTGCACTTGCTGTTGCTGTTGCTGTTGCTGTTGCTGTTGCGGTTGCTGTTGCAGTTGCGGTTGCTGTTGCAGTTGCGGTTGACCTTGCCAATACCCGGCGGAGTGGACATACGACCTCGTCGAGCCCCCGTTCCCGTTCTCCGCGGCCATTGAAGACTCTGGGTAATGCTGCTTTTGTGGCGGGTATTGCAGACCGACACTCCCATTATTGGAATTCGCCTCATACGGCTGCTGCGGCTGGAGAGGCTGTTGGAATCTGTTCCTTGTCGGTGTGGGCGTGTCCACGTCCATGAGTGAATCCTGCGCAGATAGCGGTCTAGGCGAGGACGCGTTGGTCGACTGGCCAGACTGGGAATCGATAGACATAGGCTCGGGGGACCATATGCGCGCAGTCAGAGTCGCAGCCGGCGCTGTAGTTGGAGCTGGAGCCGGAGGAACTTGCGATCTCCCAAATTCAGGGACGCCAGAAGAATTGCCGACTGGGCCAAAGCCTGGTGCAGGGTCGGTGAATCCTGTCGGGTGTTGTTGGGTGGGATGATTGTAAGGAACCCGAGAGATGTTGAAGGCTTGATCCGGAGCCGGAGCCGGGGTCGGAGCAAATTGCGATCTCCCAAAGTCAGATGACCCAGAAGAGTTGCCGACTTCTCTGAAGCCCGGCGCGGGATAAGTGAATCCAGTCGGGAGTTGAATGGAAGGATTGTAGAGGGCCTGAGGGGTGTTCGAGGCTTGGGCCGGAGCAGGGATTGGAGCTGGAGCAGGTACCGGCGGTGGAGCTGTAGCTGCTACCGTAACCGGATCGAGGTGTCGGGTTGGTGCAGATGAGACCGAGTGTGCGGGGGGTGCAGATGAAGCCCTCGGGACAGGTGGCGGAGGTTGAACATACGATGGGTATGATCGTTGTTGAGTCTGAGTATCCTCGACTTGCTGAGCGTGGCTTGGGCCCAAAGCGTACGACCGGTCGGACGAAGGGTCCACAGCGGCTCTGTACTTGTGATTGTGATTGTGACGCCTCGATCCCGGTCTCGTCGAGGAGGCGATGTCCATCGTCCTCGGAGTCGGCGTTGCGGATCCGTCCGAGTCCTCTTCCACTGGGGAAAGTGCCCTTCCCCGCGGTTCCGGTGTGCTCGAGCCCGATCTGGATCGCCGGCCCTGGCTCCGGCTTCGGCTCGGTGGTCTGCTCCTACCCCTACCACGCTCACCACGATCCTTCTTCAGACCCTCGTTCCCCGACGCCCTCGACCGGTGTCTCTCCGCTACGAACGCTCTTCGTTCGGCGAAAGTCATTGGCGTCTGACGATTAAAGGACAGACGGTGCACCGTGCCCCGGTCTGTCTCCTGGGACTCGTATCCCCCGGATTCCAAATCGGTCACGTCTTCCAATACGGCGTGGTGGGATGACCGGGATATCTTACCCCGATGAACGGGGGTGCGGACGTTGGACCAAGGGTGGGTGGTGCGCGGGGTACGGCGAGGGGTATAGTTATGTCGAGAATGGGGTGGAGGCGCCGCCGGATCCTGCAAAAGGCATTAGCGGGAACACACTAGGCGAGTCTACAAAACTGGGTTGCTGGGGTCGGACTCACGGGGACAGGAGCGGCACGATACTTCTCCTTGTTCTTGTTGGGGTGAGTTGACGGGGGAGTAGGGAGTGCATCCCTCTCTCGGTCCACGTCGACCGACCCAGCACGAGGAGTACGAAGACGATCCGACCGCGACCTCTGCGCGTGACCGGGAACATGAGGTGGTCCCTCGGACTCGGGCGGGTGGGCTGGTGTCTCCTGCTGAGCGAGGGCTCGGGGGAACGTCATCTTCTGCGCGGTATTGAGGATGTCGTGCGTCTTTGAAGCACTGTCCCTGTCCTGAGCCGTGTCAGTCTCAATCACATTGGCCGACTCAGGGAGTCAGAGGAGACGAGACGAGACTCACGCGTCCCTTCCTCGACATTGATTCGTGGATCCAATCCCTGATCTGCCTCACGACGTCCATGACCTTTTCCCCTTCCTCCCCTCCCCACCGGGAGCTGGCAACCTTGTTGCCTCCTTCATGATGGTCCGAGACGTCATGGTCGGGGTTCTCCTGCTCGAGCCGCACCACTCCATCGTCCATCTGATGAGGGTCCTGGTCGTGTTCCCCCCGTTGCACCCGCACGACTTCCTTGTCAATCTCATGATGGTCTGGGTCCTGGTCCCCTGGCTTGACCCGCACGGACCCGTCGTCCATGCCATGGTCTCGACTCTTCTTCTTCTTCCTCCTCTTCCTCTTGCCGTCATCGGGATAGGGAACGCCCGGGAACGCAGGACCTCGCTTTCGCCAGTCCTTGTCCCATTCGGGGAAGGTGAAGTTGAAGTTGAGTGGGAGAGGCGGAGGGCGTGGCGACGGCGGCGCGCCAGTGTCGAGCGGGCGAGTAGGTGGGTCACGATTACGATTGAGGCGGTGAATCACTGGGAGGGGGTATGGGGCGGAGAGGATGGCGCGGGCCAGACCATGGTCCGTCTTGGCCTTGGGCATGGTGAGATGAAACCCGTACCCGCGTTGCTTGAGTCTGTTTCGGAACTCGTTGTGATATGGTTAATCGCTTGCGGTGGGTAAGCTTCAGGATGTGGCTTGAAAGGATCAGACCTTGCTTAGGATGATAGAGCGAGTGAGTAGTCTGCCAGGCGAGGGGGGGATCGGGGGATCAACATGGCCGAGGATAAAACAGTGAGCGAGGCAGGACTGCAACCGACTCCGACTCCAACCAGACAAAGAACAAGCCGTCACGACGAGTGTCTGAACGAGAAGACGCGAACCGCAGGAGGATCGACTCGGCGTGATCGGCTTATTGTATCCAACACGTTGTCACGTCGTGTGAGTAAGAAGGGCGTGTTGAGTCGTCGCGTACCGCGAAAATAAGCCGGAGTGAGTGGATCGGGATTGGGCTTCGTCTAGAGACGTCCGGAATTGTCCGGAGCGACGAGCCGTGAGAGTCGAGATCTCGAAGTAGAGATACGGGTCTGTAGAGTTGCAGTCGTCCTCGAGAGGACTGTTTCGGATGTCGGATGGTCAGTGCAGGCACTTGCACATTCCGGCGAATGGCACCTCGGCTTGCGGAGCGGAAGGCGATAACGACCCAGGACAGCAGGCCTCGCGGCCGAGCAATGCCGAAGGCGCAATCGACGGGGCCGTAAGGTGGAGCGCAGTCGGAATTGGAAATGGGCTCAGGCGTCGGCGTCGGAGAGAGGACAGCGGTTGGATCCCTCTCGGCCATCAGAGAACGTCTGTCATGAGGTGTGAGCAGTTCCCGGGAAGGGACAATGTCGTTTGTCGGCCAGCCAAGACGCAAGGGGAAGGGGCCAAGCCCCTCCGTCCGGGAGTCATGAGGGCAGGCAACAGAGGTAGACTCGGGTATCCTGGTTGCAGAGAGGTAGCGGCCGGAGTCAGGTGCTCGGGCTCTCGGTCAGAGCCCCATGTCGCGTGTGGAAGAGACGGAGACGGAGACGGTCAGAAGCAGAACACAAGGAACCTGATGACTCTCCACAAATGAGCGGACGGATCGGCATATCGAGCGCTTGCGGCCGCCCGGGCGTCCGGACGTGTCACTAGGACATAGCAGACTTGAATTGTCGGCTTGTGAGAGCAGCCTCAAGAGTGAGGCAGACCGGTCATCATGCTGTCGAACAAGATGCGGCGCATCGTGGCCTGGATAGAAAGATGGAAAACAACTCTGCGATGAGGAAAGGTTGCACGAAAGCGCGGGGGCGTCGATGTCGAGCGGAAGCAATTTGGTCGAGGCGTCACTGACCATCGGCTTCGTCCGAACGGGCATGTGGTAAGCCCATATCATCCTACAGTATCATTGAACTCGTTCGCACCTCCTCCTTGTCGTCTCGATAAATACATAAGCCACCTAGAATGACCTGCATCCCGCCTCATATGCGGGACCGGGTGCTCCCCCATCTGGATGGTTCGACTGAGCAGGAACGGTCAGCGATTGTCCCATCCTGCAGTGAGGCAAGCGTCACAACCGTCCGAAATCAAGCGCCTGTCTTTAGTGAGAAGACTCACTTTCTCGAGCCTCAGATGTCAGAGAAGGGTGGACTTCCTCTTTACGCCGTACGTGGCCAGAGTCATCGTGCAATCCAGCGCTAATGTTCGGGTAGGAACCGCCCAAACGCTGGTGGTCCGGCCTCCGATATCAGAAGCTGCTGCTCCACTTCGCAACCTGCTATACCGTCTTTCTCCTCTACCGCCAATCGCGCTACTCGTCAGACTACATCGCTCCCCTCTCCCACACCTTCCAATCCGAATGTTCCGCACTGCTCACTCCCACTTCTGCAACCTACGTTGACCGGCTGTCGAAGCTCGTCGATGCGCTCAATCTGTTCGAGGCTCCTGCCGGCCGAATTCCTGCTGCCGGGTGGATTGCCGAGCCTGGTCCCTCCGCGGAGTACTTCCTCGGAGGCTTCTCCTCCCGAGACTGGTGGCTCTCCGAACGACCATTTCTCATTTCCATGACGCCTTCCAACACCGATCGGACCAAGCCGAACGTCACCCTCCTCACTCCCGAATTCGAGAGGCTGCGAGCAGAGGGAGTCAACCTCCCCGAACAGGTCAGGCCGTACATCACCTGGCTATCGTGGCAGGAGGACGAATCGCCTTACGAAAAGTTGATCGGACACATTAAGAGCGAGGTGACTGCCACGGGTTTGGATGGGAAGGCGAGATCGTTCATCTACGGAGGACTTCGCGAGGAGTCGAGGAAAGCCGGGCAATTGGCTCACGCCGAAGCTATGGAGGTTAGCAGTATGGCGGAACGAGGAGCGGAAGGGTCACCTATGGCGCCGGTCGCGCAGGCGTTGCAGCTCATCCGTGAGAGAAAGGATGAGCGGGAGGTCGGTCTCCTGCGATGCGCAAATCAGGTAAGACTGGCTTGGTCCGGATACTAGACGGAACGCGCGGGCCGCTGACACCTGCAGATGACTCTGCATGCTATTCGGCACACGAGGAGGCGCATGCACATCGGTATCACCGAGTCGGCGACCCGCAAAATCCTCGAGGAAGAGATGGCCAAAACGGGGTTGGTCGAAGGGGATGGCCTGGTGTTGTTCGGAGGTGAGCTTCTGCGCTCCACCCGTCCACCCCACGATGGCGTTCGTGATAGCTGACGGAACGCAGAAAATGCCGCTCTACCTCATGGATCTGGCACCGACAGGGTGTTGGGCGTGCATGACCTCGTTCTTATCGATGCAGGCGGGAAGTGGGGCGGCTACGTCTCGGACATCACCAGAGTGCGCTCTTCTTAGCTCCCTACATCGCCCTTCAAACCACTGATCAATCT
This sequence comes from Saitozyma podzolica, assembly GCA_003942215.1. Taxonomy (NCBI): domain Eukaryota; kingdom Fungi; phylum Basidiomycota; class Tremellomycetes; order Tremellales; family Trimorphomycetaceae; genus Saitozyma; species Saitozyma podzolica. The sequence continues at coordinate 223,179 of RSCD01000019.1, read as the reverse complement.
ATCTAGACATTCGCCTTGCCCAAGTCGAAGATCCCCCGATCCCATCTCGACATCTGGGAAACCGTTCGTCGAGCCCAATACGCGCCGTACCGCCTCCTCCTATCGTCCAACTCTACACTGCCACCCCGCCTCGCCGAGCTGGACATAGCCGCCCGCAAAGTAATCTCCGACCACATGTTCTCACTCAACGGCGAGCGACCCAGCTCCAACAGCCCCGACTTCAGCGTCTTCACGCATCGTCTGGGTCATGGCATCGGGTTGGAAGGGCATGAGGATCCGTATCTCGTTCAGGGGCCTTTGGGGGAGACCAAGGCGCAGCCCGGACACGTTTTTAGCCTTGAGCCGGGGGTTTATATCCCCGCGGCCAAAGAGGGCAAAGCGCTGAAGGGGAATTCCGGCGATCTCAGCGGTGTGGGTGTCAGACTGGAGGATTGCTTCGTCGTCACAGTGGATGAGGAGGGGAGATTGGGCGGGGAGTGGTTGACCGGTCCGGTCCATGCTTGGGGGGAGGTCTGAGGGGTCATGTAGGTCCTTCCTATGCATTGCCATGGACAAAGTTCCGGGGCCTGCTGCGAGTGCTGCGTCGTCAAGCAAGCAATACATACATACAAACGAAGGGGATCACCGCGCAAAGCTGAACGAGGTGCCACGAGCCGCTCCCCTGTACGCGTTTCACTTTCACGTCGCGCTTTGCGAGATCTTCTCAGGGCGGGGTCGCGTGCATCTCCCACGAGTCCATTGTCCCGTAGGATTCATCCAACTCTGCGACTCATCTCTCTTTCTTCCTCTCTGCCTCCATCTCGCCTGGATCGTGTTTGACGCAGGTCGTCAACCAACGGGCTCCCCTCGGAGATTCCTTCATTGTCTCGGAGACTCCTTCCGTCGCCGTCTTAGAATACACAGGGCTGGTCCCCGACACCCCAGCAACAACGCGGTCGATCAAGAATCAATCTGTAGCCCTTACCAGACTCCGTCCTTTCTCAAGTCCATCTCCATCTATCAAATCCGCCCCACGGAACGACCCGATCATCCTAAAGTCACATCCGTGACGTCTTGTCGGAAGGGGCGTGACGACGATCAAAGTTGCGGGTGCACACGCGCAGGTAGCGTTTCAGTTTCAGAGTGAGTTGGCTCACCCTCCTTTCCTTCTGGTATGACTGCTGCTCTGGCTGGAAGATCCCGTTCATCCATTCTCCGTCTCCATCTCTTGCAATTCACAAACAAACTTCCTCGATGTACTCATTCTAACGAAATCGCTCCACCCAGCCTTCCTCAAGCTCGACACCACATCGGCAGCATCCTCTTGCCCCCACCCTTTGAAGCGGGAAGCAGCCATCATCCGACGTTGATGACATTTGTCACTCAACACCACGCTCATTTGGACACACGCTCTTTGAACCCCTCCCGATCTCCTTGAATCCCCTCCCTCCCGCTCGATTCGCTTCCACTCGCGTCAAGATGCCTCTCATGGTCAACCCCTCGACGGGGCTCCTACTGGTCGCCGGCGCAGCGGAGTCTGTTAGCACGGCACTCCCCTCCTCGACTGTGAGGTCGGCAATCTCGGTGGCGAGCTCAGCGAGCCCAGCATCGGTTTCGCACTCGGCTAGCGCGGGAGTCAACATGACCCAGGTGGTCGCGCAAGAGGCTGCGGACCAACTCGCCAACGACGGTGAGTGTCGATGTTGAGTCTCATGTCCATGTGACAGCGTGGGCGTCCGTAGCTAATCGGTCGTATCTGCGAACAGCGGTCATTCCCCGGAACCTACTTCTCGCACTCGGCGGACTCCTCGTCCTGTGCATGTGCCTCGCCCACCTCCGCTTCCTTGCTCGCCTGTTCGCTTCCCTTCCATCCGCGAAGAGATCCAAGGACCGAACCGACGACTACGTCTTCAACATGGCCAATGCGCAGGGGGGCGACCATGACCCTCAGCGCCAAGTCGGCGGCGGCGGTCTCTTCCGGGGCTGGTTCCTCAGGGAGGGCCGTGTCAGGCTGCAACACGTCCAACGTGTGGACGAGAAGCACAACCCCTTTGCTATGCCATTTGACGACCCCATCACCCCCGCATCGAGCCCCTTCCGCCGACCCACCCTGTTCCCACCACCACACATCACGCCGCTCGAGCACAACCTGCCGTTCTCGTCCACTCTCCACTTCAGCCCATTCGCGAGCCTGCCTTCACCATTCGACTCGTCGATCACCCTCGCTAGGCTGTACCTCGTCGCGGCGTACCTCGTCCTCGTGATCATCGCGCTCGTGTGGCAGAGCGACTTGTCGCCCACGACAAAGACCAAAGGAGAGGGCGTGGACTTTATCCGAACCGGCCTCGTTGCATTGGCGCAGATCCCGCTGGTGGTCGCTCTGGGAGTCAAGGGGAATTTATTGGGCCTTTGCGTGGGGATGGGATACGAGAAAATGAAGGCGTTCCACAAGATCGTCGGGAGGGTGATCTTTTTGGCCGCTACTCTGCACGTGGCTTTGTACCGTGAGTGTCGCCGGCGTCGGATTTCGAGTCCAGGTTTTTCGAGTCCAGGTTCGGGTGAGGTGCGCCGTTGACTGACATCGCGGTAGTGCACAAATTCGTTACCGCCGGAACATTCGCGGCGACTATGGGCAAGCCTTTTGTGATCTGCGGACTCGTCGCCTACTCCTCGATTTGCCTGATCGCTGTGAGCTCCTTGCCATGGATCCGTAACGCGTGTTACGGTGTTTTCAGGGTACGTCCTCGCTGGCTGCACCTCGCGCGATACTGAGCTGAACGATGCAGGTCTGCCACGTTATCGGTATCATCGGATTGCTTGCTGGTCTTGCTTTCCACGTCGACATGGCTGGCCCTTTCTGGTGAGGCTCATTACAGCTGCAAATTGCCGGCAAACGCTGACGATCTACCAGTGTCTCTGCGCTCTGCATCTACCTCCTCTCCATCCTCTCATCGCTCACCAAGACGCGACTCGCCCACGCCGAGCTTCTGGCGATCCCAGACTCGCGCACCACGATCGTTACCATTCCGACCATTCGTGCGGGCTGGCGGGCTGGTCAGCACGTGCGACTCCGAATCCCCGCTCTGGGGTTCTCCAAGGGTTTCCAAAGTCACCCATTCACCATCGCTTCCGCTCCGGACACCGAGGGTCTCGTTCTCCTCTGCAAGGATGCCGGAGATTGGACGAAAGCTCTCTTCGAGCTCGCCGAGGGTGGTACTCGTGGCGAGGGTGGACGTTGCGCTATGACCGCCACGGTGCTGGTCGAAGGTCCCTACGGTGGGATGGGCAACACGATGCTCTCTTCCTTCTCGTCGGTGCTGCTCGTTGCGGGCGGCTCGGGGATCTCGCACGCGCTCGCTCTGGCTCACGACCTTGTAACTCGTGCACCAACTGGATCTGTTCGGGCGCAGACCGTCGACCTCGTCTGGCTAGTCCGCACAGAGGACGACGCGCGTGCTGTCATCCCCACTCTTAGCGAGATGGTCAACGACGCTCGCGCACACGAACGATCGTGCTTGACCTATCGGCGGAACGGGTCCCAGCGGCCGACGGCTCTGCGAGTCACAGTGTTCGTCACGCGTTGTCCAGTCAGCTCGCCGATTCAACTCCTCACCGACGACCCCTTCCGACACGAGGACGACGACGCCGACGATGTCCTGGCGGACCGTCGTGGCGGCGTGGGTGCTACCGGGCTCAAACGCCAACCGTCCGATGCGGAGAAGTTCAAAGCGTCTTACCTCGCTCGCAACCCTTCCTCCGCCTCGACAACCTCGCAGTTCTCTATCAAGTCCAGAGAACCCATCTCGTCCATCGCCATCTTACCGGGCAAACCCGATTTCGTGAGCAACGTCAACTCGCTGGTCGACGAGACGATCACTTCCCATATCAGGAGCGCGGTCGATCCCTCTGGAGTGTGTGTCACGGCCTGTGGGCCGAAGCGGCTGGTGCATTCGGTAAAGGAGGGAGTGAGGAAGGTGAAGGGGTACAAGGTCAGGGCGGTGGGAGGACTCGAGATGGAGGAGGAGTATTTTGGGTTTTAGGACGATAGACTGACTGCGATGCCGCCGTCTACCCACATATCTGTAAGATATCATTATGAAGGCGCATCTCTGGGAATGTCGCCAGACACGATTCGCAATGCATCATCCGCTGGTCGGAGCGTGAATTGTGGCACTCCCCGATGTCGATGTCACGCTTGTCCTAGCAAGGGACTGATGGACGACATCAGACCCTATTTCGGCTGCCATACCACGTCTGCCCGAGACCGAGACTCACACAGCTCACTACGTCCACACAGCGTACAAAGGAACAACAAATAGCGCATGGTTAGAGCGGATGCTTGGGAGAGCCATCAGCGTCGTCGCCACTAAAATCGGCCTATTTCAACCGGTCGCCATCAGGCGTGTGAACGCTTGCCGTCGAGTACAACAGTTCCCCCCCTTCCACAGATTGGTCATCCGTTCACGACACCTTGCGAGGTCGCAAGTCGTCCCGAGCAGCGAGCGTCAAGCACAGTACGTATATAGCCGCTGTCTCGCGCACGCCGCCTTTTCCATCCACGCATACCGCACCCGTACATCATTCATTACCAGGCATCTTCCCGAAATCACAGTACCCGTACTCGTACATCATGTCAAGCTCGACCTCGTCGTCCCCAACCTCTCGTGCAACAGTGTACATCGCTTTCACGCAAATCCTGAAGAAATCTCCTGACGGATCCAAATCGAAATTTGTCCCTGCTATATGGTACGACGACCAGTACACCGCAGGCGAGGCGCCCAGCAGCGAGCTCCAGGAGCGAGCGAAGAAGCTGAGGAGCATGATCATATCCAAACAGCCGGACGATAACGGGTCCCCAGAATATCAGTCGGATCTCCAGAACGCGGAAGACGCACCGACGATAACATTTACGAAGGCCATGTCGGACGGGTGGATCAAGTCTGCCCGGGAGGCCGTCGGATGCGATACCAGTGATATCGAGGTCAAGGTGTGCAGCATGGCCGAGTACCTATCCGATCTTCCCAGTTACTATCGTTTCGAGACGACGCCGAGCACGTCGGATGCCACCCACCAAGTCGGCCAGTGAATTGTTAGAACGGCGCGCCGCAGATGTCATGGTGCTGTCATACGGTCGTGAGGCGTATGTGTTGGTAGTTCACAGCACCGAGTACTGTACTCGTACGGTATAAGCGATGAAATCCGTTGATGAGCCAGTGAACCGAGTTGGGTTGCAGCTGGCCGGAAAAACCATCTGCCACTACTCAAGCAGGGGAGTCGGTGTCGGCGTCGGCGTCGGCGTAGGCAGCAGCATCGACGTACCCATGATGGATGTCAGTCATGTCGCCGCCACCGCCACAGTGAGCCTGGTTGGATTGGTTGACTGACCGTGTTTCATGTGTACGAGTAACGTATGGCCATCAAAACGCCATCCTGCTTCTCTTCCCTGCAGTCACGACCTCTTCATCTCTCGTCCTACTTCTGACTGAGCATGACGGAGCAACACGAGCTGCCCGCGGAGCTATGGTCAGTGATCCTTCTTTCATCTACCTGTCCCTTCCAATCTGCACGACAATCTCGCCACAAGGTCAAGGCTAAGCGGCATCACTAACCTCGCCTCGCCTCAGGCTCGTCGTCAAGTCCCACTGTACCCTCCCTTCCTCCCACATCGCCCTCAGCAAAGTCTGTCGACAATCCCGAGAAGCCTATCACGGCGCTGGGACGTGGCGGTTCCTCTGCCGGCAAATCGGTATCGGACGCAGCGTGGCGGCGAGGCAGATGACTTGGAAGGAGGTGTTCCACCGTGTCGTCGCGCATCAGAGGAAGTGTCGTGTGCCGGCGTGCTATCGCTTTGGAGTGCCTCGTGAGTCCAGAATCTGAGTCCAGCAGGTCTTCCAGCGAAACGCCATGTGATCAGGACTGACTCGACTTGCTCAGCCCTCGACTCAACCGGCGACCTCCTCAATCGCAAAGCTGCACTTGACCACTTCCATCATCTCAAAGACCGCCGCCTGCGCTCTGAAGCGGACCCATGCTCCGACGACGACGAAGACTACGAAGACTGCGACGGGTCCGATCCCGGGGACGAATCCAACCTGTCCGGCCACCTGCATCCCGACACCAATTCCTCTAGCAAGCAAGGTGCCGAACCGCAACCCGATGAACAGAGACCCATGCCCCTCTCCTCCCTCTCAGCCAACGCAACGTCTTCAAGGTCCCTTCCCGGCCCGAACTCCACCAGTTCCTCGCCACCGCCGGCGGAGAGACCTTCTCCAACTTTGTTCAGGGCGATTTCTCCCTCGCGCCAGGTCGACGCGCGATTCCCAAACAACACGGGTCGATTCCCAGCTCTTCGAAAGGGTTCAGTTGGGACGACGGACACCAGCCGGAAGCACGCGGAGATCTCACGGAGCATTTACTGTTGCAGGAGGCGTTTTCGTGAGTGATCGATCTGTTCCTGGCTCAACATCCGTGACAATTTGCAATCGTACTGATCCTGCTCGGTAGGACTAATCCACCGGTGCGCCCGAGTCGTACACAACCCAGTTCCCTACCCAGCTACAGTACCCAGAGCGGACACAGTCCCGGCACACGTATCCACTCTGCGTGCCTTGCTCACCCTGCTCAGGTCACCGTCCTAAAGATGGAATTCCTCTTCGTCTCTACAGCCGTCAAGAATCGGTAAGCCTTCGAAATCTCACTCGTCACCCGTGCGCTGCTGAACGCCTACTGTACTGTAGTGACGGGGTCACCGTTTCCGACGTCATCTCGCACCTCGAAAAGTGGACCTCGGGTCGTCCGACCAAGCGCGAGATCCAGCTCTTCACCGGCTTCATCGTCACAACGGACCCGATGAGTCTACTCATGGGCGTGGCCGATCCGTTCGAGAGGATGGACATGTTCGGGGAGATGGCCGCACCGGTCAGCTGTCCCTGGTGAGTGCGATGCGTTTCGTAGTCTCTGGCCATCCCTCCCGTCCACTAGGGGCATGATGTTGATCGCTGACGAATCGACTTGTCACAGTTGTCGTAAACTCATGGTGCGAGGGTACCCAGAGTTCGACGAGAAAACCGGGGAGACGGCGGTTCATTGGGTTCCGTGCTCGGAAAGCTCTTGATCGAGGTCGGGGGAGAGCACGCGATTGACTCGAGAAGGCGATACTATTGACTGCTGTATGAGTACATACGAGCACTGTGCATAGTGCTGTATGTATGCATATGGAGCTTCCGGGGAGTTCATACAACTGTATACATATGTTCTGTAAATCGCTCGCGTATGGGCAAGGGGATGAAATGAAAAAACTCGTTTCAAGATGGCCATTCACACCATGCACGCAAGGGCTCGCGAGGTAGCTGTGTGAGCGCAAAGAGGATGGAGAGGTGAGTTGTAGGCAGGAGGTTACAAGCAAGGGGTAGTGCTAGCGCTCGCACTTGGAGCCCTTGTACCCCTTCTTCCCATCATCGATCCTCGCTGGAGATGGTGCATATTCGATCTGACGTCGTCGGTACGCTTGATGGTCCCCGAACGCAGAATCGCGGCAGGATCGTCAACACTCGATACAGTATGCATTGAATCGTGCTACTTGGTAGAACTACTTCTTCCACATGCTACTGGTCTTCATTCGCACACGACACTGCCACGACGCTGTTGTGGGTCTCTAGCACCAGAGGTGCTCAGCTGAGACATTCGTAACCCTTCTTACGCGGACAACTCCTTGGCGCCGATCCACGAGTTGAGCATCTGCAACGCCTGCGCGGGCTTATCGAAGGGCACCATGTGTCCCGCTCCGTAGATCTTGAGCAGCTACACCGAGTCAACAAGACCGTCCGTTGCCACTCGACCATGCCACGCAAGAGATCTTTGCGAGAAGCGGTCACATCACGCACCGAGAGGTTGCCGTAGGTCTTGTACTTTCCCGCGACTTCGCCCTTGACCTTGAAGTCGACAAACTCGGCTTCGTTGAAGCCTTCCTGACCGGTCCACTGGAGACGGTTCATCCACATCTCGTTACCGACATGGTTGCAGATGAAGTCGAGTGTGCCTGAGGTCGTGGTCAGCTGTAGCTACAGTATATATCGTCTTCGAGTAGACCGGTTCTTGGAGCTTGCGGCCTCGAACAAAGCAGATCTCAAGCAAGCCCCGAGGACCGGTCATACACCGAATCCCGAAGAATGGCTAGTTGCTGACTCACCGGCGTAGTTCAGCACCCTGATCCCGCGCTCAAGCAGCGCCGAGACGTAGAGCCAAGTCTGACCAGTCGAATCGAGGGCGACGCTGAACAAGCGCCCCACGTCATTGCTGCAGGAGGACCAGTTGGCGCTGTCCTTGCTGACGCCAAGGGTGGCCCGCACATCCGGAAGGTCAAGGTACGTCTTGATCTTGTCTCTGTGCAGACGGTTAGCTCCGCCGTGCGATACCGACGAAGCCGATTGGCAGAAGGTTGAGTTGAAACACTGACGTCTCGTCGTAGCACAGGGACGTCTCCAGTTCTTTAGCGGTGCAGGGCTTGCTCACGTCATACCTAATCGCAAGGAATCAGCGTTGTTGTTGGAAATGGAAGCAAACAAGAGAACAGGGCTTACGGATTGACGCCAGCCCAAAGGAATGACCCGCCAAGCATCTCCTCGCAGTAGTTGATGGCCATCGTGCAGGCCGTGTAGTCGTGCGACTCGATACAGCCTTTGGTGGTGAACTTGTGGCACTTGGGGATCTGCAACCCGGTACGAGTCGTCAGTCACGTCCTTAATGACAGCTTGGGCAGCCAGAGGGGATCTCGTACTGGCGAACAAAGTGCAGAAGTGGTGACTCACCGCCTCTGCCATTTGGACACAAGCCGAGATGGATTGGACAGGTTGAGAGAGCCCGTGCTGCAGCGTGCATTGCTAATACTGTCAGCGTAGACCACTTACCTGAGCCTTGACACTTGGCACTCACGAAGGGGTAATAAGACTCCATGGTGGAGACTGCGTGGGTGATTAGTCATCGACGAACCGAGTGCTCGGCAGAGACAATACCCACAGAAATCAGTGATCCCGTTCCCAATCAGCACGCTTTGGAGGTTGATCGGCGTCTTCTTTTCCTTGATGAGCGCCTTGTTGCCGTCGACAACAGCGGACGCGAAGAGCGGGAGGTATCGACCCTAACACGCATGAATCAGTATCAACGGCGTCGCAGACCCAGCGCAATTCGGCGCATGTGAGAGGCAGGACTCAACTCGACTCACGCCGTAAGATTCGCCGGCCATGTGGAACTCGCGACCCTCAAACTCCTTGAACGCCTCGAAGAACTGATGCTTTGTTAGCGAGAGGCGAGGCGAAACTCCTGGGAGGTGATAACGGGTACATACGATCGAGATGAATGCTTGAACGTCCTTCGCAGCGTCTTCTGCCGTCGCTACGGTCTGGAGCCATATCAGCACGAGTTGGGCACGAGTCGAGTCGTGCGGACGTACCTGACCATGAGCAGCTTTGCTGAACCCGACACCGATAGGCTCGTCGAGGAAGAAGATGTTTGCCTGAAGCAGTAAGCCCTGGCCAAGAACACCGCTTCCGCTTGAGATTCGCGGCGATGGATATGCAACTCGCCTTGTCGTTCCACGAGAACAGGTTGACCTTGGTGTCGTTCACGCTCTTCGGATCGGGCTTCACTGCGCAGGGACCTGATACAGGCGTGAGCCTTGTGCGGAGCAGCCACGCGAGTGCAGAGCAGCTCACCGAGCTCCATGAAGAGACCGAGCGCCGAGCTGCAGCCGGGTCCACCTGATATCGTCAGTGCGACAAGCCTGTGGCATCTCGGAAACCCACCGTTGATCCACATGATTACTGGGTCCTCCTTGGGCTTGTTCCGGCTCTCGAAGAAGTAGAAGAAGAGGTCACGCCCGTCCCCCTTCGAGGTGTCGAGGTAGCTGCAACGTCAGCATGCTGAGCTGACCCGTACCGTCCACGGAGCGGCACATACCCAGAGTACGAGCGGACATCGGGGTCACACCACCCGTCCGTGGACTTGATCCTGACGCTGTGGTCCTGTCCGAATTAGCTCTGAGTCTCTTCTGATCTGGGTGGTTTCCGGCGTCGAGATGGCTTCTGCATCCAGACTGGAAGGCAGGACAGATGAGAGATTTGAGAGGGTAAAGTGGGGTTGAACTCTCTCGCGCTTACAGGATGCCTCGCCGAGGTGATCAACACATGCTCATCTCCCGGGATCATCGCCAGCGTCATGTCGTTGGCGAGGGACATCTTGGTAGCGCCAGCTCCGGCTCCATTGAACGTGGGCAGGGAAGCATGGCCGTGGCCGCGAATGAGGTCGTCGGCCGCTTGGAAGGCGTCTTGAGGGGTAGGGAGGTGAGGAAGCTGGAGAGCCGAGATGAATGGGAGGAGAGCGAGGAGGATCGAGCGCATGATGAGGATGAGCACCTCGGCAGCGATCGGCTCGGGGGAGATAGTAGGATGCAAGCAGGGAGAAGAGAGGGGGGAAAAGATCGTGAAGAGAGGTATGAGCCTGTTGTGTACCCGTTTGTTCAGTCCTATCATGGTGGAGGTCGTCGTGTGGGCCATCCAGTGACCGCATGGTGCCTCTGTTCGGAGATGGCCGCAGAGTTAGATCTGGCAATCGCCTCGGCGCTCAAAATCGGAGCGCCAACCCCGTGTTGGGAACGAGCACATGCATACATACTCGGCGTAGAGCAGGGCCTGCGAGAGACGGCTAGTACCAGACAATCCATCATGTCAATCAATGCATGGATGAAGCTATGCCAGCATGGACGGAATGGTTGGCGCTCAGCGCCACTACAACCACTACAACTAGCTCCTCTGCTACAAATAATCGGATCAGAGTCACACTATGCTATGCTATCACTATGCCTCGGCGACTAACCCCTCAACCAACTCCTCCTCGGCGACCTCTCCCGAGACGACCCAGCCATCCTTCCTGCACAATCCGCATCGGACCCACACTCTCCCGTCTTCACCAATATTCCACCGTCCCGCACTCCTCTCCTCGCTCTCTAGACAATCGCGATGCCACCGATGCGCACAAGCCAGATGCGTAAACTCGCCTGCGAGCGGCTTGTGCGAGAACGGTGATTGATCCGGCGCGAAGATGCTCAGCATGTCTTTGCCCTCCCCCGTCGGTCGGGACGGGAGGTCGCCATCCGTTTCGGGCGATGGTGCGAGACTGCACTCGGGAGCATCACATCGGAGGCCGAGGGCCTTTTCCCGGTCCGAGGCCCAGCTCTCGAGACTACGCGGGACGAATGGCGACGGAGTACGGGCAGGCGCGGACTGAGATGGTAGGGGACCTGGCGTACTGCCCGGACGTGGCGGCGGAGGGAACATGTGGAAGTGAGGCTGGGGGAGCAATGGAACACGGTCATTGGGACCATTGAGCTGGTGTACCGGTGGGGAGCCCGGAGGTTCGCCGTGAACGATTGTGATATGCGGCCTTCGCTCCGGTCGTGCTCGATTGCCTTCCGCACCGTCCGGTTGAGCGGTAGTCCCTGTCCCAGTCCCGTTGGAAGCAGAAGTCAAGGTGTGGGGCAGCGCGGGTGAAGATGGCTGCGGCGGGCTCAAAGGTGCAGGGGAAGATCTCGTTGGACCGCCAAAGATGTTCTCAGCCGGGAGCGGGACGTTAAGATGGATCGGCATTGGCGCTGCCAGCGGAGGATTCGCGTCCGATTGGGACTGGGGAAGGTGGTGTTGTTGCTGGTCCTGACTCGATGCAGTAGTCGGGGAAGTCACCGGAGGTGGTGCGGGGAAGTTGAAGGTGAAGGTGAACCTTGGTGGTTGCGGTATCTCCGGTTGAGCTACTGGCGTCTCGGATGGGGTCTGAGTCCGATTTGGACGATCCCGACGATAAGGATGTGGGGTCGTCCTCCCCGAGCCAGTTGCAGCTGGGCGAACGTTGGCCTGTTGAGGTTCTGGCGACTTGAGCGTCTGTAGCGGATCAAGGTCCAAGCGGCAAGTGGGGCTGTGGAGAGTTAGCACGAGAACTGTTTGGAATGGGCTGTGGGATCGACTACGACTCACCAGGTATGCCGAGTCATGAACCACGGTTCGAGGCATGCAGCGTGGAACAAATGGTTGCACGGTAGCGCCTTGACTCCTGAGTCTGCGGCCTCTCCCTCGAGATTATCCTGCCCTTCTAGACAGATCGAACACTTCCATCCTTTCGCATCATCCTCCATAGCCTCCTCGTCATCCTCGGCCGCAAAGATCCGGTTGATCCGCTTTAGCATGCCCTTGTCGACGGTGGTGAGCGAGCGGAGCAGCTCAGCGGCCTTTGCAGGATCGGGTTGAGGCTCTACCGGGATGTTGAAGGGGAAGACGAAAGGGAGGGTCGGGGGAAGGAAGAAAGGAGCGGGTCCACCGCTATTTGGGAGGTTGAAATTGGAGGCGCCGGGATCAGCACCGAAATTGGCGGTGGGTAGGGGTCCAAATGGCCCGATACCTGGGAAAGTAGGTCGGACGGCGCCATCGGGACCAACGACAAAGAAGAGAGGCGGTCCAGGGCGAGGTTGATCAGGCGCGGCAGCGGGGTTCGGTGCGGGTCCGTCCCCCGCGGGATGAGTAGGAGTAGCATCGCCACCAGACTGCGTGGGCTGTGGTGGTTGCTGCTGCTCATCTGATGGACCATCGTGGATCTCGAATGTCCAGACCATCCCTCGTCGTTCGCCTGAAGGTCGCGCAGCGCCCGGTGCGGCGGCTCCGGGTGCTGGAGGTCCGTCCGGATGTCCCGGCGGGAAGGGCACGAAAAAGGTCATCGTTTGTCTCGGCACTCTTCTCGAGCCTCCCTGTTCTGGGTTGTCTGCTGCTGGCGTCGGGTTCGCGTCGTGCGTCGATCCACTCCCTGCAGGCGGCATAGCGGGTGGCGGTGGTGAGGACATGATGTCGGTGGAGGGTCCGAAGCGGCGTCACGCGACGAGAGTGATGGGGTGGCAAAGGTTCTGTCGTTGGTCGTGGGTCGTTGGTGTTGGTCGTTTCGTCGTGGTTCTAGTCGTCAGAGCGGTATGGTCGCGATGCGATGAGGTGTAGAAGGCAATGCTCGGGTTTGGCAAGATACTCGAGACAAGTCGGAAAGAAAGAATAGACGGAGAATCAAAGGCGATGAAGTGGATTTGCGTGCTTAGCGAGCCGATGACATCGACTCGCCTTGGCCTTTGTTTTCGAGCGTGTTCGGTGAAACGCGGAGATCGCCGCCTGGCTCCGATCACTCAACTCTCTCAACCTTAAACATGTCACGTGAGCCACCGGAAACGTCCCTCAACCTCTGCTTCCCTTTCCCGTCTTTACTTTAAGCCTCATCGAATCTCCTCCATCGCGAACAGTCCAGCCTTACGCCGTCGAGGAGGCAAGGCGAACCATGGCCTCCCGCTTCCGCGATGTCCTGTACCGCTTCCGACCTCCACCACTGTTCTCCACTGCGGTCCGGACCGTCCAGATCCTGGCCGGGCTTCACCTCCTCTCGACCACCGTTGCCGAGCTCCGGATATGCTCCGGCTTCTCCATGCTCCCGACGCTGTCACACGATGGTGACTGCGTCCTCGTCTCGCCACTACCATACTGGTCGTGGTTCTCGGGCTCCTCCAAGATCAGGGGACCGAAAAGGGGCGATCTCGTCGTCGCGACCAGTCCGACCGATCCGTCTGCGACGGTCTGCAAGCGCGTCATAGGCATCGAGGGGGATCTGATCGAAGTGGACCCACGGAGAGGAGGAAAGAGGAAATGGTTGAAGGAGGTTGACGAGGTGCATGTTGCGGACGAACCCCTTGGAGGGGAATCAGGATCGGTATCGAGACGTCTCGATTCCGAAGGGAGACCGATGACGAGCAGGAGAAAAGGAGAGGAGCAATGGGTCAGGGTCCCAAAAGGACATGTGTGGCTCGCGGGGGACAACATGAGCAACTCGACAGACTCGAGGATGTACGGGCCTGTCCCGCTGGCTATTGTCAAGGGGAAGGTCCTGGCGAGGGTAAGTGTGGCTCGAGCGTGGTTTCGGGCGTGGCGTGGGGTTGAGTGTGGTGCTGACGATCCAAGGTGTATCCCAACTTCAAATGGCTGGATGAACCTATACGGAAAGTCGACGGATAGCTCGTTGCCTGACTCTTTGCACTCAATCGATACCTTGCATGTTGCATATTATATCATTCAGCAGCACGCGGCGGCGTGACAATATGCGTCCTATTTCGAGCAGCCGGCCGTGATGGACCAAAGCCACCTGTCTACGACGCTTTCTATCGCCAAAGCGACACGGCAAGGGAACTGCGAAGCTTGCGGCGAGCACTCTCGCTGAACAACGGGATGAGAACCTAGCTTGCGCTTCATCGTCCGTAGTTCCACGAACCTAGCCCTGCACATAAACGGCCCGGTTCTCGTATAGAGAAGCGGCATATTGACCCGCGGCCCTCGCCGCCACGCCGTTGCGTTGCCACCCAAAAGTTCGGGCTGTGTTCCATTCGCTATTCAAGCGGAACCATCGTCCATCCAATCGATCCATCTGTCTGTCTACTTGCATCTCTTCCTCATCGTACGGAGACCGCGTCCGGCACCACTCTGCCCGTTCCCATCGGTGCAACACCATGTCCAGCTCTTTCCCATCGCTTGACCGCACGCCTGGCGCCTTCCCTTTACCATCGATATCCGAAGACACTCTCGACTATGCTCTGCACATCCCTTCATCCTCGTCGTCCGACCCGTACGCCCTTACGACGCTCATCACGCAGCATGTGGAGGGGCTGCTCGTCCAGCCCTGGCTGTGGAACAAGGATGGATGGGAGCTGAAGGTCGCGCGAAGTTCAGGCTCCGCGCCGCTTTCCTCGGGTCCAGGTTTGCAAAGAGGTGGACCTCCATTGGGAGGGAGCGATGCTTCGCATGAAGCGGTCCTGGAAGGGAGGATGAGGGTCGGCGATGCGGTGGACGACGAGTGGCTGGTTGTTTGGCTGCTCAGAGAAGTGAGCAAACGATGGCCAGAGCTGGTCATTAGGTGAGTACTTCCGACCGCTCCGACCGCTCCGACTGCTCCAACTGTGCTTGTGTTCTTGTCGGCTATCAAGTCGCTGACAGCTGAAGCATCCGGGACACGGACGGCGAGTTTCTGCTCATAGAAGCGGCAAACGACCTCCCAGCGTGGGTCTCACCGGACAACGCCAACAACCGAGTGAGTCGGAATGTCTCCGCGTTCCGGTTCTCTGCCTCCTCTTGGATGGACTTGGGGAGCCGGGAGCCGTAGAGTGCTCGACTCGATCTCACCAAGCTGACGCTTCTAGTTATGGCTCATGAACGGCCACCTCCACCTGCTCCCCCTCTCCCTTCGGTCCTCCACATCCGGCATACCACGCTCAATACCAGACGACGAGATCGAGGAAAGGGCATTTGATCCGGAATCGTACATCTCGGAAGAGGATGCAGTGAGAGCGGTGCGAACGGGCAAGTATCGCGCCGAGGAGCGGATGGAGGATGCCGTCTGGGCGAGAATAGCGCAGTGAGTCGACGGTCCAGGCTGAGACCCGCCTACTACGGTGTATCACTGCCTGTTGGCGCGATTCACCGTGCTGATATGTCGCAGCTACCCCGGAGCGCTCAAGGGGCATCTCCACCGGACCAAGGCATACCTCCCCGTCAATGTTGCCAAGGCGCTTTCAAAGACTCCGGAGCTGATCCAAAGAGCCGTCGAGGGGTTCTACGTCCGTGACCCGGCCCAACTTCGCGTGAGCTTCGATTCCGGTCCCATTCGACTCGTATCGACCACATCGCGCCGCACGAAACCAACCTTGACTGACGTTCTCCGCCAGGTTGCATCTAAGATGACGCACTTCCCACCCTCCCCCTCCATCCTCACTTCGGTACTCATGACCCGTCCAGCATACGCTCAGCTCCAGGCCAGGTGTTCCACCCCCCGCGAGTCTTTGGGCCCGAGTGGCATGTCCGGGAAGGGAAGGAGCTGGACGATGAGCGGAGATGGAGGGACCTGGGAGTGAAGATCGCGACGGGGTTTGAGATCATGTATCGCGAAGGGGGAAAGAAAGGTCGGAGCGGAGATGTGAGTGGCTTTGTCTATGCTGCGTCGGTGTGTGGAGGCGTCTTATTGAGCGAGGCTAATTGTTGATTTAGGGCAATGTCGATGAGGAGGCTATCAAGGCGGATCCAGCTTATACGAAGTATATTGCGGAACTGAAGTCTGCTGGTTTCTTCGGCACCGAGCTAGAGGGGAGTGAGAAATGGAAGTCACGAGAGACCGAGGCGCTCAGGGGATGGAAGAGCGCTCGCATAGCAGAGTACGTATCGGCTCGTCATACGTCTTGAGGAACGGGTCATTGGCTCACGCATCGCAGTACTGCTCAACACAGGCCCTCGTTCGCGTTCATGACCGACTCGACCATTAACGAGGTGTCCCATGCCGAGGTATCCACGCTCGAGATCAGGCCGTCAGACACCGAGGATAGCGACTCATGGCTGGAAGTTTCCCCCGACGAGCTCGACGGCCTCATGATGAAAGTGTCCGGTCAGGCGCCGAAGTCGAACGCGGAGCAGGCCGGGGATCACCAGGGGCAGCGGCAGGCGGAACTGGGAGAAGAGCACGGGAAGGCTTTGGGGGATCTAGCGAAGAAAGTGCAAGAGTTCGTCGGAGGTGAAGGCGATATTCAGGGAGCGAGGTTTGCAGAGTGAGTCGAGTCGAGAATCGTTTGAATGTTTCAGCCCTTACCCCTGCGGTGCGGTGCTTTGTCCTCGTGAGCATGTCTGTGCTGACGCCTGCGCAGCGAGTTGTCCGACGAGGACTTTGATGACGAAGAAGACGACGAGGAGGATGAAGAGGATGAGGTGGAATTGTCAGCCGAACAGAAAGCCGAGCGCATGGCGAATATCGTCCCTGCTCTTCCGGCCGAAGAGTGGGGTCGCAAATCAGAGCCCAAGCCGCGCCCTAACCGCGACGTGGAGATGGAGAACGGCGCCGCCGCTACTGCCTCCTCCCGTGCAAAGGTAGAGGCGGTACCCACCCTCCCTTCTCGATCGGTAGTCGACCAAATCCCCTCGAAGATCCGCCCGCCCCGCTTCGCGAAGCAAGAGTATGACGGGGTGATTTCCGAGTCTGATTCCGACGACGAGGATGAGGTGCTTCCGCCTCCCGGTACGCTCGGCAGACGGATAGCGGAGATGAAGTGGGCCGAAGGAGAGGAGCGGGGAGCGAGGATCGAGGAGATTGAGGATGAGGATGAGGACGAGGCGATGGAGAAGGAGTTCAGGAAGGAGAAGTTGGGCTGGGAGGATGATTTTGATGAGAAGATGAGGCAGAGGGTCTGGGGCGAGGACAGCCGCACCGCAAGAACAGGAGCAGAGTCACGGTCAGGACAGGGAGCGGCGGCCCGAGGGAAGAACCCGGAGGAGATGGAGGAGATGGGACAGACGGAGGAGATGGAGGAGACGGAGGATGTGGAGATGCAAGAGGAGATGGACCCGGATATGGAGGAGGAATTTGAAGGGTTCCTCAAGTTCTCAAGAGACGCGCTGGGGATCAACGACGAGATGTGGAACAGTATCATCAAAAGTCGGGAGTCTCGGGGTGGTGAGTCGGCCACAAGGTCTTTTTGGTGGTGTGCAATGCTGATGACTTGGCGTAGCGTTCGTTCCGAAGCCGTCATTAGGGACGAAGCAGAGCGAGGTGATTCCAGGTCCGGGCAAGGGGAAGCCAAAAGTGTCATTTGCGGAGCCGAGCAAGGCAGCCACTGCAGCCAAGGGGCAGGGCGGATCGGCTGGGAAGTCATTCCCTGAGCCTCAGAGGGGCGGCGAGGAGTTCAATGCCGACCTCGACTCGTTTGACAAGGTCATGGCAGCGATGGAAGCGGAGCTTGAAAAGGCCCGACCTGGTTCAACCACCAAGTTCTCGGCCTCTCAACCGCCCTCATCCGCTCCTTCCCTGGGCTCCGGCGTCGGCGTCGGTAGTGGTGGTAACGGTAGAACCAACAAGAAGGGCCAGAAACCCACTTCGTCTGCCAATCCTCTTCCGCCACTCCCAACCGAAGCCGACCTCGAAGAGATGGACGAAGAAGATCTCCTTGCCATGGACAGGGAGCTCCGTGCCGCATTGAACGGAGCGGGAATAGAGGATTCGGACGATGAGATGGATCCGGACCTGGGAGATGACGGGGACGAGGACGGGATGGACGTACCCGAAGCGAGGGGCTTGCGGGGCGACGACAAGAGGGAGTATGCCATGATGAGGGACTTCCTGGAGAGTTATCGGAGCCAGGCAGGACAGAGCGGCGTGGTGGGCAACTTGTTTGGGAGGCTCGGACAGGAGGGGAAGTGACGACTGCACCGGCGATCTGCATGCATGTGCAGCACTGGGGGTTCAGAGTACTGAGTATGGAGGGCGACATCCCGAGATATCATGCATAACTTGACACCACTGCACCGGTGATCGCGGACATTGTTCAAACTCCGTCGGCTTGGCTGTGTTGTGCAACCAGCCGCTAGCAACCAGGTGACGCCTGCCCGTGACCACACCAACCTCCGCCCATCCTATCCCACCCAGTCCCAGTGTTGCTACAGATCCTATCTTCCATTAGCCTGCACAGGGACCCTTCAGCTTGGCGGTGGGATTTGGACTCGGCCACACTCGAGAGCCCTCTGCTCTGGCCTCTCCACGCTTCATTCTCCACTCTCCGTTCTCCACTCCCCGCCATGTCCGGCCCGGTGGATCGCGAACGCCGCGCATCAAACGACGATGTCCGATCACACATCGTCAACTCCCTCTTCTGGCGTAAAGCCGATGACGGCACGCCGGAGGAGACGCTCATATCGTACACGAAGGTGTACGAGGAGGATCCGGGGATGTGCAGGCTGGAGCGAAGACGAGGTATCTGATGCTTGCTGGTAAGTCGGCTGGGCGCCTTGTTTGGGATGGGGTGGATGCGTTGAGGCTGTGAAGGGCTGGACGCGGGTACGAGGATGGGAGCTTGCGATGCAGAAGGCGAGGGGAGGGGAGTGCGTTGGCGGAGATTGTGGTGAGGTGGAGGAGGATCAGTCGGAATCGCGAGGATCGAGGATGCGGGGAAGCGGGGATACGAGGAGACTGGGAGACCGGGAGACGCGATACTGCGATCGGAACAAGGGTCGAGACGATGAGCGGCACGGAGAACGCACGGTGAAGGTCGAAGCCGAAAGCGAAGCGAGGAGGCGGACCTGTCGCGTGGTGGACAGCGCGAGGAGGCGGGAACCGCTCGAGTTGGACAGGATATCGTTACCACTCCCAATTCCAAGGTGTCCTGCTCCTCTTGAGTGATCAGTCCACGGCAACCCCAAGCATACGTGGGATCTTGAGCTACACGACGCCGAAATGCTGTGTCCTTGCGCCGGAGACTTGCTGCTGCGCTGCTGGGACAGTGCTGACTCACACCACAGTGACGAGACTCGGCAAGGTCGTCATCCACAAGGCCAAGCGGAACGCGAATCTGTCGTTTTCAAAAGGCAAGACGTGGAATCTGGAAGATATGCGTGTGGTCGAAGTCATTGGCGTGAGTGCAGTCTCCATTGCTCTCTCCTACGCGAGAGCGAGAAGGTTTGGAAACTACATCGACTCACGCTGACGTTGTTCGCCAGCCAACCGATTTCGCGCTCACGATGACCGTCCGTCGATATCATTGGACGACGGAACGACCGAAAGACCAGACGCAGTTTATCAATTCGGTGGTGAAAGTTTACAGGACGTATACGAAGGGGGAGGTACCTGAACTCATCAACTTCTCGCTCCCCAGCGCACCGATCGGGAATGGGAATGGGAATGGGAATGGGAATGGGAATGGGAATGGTGGTGAGTGATACTCAGTCCGCCCACATGGAGGAATCGAGCTGAAGACTTTGCAGCAGGCCCGCTTCATGAGCGCCGTCCATCTGCTTCAGCTGCGTCAGGTGAGTTGTGACCCTTCTTCCGCTCTAGTTCGGGTCCGGTTTCGATGCTCATCCGATCTACCCGTTGCAGCGTCTTCCGCGGACGGCCGACCGTCATCTGCCTCCCCCATCCCTGTTCCCAGTCTGGATCTGATGCCTCCCCCGATGTTCAAGACTGCCCGATCAGGCTCCTCAAGCAGTGTGCACTCTTCGGGACTGTCGTCGTCCTACAACCCTTCTGAAGGCAGTCAGCCCGGATCTCGAGGAAGGACCACGCCAGTAGGGCCGGGAACACCACATACCCCCTCCGCGTTCAGTAACTTTGAGGACCAGCGAACTCCGACTGCTTCGTCATTCAACAGAGGGGCCGCGCCCGGGGAGCCAACTGTCCCACCGGCCAGGCGGCTGGGAGAACGCAGACCGTCTGCTGATGCCCGGGACGGCTATGGCAGTGGTAATGGGCATAACGGGCAAGAGACGCGTCACGCACATGATGCCGGCCCAATCGGATTGGGGGTCGGTGCGGCCGGAGCAGGGATAGGACTCGGATTACCATCGCACCTCCGCGACGATCACGGACGGGAAATCAGCGAGGCGTCGGTGTATCGAGATCCGAGCAGGTCGTTGAGATCGCCCGACATCGATTCTCTCCGGGAGGGCGATGCGCCCTATCGACCTCAGCGCTCCAACAAGCGTATTTCTCGAGACCTCGCCGCACCATCTCGCGGAGCGGCCGGCGCGGGCCCGACCGATTCTCCACTCATCCGATCCGAAGCCAAAGTACCCAGCCAACTCGCTCCGACGATCACCACCACCCTCGCCTCGCCTTCGATTCCCTCCGACTCGACCCTCCCCGTCCCCGTCCCCGACCAAGGCAACGATCAGAAAGTCAGGCGTCGCGCATCCTTCCACCCCCCACCACTCGCCACGGCCTTCTCCCGCGAGGTGCTGCTCACCTCGAGGACGGGTGTGCTACCAGGTGCACCGGGCCTGACAGTGGACGAGGGGGAGACCGCAGAGGACGCTGTGATGGCGAGCGTGGAGGAGATGCTGGAGGGTTTCGATTGGACGGCGACTGCCTCGATATCGGGCCTCGTGGGGGGAGAAGGAGGGAGGAAGAAAGGCAGTGCGGATGCTATCGAGAGTAGATTGCTCGACGAGCTGGCTGCGCTGGACTCGGTGAGTCGACACGACACCGAACTTTGTTCCTCGGCATTCTCGACCCCGTCAGACGCGGAAGATGACGGGCAACGAAGCGCGACTCGCTGACGGTTTCAGGCAAACATACATGCGTTCCTCGAATCTGATGATCGGATTGCCCAGGTCCTGGGACATATCGACGAGGCGCTCTTAGAACTGGACGATATCGACATGCAGATCACGGGCTACCGCATGCAGTTGAACGTGAGTCCCCAAGTCCAGTCGAATGAAAGAGGGTGACCAGCGCTCACTAACGCAACCAGGCCGTGTCAGACGACATCTCCTTCATTGAGTCGCAGAACAGGGGTTTGCAGGTCCAGACGTCCAACCAACAAGCTCTACTCAACGAACTCCGCCAGCTGCTGGTGAGTGACCGAAGTCCCAATCCTCAGTCTGACCCGCTTGAATCCGCGTTCCATGCTGATGGTTGCAGCAAATCGTCGAAGTGCCAGACGAAGATCTGCGGATACTGCTTCAAGAGTCACCGGGGACGCAACGCGGTGTGCAGCTGCTCGAGCAGGCGGCCACGTCTTTGTACAAGGCGTTACAGGCTGGCATGGACACGGGTGAGTGATTACAGCGACACCGAAGAGGATATCCATGCTGATGATCAAAGCCAACGCCGAGGTCGCGGCGACGATTGCGCGGATGAAGGAGTATCAAGAGAACAGCGCGCAGTTCTGCAAGCGTATCCTGGACTACCTGGAGATCACTTTCAAATACCAGGTGAGGCGATTGAGCCTGGAACTCTCCTTCAAGACTTGGGGAACTGCTCACTGACGGCGCAGTCCGAACAAACGTTTGCGGAATACCGCAAGAGCTCGAAGAAGGCAATGACGCTGACCCCGCACACGTCGATGGGCCAGTACTTGATGACATACGAAGGGCTGGTACTATATGTGAAGGAGATGGATGAGGACCGATATCAGCGACTATGCTCGGTAAGTCTCCACTGGCCCCTGACTGCCACCTGGTTCGTTAGTGTCTGGCTGAATTGTGGCGCAGAACTATATGGGTTCCGTCAGCCAGCTGCACGCGTCGGAGATGAAGGATCTCTTGATGAACTATATCGGTACGCTCAACTCGATGACCGCTGGCGAGGCGAATGAAGCTGGTAAGTGTGGGGTTTCATAGGTTTGCGCGCGGGTTGTAAGAATTACACTGATCCCCCGCTAGCGTTCACGACCGCGGCCAAGTCTGATGTTCCTCGGGCTTCGGCGTTTCAAAAGTCCAGGGCGGCCATTGGGCTAAAGGCGAACGCGAATGACCCTGTGAACAAGGAGAAGAAGGCATCCGACAACAGTCAGCGAGTAGGCGAGGTGAGTGGGCTCGGTTCGAGCACGCCTTGCCAAGTTCAATGGCAATTGCCTGACTCCGTATCCAGCTATACCAGAGGGCGCTGTCCGAGGTGATCAACCAGATCGTGGTCGAGGAAGACTTCATCAACGCCTTCCTCCACCTGACGGACACCGAGTCGACGTTTGCGGACCACATGCAGCTGGACAGCTATTTCCGGCGTCAGGCCGCTCGGCACGCGACCAAGGGGATGTCACCGGGCATGGTCCAGCTCGTGAGGAGCATGATGGATCTGATATTCGGCTTTGTCGATGGAGAACTAAAAAACTGGGTCGAGGCGGCAACAGTGCGGAATCCAGTGTGAGTGTTCGCTGCGGTTCTGGTGTGACGAGCGGAAAGATGTGGGAGAAGGCCGCTGATCGGGAATATGCGTTTTAGGTCGATCGTCGGTGTCATTGGCGTCACGGAGCGATTGGCCAAGGAGGCAGAGCAGGAGAACACTTCCATGTTCTTTGCGCAGATGTTTGACAAGTTGATCGCGAGGCAGCACGCAGCGTTAGATCTCTGGGTGGTGAGTCACTGCTGACGCTTGGGACTACATTGACCCTGGCCGAGCGTCAGGACGTTGGTGGCTTGGTATGGTTTGCTGACGCTTCAGAACGAGCAAGTCAAGGTGATCGATGCGGCTAGGATGTCTGTCAAGCGCCGGAAAGGCGTGGCCTTCTTCGTCAAGCACTTCCCGGTGAGTCGGAACTCGGCCCGGGCCCGGGTCGTTGGATGCAACGAGGTGGATACGTGCTGAGGATCTATACCAGGTGTTTGTCGAGCGGATGGAGGCACAGCTCGAAGGTAGCGACGACTTGGCGATACGGTCCAAGGTTAACGGCATCTACGAGCGAATCGCCAATGCCATCTTCGGGTCGCTCCAGCAGTTGGCCAAGATGGACCGCGCAGAAGGTCAAGCCGCCGAGGACAAGGGCCAGCTCAACTACCATGTCATCATGATTGGTTAGTCCGGCTCGACTCGGAATTGGCATTGGCTTTCCGTGCACTACACGAAGGACGTGTCATGCTGACCGGTGTGACCGCAGAGAACATGCACCACTTTATCGATGACGTCGGACACCTCGAAGTCACCGCCCTCGGAGTATTCCTCGAACGCGCCAGAGGGATGTACGACGACAATCTGTCAGGGTACCTCAAGGTGATGCTTCGGAGATCGTTTGGCCGCATCATGGTGAGTGGCTGGCGCAGGTCCAACTTCCCTGAACGCGACCGGCCGGAGCCGATTAGTGCTATCCCTGACGGGCGCGGGTGTGTTCCAAGCGGGGCAGGCAGGTGTGCTCACCCCGACTACAGGACTTCTTTGACGGCGTTGAGCGTCTTCTACGGACGACTCCGGCAAACGAGGTATCGCTACATCAGTCGTACTCGCGCTCGGCGCTCAAGAAGATGCTCAAGGATTTCACGTCCAAAGACATGCGCAAAGCCGTCGAGACGATGTCTCGTCGTGTGGACAAGCACTTTACTGCAGACGACGATGGGTCGAGCATCGATCCGGCAACGGCGGCGTTGATACAGTCGGTGTGGAAAGCGTTGACCGCGGAGCTGAAGAGGGAGACGCGTAGAGACGCGGATATCATCGCGAATAGTTATGGGGACTCGGGGTTGAGCCTCGACTTCGGACAGGCCGACGTGGAGGCGGCTTGCAAGCGCATGAAATAGGCGTGCGGACGTGACGTTGATTCGTAACGCATACATACGCAGATGCACAACTGCGACGGGGTCGCCGGATTAGGTGTTTTGCCTCACGGTTGAGGCTCTGAGAAGACTGAAAATGGGCATGATGACGAGGATAGTGGCGGTGACGGTGGTGATGACGATGACTATGCCAACGACGATGACGATGTCCGATGTCCGCCACATGATTATGTCCGACAGAGCGAACATGCGGGAAGTATCATGATCATGTCATGCACAGACTTGGATTTCCTGCCGGCATCCAATCCGCACCGCATCGAGAGTTCTGGATGGGACGACTACTCCGTTCCGGCCGGCTCCACCGATGAGGGTGACTACCCCCTCGCTAGCCCCGGAAGGATAAGGGTGGGGGAGGGTTGTTGCGTCGCGTTGGCGTGGTTTCCAGCTCGAGACGTGCTTCATTCCAGTATTTGCGCAGTGTCTTGTTGGCGGCGTAAAGCTAGAGTCGTTGACGGCGACGTAAATGCCCCATCCAACTCGAGAAGGCAATAGGGGGTATTCGTCGCGACGAGGGGCTCTGTCCGCGCTGTGCTGGACTCATCGCTCGCTCGGGGGTGGCTGATGACTCACGACCCAACGTCACCGCCACAGAGATGACGCAAGCTGGCACGGACAAGCGCGCGGGCGGATCAGGCACGTGCACTCTGGCAGGGTCCAGCAGGGTCCTTGGCGGTTTTGTCACCCTTGATTCCCTGGAACCGCCTTGGGAATGGACCCTGAACACCCTGAGTACCCTGAATAGCGGCGAGGGGAAGCCCGACGATCTGGACTCTGGGCTCTGGCCCCTGGCCCCTGGGCTCGCGCGCCACCGGCATAGCATGCGACGAGACGATTGTGCGTGGTGAAAAACAAAACTAGCCCAGTGCTCTGTGCTCTCTCTTTCTCTCTCTCTCGGCTGGCTCACTCTTCCCGACCTTAGGCTTCGGCTCCACCCACGAGCCTTTTGCATCCACCCCCCTCCGCCTCGGTGGATCGACATCCACAACATCCCCTCGTCGAGAGTCATACAGCACAAGCAAAGGCCCGCACACAACGCAGATACCCATACCCATACCCCGACAATCGGCCAGACCCGCCGACCCGTTCCTCTCCGTTTCCCTTCCTCTTCGCTCTTCCCTCTCGCCTCTTCCGCTTCCTCTTCCCCGTGGTGCTGGACCCGATCTCCGGAGGTGTCTTTCGGAAGCAAAAAAGGTTCAGGCTCGGATCGTACACGGGGACGCGATCGGGCGCCGCGCGAGGTGGGTGACAGACAGTCTCTCCCCCTTGTGTATCTCTTCCCCCCCTCTCTCTCTCTATCATCGTCATGCCCCTTCCATTCTTGCCCGAAACTTTCGTCTGACTGCCGCAGGTCCAACAATCTCGGGACTCGCGCCTCGCAGCTCGCTCCCAGTCTTGTCATTGCCATCTTTTTGCTTGGCACCTCCGCACTATCCATTGCACTTGCTCCATGGACCCGGACCCAGACCCATCTCCCTCGCCATCTCCATCTCCATTCCTCTTCAATAGACAGACCACCCTCCCCGCCTTTCTATCCTAATCGTCTCCTCCCACCTCAATCCCTTCGCCCCTCTTGTCTCCCTTCCCAATCACACCCTCGTCACGAGGGGGGGAAGAAGGGCGCATGCTGCCGCCGCCGAACCCGCCGGGTCCATCCAACCCGACGCCCCGACCAGTCCCCGATGGCGATTCTTCAGTCCTCCTTCCTCCCCCGCCCGGGTCATTTGGCCCAAGTGGGCACGGGCACGGGCACGGGCACGGTGGGCACGGCGCGGCAACTGGGTCGGGGTCGGGGTCGGGCTCAGGACCAGTATCAGGATCAGGCGAGGCCGGGCGCGGACTATTGTGGACTCAGCCGCAGAGGATCGAAAGAGGGATGTTTGCTGGAAAGGTCATGCGGTGGGTATCTGCATCCTCGGACATCGTGCGAGACATCGTCCGCGCCGGATCATCTCCGCGAAAAGTTCTTTAAAGAGACTTGTTACACATCCGTGATTTGTTGACTTGTGCGGCGCTGACGGATCGGATGCGACAGGTTCTGCCTCGAGGTCGTACAGGAGCCGGTACATGGTCGGCGGAAGACCGAAAAAGACAGGAGACCTCTCGCTCATGTCCCCATCCTGCGACTCCGAGCGCGGGAGTGCTGGCAGTCAAGAGCACGTGATGGCTGGCAGGAAGATGAGGTGGACATTGGGTATGTTTTCGTCGTTACAGAAACTCTCACTCTCCCCTGCCCATCTCTGGCTGCTCGTCCCGTCCCTGTCGAATGCTGCGATTCGGTGCTTATTGGCTCAGGGCGATCGAACCCACCCACCTCATATGCGCGGCCGAACTTACATCCTCCGTGTCGAGCCCTACGGGCACCCCCGTTTCGAGACCATCATCCCCCCCGCATGTGTCCAAGGATACGATCGAGCACTTCGAATCGACGCAATCTGCGCCACCTGCCCTCTTCGCGCGCCCGGGGTCACCCGGTCCCGCCCGTCAACGTCTTCTGCAAGAACCCGATGGCGACGCCGTCATGTCGGAACAGAGCCGGTCGGGCGGCTCGATCACGCCCCAATCCAATCCCAGCCAGGAAGGCCGGCCCGGACCTGGACCCTCGTCATTGCAACATCGAGCGAGCTGGGCGACCGACGCGCATTACGCGAGAGGGCATTTGGCAATAGGCGACGCCGATCTGGATCCCCAACCGGGTGGCCACCCGAGATTTCTGTGGAACGCAGCCAGGAGAAGGGCGAGACCGCTCAAGGACGAGTCGAGGGAGAGCAGCGAGGAGAGCGATGGCGAAGGGCAGCGAGACAGCAAGAGGCTGAGAGCGGGAGGGCAACGCAATCTTTACGGGAATTTGCATGTCTCCGGTGTGAGGGCGCCTGCAATGGAAGGCGGACTCGGTCTCTGGTTTCTCTTCACCGTGAGCCAACACCCTTCTCCTCGCCGCCAAATCGCTTCCAGACATTCCGTGTGGCATCCAATCAGTCTCGTGCCCGCTGGTTGTGAGCCCTTTACTGACGCGCCAATTTCGCAGGATCTGTGTGTACGATATGAGGGCATGTGAGTACCTGATCGATCCTCGTCTTCCACATTGATCAATAATGACTCATGGCCCATCGTTCGCGTGCCAAATCTGCCTACCGTATGTCCCACTTTGGCAGCTAACCACTTGTAGCTATTCTTTGATTTTCCGTTGTTTCGATGTCACCGCCGCGGACGATCCTTCGACGGGTTTCGTCCAGCCTTTGGCGGATTGTCAGAGTCATCAGTTCAGAGTGTACTCGCCGCGGAAGTGAGTCGAAACCAACCCAGGTTTCTGACAGCGATATTCTGGAGGTGTAGATGTGGTGTGCGGTGATCGTGTGGCGGTGACACAAGCTGAAAGTTCCTGCTGACGTCACGAAAAGCTTTCCTGGCCTGCCCAAACAGACCGAGCTATCGGAACACTTTGCTCGTCAGGGTTTCAAACTCAACACGCGCAAGGTAGGTGTGGACCGTGGTCACGTCACGCTCCCTGGATTTTGCCGTGCTCGGATAACTTGGGACCGCAATGTTGATGAAGCGCAATAGAACGAAAGGCAAGCCAAACCCCGTCCGAGCGACTCGCCTTTGCGTGGTCCCAGTCCGCCAGGATCACCCCAAAGACCGCAGGCGAAACCTTTGCAATCCGACTCCGGGAGTAGTAACGAGAGATCGCATAGCAGCACCTTGCTACAAAGCGGGACGTCACTGGGCAGCGCGTATGCGCCGAGTAGCAGTGGACGGCAGAGTGTAGGCGATGTTGGTGGCAGTGGTGGCGACGGCGGCGGCGGTGGCGGTGGGACGGCGCCGCCTGGAGGAGTGCCGCCGAGTTTGGGATTCCAAGGTTGAGCAGTGGAGGGGTTGTGACTCCCGGCTAGGTCCTCGTGACCGCGGTTGTCGGGGATCGCGGTGATGGGGGACCCTCTCGGCCACTCCCTGCTGGGTTGCCTGGTCGAAAGGTTGTTGGGGTCGTCGGATAGTCTCAGGAGTATTGTATGATTCGCACAGTCAACGAGATCATGCACTGCCAACCGGCACCAGACTCGTGTGGGTTTAGGACAGAACATGCATTCCAATCCGGATCATCGTGATTTCTCGTAAGATATTGAACGATCCGTCATCCAAAGGAACCCGAAGAGACCCGACTCCAAACCCAAACGCAATCTATGGGGACTGGTACCAGGAGACGAGGCAGCAGGCACAGGCAGTGGTATATCCAGATAGCGGAGTGTGTGGACAGTGCTGAGTCGGCAGAGTAAAGTGTATATTGTATGTATGGCTGTTTGGTTTGTGTTGGGGGAACGAACAGTGTGATAGAGTTCCAGGACGAGGAAGGAAAGCAGATACGACGCGCCAAGACCCCCCAGACGGGCAGACATGAGATGAGCAGGAAGAAGATGCGACTTGATGTGTGTGATTGATGCGGAACGATATGGTGACGATAGGACTGGGTCCTTGGTTGGCGACAGACTCGACCCGACTCGACTCGGACTCAGACTCAGACTCAGACTCAGATTCGGATGCAGGTACTGGTCTAGGTCTAGAATCGAATGGCCGAGGGTAGTCGGACGGAACCTGGTGCGTTGGACGGGAACTGGGGTGAGGAGGGCATGATCGGCGTGTTTGGCGCCGAGCTGGTCCACCTCATATGGGGTGCTGAGAGGTGGGGTGCGTTCCCGTTACCGTTCCCGTTGGCGCCGTAGGTCGAACCGTTACTGATGGATGAGGCGTGTGGTCTGGCGGAGGCCGATGGGAGGGAGAAGGAATGAGCCTGCTGGACGGGTGGTCTTGCGCTCGTTGGGCTCTGGCTTTGGGTGTCACCAAACGAGTATCGAAGAGAACCGAAGATCTCCTTGAAGGACGATTGGGCTCCCTTCTCCAGCGTGAGCGAGACGAGGGTGTTGTATCCCACTCCACTCGGGCTCGAGGCGCCGCGCGAGAACTCGACACGGAATCGAACACCCTTGGTGCTCGACATGCCGTTGTTGTCCCTGACCTCGTCGACACGGCACTTGAGACCCCGGAGCCCATCGATCTCGACGACCGCGGTCCGCACGTTCATCCCCGCGAGGAGCTTCTTGGTGCGTTCCCTAGTCTCGGAGATGTTGAGGTGGGAGACCAGCGTGCAGGGTGCGGGTTTGAACGAGAAGAGGTTGTTGAACCATGATCGTTTCGGCGAAGGGCCCGACGTGCTCGATGAAGACGCTCCTGACAGGTCGGGCGAGAACGATACGGGCTCGATGGTGACTAGAGACATATCAGCATGTGATCAGGGAGAGAATAACAGAAAGGTAAAGGGGGAAGGGGGAACCCGACCCACCCTTCTTCTTCTTCTTGAGCATGCCGAAGGCGTCCTGGCCTCTGTGGGCTGAGAAACCAGACTGCTTGCTCCCCCAGCTTGCCATCGGGTCCGAGGCAACCGAGCCAGCATCCTCGATCATGACGTAGCTCCCTTCTCTTGGGAGAGAAGGCTCGGGAAGCGGCCTCCTCTGCGCCGAAGTCGACGCGGAACCGGGCCGCGGTGGTGCGGGACGCGAGGCGATACGTGGCGGTGGTGGACGAGGAGCTACGCGAGTCGCCTGGAGGATCTCGGCCGTCTCTGTCTCTGGTCGTTCCCACTGTGGCGTGATGGGCGCAATGGTGGGAGAAGGGAAAGACAAGGTGGGTGATTCGGCGGGATAGCCGACCGCCGGTGTGCCGCGACTGGAAGAGTGGGATGAGGCGTAGGACCATCGTTGCTGGTTGGGCGGCGGTGCGGGGTAGAGGTTCGGCCTCGCTCCGTGTCCTGGAGGTGGACCGCCGAGGCCCAAGCCGATGAGAGGCGATTGAGGAGCCATGATCGACGCTGCGGTGAACGTCGAGTGGATGCTCGCTGCGTCGGTGTTGTCGTCGTCGGCATCGGCGAACTGGTTGGGGTCGTTCTCCTTCTCGAGGATCGGAGACGTCGTCGAAGCCCCGCCGTTGACAAAGGCGAGGTATGCCTGGTAGTCTGTACCCAGAATGGCCGACGAAGTGGTCGACGAACCCGACGCAACCGACGAACGGATGTTCATCGTGTTGAGCTGGATGGCAATCTCGTTGAAGAAATGCTGCAGCTGCTCGTCCTGCACGTGCGGAACGTTGAGTGGGGGCAGCTGGGCCGACTCGAGTGGCGGAGACGACATGACTGGGGAGGCCATGACGGACGTTGGACGTGATGGAGCCGGGAGGATGTCCTTTGTCGGCGTGGCCTCCTGGAGCACGATGGCGGGAGTGGTCGGCACTGTCGAGTGGTCGGAAGAGCCGGAACCTGAAGCGTACGAACCCCGGTTGGAAATAGGTGGTCGAGGGCCGATCGGAGATCGGGGGTGACGAGCTTGCTGGCTGGTCGACTGGGCACGGGTGAATCCAGTGACTCGACCGTGGCCTGTGCCGCGGCCTTCTTGGGCGTGGGCGCAGAAGGTCGTGCGGGGGGAGGAGACGACACGCGATCCTGGATCGTCTCGTTCTCTCCCAGAGGGGTGAGCCTCGGCTTGACCGCGACGGCGGCCTGAGCCTGGGGACCGCCCTTCCGTTTCGCGGGAGAGGGAGCCGACGCCGACTGGGCACGACGCGCCTGTCGACGGGCAACGGCCTCGTCGTCGTCGTCTTCCATGTTGTAGTTCTCCAGGTGCTTGTTCCTGTACTTGACCAACAGGTGGTAGATGGCCTTCTCCCAAGTTTTGCTGGTTGCTCGTCAGCATGAAGCACATGGCCGCATGGATCAGAAACACCATTGAGCCCTGGACCCCCACTCACTCCTTGCTCATCAGGGCCATGACGATCTCGTCCTCGGTAGCACCGCTCCAGAGGGTCTTCAGATTGCCCATGATGTCTGGGTCGATCTCCTCTGGGGAGCTGACGGGGTTATCGACCTCGTCGAGCGCCGGGGGTGAGACGAGAGAGCGTCCTGGAATAGGTCTCGGCGAGCGGGAGACGAAGAACGGATGCCTGAGGATCTCGGGCATGGTGATTCTCCTTTCGGGATCCTTTTCCAGCATCCGCGACAAAAGGTCTCTTGCCGGGTCAACGATCTCGTCGGGCATCTCAAACACCCCAATCTTGACTTTTTGGAGCAATGACCGGATGTTGTCGTCGTCGAATGGCAGTCGACCGGTCAGCAGCGCGAAGAGGATGATACCGCAGGACCAAATGTCGGATGAGGATCCGTGGTATGCCTTGCCAGCGACAATCTCGGGTGAAGCGTAGTGCGGCGATCCGCAAGACGTCTCGAGCATACGCTCGCCAGCTTCCCAAGCGGCCATACCAAAGTCGGCGACCTTGATGTTCTTGTCCTTGTCGAGCAGCAGGTTCTCCGGCTTGAGATCACGGTGGCAGATGTTGAACCGGTGACAATAATCCACCGCGTGGATGATCTGCTGGAAGTAATGCAGTGCTTCCGAAACGGGAAGTCGACCGCGCTTGACCAGGTAGTCGAACAATTCTCCGCCGGGAACATACTCCATGATCAAGTATCTGAAGAGACAGTCAGTAATCAGTCAACTGAAGGCGAGCGCGATCCGATAGGGCAAAGCGTCGTGTGGCGTGGCGTGGGGCGAAGGACAATGTGAAGGACGACACCAAACAAAGTAAAACCGCTTACAGCTCGGCACTCGTCTCCCACACGTCGTAAAGGTTGAGAACGTTCGGGTGGTCTATCAACTTCATGATGACGATCTCACGCTCGATGCCCAACAGGACCTTGTCGGCCCGCGCGCCCGCCTCGGACACGGACATCCGGGACGTGACGATCAGACCCTTGGGCACGATCTTGATTGCGGCGTATTTGCCCGTGATGGAGTGTTTGGCGATTTTCACGCGGCCTAAACAGGTGGGGGGCCGGTCAGTGCTGGCTCCACACAAGCATTCCTCTGGCGGCGCAATGCCAGGGCAAAGGCGAATGATCGTCGTGATGATCGAACGCGAAGAATGATGGTCGATCGACCAGGAACCATCACCATCACCATCACCATCACCGCAACTTAATCAAAGATCGACGTCGACATCGACACCTCCGTACCCACCTGAACTGCCTTTACCAATCGTCCGTCCTATCCGCCATTGCCCAATCATCTTCGCGTCGTTTCTCTCGTTGACGGGCTGCGCGCTACTCTTCTTTCGAACCACGGGGTTGGCGTTGGCGTTGGCGTCGTGGGGATGCCGCGAGCCGGATGGATGGGGATGTTCCCCTTGGCGGTGTGCTACCGCCGCCATTATCGAGTTGTGACCTTGGCCTCGACGTGGGGGGCACGGTGAGAGAACGGAGAGGAAGAGAGAAGGGGGCAGGCTACTAGCCTGGACGAGGGGGAGAGGAACCGTGACGACGTCGTGGCGACGTGTTGTGTTTGTCGTGCAAGTTGTGGACGTCGGATGTCGGACGTCGATGGCTTGTTTTGGGTCGCGTGAGGACCGCGATGTCGGAGCCTATGTTGTCGGCGTCGAGAAAGTGGATGAACGTCAAATCCAAGCACGAGTGATGGACGGCTCGATATGGAAGTGTGTTCGAAGGATAACCAAGTCCCCGCGGTGTTTCTGTTGCTTTACCAACAAGTCGCTGACCAAACTGTCGAAAGGGGTGGTGTTGATGTCGTTGATATGTCCCGAGGGGAGGTGAGGCGGTAACTCGCACTTGGACAATCCTCTCTCTGTCTCTTCACTTTATTGCTGCCTCCCGCGATGTGGTCGAAGTCGATATTGATATCAATGCGGGTCGATGAAGCAGAGTCGAGGATACTGAGAGACGAAGCAGCGAGCAGCAAGAATGTCGATGTGTGGACGAGCGAGGACTGGCGGGATCGGGGGGGCAGTGGAAGGGAAGGGAAGGGAAGGGGGGAAACGATCGCAGCCGGAGTCAACGCATGCAACCTAACAGCGTCGCCCTTGCATAACACCCGCACCTGCAGCTGCACCTGCAATGCAAACCACCCCTCAGCCGCAGGGCCGCAGTGACCCAGGCCTAGACGCCGAGAGCGAGCCCGAGCCCGAGCCCTGCGCGGAATGAATGACTTTTGGCCCCTGGCCTAACCTTCTCATTCTCATTCTCAGAAAAGTGAAATCAGCCGCGCTCCCCCCTCCCCCACCCCCCATTTGCTTTCTTCCTTCCCTCCGGTTCCGCCCCTCCGCCCGCGCGGTTTCGCGGTTTGGGCCAAACAACTCCGATGCGATGAATGTTTGCATCGATTCTCACCCTGCATGTGGATCCTGCCATGTGGATATACTCCACCCGAGGGTTCGCGGGCGTTGTTTGGGTCGATTCGTGAGATTCGCGGCGTCATACACATATAGCACAATCGATGGAACGGGTCCGGCGAACTTGTTGTACGAGTCCACTTGTTTGGCTGTGGCACTGGCGACTGGCGACTGGCCAGGGGTGGACCGTTCACCGTCGACGTGTGGCATAGGCACAGGATCCCCTGAGAACGGTTGGAACGCTGGGGAAGGAGAATGAAACCGGGCGTTAAGCGTCAACACGAGTAGGGGGCAGAGTAGCCTCATAAGGGCGACCTGGGCGACTGCACGCGAGGAGCCAAGTGCATAGCTGCATAACAGAGGTATGTAAGTGTGCGTCATGCGTCATGCGCCTGCGTCGCAGCGTCATGGCGAGTATTTGACCAGGTCCACTACTGCTTGAGGCCTTGAGAGTCTGGGAAAGGACCAAGTCCGACGTGAGGACCGTGGACCCGAGGACACTGGTTCCTCTGTTCCTCGAGGGGAAGGGCGACGTTTCCGGAAGATGATTACCACGTCTCTGCTTCTGGGGCCCACGAGGCGGGTCCGCTGGGTACTGCCGAACAGCCCGAACCGGCGTCGAGCTGCGATGCAACGAGCCTCCGAGGAACAAGAGCAGTCGTCATTCCGTGACACCGTGGGAACCGCGCAGTGAGAACGGATACCGACAAGATCCCAGGCCAGTGGTCACCGGTTCAGCGGTGCGCCGGTGCTTGCTTGGATCGTGCCTCTCCCGCCAGGGGTACCTTGGGCGGAGATCGGCGCGGTACATGGTCAGGAAGCGTTGCATGCACGACAGCGCAGTCGGAACTCGAAGTCGGTCGGTGATATCTGTCGGCGCACGAGTACTTGTCAGCCACAGCTAGACTGATACGCCTGCGGCCTGCCTGATGCGCCTGCCTGATCGCCTGATCGTCGTCCCTGGCATGGCTCAACGCCATTGCTTCCCGCTTCCTGCGACCCGATCTGGCTTGGCTTGGTTTGGCTTGGCTTGTCCAGTAGCACCAGCGCAAACAGTGCGCCACGCTGTCGGACCACCAATCCAGAGTCAGACTGACTGAGAGTTCTTTCTTCGGCCTCTAGTCATACCTGCCGCAATCTCAGCCACAGCCGCAGCCACGGGCCCAGCCGCACCAGCCACAATGCACAAATAGGCATCCTACTCGTTCGAACTCTTCATAGACCGTTCGTCGGGACGTATGTATTGCAAGACGCAAGTTGCAGATCGACCAATCCGAGTCCAGGCGACGCCACTCCGGACTCGGGAACATCAGGACAGGACTGTCAGACTCAGGATCGAGCATCAGTCCAACCCGCGGCGTCTCATCGTCTCAACCGGTTGACCGACGGCGCAATAGCATTTTGCTCTGGGCAGTGGCAATGACAATTGCGGGAACTCTAACCTTCTACGACGCTATACCAACTGGCTGCGAATACGTGATTTTGCCTCACTGCATCGCGTACAGTCCCGCTGGTTGGGGTTGGACCATGGACCAGCACCGTGAATCCTGAACCGCGACATTGAGGTGGATGGTCCATCCGAGCTTAAACCTCAAATCGGGTCAAACCCAACTCACAGGAAGTGAGAAGCCAAGAGTCAATCGCGGATGCCGATGGAGGTGACGTTCGATTACCTTGCCGATCATATCATCCGGGCCGGAAGCGAATAGAACCAAGTACAGCCACACGTCGATCCCCATCCCCCATCCCCCATCCCCCGTCCCCCATCCCCCATCCCCCATCCCCCATCCCCCGTCTCCCGTCTCCCGTCTCCCGTCTCCCGTCTCATTCGGTCTGGACTCGATTGCATCAGAGCCAAGCGAGTCGAGTCACGATTCAATGAAGCAACTAAAGAGTCTCGTCGGTTGGATGACATGGATGACAGGTGATCGGCTGCGGTGCGGAGACCTCGATGGAGGCGTTTGGCTGGAACCAGGCTACTCAGTCAACACTGAATGTTGACGACGCCTCATGTGCTCGCGCTCGTCGTGATGAGGCTTGTAGTCAAAACAGACAAGTGAGAATGGGATCTACCAACGCTTTGTCTGGACTCTGGATTGATCCGTGCCGCTGGAATGCGGCCGTTCGTCGCGTGCATCACATCATTTGGTAACGTAAATTGTCGTATAGCAAGCCATGATTGCAAAGTGTCCTTGTCAAATGTCCATAACCTTCTCCTTGTCCTTGTCCTTTACTTCTTGCTCAACTCAAACTACGGGGCATCTCGTGATAACCATCGCCCGTGTCATCGGACCGCGGCACTACAGGCCTTCGTGTAGTCTGACTTCCGGGCTGAAGGAGTGCCACAGCCATCTACTCCATGTACTTGTCCTGTATGATCTCAGCCACTGCCGCTAAGTATTCGCTCAAGAAGCCCAAGCCTCAGACTGATTACTCACCTTCCACACCCATGCCAAGCCAAATGTATTGGTCGATCCCTGTCCGATCTGTTCGTGTCAGCGGATCCCCGGCACACCATCCAGAGCCACAGTGTAGTACCCCGACTCACCGCCATGCGATACCACTTCGCCGCTTCCTTCATGTCCTTCTTGATCCCGCTGGAACCCTTTGACAGCAAGAAGCCGAGCTCTGCGATGCGCGATGCGCCTCAGCGACTCGAGCCTCTCACACGTTGACGCGTCGGGCCGGCTCGATACTCACGCTCTTGCGATGCCAGATCTCCCATGTTACCCGCGAAACGAAGATAGGACATGGCCACGTCCGGGGTCTTCTTGACGCCCACTCCTTCGAGGAAGCAATTGGCAATCTCGAATAGCCCCACTGATAGGTCTTTCTGCGATGATTCGAGTGTCAGCCAGAGTACCTCCCTCGCCATGCGATCTTGCTGGGCTCATGATGCGCGAGGTGCGCACTCACAGTCATAGCTTTCTTCTGTTGTGACGATAGATGCACCGCCTTTGCCGCCGGAGATTGATGCAGATCGATCCCTCCCCGGCCATCGACTCCTCGCATGCTCGACGCAACTCGGCGAAGGCGCGCTTATCGTCCTTTGCTACTCCCAGGCCATGACGCAGAGCGAGTCCTGGACGTTGTCAGTCACGTCACACGTCACAAGAAAGTAAAAGCCGGGAGTACTCACCCAATACATCCTCCCCGTTGCGCTACCCCCTTCTGCCGCTTGCATGAAGTACCAAACGCTCTTTGGAAGATCGCCCTGTCCCCTAGCCTCGAACCCGCGATTCACAAACTCTTCCGGTGAGAGGACGCCATCACCTGCCGTCGTCCACTCGTCATTTGCTTCACGGTCATCGTTCGCGTAGGTCCCGTCAACCTCCCTCGCGAGTTGTGATGCCGAGACCTTGGTGTACTTTCCCTTTGGGAAGAGACGTTCGGTCCCGCTCGGCGTCGCCGCTCGTGGCGTTGCGGCTCCCGGATCACCGTCGAGGTCGTAAATGCTATACGCGACCGATTGGAGGGACATGTGTGACCCTCGACCACCGGGTGCGGCCAATGACGTGGACGCCCCGGTTTCGTCTTTCAAGGCAACCATGACTGGGAGTTCGGCCCGACCAGGTGGCCTCGGCGTGAACAAGTCGGATGTTGATTGTGCTGAAGTTGAGTGGGCCGGCCCATGCGAGTCCAGGTTGAGATGCGGAGGTGGTCTGTGTTTGACAGTGGGCACGAAAGGTTCTCCCCGGAGAGGCTGTGGTTGTTGGTGTGGTCCCGCGGGCGAGATAGGTCGTGCTGGGACCTGGTCTCTGGGGTACCAGGACCGGGCGGTGGTGGTGGCGCAGCTCTTCGAGGGAAGACGACCTGCTTCTTGAGTTTCCTCCCTTCCCCATGTCCACTCCCCAGGATCGGTACCACCGATTTGAGCTTCGCCAACCTCTTACTCGGGCTGAGATGTATCCTTGCATTTCCACCTTCCTGCCACTCCCCATTCCCATTTTCCGCCTCTGGCGCGCCGTCCGTGTCGAGCCACTCGAACTGCGCCTCGTCGTCGCCCCACTCGTTTCCCTCCTCCCCGTGGATGCTCACGAGGTCCGCAGACGACACGCTATGCCGTTCGGGATGTAACGCGGGGACTTCACGCGGTATCAGTGGCTCGGGCGCAGACTCCAGGCGGGGACGATTGGGCGGTTGAGCGAGGTTGTAGAATGGTCGAGCGGGGATCCCAGGACCTGGAGGGGTCGGTAGAGGGATAGCAGGTGGGACAGCAACTGGTGGTTGTGGTGGGCGAGACCGAACGAAGAATGTTCGTGTAGGAGTTATAGCGCCTGAGGATGACGAAAGCTCGGCGGCTTCGGGTTCCACACGGGACAAGGGACCCGGAACCGAGTCGAAATAGCCCGTCCGTTCTGCTCGGGGTGTGGTCGGCGTATCAGGCTTGGATTCCGGCTGCTGTACGGGCACAGACTCAATGGGGTTGGGAGGATCAAACGCCTCGTTGTCGTACGGCGCATGATCGTACCCCGAAGAAGTGGCCGTTTCGATGCTCGCGAGACTATCGATTGAATAGACCGACGCCGTCCGGAACAGGTTGAGGTCCAGCGCCGGGACAGGATGCGCGGTGGTACTCGATGGGGCGCCGAGGGACGAGCCGGACGATGAGGACGTGGAAGCGGACGCCTGGACAAGGTCAGAGTCAGAGCCAGATGCGTTGTGCATACAAGGGGCAACGGAGACGGGAGACGAGGAAGTTGGAGGGAGGAGTCACTTCGCTCGCTCGATGGGATTCGAGGGAATGGAATGGGCAGGTGAGATATCACGTACATTACCGACACCGACGCTCGACGCGAGATCTTTGAATTGGGCGAGGGGGCTCTGCAACTCGTTCGCCGAGCCCGAGTTCACCACGTCATTGAGCGATGCCAGCCTGCGGATGACTTCGGGTCGGCGTTGGTCTGCCGCCATCATGTTGGCGGCGCGCTCAAAGACGGTGATGATGCTAAATGGGATGCGAAGTGCTGTGTTGTGGTGTTGTGGTGTTGGTTGCGATGAGGAATGTATAGCAGTATTAGCAGTATTCGTCGTCGCTGCCCCGCTAAATGGCTCCGGAGCACCCTCGGCTTTTTGACATCCGTTTGGCCCTGAGAAACCAATCCAATCCAGCCAGGAGCCGATGAGCCGGTCTGTCGTCCTCG
Organism: Saitozyma podzolica; assembly: GCA_003942215.1. Classification (NCBI taxonomy): domain Eukaryota; kingdom Fungi; phylum Basidiomycota; class Tremellomycetes; order Tremellales; family Trimorphomycetaceae; genus Saitozyma; species Saitozyma podzolica. Next base: position 184,706 of record RSCD01000019.1, on the reverse strand, counting down.
GCTCTCCTCGTTCCCCTCTGGCTGGCTGCCCTCGCTTCCCGAGGGTCGTAGGTGTCGCAGAACGACTCGCACAAACCGATGCAGAAAGATACCAGGCAATGAGCCACTTGGATCAAGCAGATGTCGAGATGAGGATTAGGATTGTTGTCAACAACCAAGCAAGCAAGCGATTCCGTCCCGTTGCGTCCTGCTTGCGACACGAGCCCCTTCCTTTGATCGCTGGTTTTGTCCACCATCCATCCACCTGCTCACCATCACCCCATCTATCCTCGTTGTCATGTTTCAATGCCGATCAGCCACACCGTTTCAGGAGGGCCACTCGACTCGACTCGGGCCGGTCGGGTGTCAATTTCAACGGGGACGCGTCGCGTCGCATCGCCGCCCGACTCTCGTCAAGTTTTGGGATTCACTCTGCAGTATGTACAAGTTACACGCGCATATCCGAGACAAGGTGATGCGCCAAGCATGATCATAGATTGCAGGTTGCTTCGGCATGATCGCGTGGCTTAGCACATGTCTACTCTGACCGCGGCCAGGTTGCCTCGGAAAGTCCTTGGGCAGTGTCTCCAACCCGTTGGGATCTGTGCGCTCTTGCTCCTGACTTTGGGTCTGAAATACTGTGGTGATCCGCACGACCACTTGGAGGACAGCCATCAATCCCGCAGCTATGAGACGGTTGATCACAGCGCAGGGCGCGCACTGGCAGAAGGTACGTCGCTCGGCCGAACGCCTAAGGTGGCCTTGCCTCGTCCAGCTAGAGTCCACGAGTTCCGAGTACTCCTTGCTCGATTGTTGGCCACAGCTCTGACCCACACGGCGATGCTTGAATAGTCAACGAGCCCAGCCCTGGAACTCGTTCCGCCGTCATTCGTCAGAACGCTGGAATGCTGGAACGCTGGAACGGTCACAATGGATGTCGCCGTTACGTTACTGCCTGTCTGTTTGTCAGTCTGCCTCCCTGTGTTCCGTCCCTGGGCACTGATGACATGGTCCGCCAAGGCCATGGCAAGATGCAAGGTGCACAAGGTGCAGAGGTGCAAAGGTGTTTGTCCAAGGTAGTAGCACGCTTCAATCGACGCTAACCGCGGGGATCGCGGGATCAAATCCGATGTGACTTTACCCAACTGCTCGTTTGAGAAATGGGGGCCAACCGGCGTCAACACTCACTTCCCACATGGTCCTTTCGCATTCACCTCATTCATTCACTCATTTCTCACTTTTGTCCCCGAGACATCGTCCATTGCACCTCACCGCATCGCTTCGCAATCCTCAGCACACCGGTCGGGACACAGAGAGCGACGCAGCGCACAGTCACACCGGGAGCGCAGAAGAATTCACGCTCGCAACGCGGATACCCAAGTGCATCACACGCCGGAAGACCCATCGGGGAGCGAGGTCGGAACAAGATGAAATCCCTCCGCAGATCGCTGAACAACAATGGCGCCTCGTCCTCCTCGTCCTCCTCCAACTTACCCTCTCCACCATTCCCGGGCCAGTCATATGCGCAAGGGATAAATCCGCTGGGAAGACCATCGGAAAAAGTTGCACCCCCGCAAAAAGTCATCAAGGCGCTCAACTCGCATCGGAGTACCAACCCTCAAGAGTTGAGTTATACCAAAGGCGACTTTTGGTATGTCACCGGAGAAAGGGAAGGGTGGTTCGAAGCTCTGAGTGAGTCATACCTCCTCACTGTTGTAAAATTGCCGGCGAGAGTCATGCTGATGTGCCGTGAAAGACCCGTTGACGGGCTCGAGAGGGTTGGTGCCAAAGGAGGATTTTGAAGAGTTTGCCAAGGGTGGAAGACAAATTTCGGGCCCGATAGGACACTCATCTCAACCTTCCGATGCGAGGTGAGTCGTTTCCACCTCTTGCTCATCGACCATGGCTGTGACTGACGTCGGGCTGTAGATCGCAAACGCCGTCCCAGGGACATTTGTCGCAGAACAGTAATCCACGGTCCCCTCCCGCAGCACAGATGTCTCCGCCGATTCAGTCAAGAAAACCAAAACAACCGTACGTCGTTGACTCTCAAGCATTCGCGAGTAAAATTCGCTGATGGAGTCAGGGTGTACGCAATAGTGCAGTACGACTTCCAGGCGGAACGGCCGGACGAACTGGACGCGAAGAAGGGAGAACCTATCGTGGTCATTGCTCAAAGCAATCATGAGTGGTGCGCAGTCTTCCCAAGGCGCCATGCCCCGCTGATCCCTCAGGTTTGTTGCAAAGCCAATTGGACGGCTTGGCGGACCGGGTCTCATACCCGTTGCTTTCGTGGAGATTCGTGATCCAGCCACTGGAAGACCGATAGATGTGTTGCCGGAATCGATTCCAATGGTCGACGAGTGGAAAAAGGCTACGGCGGATTACAAGGCCGCTGCGATCCCCCTCGGCCGATTCGATTTGCCTCCGGACCAGAGCGTCGCCAATTCGCCCTATGCCCCCTCCCCATCACAATCGCCTGGCGCCAACACCTCGCAGACATCGCTCGGGCGCGCATCTTCAGCTGGCTCTGGCGGACAACAAAAAGGCCAGGAGGGTGGCGGCGGCGGTGGTGGTGGTGGTGGTGGTGGTGGTGGTGGTGGTGGTGGTGGTGGTGGTGGTGGTGGTGGTGGTGTTGGCGCCAAAGCTCCCATCTACCGTCCGGAACAAGACCAGTTCCTGCCACCAGGGGAACTTACTGCGCTCGGCGTGCCGTCGTTCCACAACGAGTCGGGCAACTACTGGTTCAGGCTTCAGGTCTCGTACATCCCCGACGATGTCTCGTCATCGGCATTCACGCTATCGCTCTACCGGACCTACGATGACTTTTACGAGTTCCAGATCTCGCTTCTTGACACCTTTCCGTTCGAGGCTGGTCGGCCGGCAAGGGGAGAAGAGAACCGGGCGGCGCCAGAACGGATACTGCCCTACATGCCCGGGCCGGTCGACGGGGATGAGGTCGACGACGAGTTGACCGAATACCGGAGGGAAGAGCTCGATGCGTATGTCAAGGCACTGATCGACCTCCGACTTCGTGGAGCGGGATACATCCTTCGACACGAGCTGTTTAGGGGTTTCTTCGCGGCCAAGTATGGCGACTACTGCGAGGAGGTTCCGCGGGAGAGCGTTCCGAAACCTGAAGTCGTGGAGGAGCTGGACGAGCGGATGGGCAACATGCGAGTGACCGACGAACCGACGCAGTACATCGTGGACACCCGAGCGACTTCGGCGGCGTCTCGCCACTCGCAGCCGCATACTGATCGGGATCAACAATCGCCTCAGTCGTGGGGACAAAGTGCCTCTCGTGGAGCATCATCACGCGGGCCATCTCCACTGCCTCTGATCGAGACGCAGCAAGTCCATGCGGGAGGTCGTCCAGAGTCGTCGGGATATGCTGCGCCGCATTCGGCTTCGGTCTCTGGACACAGCCACGGTCACGCACCAGGTCATCACGCTCATGGATCCGGGTCCGGGCCTGTTGCATCGTCCACTCCAACGTCGGCGGGCCCGGGCCAATCGGCAGGTCAACAACCCTCGTACATCAAAATCAAGATTTACGACCGGACGACAGACGACCTCATAGCTATCCGGGTGCACCCCTCCGTGTCCCATGCCGAGCTGTTCGACAAGGTCCGAGCCAGGCTCGGCCCCGACATCCAGGTGCTCCGGTACAGGACGGGCATGGCTGGCGGCGCAGGTGGGGCGTACAAGGACCTGAGAGATGATAGGGAGTTGAGAGAGTGGTTGAGAATAGAGGACCAGAAGCTCGTGCTGTACGCGGAGCAATGAGCAAGAGTGAGGAGGGCAGGGGAGTCGATGCAGCCACAGAGTGGGTGGGCTTGTTTAGAAGATTCTCAGTATGGCATTCTCTGTACTCTTACCTGTACTCTCCAGCGAAGTTACTCGTTCAACATGTCAATGTCATGACTCGCAGGTGAGGTTAAACTGTCGGCGACTTGTGAACGGAATCAAATTTGCCACACTCTAATATTGCCGGGAACCCCGCTGGTTGAGCGTACGGTGTAGGCACTCTGCACCTGGCACCAGGTTGGATAGGTAGACCAGTTGAAAGCATCGTCAAGTATCAACCTTTCAATACCTCATACTTGTTCCGTGTGGTCTGGCACCGCTGTAGGGTGTTCGAACGGCAACCAACAGCTCCCACTACTCAAAAGCACGACCGCGATTGATTCAGCTTCGTCAGGTCGTGTCGAGGCTCTGCAGGACGTGATTCACCATGGTAGGTCTGAACCACCTCATCTCGGGTTCTGCCTATGCCTCAAAGAAGGATGAAGCTGACCACGACAAGGTCCGAATCATCATCAAGGGTGGTGTCTGGCGTAACACTGGTATGTCTGGTTTCCGATCTCCCAACCTGGCTGCTCCCCCGGAGCTCTCCGTTCGGATGAACGGTGATTCGTTCGCTGACTTTGCCACCAGAGGATGAAATCCTCAAAGCGGCTATATCGAAGTATGGCAAAAACGTACGTGACTCGCGTCAACTGGCAGCTGTACAGGAGCTGTTACTATTCCTTTACTCGTTGCTCATTGCTCGTTGCTCGTTGCTCGTCGCGAGGCGGGCTGCTGATCGCCGCAGCAATGGGCTCGTATCTCCTCTTTGCTGGTGAGGAAGACACCGAAGCAGTGCAAGGCGCGATGGTACGAGTGGCTCGATCCTTCCATCAAGAAAGTGGAGTGGAGCAAGGTGAGCGAGACGTCTCGGTTTTCTCCCATTTCATCCATGTCCGATGTGTATCGGACACACGCTGAGTTGCATTTGCCCAGACGGAGGATGAGAAGCTATTACACCTGGCCAAGCTCATGCCGACGCAATGGCGGACGATCGCGCCCATCGTCGGTCGCACAGCTACGCAATGTCTCGAGCGGTATCAGAAGCTCCTGGACGACGCCGAGGCGAAGGACAATGAGGAGCTCGGACTGGGGTCGGGAGAGAACCCCGAAGCGCAGGCGGCAGAGGGCGTGAGGGGTCTGCGAGCGGGCGAGATCGATACGGATCCGGAAACGAGGGCGGCGAGACCGGATCCAATCGATATGGACGATGACGGTGAGTCTGTTCGACCATATTGGGATATTGCTCGAGGGAAGGAGAGACAAGCGGATCAGTGGCTCAGTGGATCAGTGGATCAGTGGATCAGTGGATCAGTGGATCAGTGGATCAGTGGATCAGTGGATCAGTGGCTGACAGCTGTTTATAGAAAAGGAGATGTTATCGGAGGCTCGCGCGCGATTGGCCAACACGCAGGGCAAGAAGGCGAAACGCAAGGCCAGGGAAAGGCAGTTGGAAGAGGCGAGGAGACTCGCTTTCCTCCAGAAGAAGCGAGAGCTAAAGGCGGCGGGGATCAAGTGAGTCGTGCTGCACCCCGCGCCTGAAATGATAAAATGCTGACTGTCGTTCGTAGCCTTCGGATCAAGCCCAAGAAGAAGGGTATGGACTACAACGCCGACATCCCGTTCGAGAAGCAGCCAGCTCCTGGATTCTACGATGTCACCGAGGAACGAGCCAAGGTATTCGCTGCTCCTGTGGGACAGTCGCTCCGCGCGCTCGAGGGCAAGCGGAAACAGGAAATCGAGGAACAGGAGGAGAAAAACAAGAAGCGGAAAGGCAACGAGGATGGGAAAGGGAAGAGCAACCAGACGGCGCAGTTTGTCGCGGCCAGAGAAGCACAGATCAAGAAGCTCAAGGAGCAGGAGCAGATCATTAGGCGGAGGAAACTCAACCTCCCGATGCCACAGGTCGGAGAGGCCGAATTAGAGGATATCGTCAAGATTGGACAGGCGGGTGAGATGGCGAGGGAGTTGGTCGGTGCCGAAGGGGGAATGAAGCGACAGGGAAATTGCTCGGAGATTACGAGTCGCTTGGGCAGGCGAGAACGGCGAGAACGCCGCGGACCGCTCCGACAGGTGAGTCTACGCCGCCTACGCCCTGGCCGATCGCGCGAGGCAGCTGATGATTGTATGCAGAGGACAACGTCATGGCCGAGGCTCGCAACCTGAGGAATATGACGAACGTGCAGACTCCGCTTTTCGGGCAGGAGAACACGCCGATGCACGGCATGGAGGCCGGTACTGGATTCGAATCGGCCACTCCTCGCCACGGCATCGCCGCTACCCCCAACCCGCTTGCCACTCCTGCTCGAGACGTTCTCACGACTCCTCGGACGGTCGCCGGGGTTGGCGTTGGCGCTACGCCGATGCGGACTCCCATGCGCGATAACCTCGCGATCAATGATGCGGCCATGGGTTATGGCGAGACTCCGATGGACGAGAAGCGGCGCGCGGCAGCGGCTCGGAGGGCTCTCAAGGCCGGTTTCGCGGCACTGCCGAGACCGGAGAACAACTTTGAACTCGCCGAGGAGGAGGAGGAAGAGCCAGAAGACGAGGAAGTGGTCATGACCGAGGAGGATGCCGCGGAGCGGGATGCGAGGCTGAAAGCGGCGAGAGCAGAGGAGGAGCGACGTGAGCTTGAGCGGAGGTCATCGGTCGTCAAGCGGGGACTCCCGCGACCGGCCAATATCGACGCACTGGCGCTCCTCAAGCAACTCAACCTGGCGACCGCCGACGAGGAAGGGGAGATCGCAGCGGCGATGCGCGCGGTCAACCTCGAAGTCTCGGCGTTGATGAAGCACGACTCGCTCGCTCATCCTCTGCCTGGGACGTCTGTCCCGGGCGGTTCCTACTCGGAGTACGACATGCCGGAGGACGACTTTGTGGGTGCGGCAAAGGACGCGATTCACGCCGAGTTGGCTTCAGCGATGGGTCTTCCTGGAGCGACCGACGAGCAGCTCCGGGTGGCCATCGGTGCTGCTGCCGAAGATGACGAGGTCGCCTTCGCTACTTCGTGGGCGAAGGAGCGGGAGGGATTGGTCTTCTCCCCCAAGACCCGATCGTGGGTCGAAGCGGACAGTCTGTCACCCGCCGAACTTGCGCAGGCGTATGCCTCGATGGTGATCACCTCGAGGGAACGGATGGTCGCCGAGGCTACGAAGGCCGCCAAATCCGAGAAGAAGCTCGCGAAGCAATTGGGAGGATACGCCATGCTCAACGATAAAGTCCGCAGGAGCATCGTGGAGGTCATGGACGAGATCCACCAGACCAAGCGGGATCTCGAGACATTCCTCCTTCTCCGGACGATGGAGGAGGCGGCCGGCCCCGCGAGGCTGGAGAAGAAGAGGGAGGAAGTGGCCATACTCGAGAGGAGGGAGAGGGATCTGCAGGCGAGGTATGCCGAGTTGAACGACGAGAGGAGGGAAAGGACGGAGAGGATCGAAGGACTCGAAGAGGACAAGGTGGTGTTGTCCGCGCAGGCGGCGTTGGATGCGCAGGAGCACGAGGTGCAGGTGGACGGGGAGGTGAACGGGGCGTGAGCGGGGTGCGGGGAAAGGGTTGACGAGAGAGCATCAAGCGGAAGGGTAGGCGCAGAGGAGTGTGACGAGCGCTCACCTTGCCAACGGAGCCACATATGCATTTGTTGTCACTTGCAGCTATGCCAGCATGGCCCTTGCCCCAGCTCCGACGGCGGATCATCAGACTCTGAGAGCAAGGAGGATGGAGCAAGACTCCAAACCGACACGAAGACGAGCCAGCAATCGCCTTCGCCTGGGGTCATTTTTGAAACTGAAACTTGCCTCATTTGGGTGGCAACAAATCCCCTCGCCTCGCTGTGTGCCTTCGCCGGACCGGCTTTTCGAGCCTCGTCGCCGTGATTCGCCCAGTCTTCATCAATCCTTTGTTTTCCTTTCGTTCCACTCGAATCGTCTCCGCATTGGTCTCCTGTCTGGCAGTTTGCTCTGGTCTGCGCTTGCCCGCCTCATCGGTGTTGTCTCGTCATTTGTCGATCGACTGTGCATTGTCTCACCCAGTCCCCTTCCTCGAACCCGCCATCGCGAACCCCTCGGCGACGTCGTCTTCGACTTGTCGACGTCTGTGCTTTGTGTCTCGACCTATCCGTCCTGTCGATCAAGCGGACACTTCCATCACCAGCTTTCGAACCTAGCCAAGGACCAGGACGTCGTGACCACCACACATCTGACCCAATCCCACCCGAGCTGACAGCCCCGGTCCCCCTGCCCCGGTCGTCCGATCCCATACCGTCGTCACCGTCACCGTACCGCTGCGCCGCTGCGTTCCTTCACCATGCTCGGTTTCTTCGGCGATAAACCCAAGAAGCCCGGTTCCGGCCCTATCGTCTCAAAAGTGACAGTCAAGAGGCCTGTTCTTCCGTCTCCCGGATCAGGATCGGCATCAGGATCGGGATCAGGATCAGGTATCGCGAGGAAGCCCAGCGGTTCCGGTCCATCCTCCAAGCTATCGAAGCTGCCCAGTTCGACCGGTTCGGCATCGGGATCAGGATCGAGCTCGACTGCTCGTCCAAATGGACATGGTCTCAAACCCAAGATTTCGTCGTCGAATTTGAGCTCTTCGCTCAAACCCTCTCACTCTCACTCGCCCTCGTCGGCTGCCGCTTCTCCCCGACCCAAATCGGGGATCTCACGGGGTAACAGCGCCCTGTCATCCCATTCCAGAGGTTCCACACCTGTACGAAAACGGCGTACGCCGTCACCTATCCGCTCGGAATCCGAGTCCGAGTCCGACGGATCAGACTCGGGATCAAGCTCGGACGACGCTCTCGACGCTCTCGGTGCCAAGTCGAGGAAGAAGCGGAGGAGACTCGCCGGAACGGGGACTGGCAGTAACACGGGTACGGCGACGCCGCTCGGGCTCGGGATCGAGGAGACGGTGGACAGGGAGGTGTGGTGTTTGGACAAGACGGATATGAGGGGCGAGTGGGGTAGGGGGTGGGCGGGCTTTGTTGGCTCCGAAGAGGTTACCAGGGGCGTTGTCACCGGCTGGGCGGGAGGTAACGCGGAGGGGAAAGGGTTGGAGAAGTATCAGGCTTGTGAGTCAGCGAGTAGGGCGAGTGGCTCTGATTGCGTCTCGCTTCATCGCCTCCTGCACTCGGCCCGGCCTTCTCTACGTCCGCCTTCCTATCTCCACTCGGCCGGTCTTTGTCATGGCACCGAGTTGCTGGGATCGAGGAGTAGGCGAACACCTCTGTCCCTGCGCCTGTCCCCGCGTTTTGGTTGCTCGAACTGCATCTCACCACACCATTTCGGTACGATCGCAGGACCCCGCTGAACCACGCAGACTTCCCTCAACCGGGCTTTGAGAACGCCGAGCCGTTGCCCTCGGTCGAGCTGCTTTACCCAGCTACGGGTTGCAGAGAAAAGTGAGTGTCCATCGGTAAATGTGTGCCATGCCCAGAACCGTTCTTCTCCATCCGCAATGACGAGTGGGTCATCCGAGACTTTACGCTGATTCGTATCCGTCGCCAGGTATATCCTCCTCACGCCGACTTCGCCGAGGGAGTACTCGCCCATCTCGGAGCTGCGTACCGCTCTCCGCACGATCCTCGACCGTGCGTACAAGGACGACTCGTCCGCCACTCCAGAACTTTCCTTGATCTGATCTCGGAATGCAACGAGAACGAATGCGATGCTGATGAGGCTCTTCTCTTTCCAGACTACATCCCCCGTCGCACGCGCACATTTTCGGGACCCTCTCGTCAACCGATCTCGATCCTTTATCCGCACCTGTCCCATCCCGATCACGCCTCCCCACACCCGCACCGACGACTGCGCTGGCCACTCCGCCTCCTGACGCCTCTTCACCGGTTCCTACGCTCTCCGAATCGTCCCACTTGATCCCTGGAACACCTATGTCCATCTCCAACTCTGTCCCTCCACCTCAACCATCTACCAGCCCCGCGCCCCCTTCCACCCTCGCTCCCGCCCCGACCACCACCCCCGTTACTGGTCCTGGTACTGGCGTTGGCGTTGGCGTACCAGGCGAGACGATCGCCGATGCACTTCGTAAGGCGTTGGCTCCGAATCGGCGGGACGGACCAGGCTTCCTCCGTGCGATGGAACGTTTCAACGAAGCTCTCGCCGAGATCCAGAAGGATGGGTCGATGGCGAGGTATCTCCGATCAAGAGATGGTCCGAGGAAGGACGCCTGGAGTGGGATAGTGGACTTTGTTCATGATCAGGCGTACTCCCGCGTTGTGGGGCCGTATTCAAATGAATTGGAGGTAAGTCAATCGGGACTACCCCCACCCATCAGGGCAGGCGGAACCACCGAAGACCGTCATGAAAGATACGATGGGGTGGAATGAGGAACGAAAACTTTGCTGATGTCCCGTGCAGCACCACCCGAAGCATCCGGACGAAGTCGCCAGGGCTATCAGCGCGAAGGAGGACGCGTATGGAGAGTTGCGTCACAAGTGAGCATATCATCTCGAGCCCGGCGGGGGCCTCGGGTGGCACGATCCCAAGTATCCCAGCGTTGTCCGGCCTCAAGGCCTAGGAGGCGAACCGACGACTCATGCTGACGCCGCAGCTTCATGAGCAAGGTCATTGACCAACTGAAACTTGGGCCAGAGTCAAAATTGTGAGCGATCTTTCACCAATGCTAATCGATGCGAAATATGCTTCGCGCTGATTCCGTCCTCAGCGTTGACCTCGGGAGCGGTGTTGGCAATTGCGTGCTCCAGGTGGCTTTGCAAGCGGGGTCTCACGGGTGCGTACGAGTGCAAGTTCACCACACACCTACCACCCGCTCTCGTCTGGCCAGGCATACCGTAGCTTCGCTCCTCCACACTCCGCATGTCGCGCAGTGTTCTCTGCAGCGGAAATGCTGTGCAATCGTCAATGATCTGTGAAGCCCACTCCCGCTGACCTCCACGCCAGCTTCGGCATCGAGCTACTCCCCGTACCGGCACATTGCGCGCGACTGCAGCTGCGAGAGACGCAGAGGCGTTGGGCGATGTGGGGTCTCAAGGGGAATGTGGACGTGGAGTTTGCGGAGGGCGATTTCAGGACGAATGCGGATGTGCCGAAGAGGCTGCGCGAGGCGGATGTGGTGGTGAGTGATCAGCGCGAGCGTGCGCGCTCTTTCGCCATTTCCGGCGTCTTCCAGGTTCCAGGGTCTCCGAACCCACCACGGGTCCTTGATTCCATGGATGGCCATCCTCCATCTGCCCCCCCCCCCCCCCCCCCCGCGCCGCTCCCATTCCCCGGGCACGCGCGCGCGTCGAGGTCGTCCGCGATGGCGCGGCGACACATCTCAGAGAGAGACCGCACCAAGCACAGCGGCGTCACCGGGGTCACCGGGGTCATCTCGTCATCGCGTCATCGCCGCACCCTTTGGTCCGAGTCTCGCTGACACCCTTCGGTCCGAGTCTCGCTGACACGCTCCCCCCGCAGCTCGTCAACAACGAGGTCTTCCCGCCCAGTCTCAACGCGGATCTCACCAACATGTTCCTCGACCTGAAAGAGGGAGCGACGATTGTGTCTCTCAAGCCGTTCGTGCCGGAGGGTTTCAGGATGAACGAGAGTAATGTGAGTGGCACGGGCGAAATGGTGTCGTTGTCGTGTTGTCGAACTGGTGTGGAAGCGGTGTGGGAGCGGTGTCGAGCGGTGTCGAACATGGGTATGGGTCGGGATGTGTTGGTTGGATTGAGTCGAAATGATCTGGGTGGGATCGGGTCGGAAGTAAGAGGCGAGGTCTTTGCCAGGCCGAGGCAGATCACAGAAGGCAACGCGACATCAGAGGTGGGAGGTGGGGCGCGGGGCGTGGGACGTGGGACGTGGGACGTGGGATGTGGGAGGTGCGATGTGGCCCACTGCGTCTGCCCGCCTGCTATTGCACGGAGACCGAGCGGAGTCCCTTCTCTTGCGCATGCCAACGCAACCGCACGTCTTGGTTTCTTGGTCTCATGGTTTCATGGTTTCACAATTGCGGACGACCAAAACGCGGCGAATCGTGTCGTATCCGTCGCTCGATGCTGACCACACCCTGTACCAGTGCGACTCGTTCGCTGCCATCGTCAAGATGACGCAGCACACGTATTACTCGGACTGGGTGTCGTGGAAGGGCGATTCGGGGAGGTATTATGTGCAGGTGATAGACCGCAGTTTGAGGAGGAAGTTCGAGGAGGAGATGAGTGGGAGGAGCAGGAGGAGGTGACGAGGCGAGGCGGGGTGATGGGGTGGTGAGGTGATGAGGTGATGAGGTGCGGAAAAGAGGTGAATGGGATGGGAGGGAGGGGAGGAGATGTTCGGGAAGGTAAGGCAGAGCTGCTGGAAGGTAACGGAGAGCTAGAGAAAAGGGCTGAGAGGCAGAGCGGGTGGTTTGGGCCTGAGTTCGTTGGACTGGTCATGTGGGAGATCTGCGTACAGTGAACAGTGATAAGAGGTAGTCCGTGTGCATCGTGTCCATCATACCATGCATCCGCACGTATCGCCCCGTGCTGGTCGCTGGGACTGACGCTGGAGACCTGTGCGTCGGTGCGCGTCCTCGTTTCTGCGCTTGGGTGCGCATGTATCTGGCCTCTGAGCGTCGGTCTTTCTGGTGTCGTCCAACATCACTCCTCGAGTGCGAGACAACGAGGGTATTGCGCTCACACCGAGCACAGCGAGAGAAGACCGTGCACGCTAGGCTGTCTGGGCTGCCCGCGCTGTGAGCTGTCCAATATACGAAGAATGCTGTTATGCTGTCCCAACAACTCGATAAGATAAACTTCACGTCATCGCGTTGTCGCGTCGGCGACGCTGCCCCGGAAGTTCGGATGAATGAGAAGTGTGATGCATATATGCCTGGTGGCTCGTGATGTATGCGTGCGAGGGAATATGATGTATGCGACGGCACCCAGCACCCAGGGCGCGGAGGTTCGTCGGAGGGACGAGCGGGGAGACAGGAGACGAGGACGAGGACGGGGACGAGCGGTCTGTCGCTGGGCCGACTGGTGAGCCTGTTCCTCTGCCTGATGAAGCTCTGTTTTCTCCGCCCCTCCGCTTCTCCGCCCCTCCGCTTCTCCGCCCTCCACCCCTCCGCCCGTTCCCCCTCTACCCCTTCCATCGAACCCGCCACCCCGCCGACTCCGCTGACCCGACCCGACCCCTCCGCCGTTACTAGCCCCGCCCGATGGCCCCGCCTCTCCGATGCACTGAACGTGACACCCACGTCACACGGAGCTACCCACCCCCATTGGGAGGACGACCCCTCGCCACCCCATTTCACTCCGCTCCGCCAGTGTCCCCAGTGTCCGTCCCTATCCCGATCCGATCCGCCCGCTTCCCGCTTCCCGCCTTCCCGCCTACTCAATCTGCGTCACACCGACCTGTGCCGGCCGCAACACCCTGTTGCCGATCAACCACCCCTCCTTTCCAACCTCCACGATCTCCCCCGGCCCCCACTCCTTCCCGTCGGCTCGCTGTCCCGCGACCTCCCTCGGGATCTGGAACGTCGCCTCGTGCAAATTCGGATCGAACGCGTCCCCCTTGTTCAGCTCCATCTTCTTCACCCCGTTCTGCTCGAACGTCTTGAGCAGCGCCTTATGCGTGAGCTCCACGCCCTGCACGAGGTCCGCCAGGGCCTTGTTGCTCGGATCGACCGGTTTGGGGACGTGCGAGAGCGCCGTGTGGAGGACGTCGTCAGTGGAGAGGAGGGAGCGCGCGAAGGAGGTGATGGCGAATTCGGAGGCTTTGGCGCGTTCGTCGATCACCCGGCGGTTGACCGTTTGGAGCTCGGCACGGTGGTACAGGATGTCTTTCTGCGAGGGTTAGCGGGGTTCCAGGGGGGACCGGCGGAGATGGGGAGATCGAAGGAGATGGGGAGATCGAAGGAGATCGAAGGAGATCGAAAGAGACCATAAGAGAGCGAAGAGAGAGAAGAGAGAGAAGAGAGAGAAGAGAGAGAAGAGAGAGAAGGGGGAGAGAACGACGGCAGCGGTAAGAGCCAAAGCAGAGCAGGAGCCGGCGCACGAACATAAGCGCAAGCACAACAGCAAGTGCGAGGGAGGGGATGACGAGGCGCACACTCGGGCAGCAAGGGCACATCTTTGGGGCATAGGGAGAACGGAAGAGGATCAAGATGGGGCGGCAGTATCTCAGATTGATGTCTGCCGCTGGAGGGACACCACCCGGGCACAGTGTGGGCCCCGATTAATCTAACGCCGCCTCCGAGACGGCACGATGAGTCACCGCGTCCCAAGCGAGACTGCGGCAGACGAAGCGCACTGTCTCGCTACAGGCTCCAGGACGGACCCAAGCACAGATCGAAACACAGACCCAGTCGATAACAAGATACGGTCGAAAGATCGACCCCTTCGCAAGCCCATTGCCAAGACCGCGCCAACCCACCTCTAGCTCCTTGACCATCTTCTCGAGCGAGTTGATGAGCTTGTCCGACTCTCCCTTCTCGCCATTGCCGTCCTCGTCAGCCTTGACTTCTGACTTGCCGTCTGTCTCTTCTGATGGTCGGGCAGAGTATGGTCTTGACCCGAAGCCCGCCGTTGCTCGGGGGAGGGCGAGAGGGGCCGTAGGTCGGGCGGCGAGGGCAAGTGCTGCGGAGGGGGTGGGGGTGGGACGGAGGGATGTTCGGGAGAGGGCACGTAGGGGTGCGAGGGTACGGGCGTACATGGCGAGGTGGGTAGGGCGGTGTGGAGGGTATAGAGGGATGTGGCCGAGGAGTTTGTGTGGGATGGGCGAGGAAGAGTTGGAAGGTCGTCCGAGTGGTGGTTGCTGGAAAAGTTGGAGAATAGTAGTAGCCGGAAGTGGTTGGCGAATCATAAATTGCCCAGCTTAAGTAATGCATATAACTCAATAGGATTTGTACCAATACAAAATCGGTAGAAATGTCGCGGCTCGGATTTTGGACGGGGGACCCTGAGTAGCCCCCCCGGTAACACGTATATTCCACCAACCCACTTTTGATCCCGCTGTTGCCGAAAGTGGCAACCCACCCAGGCTGCCTTCCCGCCACGCCGCCGCCGCCGCCGCCGCCGCCGACCGCTTGGTTGTTCTTTATTCTTTCCCCCCTTGCATCCATCCCATCCCCCGCTCTCACTCAGCTTCCCCCTTCCTCACATCGCATATCCACCACTCTTAACTCCACCACTACTACTACTCTCCCCGCAAGCCCGTCGCACGGCTACCCCTCACCACACCAGACCCATCCGCATCTCATCGCCGCGACCCGCTCCAACCCGCCCCCCGCTCGGCATAGTCGGGGCAAAACCAAAACCCCCTCGCGGCAGAATGTCCGCGCCTCCCTCCTCCTCGGACCCGCCCTCGGGACCTGCCCCGCCCACCGTCGACCTCGCCGAAGACCCCACCTCCGCCCCATCCGATGCGTCCGCGACCGTCCCTCCCGCCGAGGGTGCTGCTGGCCCCGTCGAGTCGGCCCCTCACTCTGGCACCCACACACCCGCGGCAAACGACGAACCGATGATTGATCCCGAACTAGCGTCTCTGCCTGCTCCGGCGAACCCTCACCGGCCCACCCCACCCAACAACGGCGCCCTCGCTTCTGGGACCGAAGAGCTCGACCCCCCCTTGACAATGAGCATCACCGAGTCCATCGCCGCCGCACCCGCGCCTCGCCCGACCGACTTCATGCCAAACCTAGACGATCAGGAGGCCGGGATCGACCTCGACGCGCTCCAGGTGGACGAGGACGCACCGGGCAGTCCCACCGCAAAAGTCATGCGTGCCATTGCACCCCCCAACGCCGCTCAACTGGACCAAAAGTGGCCAGCGGTGAGTGCCCATCCACCCGGATCCCCATTCCTCGGATGGATGCGATGCTGTCCAGACGGAAATTACATTGCGGTGGCAGTGCCATTGAGAGGTGCCGTCGCCGCTATCTAATCAGCAAAATGGGGATGCATCGAGCTGACTGTGGCGATTCCCGTCCGTAGCCACCGCCCAACGCCAGCGTCAACCTCTTCATCGGTGAGTAGGGTGGATGCGAGGGTGGATGCATCGTTCCGGACCCGAGACCCGTGGCTGACAAAGATGCAGGAAGGGCGCTCCTGTCAAACGGTAACGACAACTGGCCATTGGTGAGCAACCCCTGCCCGACGACCAGCAAGCTGCCAATCCACGCACTGAGCTAGGGCTGACCACTACGTCTCTCCCCGCACATCTCACCCGTCCTTCTCATGCACATCAACAATATCCTCGACGCATCCTCGACGTCGCCACCCACCACGTCCTTTCACACGCCTCTTTTCAACTCCACCTTTCCCTCTCTCCGTGCCGTTCGTACCTTTCCGTGTCGCCCGCAGAAACCCAACGACATCGTCAACTGGATCCGGAAACACTACCCCTCCGAGTGGGATGGTGACGAGGGTCGATGCTCTGCGCACCGTGTGCGGACGTATCTCGCTCGCAAGGGCGCCGACATGTATTACGAGAAGCTCAACCAGGGGTGCATCGCGGGTTGGCGCATCCGTCAAAACCACCTGTGGCGATTCGAGAATGGCGGGTTCCAAGGACGGGGTATGAAGCAGGAAGAGGCGATTGCGCAGGCGCAAAAGGAGAGCGAGGCGATCGCGACTGCCGCACACAAGGCTGCTGCCGCGGAGGCTCTCGCGCAGGGTCATCCGGGAGTGAAGACCTCGATGTCGCAGCCGGGTGTTTCGGACGGAGCACCCCCGCTCAAGAGGCAAAGGATCAGGAACACTGGACAGGCGAGACGGAGAAACCTGCCCAAGAAGGAGGAAGGGCTCGAAGCGGATGACACCGACACGAGCTTTTACGGACACCACGACGCGCAGTATGCGACGCTCGACCAGCACGCAGCTCAGGTCGGCAACGAGGCTGGCCCTTCCGAGACGACGGCTTCGGGGATCCCCATCGACCCGTCTCTTGCCACTCTCGCGCACGCGAATGGTTCGGAGGACCAGCACCACGACCCCTCCGCCGCGGCGATCACAGAAGGGGCCAACGGCGAGGCCGCGACTGGAGACGCGGGTGTAACGGACGGCGCCACCGGCGCCGCCTCCACCGACGCGGCTGGTGGCGTCGACATGAACATGGTCCACCAAGCGATGCAAGCAGCCGCGGCGGCCGGTGCTTCGGGACAGATGGACGAGCTCGAGATGGGCATGCAGCTGCCGATCGAAATGCAAATGCATGGGGGCGAGCACGAGGAGGGCGAGCGGGGCTACTACGGGCAGGAGGCCCAGTACGGCCAGGGGAACTATGGCACCGGGTACTACGGCCAGGGAGGGTATGGGTACCAGGAGCAGGGTCAATGAGGGGTGGCAAAGTGAGAGGGATGGCAAAGGAGATGGAGGCGGAGATGCTGGAGATGCCGGATATGGAGATGCCTGTGGTTGGACGCAGGCAGAGGAGCATGACACTGCAGGAGATGTGTGGTACGATGAGGACATGGGAGGCGGAGGCAATCGCGCAGGCGAGCGGAGGCGAGTGGAGGCGGTGCAGCTAGTCGCTTCGTGGAAACGCGTCAACGCTGCGAGTGGATCCATGTCGTCTGGTCGGTTCGGGTCGGGGTCGAGGTTGGGGTCCGGGACTTGTAGAAAGCGGGCGGCGGCGACGTCGGCGACGTCGGGTGGGAAGGGAGTGGTCGTGGCAGTGGTTACTCGTAATTGGGTTTAGTCCTCCGTGGTGTACTCGTACTGCGTACTGTACAAGTGCGCGCCGGAGCGGATTCTTCCATGTTTATGCAATTGACATATGCGACGTGCAGAGACCCGTCGAGGGGGGAATAAGGCGCTTGGGTTGGCCAGTGACGTGGGTAGAGTGGATTGATGCCGGACATGCGGGACCGAGTTTGAGCAAGGTGATGTTATTGGTTGCGATTTGTAGCGATTGGGATTGATCCCCAACGACTATTCGACCAAAGTTTTCGCATTGATCGCTGCCGACTCGCTGGCCCGCTGACTTGCTGACTGGCTGACTGACTGACTGCTGAGCCGCCTGAGCCGATGCGTCCGCCCGTTGCGCTGAGACCATGCATACATCCCATCGTACAAAAGCGGCCACGCGGCCATGTTTGTTTTGCGAGTCTGCTCGGACCACGTCGAGGGGGTGTGCGCGGCTTTGGACCTGCCTGTGTGCGTTGTGTGCTTGGTCTTGCTTGGTCTGTCAAACTCGTCGAGTGCTCAGATGATTGTGATTGTGTTTACCTCTCACTCCCTGCTCACTGCTCACGGCTCGCGGCTCGCCCCGCTTTGAAACCTCTCTCACTCTCAAGAGACGACTGACCTCGGACCACACGCCCCCGGTCCCGCCCCCATCAAACCCATCACAAGCACAGAGACCCCCGTTGACCCATCAAACCACCCTCGACTCGCGTCGCGTCTGTTCTTCTCTTCCTCTTCTTCTCCACTCTCAACCTCTCTGATCCAACAAATATCTGTCTGTAACGAGCTGCACTCCTCTATCGACCACTCTCACAACGCGGTCATCACCTCAAGTCGATATCAACCTGTCGCACCACTCACGACCGTGTCCTTTGGCTCGCCCGCCGCCCTTCCGTTGCACTTTCCTCGTTCGGCGTCGCTCTGCTCGCTCGCCCGCCCGCCGCCATGTCGTTCCACGCACGCCAACTGACCCTCCGCGCGCTCCTCTTCTCCGCACTGCTCATCCTGGGTTACGTCCTACTCACCACGACGGCATCGGCTCGTAAGTCGGGCGGGCGTGGCGTCGGCTCATCGACTCCTACCCAACTCCTAGTCCTCGCTGCTTCGTTGACACAGACACATGCGGGACCGCGCTGACGCCACTCTCTTTCTCTTCCGTTCTCTCTCGTCATCTCTCGCTACGTGGTTTCGCTACGTGTTCGGCAACTTCGTGATGCTTCTGCGCGGTGGGGCTGACGTGCGTGTGTCGCTTGGTTGGCCAACGCTCTGCTCTGGGATGCTCTCCGCTCTCCGCTCTTCGCGCCCGCGCCGTGCCCGTCGCGCCCCGCTCGTACCTGCTCTCACCACGCGTCCTCACATCCTCACCCACTCCCGCGGACTCTCGCACCCGTTCGAACCCATTCGTACCCATTCGCACCCTCTCGCACCCTCGCACCCTCTTGCATCCTCTTGCGCCCACCCTGGTCCCTTGACTCCCTCGACAATGCCTTCACCCATCTCCCTTTCCCTCCCTGCTACTCGACTCGATGTACCCGCTCGACTCGATGTACCCGCTCGACTCGCTGCACCCGCTCGATTCGCTGCCCCCGCAACTCGCCGTACCCGCGCAACTCGCTGTACCCGCTTCAAACCCCTTGCTCCCTTGTCCCGCCCCCTTGTGTCCCCAACTTCCGCCCCTCAGCCCTCCCCGTCCTAACCTCCCCGACCCTCCCATCATGCATCAAATCCCTCTCATCACTCATCTTCCTCACCCTCCTCTGGCTGTGCTTCACCGTGCTCGAACTGGCCGATTCGGACCTCCACCCTCGCGTCGGCGAGGCGGACTCGAACTCGGACTCGGACTCGGACGCCTGGGACGCTCCGACTCCGCAGGGTCAGGCCAGCCTGTGCTTCTCCCAGTTGAGGGTGGAGATGGGACTGAACGCTGCCTTGGCATTGGCTTGGGCTGGTAAGTCGAGCGGAGCGCTCGGGCGGGGAGTTTGACGCGGGACGGGGGAAGCTTGACGCTGGGCGAGGCGACGCTTGACCCCTGGCGCTTGATCATTGACCGTTGTCTGGGGGTTGCTGTACCGCTACATACAGCCGGTACAGTGCTGTACCGTACGACTGCTCCGGATCTGTGTTTAAGCACAGGTCCGCGGGCTGGGCGTGTTATGGGCGGGTCATCGTCGGATCGGCTCCTCATCCCGTCAGCCCCTCTCATCCCGTGCCCTCTCATCCCGTCCCCCCTCTCATCCCCTCGAGCCCCTCTCATTTCGTCATACCCAGTACAGATCCACGAGCGATACCAGCCTCCAGCCAGCAGCTTTCGGAGTAGCGGACGGAATGTCGCGCCGTGTGCTTGGTCGCGTGGTATCGTCGCTGACTCGTACTCTCTCAGCGTATTTCCCCGACGCCACGGCCATCCTCGTCGCGTACAACACGGATCTCGCGCCTCAGCTCGGTGAGTGATTTGTCGACTCCTTGACTGTGATCGATTGAAGCAATGGTATGGCTGGACTGCCACTGCGTCACTGCGTCACTGCACTTGGGATGTTGTTGGGGGAAATTTCCGGTACGGAGGTTCACCAGTGGGAGATCACGTTGGCGGGCATTTTTCATGGACGCGCAGCGGCTCCGTCGCGAGTGTGAGGGCTACGTATGACTTGGGGCGTCTCCAACGACCTGATGTCGTTTGCTGCGGGGTATACTTGTGCAGTAACTCCCTGGGCGACACGTTGGCCGTGCTTGCTCATACTATAACCTCACGCCACACCTCACACCGCACATCCCACAACTCACACCTCACACCGCACATCTCACACCTCACACCTCACATCACCCCTCGCACCACACGTCATACCCGAAGTCCAATTCCTAACCTCTCGCCGAGTTTGTCCACACCCAACAAAACCGATGCGGCTATACAGTACCATCCCATGACCCCAACTCCCCGCTGACACGCCCCCAGTCATCCTCAAGATCGCATACTACACCGCCCTCGTCTCGCTCCTCTCGCTCTTCCTGCACGCGATGTGCGCGTTGTTCATCCATGCGGGGAAGAACGGGCGGGGAACGTTCCTGGACGAGGCGGTGTGGAGGGGAAAGACCGGGGGGTGGAAGGGGGGTAGGATCCGGTTCGAAGGTGGGGAGGGGGAAACGCAGGTGCGAGGGATCGAGGAGAAAGGGGCGGGGGTGGTTTGAGCGGCGCGGCGCAGCGCGGCGGGGCGAGGTGAGGCGAGACGGGGCGAGGCGAGGGATCGTTGACGGCGGGCCCGGTGACGGTCGAAGGAGGTAGGGTGTTGTGGAGAGTACGGGGCAGGCTGGAAGAGTTCTGTGGAGAGCAAGGGAGAGGGAGGAAGTCCCAAGCAACTAAGGGAGGGAACCGATCACCTGGTTCGAGCGAGGACAATGACAACGACGACGGGATCGGACATCGCACTTGGATGGTGCTATCGACTGTGTTACAATGATGACCGTGCTTTGGCCCGTGCGGGGGTGTTCGATTCCCGACTGGGCGTGGCTTCGAGCTTTCATACAGTACATACATGCGTATTCATACAGTTATTACTTGTACATACAGGATCTATTTGCGCCTGAAGAGTGCTTTGTGAGGCGGAAGAGTGCTTTGCGGAGCGTAAGAGTGCTTTGTGGAGCGGGAGAGTGCTTGGCGGAGCGTCGAGAGCGAGTGGTGGAAGTGGTGGAAGAGGGATGTTCCCGTACATGCATGTCAATTTCCGTACCATGCTTCATCCTATGCTACATTCACACACGCGCCGAATCCACACACACGCGAATCATGTCGTTCATGTCGTTCATGTCGTTCATGTCGTGCTTTACGATGGTTTGTCGAGTGGAACGTGGATCGCTTGCATCAGGTAGATTGAGCCAGCGCGTTGTCAGCAAGTACAGTACGAGGACTGTAGGCCTCGCCACATTACGCGGTACACCATTCCGTACACCACTTCACGCAACGCTGAAGTACTGGTGCCGCACCAGTTCATCGCGCATTGTCAGACTCGTGTTCCGTGTTGTCCGGTCGGGTACATACGGGCACTCGTGCGGTTCTCGTACTGTGATTATACAAGTATGCAACGCTCGCGCGTAGGGCGCCTACCCGGTACATGCCGTATACATGAGGAGTATTCGTAGTGTACCAGTACATGATGCACGCTGCCAATCCCTGATTCCCCCCCGCGGACATCCTCACATGAAAGCAGTCACATCACATGCCATCGCGTGCGTGAGCGTGCGTGAGCGTGCGGCGCCACATCTATGTATCCGCGCTCTCATGATACTGTATCTACAACAGAACAACAGGCCTCAAAGCTGAACGCTGAACGCTCAAAGCGCCACTCCTCCCAGTTATACATAGAGTTCAGAATGCCGGGGTAGTGTCCATCGCCATCCCCATTCCCATCCCCATCACCTTCGACCTCCGGTCTCACGTCATCGCATCTCACACGAGGCCATCATCCATGCTCACTTCCTCTCCACTGGCCCAAGCCCGAGACCAGGCTATGAGTGACCCGCCCCCTCCCCCTCTTCCGTTACTCCCCCTGATCCCGCCACGTCCACCACCTCATCCTTGCTTGGGCGGACCCACGAATCCTCACCCATCCCCAAGCTCTCCGCCTCGGAACCCGTTGTGCCCTCAGACGGCCCAGTCGGCTTGGGCGGCGGTCGAGCTGCCCCGCTCGCGTTTCCTGCTTCCGCGCCAGGTCTTCGCGCTTTGCTCGGTGCGATCTCGTCGGTGCGCAGAACCTCAAACGATGGTTTCTCGACCAAGACCGCGCCAAGGGGCGTTTCTTCCCTCTCCGCCCGTAGCGCATGCTCCGCACGCTCCGAGCGCTCCGGGTGCTCCGGGTCATCACCATTCCGCTCCTCGGCGACATCCCACTCCGCCTCGAGAGTTCTGCCGCGCGCAGGAATAGTGCTGGAACTCGCACCGCCGGGTTTATCCATGGCTGTGATCGGTGCCGTCGGCGTCGAGGGCGCCTTGGATGGGGACCCCTGTCTCCTTGCCGATCCCAATGGGACCAGACCGACGGCCGAGCGGATGGCCTCTCCCTGAGTGTCCGCATCGAACACCCGATCGTCCTCCCCACTCAGCACCTCAACCAGCTCGTTGTCGTCCCCGTCCCCCTCGACGTCCCCCGCTGGGTCCTCAATCTCCTCATCCAGGTCCGGCTCCGACACCGACTCGAGACCCGCATCGTCATCTTCGTCCCATGATGGCGGTTCGTCCTGAACCGAGAAGATTTTCTGGGGCAACTATCTCACCGTAAGCACACCCACTCACTTCCAAGCCGCAGAAACTCCGAATCACGAAACGAGCTCCTCGCTCCTCCTTCGACTCACCTTGGCTACACGCTCGCAAAAGTCTTCAAAGTCCGCCTCGTTCCTCACGAGAAACCCAAGCAGCATACTCGGATCCAGACCGGAGAACGGCATTTTCTTGACTTTCTCGCAATGGAACGTCCTGAGCTGGTTGCCGGGGTACGCATTGGCGTACCAGAGCAATTGCGGATCCACGTCTAGTCGGGTCCTGGGGTCTTGGGAAGAGGTAGCGGAAGAACGTCTCGCGGAGGGTTTTGGCGTGGGAAGAGATTCTGCCGGGGTGGAGTGAGAGTGAGCTCCACCGTCGTCAAATACGTCGGGCTCAGTGGCGCGGGCGGGGGCTACTGGCGTATCTGGAGAATCGCCGGCAACAGTCCCGCGAGGGGGCGAACTCGGAGGAGTTGATCGGGCCATCGACGAGATGGGGCCACTTAGTCGCTCCGCGGCGGTAGAGGTCCGAGCGGGTCGGGGAGGTAGGTCCGAGTCAGCGTCAGACGAGCGGTCATCCACGTCCACCACGTCCAGCGTGTATGGTGCGTGCGACGCGTGCGAGGCCTGGGTCGCGCTTTCAAACGATGCGGGCTCGATGGCGGATTTGTCGACCATCACAGCCTCCTCCTCATCCTGGTCTCCTAGCGGGTCCGACTTGTCCGACTTTGCCGGGGCAGGCGGGACCTCGAGCGGAATGGCCGGGCGAGTGAAGTGCGGGTCGAGGTAGAAGAGAGAGTTCGCTTGGGTACCGACAAAGTAGTATGAAGACGAGGGTCTACCTCCTGCAATGCCCACCGATTGGGGGAACGTGAACAGCGCCTATGCGAGTCAGCAGCGAGTCGGTGCCAGGACCGATAGAGGCGCTGTACCGGTAGAGACGCTTTGAACTCGACTCACTTTGACGCTGTCATAGTAAATCGGGTTGACTCCGTCCAACCCCAGCCTCAGACCAATGAGGATCAACACCGCCTTGTCTCCCCACCTCAGCGTCCCTCGGGGACTGCTGGACGATCTCGGTGTCGCGGTTATATCGTCGGCGAGATCCGCCCAGCCGTCCGAGGGGAGGTTGGACGCGGCGTACACATCCGATTTGTACACCATGCTGTCCGTGGCTGTCGCGACGGCGAGACCGCAGATGGGAAACGAGTTGGTCAGTGTCCTTAAGACCACGTCAGTGGAATAACTCTTAAAGGATATGGATAGTGTGACCAGATGTGCTGATCGCTCACTTCAACGCGCCCGCAGCGGTGGATGGGCCGAACCACTCGCCGACCTCCTTTCCCAGCTCTTTACCAATCAAGGCCATACGATGCACGCTGAACGGACAGAGCGGAGACGGGTCGTCGAGGAACCAAGACATGAGTCGGACGTATTGCGCGTACGCCTCGATCTCCTCCACTTCGGCAACGGTTCGAGGTGCAGTTGTAGGCTTGTCCAGCGGTACCCTCCAGCCTAACACGAGATCAGCAAGGTGTCCGCTTTCATTAAGGTCCGGATCACTCACCTCTTCCCAGCTGGAGATGGATCAGGGCATTCGCGAGCATGCTCTGGCCTGTGCGCAACATGCATCCCCAGCCTGAATCGCTCGTCAAGCCTCTCTCGTCCCGCGCCCAGCCCCAGCTCGATGCTTTGGCTTGCGGGCCCGTCACTGTAGGCAAATCGTGGGTAGGTTGCAATGCAGCGGTCGCATCGGCAGGAGGTCCGAAGGCGGCGTAGTAAGCCTCGGCGGAGGGTATGAGGATCTTGCTGGGCAATGAGGCTATGGGCGCGTATTGCGAGCGGTAAGTGCACCACACCCTGGACCTGAAGTCGTCGTAGACTGAACAGTATCAGCATGGCTCTTCTTCTGTAGTCGACGCGGGCAAACATGGCCCGAGTGACCTACATTGTTCCGGCCATTTCAGCACCTCCTTCTCCTTTCTATCCTTCTTCATCTTGCCCGGACTTTCTCCAGCGACGGTCTTGCTCTCTGTGTCCTTGCTCGGCGATCCGGTCGTGAGCGATAGCGTGGAAGGGGTGAATAGTTGGCCGAAACCTTTGTTTGGCGGAGAGGTAGGTCCATTACTACTTTGCGATGCAGCGTCAGCCTTCCGAGGCCAGGCTGACGGTCTGAGCCCGCCAGTATCCCCTTTGGCGGGAGGGGATGGCCTCCCCGACGAGCCCGAACCACGACGGGCTTGAGCTTCATCGCCCAGCTCTGGCAGGTCCGTTGCTGAAGCGTTCCGAGGCGTGCTAGGCCTGTAACCCGGATGCCCGACGCCCATGACCCAAATGGTATCGGCGCATCGATCTGGCTGAGCTTCTGAATCGAGCAGATTGCGCACACCGTCAACGGCCTTTTGCCTCGCCGAGTACAGGAAATTTGCTGCGGCCGAGGGACCCCGGCGTGAGGGGGAGTAGGACGACCCAGCAAGATCGGTTGGGGGAAGTGGAGACTCTGTGGTGGGAGCGGAGGACGGGAGGAGGTTCGAGAACCAGGAGGACATGCGAGAGGGGATGGAGGATTGGTTGGAGGTGGATGAAGGTGGACCAGGTTGAGGGAGGGCGTTCCGGGATAATGAAGGGACAGAGGCGCTCATGTGCGGAGGGAGGCGTCGAGGGATGGGGAGGGATGACGATCCGCCGTTGATGTCTATTGGCGACTCGTATGTCGAGGTCGAGCCCGATCTAGATGATTTGGGCGCTCCACCGCTAGTCCCTGCGCCTTGCCACGAACTCTGAGAGTCCTGGGACGGTCTCCGCGAGTGCTTCGTGCGGGAATGATGCGACAGGGGTCTCGTGAGTGAAGGGAAATGGCGTCCTGCCGAGTTGGAATTCGAATGCGAATTCGAGGTGCTCGTCTCGGATGAGGTGGTTGACGAGTAACTCGCCTGTCGGCTGCCGCCAGGAAGGTTGAGCGAGGATTGACTGCTGGGGGTCATAGAAGCGTGATCTGCTTCTGACCGATCCCTCTCGCGCCAGTTGAATAACTGCGAAGTCTTCTTGGCGAGACTACGGCCTTTGTGGGATTTCCGCTCCGCGGGAACCTCGGTCATTTGCGAGTCGAACATGGCGCTTTCCCCGCTGATTGGCGGGTTGTCAAGCGGTCTGACCATATCCGCGCTTGCCCTCGTGAGTGAGATTCCGCCGTTCGTTATCCCCGAGACCGGTACCGGCACGGGTGCCGTCCCGAACGACGAGGAATGGCCGTTGGGATTTCCTCCACCTTCAATCATCCACTCCTCTTCGTCATCGTCTCCGTGACGTCCCTTGTCCTTGTCCTTGTCCTTATCCTTGTCCCTCCCCTTCTTCAGCAGCTTGTTGAGTCTTTGCCCGGCGTGATGCGATGACCGCCCCTTGGGTGGCGGGAGCCGGTTGGCAGGAGGCGGCGCGGGCAGGTTGAGGTGAGCAGGTGGAGCGATATAGCGTGCGGTGTGGGATGAGGAAGTGGGATTGGAAGTAGAAGCGGAAGCGGAGGCGGAGGAGTTCGAGGTAATAGTGGTTGGCTGGGAGGAAGAGGATGAGCGCGATGGGAACGATGAAGGTGCAGCTGGCGGGGTAGGGTCGAGGGACGGTGTACCGGACACCGCGGGGTGGGTCATGACGTCGTGAACTGAAGAGGAGTGGGGGTTGGGCAGCTTGAAACCGACGAGATCAGCGTGAATCGCGGTGGAAGCGAGTGAGTGATGACAAACGGCACGCAAGCTTCGCCACTGGAGATCCGAAGGTCTAAGCGCGCCGGAGCCGGGTGGGGGAACTCCAACTCACCTTGGAATCAGCTCTCAACAGTAGGGCGGGAGCCAAGACCAGTCGCGCCGTTCCGTCGAGGCGATGCTGCCAGCCGTGTCCGTCCCTCCGGCCGGGGTGGAACCCGAGGTGGAATTCAGCGCTGATGACGCGCCGTGATGAGTGTCTGCTTTGCTGCTTGCGCGCCTCGGCGGCGGACGAGTCGAGCGCTGGATTGGGTCTGCGCTGTGCTATGCTGAGCTGCGTAGGAAGATGCGAATTGGTCGAGTCGTGGATTGATCGTTGTTGATGTTGTACACGTCGTTGTCGTCGTTGTCGGTGTCGCGACTGTGCCGGGCGTTCGCACACGACGGCGACGGCGACGACCACGGCGGCTACCAGGCTGGGCGGGTGGACCGGCCACAGAGTGATAAGCACAGACTAGGGCGCGGGAGCAAATGATGGGTCATTGATGACGTGGCATTGCAATGGGCCCCACAGAGTGGAGGTGGTCTTCCCACCCACGGTAGGTTGGTTTCAATCCAGGTTGGTTGAGCCAGGTCTGATACGTGCGTGACCTACAGTCCCAGCTGAGGATCCAGACCCACTCATGGCGCCCCCGTCAGGCAAGGTGAGTAGAGCAGTCGCAAGTGCACGTCTCTATGGGTCCTGACGACCTGACCGATCGACAGGCCGGCATCAGCTGGCCATGCCAAGAACTGACGAGCGACCCCGTCGCATCGTTCTTCCAGCCAGGCTCGGTGAGATGGCATCGACTCGCTCTTGCAATACGTACTGATGATCACCCGGTGCCAGAAGTTGAGCTGGCACTACAACTGGAACAAGAACTGGGATGAGCTCCTCCCGCAGACGACTCCGGGCCTACGGATCGACGCGGAGTTCATCCCGATGATGTGGGTCACTCCGAAGTGTTTAGAAGTGATGCGGTCAAACATAGCGAGAATCCGGAATGGACGCGGTGCTGATGGGCAGATTCGCACCTGACTATCTGAACAATGGGGACCAGCTTCAGACAGGCTGGAGGTGTTTGCTGGGATACAACGAGCCGGGTGGGTGGCCCGTTGCGGTTACTCCTCAACCTCACCAACTTAATCCGCGAGAGTGATTTGTCTTGCGATTGACTGATGTTGTATACAGACCACCACGATCCGACGGTAGCCGTGAGCAAGAGCGCACATGAAGCAGCTGCAGCGTGAGCTTGGCTCGGCTTGCATTGAGCAGCCACGAGGTTGATGCGAGCGCTGAGTCGGACAGGTGGATTGAACTTGCCAAATTGCGCGTTTCTCCAGATCAGAAACTTGTCACGCCGGCGGTAGCCTGGAACCTGAATTGGATGAAGGTGAGTCTAGAGGCGTTGTCGGCACGGGAAGCGCTCGGCAGGGAAGCGAGAAATCCTGGGTACTGATGCCCGTGGCTCGTAACAGGAGTTCCTGTCCCTTCTTCCAGACCAAGCAAAGCCAGACTACCTAGCCATCCACGTCTACACCACCACATTTGAGAGCTTCCGAGACAAGGTGGAGGAGTATCATCGCACTTTTGGCCTGCCCATCATGCTCACCGAGTTCGCCATGCAGGTGGGCTACCCATCTCAAGCACCTCGACAGCAACTCCAGTATCTGTGCGAGATTGCTTAGACGCGCAGAGTTTCGATCCGAATGTTCCCCCGCCGCAGACTCAGCAGCAGGTGCACGATTTCATGGGTGAGTTGTGATCCGACTTCGCAGTTTGTAGCCTCCAAACCGGTTCTGCTGACCACTCGCAGGCCAGACAACTGCATGGCTCGACGAGACGGACTATGTGATGCAAGTCCCCCCGCCCCTCCCCCTCCCCCCTCCTCGTTTGTTTTGGCGAGAGGCGCTCTGACATGCATCAGCAAGTACTGCTGGTTCGGCGCCGTGCGGGATCCGTACCACCTCCACGGCGTACATCCGTTCAATCGACTGATGGACGAGTAAGGGAACATCACTCCGTTGTACGTCTCGTGTTCCCTTCGGCGTTCCTACAGATCGCACGGTCAGATCTCGCTCATGTCGGATCTAGGGGCCATCAATACATTGGTGGTGGGCATGGATGAGCTGCTCCCGATGGCCGAGCCTTCCGTTCAAACACCTCAGACACAATGGACAAAGATGTGCTCTGCCTCTCATACCGGCGATCATCGTTTTGATTCGTCGTCGCTCCCGGCAGAGGGACGACTCTGCCGTTGAGCTTCCATGGAGCTCTCCCGAGCTCCACTGTGTCTCGCACAGCATTTCTCCTTTCTCCTGATCGTCTGATCGTCTGATCCCCAGTCGTAGGTCTTGGCCGATCAGCTTCCACTAAGATCTCTCGAGATCTCGTACGGCACCCTTTCTGACATCCGATCCCCAGTCACAGACATGTTCCAAACGGCCGCCTTTATTTTGGCGTACACCCCCATTCCCTTGTTTCACCCTCCTTCGCACCATGTCATGCGCGATTTAGGACGGTTCTCCCTCTTGGCATCCTTTGTTCTGAGGACGTTTCAGGTTACTGATGCTTAACCGTATCGTCAAGTGCTGAAAAGAAGTAATGCTAAAGTCTGGCGCAGCCACTGCGATGCAATATCTTCACCCCCGTTCGAGCAGCTTCTCCCTTCATCCGACATCTCCTGTTGTGCCGGACGCAAGTACTCGTACAGTACTCGAGTACAGTACTTTGCTACCTCGTCATCTCCCATCCGGGCCAAGTGCGGTTACCCCCCCTATACGCTACCCAGCCGGTACGGTGCCAGTGCGATGTGGTCCCAGTCCATCATGTTGTTGTCCCTGGCCTCGGTTGCTCTCGCAACGCCAGCCCCGCTGCACAAGCGAGGTTCCGGCAAGGTATGTGTCCTGATCACCCATGGAGCATGTACCTTGCATCTCGTCATGTCGGACCGAAAGAGGACGTGTTGCTGAGGGTCGGATGGGTTGCAGATGGTCGCGGTAATTAGGCAGGAATCAGTTGGCCCGTGCAGGAAGGATCTGCCATCCCGGTCGAGCTCTTCTTCGGGAGCGGGTCGGTGAGTCGGCGCGCGTACCACGTCCACTCAACCATTTACATCGCACCCGCCCACATGTCCAGCATTCCACATCACACCTGTGTTGTTGTGGAGTTGGCGAGTCGCGAGCTGACGCTGCTGGTCATCGCGTAGTCCCTCACGTGGTGGTGGGATTGGAATATGAACTACGGTTCCTCTATGTTCCCGGACGGCGTGCCGACAATGAGCGCCGAGTTCGTTCCGATGTAGTGAGTAACTCTGACTCGGCTGTTCTCTTCCCCGCCTGTCCACACACGAGACCTCCACCCAGCATTTGCGCTCTGTAACTACCAACTCGGCCTGGCGGGGCAGGGCGATTGCCTCCCCGTCATCAGGTTGCGCTGTCTTGAGTTGAGCTGGAGTAAGTATACGAGCTGACCTGGTAGCTACGACGAGTCGACCATTTCTTCCGGTGCAACGCTGCAAGCGGGATTTTCAATGGCCATGGGCTACAACGAGCCTGGTGAGTTCTAGTTGAGTCCCAGTCCCATCGACGCTTCAAGAATTCTACTGTACAGAGGCTATTCCACACCCTGCTGCCTCGAACGCTCGGCGTGGCTTGGCTAACGGCAACAGACCAGGCGGTCTCCGGCGTGTCCATCGCCATCCCGGCCACTGCCGCCGCGGCGAAGTGAGTCGCTATTGCTTCGAACCATACAGTATCCCACGAGAACACGACGTACCACTGCACAACTTGCACCACCCCCGCTGGGCTCGCTTGCCTTTCGCTGACGAACACCTCCCCCGCCGTACAGCTGGCCAGCGATTCGCAGTGCTGTGCTCGCGGCGAATCCGAGTGCCAAGCTCATCTCGCCGACTCCGGCTGGAGATGTCGACTGGCTCGTCGTGAGTGCCCTGCAAACTGGTTTTGCCCTACACTGCAACCCTCACCGCATTTCCCAAAATCACATGCACCCTCTCAAATCGCAGTCAGACAGGCAGATCTCCGTACTTGGACGTCAGGGCACACCACCACGGACATATGTGCAGCACAAGTTAACGCCGGCACTGACGACCTGCACAGGAATTCTTCAACGCCCTCTGCCCGGGACAGCAGTCGACCCAATGGTCCAACTGCGCCGACGCGCCAGATATCATCGGCATGCACGCCTACGCCACGGACTTTGACGGGCTGACTTCCAAGGTCGAGTCGTTCTATTCGACTTTTGGGAGGCCGATCATCGTCAGCGAGTTTGCGATGGCGGTGAGTGAGGCGGAAGCGTCTTGCGGTGACCGACGCTATTCGTTGGAGACGATGAGTGTGAGAGGACGAGTGTGCGGGGTTGAGTGTGGAGAGGACGAGTGGGGAGAGGATGAGTGTGGAGAGGACGGGTGTGGAGAGGATGAGGGTGGAGAGGGCGAGGGAAACCTTTGAATGGCTAGACCGTGGACGCTAGCCGCTGGGCGCTGGCGAGGAGAGAGAGACTGGTACACGTACAGTGGTGCCGATGCTGATCGCCGCTATCGTAGAACTTTGCCGGCTTCGAGCCCACCCAGCAGGAGGTCTACGATTTTATGGGTAGGTGCAAGTTACTGAGCTCATTGAACACGGCAAACCTGCTCATCGCGGGCGAAGGCTGTACCTGCCCCTGTCCTCGATAAAGTCGCGGAATTCCAGCTGATATCCACATCCACTGTAGGCCAAACAACTCTCTGGTTCGATCAACAGGACTACGTGATGTGAGTAGGAGTCGGACCACAGCACCTTTCCCTGTCCCTGCGCTCGAGACGCCGCTCTGACTCACTCGCTCAGCAACTACGCGTGGTTCGGCGCCGTGAGGGACTCGGCCAACCTGCACGACGTGCCCGAGACGAACCGCCTCATGGCGGCAGACGGGACCATCACTCCCTTGTGAGTGGCTCTGAGGAATTGCGCGGGTACGTAGACTGACGAGGCTGCTGTAGGGGCCAGCAGTATATTAACGGGGGGCATGACTGAGGTCTCGCCAAGGTGTCGGCGCATGTCGTAAAGCGGTGGAGCGGATGTTGACCTTATATACATGTACAGATGGACATTGTAATGACGGAAAGGACAATTATGGCCTGGCTCGATCTACGAGTATGAGCATGGATGTTCTGTAATCTCGGCTTAGCGCGTGCAGGAGATCATCAGTGGCTTGGACGCAGAGGAATGATCGGTTGGATTATGCTGTCGCTTGCCAGCTGAAATTCCCATTCACCTAACCGCCCAGGCTGGCAACGCGGATGTCGCCACGAGTCGCAATGCCATCT
Organism: Saitozyma podzolica; assembly: GCA_003942215.1. NCBI lineage: Eukaryota > Fungi > Basidiomycota > Tremellomycetes > Tremellales > Trimorphomycetaceae > Saitozyma > Saitozyma podzolica. The sequence continues at coordinate 152,949 of RSCD01000019.1, read as the reverse complement.
CCAACTCAGCGGCATGGCCCATTGGGGTCTTGCTCCGATCTCGTCATCTTTACCGCTCAGTGCTCGCTCTCTCGTCGTTTACTGCTCAAGCGCTGCTCGATCGCTGCTACACAATCTGGAGGATCACCCAGACAGTAGCCGTGCCTGGTTAGTCATTCGGCTCGGGCAGACCCGAACAATGTCATTGAGCAGAACTGATTCAGCTCGATTTGGATCCATGTATCGATAGCAATAGCTATAGCATAGCACGGTCTACTGGGCACATCACCCCCTCTTGTTCAAAGTACTGCGTGTGTGTGCGGTGCCGGACGTCCGCCTGAAACCTGCTACGATCACACTACGGCGGCGTGGCTTCGCCTCGTCCAGCAAGCCGGCGTCGCGGGTGGTTCATCATACTGTACCCCGGTCGACACAGTTCGAGTCCATCATTTCGGCGCAGAGGAACGCTATGAGCTTTCTTCGCCTGCTTTCTCCGGTCCGTGCCGTGCTCGACTCGTCCTCACGCTGGAGTAAGGGGGACCCAGACGACGACGCCGGTCTGACCCTCCGCGTGGAGGGGTATGGGACGGTGATCATACCTCCCCCAGACGATCCACTGTGGCCGGCGACGATAAGCGTGACTGACCGACCGCGCAACGATTACGTACTGCAGGGCGAGCTCGACGTGTATGTGCCGCCAGCAAGACCAGAGAGCCCAGCAAGGCGTCGGCGGTGCAGGGCCGTCCGGGTATCCCTGCGAACGACGGCGAGGCTTAACATGGGAGCGGTCAGGGGGTGGGAGGAGGATGTCATCTTCGAGGGCAAGTGCGAGATGCTCGGTGGGACGTCGGAAGGGTTGTGGCTCGACGAGGGGGTTCAAAGGTGGGTTTGTGGGTTCGAAACGGGACTACAGTACTCGTACAATTACAGTACGAGTACGAGTACTGTAAACTCCGCTTGCCCGCGGACACCGATGGCAGGAATTCGGCCTACTCATCTTCACAGGTTTGCGTTCGCGCTCATTTTGCCTTCAACGCTGTCTCCTCAAGATTGGCACCACAACGGAACGATCGACCATGAGCTCATTGCTGAGCTTGACGGTCTGAGCGCACCCTCTTCGGCCTCCCGAGGTAGCTTCCCTTCCCGTCCCGGCTCGATAATGTCTGGCAAAGCTGCCACCCCGACATTCGCTGCACCCTCCCGGTCTCCTTCGCAGACGCCTCCCCCACAATTGACGTTAGCTCAGCTGTCGTCGTCGCATCGCATGAGCCCCTTACTGAACGCTTCCATGAAACTTTCAACGTCGCGGCAAGAGGCAACCACTTCTCAAGTGCCAAACTATCAGGAGTTCCGGGCCGAGGCTGAGGGCGAGACCCCAGGAAACGGCAAACACACCCACGATGGTTGGATCAGGGGGAAATATACGGCAAAGAGGTCAATCATGGTCATGCATAATCCCAACCGGCATGGTGCACACAGCGAGCTCGATGAGATCGGGTCGGATTTCGCCCCCGGCCTGGGGGTCTATCACCTGGACATCTCTTCGGATATGGTGAGTGTCTCCCCTGGACTGGTACCTAGGCCTGTACAAGTACAGGACTCGTACTTGAAGCTGGTGTGGCAGACTGACCGCACCTAGTTCACCGTCGGGGCGTTCATCCACATCCACCTCACTATTCCCGATATGTCCCCAAAAGCGGTCGTCTTCAGCTGGAGACCGCTCTTCGTGCAGACCCATGCCATCCAATCACCCCGCGACGACCCCGTGGCTACCGAACCCATTCCATCCACCCGGTATTTCTCTGTCATCGAGTACGGCAGGCGTCCACCCAAGGGTATGCGCAACCCGGGGATTGAGCACCAGGCATTGTGGCGAGGCGTCGAAGCGGGTGGGACGGACGAGAACTCGTCTTACAAGACTGAGGGCAATGGTCCGTTGCCCAAGTACGATTCTGGGCGACCATCGACCCTACCCGGGTGGGTTTAACGCTGCTGGAACCACCGGGATCGAGCCTGGTCATGGCGGGCAGAGCATGGACTGATCAAGCAGTATTGTCACGCCGATTCAAGTCTCGCACTCGCTAGTCTTCGAGCTCTACTTTTCCCGCTGGGGGGAGACGGACAGAGGGGAGCCCATGGACGTGCCCGGACCAGGCGGACTGCGCTACATGAAAGTGCAGCGGCCAGTCATCCTGCCCGCAGTGAGTCACCCCGGCAGTCGCGGAGGGTGACTTTCCTTCTGACTTGTCTGCGTAGTGTGCTCTCACCCCTCTCACCTTGAATCTGCCACAGTGTGAGTCTTGTTCAGCGCGCGACTCTCTTGGTAGTCATCCGTGGGATTTATACTGGGCGCTGATCGTATCAGACTCTTCGACCGCCCCGGCCTTTGAAGCCCTTCCCGAAGTGCCGCAGGGCGCCAGGAGATCAGCCCTGATGGACCTGCCGAACCACCAAGCTCCCTCGCCGGCCTCACAACGACGACGGGAACATCCCCTGCGGGCTCTTGACAGCAGCAATCCAGCCAAATAACATGGCGGTAATGACCAAAACTTGAAGTCCAGCCAACCAGCCAACCACAAAACCCCGCGGACTTGAGGCGCAACTGGTGCCTTCTGTATCTGCGATCCCTTCGCCGAACCCAATGAACTAAGACCTGTCCGCGGTCCACTCTACTCGCCCCTTAAACACACATAGAGGTCGGCTACACACATCGAGGTCGGCAGTATGTCTCATCTGTGAGCCTGATGAGCCAGGTGAAAGGATCGAAATGATTCACTACGGTCCATACAGCTCCTAGGTCATACTTGTATATGGACGAATGCGCTTATCCCGAGATCTGCACTACTGTATGAGTACCGGAACCAACTCACCGCCGCATCGTCGGTATTGGGACTGGATGGACGAGTTGGTGTGCCGGAACGAGGCGGCGGCTTATGGACTGAAGCAATCTCGCCATCAGCTTCCGCAGAGTCATCGTATGTACGCCGGGGTCATGAACTCACAGCATTTGAGCACCCTCACGCCGGGGGCGAGAACCGCGGGGACAGAGCTGGCCAATCGATGGAGAAGGTGTGTCGGGGAGGCGCATCCTCGAGAAGGAGATGTATCAGAGCCAACTGCCAAGCTGGTGACAGCCTCTTCAGCGAGGCACTCCAGTTCTTGCCGTTGCGGACCAGCGATTTGGCTTGATTTTCGTTGACGAAGCCCATCGCGCGCCTCGCCAGTGTGATGTCGTTCCGTGAGTTCGCAAACACGAGTAGTTCGAAGGGGTGCGGACCGCCGACAAAGTAAAGGCGCTCGAGCACGACGGGCTTGAGGGTGTCGCATTCCAGATGCTCCAAGAGGACGAGGAGGGACTTGGTCGTGCGAAAGTCGGTGTCGGGCTAAAAGATTTCGATACCGAGGCGAGGTTGAGGAAGACGGAGATCGTCAAGGCGGGGTATGCGAGGTGGATCGTATCGTGGGGAGCTTCATCGTCCCCGCCAGAGGTGTCGATTGGGGGTAGAGCGAACATGCCAGCGAAGAGGCCACTGATAGCCGAACTCAGCGGTCAATCATCAACCAGAATGATCTCCAAGGACAGGACGGTGGTCTCGTCCGAGACCGGACCAACCACTGACCCGTGATCATGCTGCACGGGGTATACCGTGCTCATAGCCGCAGGAGAGACGTAGTCAATGCCCACCTCGCCATAGCCAGATGATGCTTGCTCGCCCTGAACTTGATGCCATCTTCAGCTTGAAGCACGATCTCGTCCCGCGGGTCGCAGTGGAAGGGATGCCACCGATCATTGTTCGGAGCTTCAGCCGGAGCGTCAGCCTGGGCCGGGGCTTGGTGATGCTTGTCGTCCCTGCCGGCTGAGAGGGTGTGAGGGAGAACGACATCCGCAAGTGGCACGAACGACATCCGCAAGTGGCACGAGTGGTACCGTGGTCATGACGCGGTGCCGTATCAATGTCACCCTATGGCAGTTGGAAAAGAGTCTTCGAGGAAGAGAGTGTGGAGGGAAGGATGGAGTGGAAGAGTAAAGTGGATACGGAGGGTCGAGGGTCCGAGCGCATGCGCCGTGTGTGCAGTATTATAGTACTCGTACATTACAACTTTCCGACCAATACTTGCAGGACGGGCCACTTGTCATGGACACTGTAGTGTAGTTCTATCGAAGCTCAAAGTATAGTGCATGGTATCAGAAGGCTCAAAGACTCTTGCAGTACATACACACGGCAGACTCGGTCATTTCGCTCACCCAATGCCGGTATGGGTGCCCCTCATCATACCACCCCCCGCCTGCCTATCTTAGATTAAAGTTCTGCGCAAAGCTGCTCCAATCCCTACGATGAACGATGATCCCCCATGTCCCACATCTCCCTTTCCTCCTCCTGGTATGATGCACATGGCGGTACTCTTCCCCCTCCCCCTCCCCATCGTCCCAGAGATGACGCGTGAGCTCGATCCCCCAATTCTTGGGCAGCCTGCGAAGCTCCGCAAACCACTTCTTGTCCGTCGCGAACAGTTCCTCGACATGACGATGGGTCATCAGCCCCAGCGCTGCTCTGGCGAGATGGAGGTGGTCCCGCGTTCCGGCAAAGACGAATAGTTCCCATTGCCTGTCGTCCTCCTTCGCAGCGGGTATTAGGCGGTTGATCACGCCGGGAACGAGGCGTTTGCAGTCGAGATGCTCCAGCAATGTCAGGAGACTGATCGTTTCGGAGAACGAGGTGGGGGTTCGAATGGGATAGCGACGGAGATGAGGTCGAGGAAGGAGGAGATGGTTGCGGAGGGGTAGTCGAGCTGGATAGGGATGGTTCCAGAGGAGGATGGGGAAGGAGGCAGTTCGAACATGGAGGAAAATGCGCCACTGGTCTCGTCAGCCAGCGATTCTGTAGCCATAGCCACGGCCACCGCCGCGGCAAGTGCCACAGTCCACGTCCCACGTCTTGGCTCTCAGACGAGACAGACCACAGTCTTGTGGGCATCGTGGACGGGGAGAAGGATGATCTACCGGCGATACGTGGGCGGGGGACATACCTGCTCTGTGCAAGGTGGTAGCTGCTTGCGCGAAACAACACACCCTCCTCGGACTGGATGACGAGATCGTCGTTTGGATCGCGGTGGAAGGCATGCCACTGCTTGTCCGCGGTGTGGCAGGGCTTGCAATCGTCGCTCAATGCGGTCCCGGCGCTGAGGGAGATTGGGGAGAGCATATCGTCGGTGTCGAGTGAGATGGCTCTTGTCGAAGAGGACAGTGTCGAAATGACGAGATGACAAGATAGTGTACATAGGTGCAAGGTCAGGTTGAGTGCACCCGTGATGTGGCCCAACGAAGTTGATCGGCGGGTCCGAGTACCTGGTGCCACCCTCTCGAAGCCTTCACCGGAACGATAAGCCGGCGCATGACCGACTTGTGTTGATGACATCGCGAGATTCGAGCCTCGTGGTCTGCAGGATGTGTGTGGGGGCTGATCACCACGCTGGCAATCTCCCGCTTCGAGCCCAATCAATGCTGTATCTTGTTCTTCGTTACGATCTCATCACCCAACACTGTCATCTCCGCTGGACGCCCCTCACTCTGCAGTTTGCTTGTCCCGCACGATCGCATCCTCGCCATGCCCAAAACCAACCCCAAACCCAAATCCACTTCACCCGGGACATCACGGGACGTCAAGCCCTACTCCGTCCCGTCTCCGATCTCGTCAGCCAGCATACCGCCCAACACCACCTCCGACCGTACGCCCCCCTCGACTCCAACTCCTCGCAAGACACACACGCCTCGTCAGATGACCAATAGCCCTCGAAGGCATGTACGGCCGAGGAGCTCAAGCAGCTTTTGCGGTTTGCTATCCAACACGGTGCGCGGGGAGGCGATCATGCCTGGAAGGGTGTAGTGGTTGGACGAAAGGGCAGTGCTTGTCGCCAGACTTGGAAGTGGTTCGTCTCGCCCTTGGAAGTGAATGTGCCCATTGCAATATGGGGACAACGTGAGGGACTGGTATGAACTTGGATTGACTGTGTAACGCCGTAGGAACACCATTGTGCCATTCCTCGGCAAAGCAAGCACGAACTCCGACAGCAACGAGCTATAGAGCCGAGCCATCGACATGGCACGGGTGGGAGACAATGGTTATTCCGTAGCAGATCACAGACGATGAGGAAAGACGTATTGGTACAGCGAAGAGGTGATACAATTCATACAGCGACGATCTATGCAGCGAACACAAGGGCAAGGGCAGCTGCCAAGCCTATTCCTACTTGCCGCGGCCTCGTCCCTTGGTCGGACGTTTTCCTTTCGGCTGCTTCTTCCGCCGCTCGGCACACTGGGGACAGATCCAGTTGCCCTCTGGCGGCTTGGGCAGACCGAGACACGACAAGTGGTACTGGTCGCGTCAGCTGCGTGCTGATCCCACCCAAGCAGAAGGTCCCGGGCGAAGCACGACCAGACGAAGCGTCGTCGACAGTGAGACGGTCGAGGTCTCGCCCTCACTCGATCGACGCTTGGGATAGGGCAGAAAGAGCACAGTCCACTCACCCATTCGATCTCGCACTCGTCGTCGTCGCAGCCGATCATCTCGCCATAGCTGACCTGCCGGCACGTACAGTAGACCTTACTGTCCACCTCCCCGTCCATCGGATCCGTATCAATCACGTCCAGGTCCTGCGCCTGGGCATTACTGTTCGCCGCGTTGGCGGTTGTCTTTTTGCCTCCACCATTCCTCTTGGTTGGGGGCTTGACGTCCTCGTCCTCCGGCTCGCTCTCGTCCTCGTCCTCATCGTCCGCTCGGGGACGCTTCATGCCCGCCCGCATGCGGCCTCCGCGAGCACCTGCACCAGCACCCTTGTCGTTGAGGACAGAAGCACTCGCCAGAGTCGGGGTGGCATTCGCGCTTCGACCGCCGACGTGCGAACCCTCGCGACTCCCCACATCCAGACCGAGGCCGACACCGCCGACGCCACCGCCTCCAGCTCCGCGATCGAGCATCGAGTCCTGCGAGGCGGTCACCTGCATGGGCAGGCCGCCCTTGCGAGGCTCGTCACGCGAGTCGTCAGAGCCGTCATCGTCGCGCTCGGCTTTCCGGGCTTTGTTCGCGGCAGCGGCGAGCTGTCGGGCTGTACGGGGTTCGACCGGTTTGCCGGTGAAAGCCGATGCGGAACCGAGCGAGTCGGCGGGAGACACAGCCCGGTTGGCTCTACAACAGGCAATAGGCATCAGCATGATTATTCGCATCGACACCCGCGACAACGGACACCCCGTCCGTGACGGAAACCAAAACAGGACAACCCGGAACACTTACGGCTTTCGCTTCTTCACCGGCGCCTTCTTCTTCTCGCCACCCACACTCGAAACCTCATCATCTTCCTTCCCCAGCTGCTGCACCCTGCGGTTTTTCTTCTTCGTCGGCGTATCCTTCGGCTCGCCTGCAGCAGCAGCGACCGAAGCGCTGGCGTATCCTCTCCCGCCAAAGGGCGAGTTGGCAGCCCGAGCCTGCCTGCGCGAGGTCGAGTAGACGGGGATGTTTGTGAGCGCGAGAGACTGGGTGTAGGGGGAGGGAGGAGCACGTTCGAGCAGACTGGACGCGGCGAGGAGATTGGAGATGTGTTTCTGGTGGGCCATGATCTGCTGTGTGTCAGCGATACGTCTTGCAAGCGAACAAGGCATCGGTATGGAGCTCGGTTTCTCGGTCGGGAGGACCGTAGTGGTGGGCCCAAAACGCGCGGATGGGGTGAGGATGGATAGTCAGTCGAATGAATGGATGGATGAGTGACTATCGGCGAGCAGCCACTCACCCCATCGCAAGCCCCTCCAGCTACCCTAATCTTGTCATCCCCACCCAGCTTGTACCTCGCCGCCTCCTCTGCGATCTCCTGGAGAAGCTGGAACCTCTGCTCGGGGCCTATTGTCGCGTCCTGAATCCAGTCGACGAGTGTATTGAGCTTGGTCTCGAGGTTGAGAAGCGTTGCTGTGTCTGTCAGCGCTTCCTCCCTTGCAGGTGCTCCCTTGCTCCATCCCCTTCCCACATCCCCTTCCCATCGCCGGGGCTTCGTCGTGCATCGCGCTTGAGAACAGTGCACCCAGAACACGTGTCCACTCACAGTAGAGCACCGCCCCGAGCTCGTTCAGATCACTATGCACTTTCGTGAGCTCCGAGGGTATCTGATCCAGCGTGTCCATAAAGTCCTGGATGATGAGCAGGTCCTGGGCGTCGTTCCCTCCGGATCCAGGTTGGGGCGGGGGGGACGGCGAAGGTGCCGCGTGTATGACCGGCGCGGACGCCTTGGGCGGCATGGCGCTGGAGTAGGCCTAGGTGCGAAGTGGGCGGCGCGAGAGTGAAGACGAGTTGTGGACGTGCGCGCTGGGAGGTCTGGGAGTCGATGCGATGATGTCTAGGTGGATGGATGGCGGTGTGGATGATAAAGACTTGCAGGAGGAGGATGGGGGATGTGACCGGACAACATGGGCAAGAGCCGAAGAGCGGCGGGGGGGGAATGTGACGTGGGTTTTTTGGCTGTCGGACAAAGGCGTGGCAGCGGACGTATCACTGGGCTGTGGCAGCTAGCTGCAGTCCACCAACTACTGATCCACAGGTCTATCGATCATTGAGCGCAGTCGGACTCTCGTAGATGTCTCCAGGATTGCTGCATGCTCCTCCTTCACAGAGTCGTTACTCTCCATCCGAATCGTCAGGCAGTCGATCTGTGAGGGGATCAGTCCGGGGACCGATGTGAAGCACCACTCGAACACAGCTCCGGGGTCGAACTCATCTGCATTGGTGAAGGTCCCGACCAGTGCCAACTCGTGGTGGGACGAAGCGGGAATCATCATCCTGAGCAGGGCCAGGCGCCAGGATGGTTGGAGCCTGTCCACAAGCTCCCAGAAAGATGCTCCGCTCGCCAACGATTCGTCGATCCCCTGGTCTGCCGCGATCCCTGCGAGACGCAGCGCCTTGCGGGCCAACATGACGTCGTTGTGAATCGAAGCGCTCACGAGGAGCTCGAACGGCTCTTCTTCACAGGCGACGTCGAAGGCATCGCGGACCTGCTCCACGAGCGTGTCGCAGTCATAGGTCGGCGGAAGAGACCTTCCAGCACCCAGAAGTCGTCATCGTGCGCGGGAGGGGTTGGGTGCACTATGAGAGACAGGAACTCGGCGATCACAGAGGCGGAGAAGTCGATAAGGATTGGCTCGTCGGAGATGCCAGGTCTTGCAACAACGAACATGCCAGCGAACATCGAGCTGCCCGAGTCAGCTCAATCAACAATCAACGGTAGCATCGTGCCATACGTCGCACGTTGCACGTTGCACGTCGCAGCGTAACGCCACAGCGCACCCACCTTGACTTGCTGAGACGATAGCTGCTTGTACGGAAGAAGACCGCATCAGAGGACTGGAGCAGCACGTCGTCGGTCGGGTCGCGGTAGAAATGGTGCAGAATGGGCGCGGGCTTGAGCTCTGATGGACTTGCGTCGTCCCACTTCCCGTTGGCGTCGACGGCTCCACGACGAGTCAGCCGAGGACAATACTCCAGGCGGCACTGTCTGAGGACAATGCTAGAGGGCATGATCGCCCATATATCCACGACACTCAACCGTGGGCAGCGGGGTTGTCATGATGAAAGCGTACAATGGCAGTGTGGATTGCAAAAGCAAGGTGTGATGACGGTCGAGTTGATGAGGACGTTTTGCGCTCGGACCGTCTGTACAAGAGAGACACACACCTTGGGCACACACCTGTTCCTGCACATACAGCTCGGCATTTACAGTAGATCAGCTGCTGAGCGGGTGGCATCAGTATCGACACGGGCGCATCAGCATGCGGGACAGTGACCCCCCCCCCCCTTCCCCCTTCCCCCTTCGCGATCCCCTCAACGGAAACTCATCCTTCTTTCCGACATTGACAATCTTGTCAATCGACCTTCACCGCCATCCGCGCAGCATCTTCATCACCAGCCGACATCCCGTCACCTGCCACCATGCCACGCACTCCTAAGACCCCAACCAACAACGGTATCAAGACCTCCCTGGCGCCGCCGCCGTCGCCGTCGCCGTACCCCGACACCTCTCCCATCTCGTCAGCCAAGAGCTCCGCAACCTCGCCCCGCCGAGCCCGCGCGTCGACGACCCTGCGTCCATGGACCTCCGAGGAACTCGTCAAGCTCTTCGACACCGTCGCCAAACGTGGTGCGGTCGGCAGTGCGTTTGACGGATTGATCGAAGGCAGGACCGGGGCGAGCTGTTACTCCACCTGGAAGTGAGTGGCCAGCAGGGTCATCTGGCCTTTCTTGACCGGGGTGATGAGTAGCAATTCAGGTCAGCTGAAGGCGCAGTAACACGGTTGTTCCGTATATCAAGAAGGCGCTTGAGGAGAAGGGCAAGAACAAAAAGGCAGTCACGACCAAGGGCGCTGAGATCGCTGGAGAATGAACGGTGCGCGATGACCAAAACGGGCGTCACACTGTTCCCATAGGCTCGCGTAAGCACTCGAGGGACTCGAGGGTCCTTCGTGCATCTGGGTGATTCGAGCTGGATGATCATCGAGGCAAAAGCCATAGGCCCAATCTTGAAATGCGAGTATGGTATAATCGTCGCTGTGAATTCAGAGGCAAATGCGCTATTGAGACTCGAGAAGGAGGTCATGGACGCAAACCGACAGTCAGTTCGACAGCCAGTCTCGAATGTCGTCGACCGAACACCCACAATGCTGCACACCACATCTGGTCGTCCCGACCGACCGACCGACCGACCGAGCGGGCGATCGATCGGATCGCGTCCTCATTCACCCAACGTGACGTCGTGATGTGACCAGCCAAGCCGTCGGCGTCAAGATGAAACGGTGGTTTGGTTTCAATATGATCGCGGAGGACCGAGAATGACATGTTTGGCGTAGCCGCGTGACCCGTCGTAGCACTCGATCCCTCGATCGATGAACGCCACGACACCGGGGAATACGATCGATGCCACTTCGGATATATTGGCTTACCAGACTTGCCCGTCGTGTCGCTCGCTACTCCTCGATCCCCGCACCCTGAGCACTGGTTCGGTTCCTAGGGAGAGATCTGAAAGACTACTGTACCACTCTCGAGGCCGGCGGCGCGTCAGCCGGCATGAAACGGCAACAGGGGGCGATTCGACTGGGTTTCGATTGCTCATTTACGACTGGATATTGTTCCGTCAGTCTGATGGCAGAGAGAGAGAGAGAGAGAAACACGCCAGTCCTGGACCATATCTCTCACATTCCGTACACGAGGTGACGAGACTGACCACGAAACGTTCCTGACCTGAACTCGAGAGACGGAACCTCCGGCATGCGAGTGACTGCGCCTCTCGACCCTATTGCGTCCCTTCTATACTTGCCTCTGGTTGTTACGGGAGGACGATGTTATCGAGGCACGGGTGGTTCAGACGTGCCAAAAGTGTGGGTCAGGGGCATTCATTGCTACGCCTCACCTCGTTCCTCTGCGTAGCTCAGTCCGATGATCCGATCTGTCCAACAAAAGCCACCTTCCCCCACACCAGGTCACCACGCGCCTCAGGTCGTTCCTCTTCGTACGGCCCTCTTGGCGGATCATGGCCGGTCCCAATGGGATTTAGTATCGGAGACTCGGCTACAGTAGTTAGGCGAGGCTTAGCAACCGGAGCGGCGCATCAGTAGTGAGTGAGGCATGGTGATTGTGCACAGGTACCGCACTCAGTCGCGTGTGACAATGCGCAGACGCAGCAGCGGTGGTCAGGTCAGATTGGAACGGGTCGTGCGGAGACCCCGGTCAGAGTCAAGGGTCTGCTCGGCGGCATATACTGTTTTTCTTGGTTTGTTGGGTATCGCAAGGTCGGGGCGGCTTTCCAATGGAGGAACGGCGAAGGGGGGTACGACCCCGGAAAACCGTGTTGCGCCTCGAATCGAACTGGGCGTTAGACTTGGCGTTGGGAGATGGACAAGGCGGTGTGGTGTGCGCGGGCGTTGGGCAGGCTCGGGGTGCTCGACTTGCCATCTTGGCTCACATTAGCCCTGCGGGGCGAAGCGAAGCTGTGCAAGAGGGGTGCAAGAGGTATCGGCCGGCTACCCACGGAAGGCGCAGCCACATCTGCCTCAACCGAGGTCACCAACACTCCCAGTCATTGCTGTCCATCGCCACGTCGCTCGCTCTGACAGCGACGTGGCAGGTACGACATCATTACGAGGTCCTGTACAAGACGTATTACGGTATCTGACTGCGCCTTGGCCCAAGCCGCACAAGCCGCCCAAATCGCTCGGTCCAGACCAAACCTCTCCGCTCGGAACGCTGTGAAAGTTCGCAGTCGAGACGGGGATCAGTGGGGGTTCGCATGCAGTGCATTGCATACACACGACACGGGGTCTCATCGGTGTCCGTGTCCGTGCTCGCGTGCGCTTCCCCACATATTTTGTAAGCCACGGAAGCTTAATAAGTCCGGGGATCCTCTCCAAGTGTCCACGTACGCCAGGGCCCCAGGGGACTTTGGACGTCGTCAACAAAAGGCAGACGTCCACTACTACGACGACGACGATCCCACCGAGAGTCCGAGACCACGACGACACCACGAAGGGAGTGTGGTACGCCCACGCCCGGATCGGACGCGCCGGAGTCGGAGTCTGTTCGGGAGCGGATAGGCGTGGTCGTGAACGCGGGCGCGGGCGCGGGCGCGATCCGGCGCGGCTGCTTTTTGGTAGAGTAACGAGGTAACGAGATGGCCGTGGTTCGTGGCTCTTGGCTCGTGGCTCTTGGACCTGGGAAAAGCCAAACGCAGTTAGAGAGGGCGAGGAACGTGGAGCGACGTAAGTAGGGCGGATGCATCAATTACTAGGCCAGCGAGGAGGGAGATTGGGCAGTCAAACATGGACTCCGCAATGTCGGGAAAGGAAGGGAGACGAGAGAACGTTCAGATTCGCATTCAAAGCGAGAGGGGTGTGGTGTGGTGTCACATTCGTCACCGTCACCATCACCTTCGCTTCGGCTAGTGGCATTGAACATGTGTGAAATGATGGACCTTGGAGCGAGGGACCAGTTGGAGCGATGCAGCGGGAGCAGGAGCGTGGCCTTGATCCAGTACCAGTGCCTCGACCGCCTCCAGGCTTGCAATCACGTTCGAGATGCGCAGCCACACCCACGGAGAGTCAAACGTAACGGCCATGGAGCCGTGCACAGCGCACCAAGGGCGTGCCTCTTCGACTCGCCAGCAGAACTTCGCCACTACACAATGTTACGGCGTACTCGGCTCGCCATGGAGGTGGACCGTATGCTCGCTTGGCGGACGAGAAACAAGGGGATCTGGCCCCGGCGCCGTCATCCACATCGCCTCTGTCCCCGACTGCATCGCCGCCTCGGGGACAGTGCCATCATTGACACCGGCAGGAGATTTGATCACGAGTAGGGACAGAGTCTCTGTAAGAATCACACAGATCTCGTCGTCACGCGATGTTGGAATAACGAGATGTTCGAAACCAAGGTGTACGGTGCAGAACAAGCCACTGCCACCACCACTCCACAACTCGCTCCAAGCCTGTTAGCATTGTGCCTGCGCACAAGTGCTTGAAGAACCCTACGAGCCCGCCCCTTACTTTCAGTCGCATGATAACCCAACATAAAGTTAGATTGCCTGTAGCCGAAGCAGGAAGCGTCCGCGTGAACATGCTGGTCCCGAACCTCGGAGGATTTCCCCTTCCACCAACCAAACACCGACGTTCCCTCCCCATCCGCCGGTGACAGGGGGAGGGAAGCCGGTGACCGGGAGATGGAAGCGAAAGCAAGTGAAAGGGCGAGATGAGCAGCATGTACCGTGTGCTGCCTTCTCATATCGAGTATCGTACATGTGGAGTGGGCGCCATCCGCCACGCCCAAACGCTAGATGGTCTGGACCCCTGAGCTTGTAATAACCGACTCTGGAGCAGCTATCTCCGCACCGAAGCACATCGGATGTACACGACGTTGACGTTGACGTTGACGTTGGCGTCGTCGCGGTCGTTTGTCTCAGGAAGCAAAGCAGGCACACGACTGTGAATCAAATACTCCGCTAGGCTGCTCCCCGTTCACCTGAAAGCTGAGGCTTGCGGCTTGCCGACGCACGCCCTCCCTGTCCCTTTCTCTGTCTCTCGACGGGCACAGGTTCGGTGCAGAGCTGGACCATGGCCGACGTGCCGTCTTGTCGTCGTGGATGACTCGTTGACGCGATCACTGCCGGCAGACAATTTCAATCGGGGTGGGTGCATCGGAATCGGGGGGAACGAAGGAGGGAACGAAGGAGGAAGGGCAACGGGGACAACTGCTTCCGCCTCTAGGGTGGACGTGGGCAATGCAGGCTCCAGACCGTGTCATCGTGATAGTGCAATGAGTGATCTGCGTGGGTCCCTGATTTTGACAGTCCGGGTCTTATATCACTTGCTTTGCGTTGGATTTGGAGTTGGGCGCTGCGGTTGGCGTTGGCGTTGGCGTTGGCGTTGGCGTTTGCGGCTGCGGACTCCGGACTCCACAAGCCCGGGGATTTCGGGACCACTCCCAAGGGACTCTTGACTCTCCCTTCCCCGAGCCCTGGATGTGGCCCGTAATTCCACGTAAACGCCCCCTCATGTTTCGCTACGCCTACGCCTACGCCTACACACAGTTTCGCCTCGCCCCAGTGGGCGATTGACATACACTTTCAATTCTCCAATTCTCTTGGCCCAAACCACTTCTCGGCATCGTTTCCCCTCGGCGTTCCGGGGGGTCGTTACTGAGGGTTTCGTGCATCCAATTATTTTCGAACGGGGCCTGAGCCAATGCAATTGTAGACCTTGCAGAGGACCAGAGGTAACGCCTCCCCCGCGCCTCAAGCTCTCCAAGCCCCAACTCTGTTCGGGTAAGCAGAGGTCCGCCCCCCGAGGACCTTAGGACCGAGAACGAGAACGAGAACCAGGACCGAGGAGCAGCCCCCGTGTCCAATTCGATTCGATTCGTGTTCCCTTGACGGAGTCACGATTGGGCGTCGTCATAGCATAGCGGTTGGCACTGGGCACTGGGCTGCGGTCTACGGTCTACGAAACCTTGGAACCAATGACTTGCGTACGTCCCGAGGTAAACGTCTAGATGATTGCGCGCATGCTTTCTTCCTTGACCTTGATCTCGAAAAGCGGTCAGGGGGAGGACGAGCGGGAGGGCACGCCGCGCCCGAAGATAGATGCACCCCGTCACCCTTCCCGCGCCTGTACGGACTTTTGCCCAAGGTCGTCCCAGGATAGGATGCAGGATGCATGCCGATGCTCGGCAAAATGATACACGCTACGTTGCATTGCCGCCGAGCGCCGCGGTGCTATGGGACGTTCCTGCCCAGACCCCTATGCCCCTATGGGATATTTACCACATTGAACGAAAACTGCGGATACGTCCGTTCCCGAGCTTTCGGGGAACGGCATGGCGCGACGGGTTCAAGGGTAACGTGGAGTGACTATGTAACCGTTCATGCGGAGGTGCAGGGGGGAAGGGAGGGGGGGTGGGCGGACCGAGGCGGCTCGCATCGGTCGCAACTCGCATCCCACTCGCACGCTCGCTCGCACTCGCACGAGGTACGTCGGTGCTTGGTGCTTGGTGCTTGGTGCTTGGTGCTTGGTGCCGGGTCGGGTGCGTGGTGCTTGGTGCGTGGCGTGGCGTGGCAGGGGGGCTGCGAGCCGCTCGCGCGCCGTCTGAACGATCTACGTCGCACAAGCTCGGGAGAGAAGAGACTACTGGGCCACAGGGGTGCGGGCGGGCGCAGTCTGCAGGATTGCACTTTGCAGTTCTGCATAGGCCCCATCCGAAACTCAAGTGCACCATGATCCAGGACAGCAGGATCGTAAGATCTAGGATACTCAGGCTTCGAGGGAGGCAGGCGTGGGTGTAAGCGTAGGCGTAGGCGGGTGCGTGGGGCATGGGGGCGCGGGGCGCGGGTCGGCGGGTTCGAGGTGATCTCCACCGCACCCCGCACCCCTTGAATTATGATAATGATCACGGCAATCGAGAGGTTACGAGTCGAATGTCGGACTCAGGCCACTTCAGCCCCGGTCCGAAGATAGGGGCCGTCGAACTCTGACAGAGTCGATATAGCACGCTGGCGCCAACGTGGACGCGGCGCGGGCCCAGCCTTGCGGTTACGTGCTTCACTGGATCTGCCCTTGTCGTTTACCGTCTGCGATCGTCGTTCCTGAGACGTCGATGCGACAAGGCGAGTAAGTCGTAGGAGTTGTAGGCCGGTGGCAGCGGCCGCTCCTCTGAACCCCCTCGTACCTCTCTCTGCCGACGTTCTCTGGGCACTGGGCACCACGTAACTGAGGCTGTTGCTGTCTGTGTGTCGGAGTATGCTTGTCACCCGTTTGCCCCTCTAGCCCGTCCTTTTTCCCAAACCCAACCCATCACCCACTCCCACTCTCCCCAGCACCTCCCCATTCCCCGTCTCCCCGATATTCACACCGTCACCGTCACATTCATTCCCGCAGCCCGAGCACAACCCGTCCCCCAACTCTCGACCCTCTACATCATCGCCTTCCCCCTTCCCTTCCCCCTTCCCGGACCCCTCACGCCCGGCCCGCCCTGACACGCACCAATCCAATCGTACCGGTCATTGTCCTTTTTTTGCCACCGACACAGCCGATCCGCCTCGACATCGACGACAATAGCCCATACCACGTCGTCGACCCAGCTTTCAAACGTCTGGGGAAATCTCAGCTGCACAGGGAGAGTCGGGGAGACAAGGGCTCGTGCACACATTCACAAATTAACAACCCACTCAACCCACACTTTCGTCCGGAACGACCTGAAAAGGTCTCGACTGCCGTTTGTCGTTGGGTTTGAGACAACAAAAATAAAGCGCCCCTCGTAAAGTTG
Organism: Saitozyma podzolica; assembly: GCA_003942215.1. Taxonomy (NCBI): domain Eukaryota; kingdom Fungi; phylum Basidiomycota; class Tremellomycetes; order Tremellales; family Trimorphomycetaceae; genus Saitozyma; species Saitozyma podzolica. Next base: position 136,132 of record RSCD01000019.1, on the reverse strand, counting down.
AACCGAGTGTGCGTGCCGCGACTGTGCGACTGTGCGAACCATCCCAGCTGGGCCAATCACCCCAGAAAGGCAGCCCGCACACGAACCACACCGGCCCAAGCGTCTGGCAATCGCAACGCATAACGCAAAAAGCACAAAAGCTCGAACCTGCGACATCGCCGCCGAACCACCGGACGAACACCATCTGGCCCTACCTTTGTCACACATCGCACAGCCTCCTCCCTTCCCCATCACCTGGATCACCTCTGTCTCACCACCCATCCGACGGGCCCCCGCCGATCAAACCGCCCAGAGAGCTTGGTACGATTGCGCCACCACCGCCTCCGCACCACCACTCCAGCCCAATTCCATCGCATCACCGCATCAACGCATCACCGCTCCACGGTCACGGTCCACGCCACATCCACTTGCAAAGTCAGATCACCCACCTGCGGCGCAGGGCAGCGAACCGGTTCGGGAACGGTTGACTCGACGAAACGAGGAGACGGACAAATAGTCGTGCGACGGATCGGATCGTGCTTTGGAGCCAATCTCGTTCCCACCCAAAGGACACGACCCCGGGTGCGAAGAACATCTGGTGCGCGCTGTCAAAGGAGCATCAGACTCGAGACGTCGTAACGACACGACTGCGCGGTGAGGGGCTGAGAGGGTCCGACTCGGTCGTCAACCGAGCGTTCAAGAGACTCGTAGTCGGCGCGGCGCCATCGGGATCATCGTCACTGGTCCTCTCGGTCGCTTGGATCACCATCGTCGCGAAACAATAAGCGACAGTGAGGAGTAGCTTTGGGCTCTGGAGATAGGAACGAGCAACGACAGGAACGAGTGGGCCGGTCGAAACGGATACCGGACAAGGTCGAGGACGAGGTCGAAGTCGTCAATCCATCCTTCATCCCATCAAGGGGTCGGGGGGGTCACCGGGTATTCATCCCACTTGCAACCCACCAACCAACGTCGCCGAACGCCCGGTTGTGATTGACTCGACTCTCGTTGAAGATTGATCGAGAATCAGGAGTAGGTGTAGGAGTGCAGGATCCAGCCCCGCCCACCAGATCCACCCGCCATCCGTCCCCATCGCGACACAGCACAACAAGGTCAAGATCAAGGATCAAGGTCCGCGTCAAAGCGACAAAGCTGCGAGCACACCACCCCCATTCCGCTACGCCAGAATCTCCCAACCCTCCCTCTCTCCTTTGGCACACCGCACATTCCGGTGCTGCGAGCCATCGCCAACGTACACGTCGGCGGCAACGCGAGGGTGCTCAAAGTCGTGCATTCGGTTCGACCCACCTTGGAGTTGAACATCGACTTTGAACTTGTTATTCAAGGCGGCTCCGAACGACATCCGCTTGCCACAGCTTCGCAGTCGCTCTCCTGGTTTTAAGGCTGGTTGAGGCAGCTGGGTTCACCAAGTCTCGGAGCGGGAGGTTGTCAACTCAAACCCTGTGCCCACTTCACGCCCTCTCGTCCAACTCTGTTTCCCGGCGTACGGGCGTACGACCAGCGGAAGCGGTGAGAGCGAGACCGACCAAGGAGAAGGTGCAGGAGCAAGTAGAGCAAGCAGGGGGGCTGGGAGGATCATCAACAACGCACCTCCGCCATCAGACGCGGGTCGAGTGAGTAACCTCGTAACTCTCCCTCTACATCTCTCCTCGTCTCTCTTTGTGTTTCCCTGCCTTCTGCATATCCGCGTTGTCCCAGCTCCATCCCCAGCTTCACACCCAGCCTCGCCCTCTTTGAGTCGAATCATCTCCCCCTCCCCCTTGCGCATGCGCAACACCCTTCCGCATCTAGCATTCTCTACATCCCGCCTAGTTATATCTCATCCACGTCATCGATCATGACGCTGACGCCTTCCGTCCTAGTCCTTCACCAAAACCATCCCTCGCCGCCCAGCGAAAGACACGGGGCTCACACGACTTCTCACGCCTCAAACATCGTCAGGCCGATCCGTCGCCACTCAACGGTCCCCGCCTATCGGGAGTGCATCGCCGCCTCGACTCTACTCTAGGTTTCTGATTCGTGACACAACGACCGTCGATCAAACCCACTCGGTCACCTTCACGATCCCACACAGCCGCACACAGCGCCTCCGCGCGACTCCTCGTTTCATCCCGTCGGACTTCTTCACTTCGACCAAGTATCCCACTCGTCATCCCACGCTTCGTCTTCTCTTCCATCCTCCCGCTGGCATTCGCCACCCCCGACACAGCCGCGTCTCTTCCCAATGACCGCGACATACTTCGCCTACTCTTCCGAGCTACCACCCACGACGCCACCCCAGTCGACATATCTCGACGGGGCCTCCATCGTGCGCACCGACGTCGTCGGCGAAGACGTCCTCCTCTCATCTTCCTCTCACGCCCTCGACATTGATCCCACCATGGCGTTCTGCAACCCGCCATCATCATCATCCTACTCTTGCGCCCAACTCCTCGCGCCCGCGGTCCTCCCTCCGCCGTGTTACGCCTCGCCGTCTTCCTCGATACACCGCGCATTCAAGCCCTTGTCTCTCCGCCCCACAGTCGAGGCTGCCACGAGCGAGCTGCCGCCCTCGTCAGCGATGCTTCCGGGAGATGTGCCAAAGGCAGTGCAGATGGACATGAACATGGCGGCAACAGGATCAATGGCAGCAACAGCGGGGATACATACGCCATTAGCACAGTATGCCGGTGAGTGGTCCTCGTCCAAGCCTTCGCTTCTCTTGGTCGGGTGACGGATTTGCCACCCACCAGCCTGGCTCGGATGCTGATGTACGCGCAGCCTCAATGGCCGTCTGGTTATGGTTTGGCGATCACAAGCCAGTTTCACCTGTTCCCGACTCTCCAATGTCGACAATGTCATCGCTCCCTCACGACCCATTTGAGATCCCCCGACATCCGGCGAGCAGTGTCAACCCGTTCCAGGTCCACCCATCACCACAATTCACTCAATTCGTGTCGCAGCTGTTGCAGATCACGATGGTCTCGCACAGCGTCACGCTCGTAGCTCTGCTGTACATCTACCGTCTCAAGACCCGGAACAGTATTGCGGCCGGTCCAGGGACAGAGCAGAGGCCATTCATCGCGAGCTTGATCCTCAGCAACAAATATCTCGACGAGTGAGTGGGCTGCGGCTGAATACTCGCGCTGCTTTTGCCCTCTTCCATCGTCAGAGCGCGGGAGCCTTGGCTGATTGTCCTCAGCAACACGTACACGAACAAGACGTGGGCGGAACTCACAGGTCTGCCCGTGTCGGAGATCACCAAGATGGAGGCGGAATTCCTCAAGGGACTCAACTACGACCTCGCCGTACATCACTCGCAATACCTGCAATGGCGTTCTCTTCTGGACGGATTCATCTTTTCGCGGGACGCGATCCGGACACGGGCGTCACAGCCTCAGGTATTCGGCCCCCCGCAATCGATCCTCTACACTCCGAACACGGCCATCGTCCCATCACAACCCTCCGACCTCGCGTCGCTCAGCTTGTACCGGGCGCGCTCCGCATCCCCTCCTTGCCATTCCCCTCCTCGTGCGCACCGATCGCACTACCCTTACCTCTCTCCCGAGAACCCGAAGAAGCGCACCGCCGTCGACGCGTTTGCCGAGCCGACCACGTCGTCCGCGGGAGTCTACGAGTCGATGCGTCGACCCGCTCGCAAGGCGAATTTTGTCGAACCGGTTGTCCCCACGTACCCGTCCATCCCCGTCCCAGTCCCGACTCACAGTCAACCCCAGCTCGTATCGTATCCGTCCACCTCGTCACTCACCCGCTCGACCTCGCTCAACCGGCAGATCGCACGTCTGCCGGGAGAAGGTGTGCATGGCCGGAGAGGTTCGGCCGGCAACATCTATTCGGTCGAACCGGAGATGGACCTGCGGCACGCGGCGACGACGCATGCGGCGCAGATGCACGAGTACATGACGGGAGGCACGAGCGTGGTTGGGCAGGAGTACGAGGGTTACAGCTCGCTGGTGGCGCCATATGACAGGTCGTCGCAGCTGCAAATGGTTCCCCCAGAGGTGAGTTTTCAGAACGACCTGGGGCCGTTTGATTCTTATGCTGACTTTGCAGCACCTTGTATTTTACACACTCGCTGCAGAGCCTCATCCGGGACAGGACGGTGCGCCTCGCAAGGCGATTCTGCGTTACCAGGACCCTTCGCATCCGTTCGTTTACCCCGAAGTCATTGCCGAGCCGACCTACCCCGCGTCCGAAATCAAGACCACGCCCATTCCCGATCCCACCTTCTCGTACGGCTACGCCTTTGACTCGGTGTCCAGCCTCTCGACCACATCCCTCACACCCGACCAGCGTACGGGGTATCTACCCTCTGCCAGTGGGTACGCATACGACGTGTCTTCCGACACGTCGCCCTATGTCCCGTATTCAGCGCCCGGATCAGGCTACACGGGGACGAGCTCCATGAATGCGCACTCGGCCGCACAGGGACTCGGAATCGTTTACCCCGCGGCAGCGGCGGCCGAGCCGGAACCGGCTCAATTCGCGAACAACGGTCCCCCCGGGTACGCTTATGATCCGCACACCAACGCCTGGGCCAATCGGTGGAGTACCGGATCCGAGGAGATGTTGGGTGGATATCAGCCCGACGAGGCGGGCGCTCAGATGTGGAGAACAAGGAGCGAGTGGTCCTCCCCCATGCCGACTTATGACGGTTGGCGAGGATGAGCGTGCGTGTGCGCGTGCGCGTGATACCTCGAACTGAGGAGAGAAGGCGCATGCTTAGCGGGGAGGACGGAGCAAGACGACACCATCTTTTGACGACAAATCTTCATCAACACATCTGTACAACACCAACACCGACGTCAATCACGCGTCCACTACGATTGTTCCGACTCAATCTCCATTCGGCACGACACCATGTCCGCCGCACAAGGCCGGTCGTGCGACCGGCCTCCCGGAGACCCACTCCGTACGAATCGCATGTTGACGCCACGCCCACGTTTCACGCATGATGACGATGTCCCCCCCTTCCTTTCCATATGGTTGTGCAATACAAGACGAGAGAGCGATCACACGCACCGCGGCAGAGAGACATGACCCGCGACCGACCATATAGTTTAGTAGTATCAGATTTCCGCAGCATTGAGAAGGGATGCAACGTATGTTTGTGACCTTGACCAACTGGATGTCGAGATCAGTGATCAACTCAATGTTCGATTGATGGGTGCTGTGCTGATATGTTGATGTGCGGATGAAACGGCATCACGGACATGACATTTTCAGGAGACCGTTGTGGTGGACCCCTACCGTTTCGAAGCCGAAGCCACGACAACACCTGCCGACTGCGGCGAGATGGCGGTGGCGCCAAAGGGGACCGACGGTGTAGTACTACAGCTTCTTCATCTGATCCTTCGTGATCTTGCGTCGTCCGAGTCGTCTCTTCACACTATCCGATCTGCTACCTGACAGTCGAAAGTCTACCGTGTGGGCAAATAGGTATATCACCACATCTATCACCTGTGCCGCTTACCGCCTTACCTCGGCTCCTCCGCGACACTCGACCTCGACCTCGACTTTAAACCGTTTCACTGAGCCCGAGGGACCGCGCTCAGACATCCCCTCGTCGTCTAGACGACTGCAGCAGCATACAGGAGAAAGCTTGACGCAGCATGGACCCCATGAGCATGATGATGATGGTGCGTCGGTGTGCCCTTCCGGAGATGTGCTCCCCCTCCCATCCCTCCCTCCCCCACCTCCCCAAAGACGGGCAGCTGGGCAGCTGTCCCTCCCTCCGTACTCTTCTGGACACCCACACAACCACACAACCACACAGCTCCAAACCTTCGATTACTTCGGAACAGTCTCGCACTCGCACGTCTAACCAACTCGAACCACACATCCCAGCCTGTTACTTCAGACGCGGACTCCACACCCCTTAACTCCATAGCTCCGGGGTCACCGACATGACCTCCCTTCCCCCCATTCGCACCAAAGCTGACATCATCTCCTCCTCGACCGCTCTGGCTCTACACGACCCGTCCCTCGCTCCCTTCCTCTGGCACACTCACGCCGGCTACTACGCGCCATACACTGCCCTTTCGAGGGTTGAGTCGATGCAGGGCGGCATGGGCGGAATGGGCATGGGCGGGATGGGTATGGGCGGGATGGGTATGGGTGGACTGGGTATGGGTGGACTGGGCATGGGTGGACTGGGAATGGGAGGGATGGGGATGATGAATCCGATGATGATGGTAAGTCAAACGGCGTGTCCGGTTGCGGGATTCAAGAAATGGCGCGCGAGGCTCGGAGTGGGGATCGAGGCGGTGGGAGTGGGATGATAAGGTGGGACATGAGATGGGGCACTCGCAGTGTCGAGAAGATCGACATATGAGAAGGCAGCGGACAATTTCAGTGGTGCCGTCGGAGACGACCCGGTATCAGTGTGCTGACCAAAAGGGGATGGGAATGATGAACCCCATGATGATGGTAAGTGCGGCTTTAGACTGCTGTTACGGTCATGTCTTTCGTCTTGGGTCTGCTTGATCCGGATGCGCCGCATTAGCTTGGCCGGCGTGTCCGAGTTGCCCGAGGAGTGGAGGGAGCTGATCTCTGCAGGGAGGCATGATGAACCCGATGATGATGGGCATGGGCGGCTACGTGAGTGTGACTCTCGCACATCGCGCATGAGTATGATATGAACTCATCGCTTCCGTTGACGCCGCGCAGGGAATGATGGGCGGAGGTCTTGGGACCGGCGCATACGGAGTCAGTCCGGGCATGTTGTCACCGTGGTTGGCCCAGCTGATGCCGAGGACACCTTGGTACTCTTAGATGCCAAGGTATCCCCCCGGAGGGTGAGTCGGGCGGTCGGGCGGCCGAGCGGCAGCGAGCGATGCGCTCATTTGCGTTGTTTGCACGCATGAGGTGTGAGTACATTCGGATCTGGCTGACGCCGGGAACAGATTGTTCGGTGACTATGGGATGGGAATGGGAGCTATGCCTGGAGGGATGATGGGTGGTATGGGTACGATGATGGGAGGGTATGGGATGGGGCTGGGCATGCCATTCGGATACTGATCGGGGCGAGGGGAGGTGTGTGAAGCATGTATTAGTGGTACAAACGTACTTGTACAATACCAAACCGGAGCCACGACGTTGAAGCCACATCCATCCACTCGTGTCTGGCCCGGTGCCATTTCGCTGAAACGCCGCGGGATTATCGCCACGCGCGCTGTCGCCACCCTATACGACTTTGCGAGCAGCGGACAAAAGCTCGTTCATTTTGGTATTCCAGCAAAACATATTGCTTATACATCCACATTCACTCACAAAATGGCCTCTACAAAGCCACTGAAAACCGACTGGACAGCCGACGACGAGGGTGAGTCCACACGATGGTCTACGAGGGCCTTTCTCCCGTGGAGTTATGGGCGTTTCTGACAAGTCGTGCGTATAGGTGATGAGCTCCCGCCGACGACGGAGACGACGGACGCGGATGGCATCACCACGATAATCAGCTGGAAGTTTGACGAGCATGACCGTAAGGTCAAGGTGGGTTGGGCTTCCTTTCGGATCGATTTCTCTTCGAGACTGGGAGTGAAGTGAGAGTGGTGGGCAGCGAGCATGAGCTGGGTTGAAGCAGTGGTTGATGGCTATGGGGGGATTGGATGGGTGATTCGTGGTTGCCGTGCTGACTCGCACAGACGACGCGACGGGTCAGGCGGAAGATGCAGACTCAGCTGGTCTCGCACACCGTTGCGGAGAGGAAGCACTGGCCCAAGTGAGTCGAACTGCGCCATGCAGCGTTTGAGGGACATGGTGATGGCTGACATGGTGAAGGTTCGGGCTGGACAAGGGCAAGGGTTCGGGACCGGACAGGAATACGACTATCATTGGCGAGAACATCCATTTCAAGGTGTCCGCTACCAGCCGCGTACGTGTGACACCTCACATCACATCGGCACTGGCATCGGCATCTGCTTGCTTTCTCCATGTCGTTATGCTGACCCCTGTCAGGCCGAGCCCGAAGCCGAGCAGTCAGCTGCCAAGGCCCCCGCAGGCAAGGCATTTGTCTGTCGTCTCTGCAAGGGCGGACATTTCACCGCCAAGTGCCCCTACAGGGAGCAGCTCGCGGCTATCGACAGCGTCGGAGCCGACGGGGGGGAGGAGGAGATGGACGGCCCATCGAATGTCGGAGCGCTGGCGGCCAAGGGCGCTGGAGGATCTACTGTTGGTGGACGATATGTGCCCCCGTGCGTATCACGCTACTTTCTTCTCGACCCGGAGAGACTCCGCGGGTCACCGGTGCCTTCCTGCTTGTGGCGCGGACGTGATCACAGCGGGCTAGGCCACGCCAGGCCCCGTGACCTGGCGCAAATCGTAGCTTCGAATCGCAGTGCTGATTACGAGCAGTGGCCAGCGAGCAGGCGGCGCCACCGGCGAAACAATGTTCCGACCCCGGGACGAGTTCCCGACCTTGCGAGTCACCTCTCTCTCGGTCGATGCAGAGGACGAGGACCTCCGCGATCTCTTTGCTCGCTTCGGTCGGGTCGTCCGCGCCAACGTCGTGCGCGACCGCGATACGAGGGAGAGCAAAGGGTTCGGTTTCGTCAGCTTTGAGAGCAGGAAGGATGCCGAGGCGGCGCTGTCGAAGATGAATGGGTTTGGTTACGACTCGCTTATCCTCTCGGTTTCGTGGTCGCGTGAGTCATCAGAACATCCCTCCTGTGATAGGCCAGGCTTTGCTACAGTTGGGGACGGCTCGGTAGCATGTACAGACACGCTGACCCGTCGCAGAGCCGAGGGAGCCTCGTCAGCCGTGATCACTCGGTACCGGTACGCTTCGTGCATGCATACTTTGTACTCAGTCACCGGGCTGCTGCAACTCGAGCCGTTGAAACGAATGTCGAGCTGTCTTGGTCGTTGGTGCCATTTTGAGCATGAGCAGGCGAGTGTTTGGATACCGGGAAGAGCCGGAGCCGGCCGGGCATGGGCTGCGGGGCACGGTGCGGTCGAACTTGTGCTCGCAGATGGTCACGGCACTCGGGTGACACTCGAAGTCGCACGGCGCACGGGAGGTCTGGAAGTGGTGAGGGAGTCAATGTGGACCGCGGGCGAGTGTTGGGGGGGGGGGGGGGGGGGGGGGGGGGGGGGCGCGGGCGTGTTCTGGGGTCTGGCCGGTGGATGAAGAGATCGCGCCTCTGCGTCTCTGCTACGCACCACCCATCCTTTGTCGCTTGCGCTTGCCTGAGCTCTGAAGGGAGTGTGCACATACATGTGAGGAGAGTGCGTGGGAACTGCTCCTCGCCACCCCTCCTACTGTGGCTTACGCCTGCCCGAGCTCTGAAGGGAGTGCACAGATATGAAGTTTGCGTCGGAAATGCTCCGCGCCACCCCTTCTAACTACAGCTTAAAGCCCAAGCTCTGAAGGGAGTGCAGGCAGTAAAGCGTGCGTGTGTACTCGCCAGCAGATACACCATATACATATGTATGCAGCGTCTCATAGCCCCGTCCGTCAGACTTTCTCACATTCCCCGCCAGTCGATCTTCTGAGCCCAGCGCTTACCATCCTGCGCCTCGACTACAGTTTCAAGCACCAGAGCGATCATGGACGACCTTTTCTTTCGAGACGACCAGCCCGCCGTGACTGCCCAAGGTGGTCCAAGCTTGATGGTGAACGAGTCCGAGAGATATGAAGACATGTTCTCCCGATGCGTTTTCGCCAAGTCGATCCGCTGTCGAGTGACGAGCGCCAGCGTTGACCTCAATACTATCCACATCTCTCCGATGCTCAGGAGTAGCGATAAGGGTGATACCGAAGGCAATAAGGGTGAGACCGATGGCGATGAGAATGCAACCGTTGCCGAAGAGGAGTTCACCTATGCGAAGCTAAAAGACACACAAGATAAATACCGATTCAGCTGTGAAGAGATCGACTTTGAAAGGAGCAGCTACATCTACAAGGAGGACCTCAAGGACGACATGAACAGCAGCAAGGGCGATGACGCCGCCAACACTGGCAACGACGACAGTCCGACCGAGCCTTCGAGTCCTCGCGAGCCTCCGAATGCGGCAAACGCGTATCTGCGACCAAGCACGAGACGTTACAAGCTCAAGGACATCATCCTCGACTGGGAATTGACTGAGGCAGCGATAGCCAGATACTGCGAAGAGATCAGCGGGTCGGACACAAGTGCCTCCACTACCTCCACCGAGCCGCCGCAGCCGCAAGAGGCGGCCGCGGACAGTGCGATCACCACCACTGCAGAGGTCAGCGCTCATCGTGAAATCAATTTCTCGTGCGACATGCCGGTACAGTTCGTGTGGCACGACCACCCGGAGGTGTATGATGCGGGTGGACCGGCATTTATCAAATGGCTTGTTGAGAGGTGGAGTGATTAACCAGGACGACTCTTGCGACGTTGACGAGGTGGTCTACTCGAACTGGGTCCCTGCGTATCTTAGATTGCTTTTACAGTTCTCACTCAGTAGACCATCTCTTCCCGGCGGCGATGCACCTTTCCAGGCTCTTTTCGATTGGACCGTCCCTAACATCCCGAAATGCTTTCGAGATTGTCACCGTCGCTGTGATCGTACTGCACCGCTCTAACAATATTGGAGCTTTCCGCTGTGGAAACGGTTCGCATCAAGTACCATCGCGTATCAGGGACGGCATCTCGGATTGCCATCAGATGCAGGAGCCTTTTGCTTATGTACAAGGGACGCAGGCTTCTTACCGAGATCGCAGAGCCTCGGGCGTGTGTACAGCTACTGCGGTAACTGTACCAAGGGCACCCGAGAGAACGTGACTCGAAGAGCACATCAGCATCCACCGCGACGTTGCAGACGGCTCGGATGGCATCCTGGATCTTGAACGCAACACGGCAAGTACCAATTCCAAGCTCGCCTCTGATCTGCACCATGTCGAGGTCTCTTTCCACGCAATTGGACTCGGAAATCATCCCGTGCACAGCGCACAGCGTACCGCACAGCAGTCACCCAGCCTTTGCGCCACAACCCTCTCCCTCTCTCACTCTGAGTGTCCATTCCACCAGGCACGACGGCAACGCGTGCACAGGACTTTGGCGGCGACGGGATCAATTTTAGTATGGGGTTTCGCGTTTCAGGACAAACTTGAAAGGGGAGTTCAATCGTTGTTTGTGCGTCGAGAGAAAGATCCTTATTTTCCTCTGGCTCTTGCTGTGTATATCGCCATACACACGATCATCGCCACTCGACGTCGACGTCACCGCACAGGGCGACGTCGAGAGTGCGCAGTTTGACCAGCGAGCTCGGTGAAGGTCGACGGATCCAAGGCCGTGCAACCGCACCCGAGTGTGCCGGATCGAAGGAACACTGCCCTGCCCTGGAGTAGACTTATTCCTGCGGAACCATCTCATCTTACGTCTTGCTTCACAACTGCCACCTCGCAACACCGAAACGACACCAACGACGAGCACAACGACGACATCCACGCCGCAACAAGCTCGGTTCGCACGTCGTATCACTGCAAAGGCGCTTCCTTGGCCGACACACGCGCCTGGGCCGACGCGACGCCGCTTGCCCATCGCCCACCCCGCCCACGCCCACGCCCACGCCCACGCTGACCACGGTGCATCCCCTGTTGTTGGCCCTGCACTAGACTACGCAGCAGCATCCACATCGGCAATCACTTCCACACCAACTTGGCATTGGAATCTCGCCCGCGAAACCACATCCATCCTCCATCTCCTCCCCCACCTCATCCTTCGTCCTTGAGATCCCCGCCTCCCCCCGGCTCGCCCTCCACCATGTCCGTCTCCACGAGCCGACCCTATGCCCCCCAGGCCTACCCCTCCTCCCCAGCGCCAACCACCGCGTCGTCGCTCAACTACTCGGCATACGGCTCCACGCCCTTCGGCCCTTCTGGCTCTCGAGGACCATCCGCCTCCATCTCCAGCTCGAGCTATTCCAACCCGACGATCCGCGCTGTGCCGAGCAGCAATGGCAATGGAGAGTCCGGATCCCGGGGTGGTCCCTCTGCGGCTGGGGGCAAGAAGTCCAAGCCCGAAAAGGGGGAGAGCAAGGAGGTTGCGAGGGTCCATTGGCGGGCGTTGAGGCAGTTCTTGGAAACGTGGCTCAAGGATGGTCAGTGATTCGTGATTCATTCACACTGCCCGACTCGCGGCTCCCGGCCCCCTGGCTCTCGGGTTTGCCCTGCACCTGCAGTATGAGTCTGACCGTACCGCAGAATCACCTACCGCAAGAGCATCCGCCCGAGAAAAGCTCACCAGACTCACCAAGCTCCAATTCCAGGAACTCTCCACCGACGTGTACGACGAGCTCATACGTCGGATGGAGGCAGAGTCCGGCGGACCCGACGCGGCGGCACCCTTCCTCCCCGTCCGAGACGACTTCCATCCGAAGAGGAACCAGGCGAGGCAGAAGCTCGCGACGCTGCCGAGGAACCGGTTCAAGGATCTGGCGAGTGACGTGTTTTACGAGTTGAAGAGGAGGTATCCCGAGTTCGAGGATGATGATGTGAGTGCGCGAGGACGAGGAGACTTGGAACGGCGTCGGCTTCGTCGTGGTCGTGGTCGTGGTAAAACGGGTGTTGCGATTGTCGATGCTGATGACTCTCCCCTGTCTCAGGCTCCAGCCCAGGAAGACAGGTATGAAGAACCTCCGGCGCCGGGTCCTGTACCCATCCGAAACCCTTATGGCACGTCGTCCCAACCCCAACCCATCTCCCAACCCGACCGAACGCGCGTGAACCCGACTCCACCTCCCATGTCCCGGCTCAATTCTGCCGCCTCATCGCATCAACGCCAGGGTTCGCGGAATATCAGTTCATCGTCTGTTGGGACGCACCGCTCTCGACCCAGCCGAGATCGCACGCGGGGCGACTCGATGGAGCAACTCGATTCGTTTGATCGTTCCTCAGGGATTGGGGCGGGGCTGGGTTCGATGAACCCCACTGCCGCGACTAGCGAGGTGGTAGTCCCCAACAAGAGCCGATTGAGGGAGGAGGATATCGAGGTGCCCTATGCGCGGGACTCGGTCATCGAACCCATCTCGCGCGGTCCTTCTAGAGCTTTCAGCAGGAACTCCCAGCGGGCCGGTGATCGCGATAGTCGATTGTCAGCATCGACGTCGGCGTCCATGTCGGGCTTCGACCGGACTCGGGGTGGGATAGACCAGAGGAACGGCGGGGAGGAAGTCGGGTTCGCAAATGCCAACACCAACGCCAACGCCAATGGTAATGCCCAAGAGATGCTTTCTCCGAACTTGACCGACGATAACCGCGAGTACTACGACCGCATGAGCTTCAGCAGCAACGTCACGAACAAGAGCAAGCTCCCGCTCAACGGAGGGTGGGATGAGGACAAGGAGAAGAAGATCAGGGCCGAGTACGAGTTCCGGATCGCGGGCTTGGAGAGGAGGGCGGCGATGGCGGAGCAGGAGCGGGACGAGGCGAAGAGGAGCGAAGCGGCGGAGAGGGATCGGAGGCGGGAATGGGAGGAGGAGGTACGAGGACTCAAAGAGGTGCGTCGAGTCGGGCTAGGCGTGTGTTGTCGAGCTATGTCTGTCTGGGGAGATCGCGGGATCGTGCTGATTGGTGGCTGTCGTAGCGCTCAACCACCCACTCTTCGTCATTGCGCTCACTGCAGCACGAGTTGGACATTGCCCGAGACGCGGCAGAGGCGGCCAGGCAGCACGGCGAGCAGCGAGCGCGTGCGGCCGAGGATGAGATTGTCCAATGGCGGGATCGGTACGAGGGGCTCGAAGACGAGCTGCGGCGCTCGGAAGATGAGAAAGCGGAGTTGGAATCGCAGGTTGGCCAAGGAAGAGGTGCAGGAGCAGGCGTGAGTCCGAGCTGTGTCGGAATGTCTGCAGGCAGGACCGTGCTGAAGTGCGTTTGTGTTTGCGCAGGGCGATGCCGATGCCGATGTCGGCGCGCTCAAGGCCGAGTTGCGATCGCTCGTCGAAGAGCTCAATGCGCTGTCGTTACGCAACGACGAGCTTATGGCGGAGAGAGAGCAGGATGCGCAGGGCATGAACGACATGGAGTCCAGAGTCGACGAGTACAAGCGCAAGTACGATGCGGTGAGGATTGAGCTGCGCAACCTCAAGGGTGAGTGACCTTGCTGTCCCAACACCTGCTGTGTGCATTGAGTTGACGATTTCGCCACGCTTAGCCACGTCGACCATGTTTGTGTCAAAGCCCCTGTCGGACGACCACTTGCCTGCCTCGCCCGACGGCAATATTGCCGACGTCAACGTGTCTGCCTTCCAGACCTCAGTCGATGGTCTGCTCTCCGCTGCGCGCTCTTCTGCGCCCTCGGGTGTTTTGCCCGCAATGAAAGCCATCGTCGAGGCCATCACCGAGATTGGCGAGGATGTCAAGGCGTTTGAAGCCAAACCGAACCTCGATGTCGACGTCAATCGCCTCGAGTCGCTCAAGTACGAGTCGACCACCCGGCTGAGCAACCTCATGCAGGCCGCTCGGAACCATGCCATGGCATCCGGTCTCTCGCCCGTGTCCCTCCTCGACGCGGCGGCGGGACATCTCAGCGCGAACGTCGTGGAAATCATCAAGCTCCTCAAGATCAAGCGGACGGTCAATCGCCGTAGGAGCAGTCTCAGTATCAGGGAGATGGTCAGTCGCGATGCGCCTAGGGCGAACCAGGACTTCGATCGCGAGTATGGAGGGAACGAGGAACGTCTTCGCGAGCAGACATCATCCCCGTCTTCTCTGGTCGCTCCCACGCAAGCCCAGATGCAGCCGCAGGCGCAGACTCGCGCGCCCGCACCCGTCCCAGTCAGGCAGCTTTCCAACCCCATCAACCCATTATCCATTTCGACTTCTGCTTCTGCGACCAAGTCAGGCAGTCGGACCGGCACGCCCGTTGACCGTCTCACGCCCAACTCTATCACCTCCGGCGGCGGCGGCGGCGGCGGCGGCGGTGGTGGTGGTGGTGGTGGTGGTGGTGGTGCAGGGAGTTACTTCCCCCCATCCGCTTCTGGTCCCCCAACGAACCTCCGCGTAGCGTCGTACCAGTCCGACGCGTTCGACCTGGAACGCAAAGCGTCTGTGACCTCTGATCGCGCCGGACCGAGGGCCGTGGTCGATTCAGACGCGAGGAGTGGGTACCTCATGCAGGACCGGGCGGACAGGGACAGGGAGAAGGATAGGGTGCCGAGCGGCCCTGCGAGTCGGCATTTCGAGAACGACAGAGGGATGGGTCAAGCGGCAGGAGCACAAGCTGGGCCCGGACAGCGGATGTCGGATCGGTCCAATACGAGCGAGAGCAGCCCGGTCGTACCCACCACGGCGGACCAGGAGGACTACGGCTACAGGCCGCCTGTGCAGCAAGGAGGCGATGAGGGCGAGTGGGAGGAGCTCAAAGTGGGTTGAGAGGTGTCACACCGTAACACGGTGACGATGCGCATGCGCTTCTCCCACATCCCCACGCCCACGGTCCTGTAACAATTCCGCATCGCTCCTCTAACGTCCATTGCGAGCCTGATCGAGCTAACGCCGTGTTCCAGCCGTACCTCAACACCCAATCTTCCGCGTTGGTCAACTCGATCCAAAACCTCCTCGCCGCGATCCGGACCGGCAACTCGTCGCCCGCCCTAAACGAGCACCTGTCCGAAGTCATCGCGATTGCGTCCTCCATCGTCGCTGTGGCGGGCAACGCGCTCCCCTCGAGTCTGAGAGGCGAGGGGGACATGCTCCTCCAGGACTTGGTGCACAATACGAACCGGCTCAGCGAGGCGCAGGAGGCCGCCAAGAGTAATGGGTTCGAGAAGAGTGTGAGGCAGGGGATCGCGAGTGCGAGCTTCGGGGTGGCAAAGGCGTTGAAGAGTCTGATGAAGCTTGGCGTGGAGTAAGGAGTGGGAGTGTGGGCCAGGGAACAGAATCCGGGAGGGAAGTGCGGGGTCAAGCAGAAGAGGAGAAAGTGGATGAAGGTCACGGTGGGCAAGCGACGGGCAGCGGGAGGCAGCGACAATGTGTTGGGATAGTATGAGTGGAATCACGAATCACAGTTCTTGAGATGTCTGCGGGCGACGATCATTAAATACATCAGTTCATGAAAGTAGGCAGCGTGTAGATGTGTTGTCAACCTACGCCCACATCTGTCATGCAACTAGTGCGACTCTGCGACGACTATACACGGAACAAGGTCGAGTCACAAGGTCGAGTCACAAGATCGAGTGACGAGTCATATGCCTATCACAGTCGGTCGAGCCCCTACTTCACGGAAGAGGTTTGATAGGAGGGAGAGGATCTCGAGGTGGCCTGGGTAAAATGCGTTCAACCTGTGTGGACCGCCCACACTTGTAACTGAGCGTGACTCATGCCCGTGAGACATCCCACCACGATCCGACTTGCGCGCTGCGACTTTCGATCTGATACGAGTGGCTCGTAGGAGTCCGTCACAACGTTGCATGAACTGCTATTACAACGATACAGACACAGACACATCGCACGCCCGGTGCCAAGTCTAGAAAAGGCCATCCGACCACCAACCACCAACCAACGCAATTGGTGCGCCCAATCACCCCGATCCCGAGACGTTGATCTCCACCTCCGCGATGGGGTCTACTCACGCCGCTCTGCGGCCCGCGTCGAGCAACATGTCAAGCCCGTTTCGCGGGGAACCACCGCTACCGATCGAGACCGGCGACGTGGGTTCTTGCGCGGTAACGGGTGATTTGGGCGATCCGCCCGCACCCGCCTTGCGCTCGGGACGGGGGCAGCAGCCTCGCTCGTCGTGTCTCCCCTGCAATGCCGCCGCAATCGACGCAGTGGAAGTGTGTGGTGGGCGCTGGCCGAGGTCCCGGTCCTTCTCCTGAGCAAGTGTGTGGGTGTGGGTGAGGGTGTGGGTGAGAGAGCGAGGGACGTCTCGGTCGGCGGAAGCGCGCTCGATCCGGATAGGAGGGAGATGGAGTGCAGATGATGATTCATCACGACGCCAGAACGAAGGTGGTGGAAGCGCGTGGGCGTGGGCGTGGCGCGGGTCACCACGATGCTTCTCGCCCAACATCTCTCTCTCGGACTTCATCGGCACGTCGTCCTGCGCCATAGGGGGAAGCTGACCGGCATCTGAGGCGAGAGCGCGCCGGACGACGAGGAAGCGGAACCTCGGGAGGTGAGAGAAGGAGTACGCTCGATCGTCGGTCGTGCTGTGTCGACATTTGCGTTGGCGTTGGGCAAGGACGTGGGCGAGGCGGATCGAGGGAGGGAAGAGAGGACGTGGCTTGGACTAGGCTCCGTGCCGCAGTAGTCGGCGGAGACAGAGGTGGGCGCGACACCTCGAGAAGGAGGAGGCATGAGGCTCATTCCTCCCTGGGAAGGACTGGGGCTCGGCATGTCCCCGCTGGAGAGTTGGGCGGCTGCAGCGGTGTGCAGCGAGAGCCGGGCTTGTAGGATGGTCAGGCGGGTTTGGATGAGGGCGGTGAGGCGCTGAGTTGGGGTCAGCAAGGGCGTACGAGAATCAGAGTAACACCAATCCGACCGAGTACCACATGACCGAGCTGTGATGAGTTGAATGGGATAAGTCGTGCTCGCTCACCTCCTCTTCGGCCTTCTTGGCGCCAAGGATGGAAAGAAGGAGGTCGCGGTCACCCTCACCCGACCGGCGGAACGAGTCGAGGATGGATGCGAGCGACGCAGGCGGCGACGGCTGGTGCGATGTCAGTGAACATCCTGAATTCCAAACGAGTCGATGAACCGCATCCGCAACCGCAATGGAACACTTACCAGCTCCTCGTCCCACCATTTACCCCCGCCGTTACCGCCGAACGCTACGCCGAGGCCGAGTGTCGAGGGCGTCTCGCTGTGATCCCGCCGGGATCTTGGCGGGCTGGGGGGATCGGATCCCTCTGTCTCTCGCGCGACCGTTCTCGTTCTCGGTCATGTTGGTTCGGGTTCTGGTTCTGGATCTGGGATTGGGACTGGGACTGGGCGGCATACTTGCGCGGAGGGGCGTAGGGGTGGTGTCGGTGCGAATGGGCGGGGGGTTGGTGAGGCAGAGGCGAGTGACGCTGGTACGACGCGGTGGTTGTCATTGTGACGAGTCGGGGAGGGGGGTTCGTGACCAAGCAGACGATACTCGAGGTACAGGCGAGTCGAGCACTAAGCAATAGAGATAGTGGTGAACGATGAAGAGATGTTGCTGTGTGTATGTGCGGACGTGGGATGAGTGAAGTGAAGGAAGAGGTGTTGGGGGTTGTTGGGGGATATGTGAGCGACTGGTGGCCAGACAGAGTCCAACGCCAACGCCTCGCCCGTCTTGGCATCCGTTGTTCCGATTTAGCCTTGGCACTCGTTTGCTCCGTCAATTGCCACAAATGCCAAGACAACGCTTGCCTCCTTTTGCCTCTCTCCCTTCTCTCCCTTCTCTCCCTCCCTTGCCCCCCCCCCTCCCTACGTCCCCGCTTACGCACGTCCGTCCGCCCAGGATATCTTGGGGGGGTGGTCTATTTTCTTCCTCTGCCGGAATGCCCTTCTACCGCAGCGATGCATCCCAGTACACCAAGACCTTTGACCTGCTTTGCTTGCTTTGCTCGCCGACAACACTTCTCCGGCGACGCTGCGCCGGAACGATGGGATGAACGGGATGGGGTGGCATCGACTCGAGCACGACGGGAAAGGAGGACACTAACATGCAAGGTCAGATCAGGCCCACGAGCGCACGCCATACGAACTGATCAGTCTTCGAATTGGGGGATGTACGCAAGCCGGTACTCATTCTCAGAGCATTGCCATGCCCGCGGACGCGACACTAGAATAGCACAATTCGATACTATTCCTGGGTCTCTTCCCAAATTCGAGCGGGGACTACGAGAACGAGTCGACGACGTGACTGCGCGACCCACGTCTCTCTGAGACGACACCGTACACCGCGGTATGTATGGTATTTGATGGTCACCTCGTCGCCGTCGCCGTCGACATCGCCATCGCAATCGTCGTGGTCTGCTGCCTCTTGGCTATTTTCGTGTCGAGTTTCTCGACCCCGCGAGGACCCTCGCCCTCACCCTCACTTTGTACGCCGCGTGAGCGCGAGCAAGCTCTATTGCTGGTCTTGGCGAGAAACCGGGTCCAGAGCGAGCGTTCAGGGTGCACGTGCCTGCGCATCCAACCCGAGCGAGTCTAAGAGTAGGTAGGCGCTGCGTTTCCTTGGCGTCGGCGTTGGCGTTGGCATCGACTCGGCTTGGCCCGCTTACTACTATAACATCGCACTCTTTCATAAAATGAGGATGGATGCACGGGGCCGGCATTCTTTCATAGGATGAGGAGAAAGGACGCATACGTTGGCCATTGGTATAGTCTAGACTATTTATGATTCGCCAATAACTCTTCGGGGCAACGGGCGGAACGAAAGCTTTCGTCGTGTTCCCAAAACTGCCTCCGTTGCCAAGAATATCTCACGTCCCGCAGCGAGCGTGTCTATTAAAAAGTCTGGGCGTGGCGGCGATCCTGAATCGGCGAGTGGCGAGTGGCAAGTGGCGAGTGGCGCCACATTGGCAAACGCCGTTCGCCGGGTGTCCCGACGCCGAGACCGACGGTCGGTGTGAGTGCGCTTCGCCAAGTCGTTCCAAATACCGGATGACTTCTTGGCACCGCTTTCTGCGACGTGGCGACGTGGAGACATGGCGACGTGGCAAGTCGTGTTGCTGCGCGGTCGCTAGTGGTCGCTGGGCAATCGGCAGGCTTGGCAATGACGATACGATACGATACGATACGATGATCGCTCCCTCTCTCCCTCTCTCCCTTCCGGGCATCCGTCCCGGACCTCCCTCTCCCACCAGCGGCCGTCCTTCGCTGGAATGGCTTGGCTTCCTACGCTCTCTCCCTCTCTACTCTGCCTGCTCTTCCGAAGTTCCCTGTACACCGCTTGCTTGTCTGACTTATTGCATCCTGCCCCGCAGCGCCGACCGAGCGCCGGATACTAGGTCCAATACCAATACCAATACCGGCCCTACCCCTGCCCTGCCCCGTGCTGAGTGCTTGTGCTGACGCCCACACTGACGTCCCCGCCGCCTTATCTGCCAAGTCCCCGCCCTCTTCTCACCGCTTACCTTCTTGGTGTTCACTTCTCACTTCTCTTCCCATTCTACTGACCTACTGCTCATCGACATCCCCGCAAAGTATCGCAGAACATACATGGTCGAACATTCCCTATCCATAGCTGAAGATCCCGAGCCGGATATAGAACCCGATATACGAAGGCGATCGATCAACCACAACCACAACCAACAGCAACAGCATCAAGCCCAACCAGCTCAACTCCAGCTACCGCCGCAGCTTCCGCCACTCGCAGGTGCGGACGGAACCATTGGCGAAGGAACCACCGTCGACTTCGCCTCCATCAGCCCGAACACGACTACTCCGAGCCACAAGACTGTCCACGAGCACGAGCAAGATGTCGTCGATGCGGGTGCACACGAGCACGCCGATCGTGCCGATCGTGCCGACCTCGATTGGGCCGAGAAGGGACAGTGGGCGAGGATGACCCGCACCATTCTCCCGAGCACCACTTGACCCTCGCGCCGGTCCGGACGGGTAGCCAACTTGGATCGATCGAGGAGCGCGCTGGATCAGCTGGTTGTGCTCCGGACCAAGATCGTGACGATGAGGCCGATGAAGCCGATGACAAGCCGGTCCAGCCATCGTGGGGCACGAGCATCAAGGTGAATCCGCGCCTTCACTCACGACGCGCCATACGCTGCCGTACTTGGTACTTGGTACTTGGCACTCGGTACTTCCGGCCCAAGACGAGTGCGCGTGATCGGCGTGTCGCTTCATTGCTCGGTCTCGCTGACGCTCGTGGCAGAACACGATCAAACACGTACCCATTCTCTGCGCCGTGCCTATCATATTGCCCATCGCCTGGGCTCTGCACTTCTCGCACCAGAGCCCCGTGGCGGTGTTCATCACCTGCTTGGTGGCCATCGTGCCTCTTGCGGGTGGTCTTGGCTTTGCGTGAGTGGCGGGCGCGGGTCTCCTACTCTACGGGATCCTACACTTCCTTCTGGAGAATTCTGCGCTTTCTACCTGGGCCATTGCCCTGCCCGCGCAGTGCGGAATGAGCGACTAGCCTGGACCCGAGATCGTGTCGTGGCATATTGCATCCAGCCTCGTGCTCGGCGCTGACCCGCGCAGCACCGAGGAGCTCGCCCTCCGCGTCGGCGAAGCGTGGGGCGGCCTACTCAACGCGAGCTTCGGGTGAGTCAGACGCTTGCATCGGATCCAGCAGATACGCTGTAGTATCGGTCACGGGGGCTGACGATCCCGCAGTAATGCCGTCGAACTGTTGATCGCCATCCTCGCACTGGTCAAGGGCGAGATCGATATCGTGCAGGCGAGCATGGTGGGAAGTATCCTCAGCAACAGTGAGTGGCGGAATGCAGTGCTTTATCATGTGGTACTGGTAAGGCTGCATGGGACGCGAAGCTGATACCTGCGCCAGTCCTGCTCGTGCTGGGTATGAGTTACTTTGTGAGTTCTTCTCCTCTACCCGGTCTGAGCTGGTCGGTGTCCAATCGCTGATCTTACCAGGCTGGTGGACTCCGGTTCCACGAGCAGATGTACGCGATTCCTGGTGCACAGATGCAGATCTCCCTGCTGAGCATCACAGTGAGTGACGGATCTGATTCGAGTGACCTACCTAAGCCCTTGGCGGCCAAGTGCATTCATTACGCAATATGCTTGTCCGCTCATCCTCTCCTTGACTCGTATCCCCATGATAACCCCGCAATATGCCATCTGGTATCTCCACTGACACCCCGCGCAGGTCATGGCCATCGCCCTGCCCGCGGCGTACCACTACGCCTACCCCTCCACGCAAGAGCTCGTGAGCGCCACCCGCGCCGGATCCGCTCCGGAGGGCGTGGAACTGCAGAACCTCCTCAAGATGAGTAGGGGTCTGAGCTTCATCCTGCTGGCGGTGTACGCGGCGTTCCTGTGTTTCCAGCTCTACAGTGGGTCTTGTTCCATCCATCTGACCCGGGTACGGAGAGTTACTCCATACTCATTCTCCGTACCCGGTGTATACGAGACGAGGCACTTCAAGTCGAAACAATGGTTGATACCGTACCAGCTCATGCGTACCTGTTCCGCATCCCGCGTGAAAGGCAGACACACCCCCTCCCCGGCCCAACTCCCAGCCACGAGCGCGTCTTCCCCATTCCTGACTGGGTGGGGTCTCTTGCCGACTCGTCATCGACCAGCTCGAGCGCGAGTACTTCGCAGGGCAGACACGGACAGGGGGGGCATCGTAGGAATCCTTTCAGGAGGATGCGGAGGTGGTCGATTCGATCTAGGGACGACGAGGAGCAGCGGCAGCGACAGCAACAACAACACCGGAACGATTCGCAAGAACAGATCCAGAGCCAGCTTCAAACCCAAACCCAACTTCAACGTCAAGGCAAGCAGCGGGACATTGAGCGGGACGGAGGTGGTGGAATACACGTTCCCATTCCGGAGAGCAAAACCAGGACCGGCGCTACAGGCGGTACCGGTGCTCGCCTCACCTCGGCCAATCTGAGAGTTAACACCCAAGCCCAAGCCCAGGCGACGCAATATCGTACCGCACCCCTTGCACCCACCCCGATCGTTCAGCCCGTCATGAAACACGGCGACGACCACGACGACGATGACGACAACGACCACGCCCCCCGACATCCCCAGCCGCTCATCAGTTGGTGGTTCGCCATCGGCCTTCTCACGGCCATGACCGCCCTCGCGGGCGTTACCGCCGAGTTCCTCGTGGACTCGATCGACGGTCTGGTCGCCACTGGGAATGTGTCGAGGGAGTTTGTTGGGCTCATCTTACTTCCCGTTATCGGTGAGTGGCACCGTCACTACAGTACGAGTACTGTTCTCGATCCCCGATACTGTAGTCCTCAATTTTGCTCCATCCTCCATCCTCCATCCTCCATCCTCCATCCTCCATCCTCCATCCTCGAACCACGATTCCCGATCTTCGATCCTCAACCCTCTTCCTCGGAAGAACAGACCGCCTCTTCCTCATATGAAACGACCGCCTCATCCTCCTCCGAAGAGATCCGAGCTGATCCCACGAACCCGTACCAGGCAACTCGGTCGAACACGTCACCGCAGTCACCGTCTCAGTCAAGGACAAGCTCAACCTCTCCATGTCAATTGCTGTCGGCTCGTCGATCCAGGTGTCACTGTGCATCCTGCCCGTGCTGGTCCTCATCGGCTGGGCTATCGGGCAGCCGATGACGCTGTTCTTCGATGTGTTTGAGACGTGAGTGCGGTGTGGATACGCTGTATCTTTGTTCTCCGCTATCCTGTTTGCACTCCCGCTCAGCGCCTTGCTGCTGCTCCGTGCGGCCTTCCTTCCCTTCTCTTGTCTTCGTTCTGGCACGGCGCGACGCGTTACGGCGCGTTTTAAGCTCGAGCGACGCGACCGCACTTGCGCACAGACCGAGCTCCAAGCACGAACACCGAGCACCGAGAATTGAGTGTCGAGTGTCGAGTACCGAGGGCAGAGTATAATGCAGCTCCCCACGCGCAAACCACGCTCACACCGACACCCGCAGCATCTCCCTCGTCATCTCCGTCCTCCTCGTCAACTTTGCGATATCCGACGGAAGGACAAACTACCTCGAAGGCTTCGTCATGATGATGGCGTTTTTGTCCATTGCGCTGGTGTGCTGGTAAGTCGGCGAGGCGCGAGTGGCCTGCTCCGGGCTGGGCTTGCTCTGGGTGCTACAGCCCCACAAGATACTGACCAGTCCAGGTTCTATGACCCTGCCTCCGCTGTATAAGTGCCAAGTCAAGGTCGACAACGACAAGTCAACAAGTCCGCGGCGAGATGTTCGACAGGCCGTCTTTCTGCGGCTGATCAAGGTCTGTGGGGGTTGAGGGGCCCAACACGAGCGAGAGAGGGGCGCACGACGGTGCGTGAATGCGGATGTGACGCGAATGTGAATTTGTGGACTTGTTGTGAATAGGAATGCGAGTATGAAAGAGAATGCGAATGGACATGAATGCGAATGAACATGAATGCCGATGCGAATATGAATGCGAATGCCACGGACAAGTGAGTGTGCCAAGGCTGTGAGTGTGCCATGGCCCAATGCTGAGCGAACCTGTTCCAAACGATTCCCATACTGAGAACGTGCGTGCATGTAGCCATAGGACCCTGTCGACCTGAGCGCTTGCAATGGTCATGCAGTGGATGCCGGTTCATGAATGACTCGCAGCTTGCATGCGCCTCTAGCCCACTTCGCATCTTGTGCTTGCTTGTACCATGCCGACGTCCATCACACCTGCACCTCGCCCATCGCCTCTACCACTCTCTCCACCGCTGCCTTCCCCAGCGGTACCCAGATCCACCTCCCTGTCCTGCTCTCCCCATCCAGCCCGGCCTCCACTACCAGCCCGTGATCCTTGAACTCCCCCATCAGGGCGTTGTACCGTTCCTCCTCCCTCGCGATGAACTTCTCCCGGGCGAGCGCCTGGAGAATGTCGTTGTCGATCGCGAAGGCCGGTGCGACCTGGTTCGCGGGATGGGCCACGTGGGCGGAAGGGTTCGGCGGGAGCGAGGCGAGCTGTTTGGTCAGGAGCAACTTGAGCAGACGGAGTGCCATTGGAGGCACGGATCGGAGGATTTGTAATGCCCCTTCTTCGGATATGCCGGAGGAAGAGGACAGGCCGGAGAGGGTGGTAGAAGTCGCGGATAGCCTTTGGTAGGATAACTCGAGGTCGTAATCGTCGTAAGTGGTGAGGTTGTGGTAGAGCCAGTTGAACCCGCGTGAAGGTTGGACGGAGCCGGTCCATGATCCGGCGGAGTAAGTGTGGGGCGGACAGCACGATTGGGAGGTGGAGAAGAGGAGTGGCGTGTGGAGATGGTCGAACGATGCGAGGAGGTGGATGCGCGGCGACGAGGCAAGGAGAGAGAGCACGGACAGGGAGCGAAGAGTGCGAAGGGATGGAGAGTCGATATTGTGGATGACGAGGTAGAGCGGCGTCGGCGATGTCGAGTGAATGGATGATGATGATGCGGCGGATCTGCCCTTACTTGCGAGGATCGCTTCGGGCGGCACAAAGTACGCGTAGACGCGGTGTGCCGCGCGATCGAGAGGGGTCGTACATGATGCGGGCACCGGGATGTCTTGGGGTACCGACAAAGCGTCCTCGATCTGGGACAAGACCTCTCGAATACCCATTCCTGGGAAATGTCCATTGACGACGACACAATGTCCCCTGGTCCCCAATCTCTTCTGAACGAATCGGTTAAGAGGTCTTCGCTTGCTCCCAAACCCGTAGAAGATGAGGTTGAACCCTTGGTCCATCTCGGCTTCCCACTGATCCCACCTCTCCTCGGATCCAGCCACTAGCCGGTCCACCACCCGCCTCGATGCGGCGGAAGAGCTTTGGGCGCGAGCAGAGTTGGAGTGCTGTTCGTATTCCGCCTGAGAGAGCGGTCGGACGAGGGACGAGTACGAGTTCCCACTCGTCCGTGCAGGTCGTGAGGCAAGGAGGAAGTATGCGTCGGACCGACTCGGTCTGATGAAACCCAGACCCGACTCGTTCGCCTGATCCTGCTGCAGCTGTAGCGCGGATTTCTTCTTCCGCGGAGTAGTTGTGCCAGTCCTCCGTTTTCTAGGCGTTGGGGTACCAAGTGAACTGGGCGTTCTCGTACCAGGCGTCCCTACCAGACCCGTTCGTGATCGCTTGGTGGGCGTCGAAACGCCATCATCCTCTTCGTCCTCGTCTTCATCGTAATCATCATCCTCATCCACTCCTCCGGCGAGAGGGTCCGGGTCCTCGTCAGACGAACCAGCCCCGTCGGGATCGTCCTCCCCGTTCGCGTTGTATGCAGCCCGGTTGTCGTAGCCCGTAAGAAAGGAGACGAGGTGGGACGCACTAGCCTCCGAGGTCGGCTCGAGGTCGTCGGGCGTGTCGAGACCATACTCGAACTCCCCACCTCGCAACGCGCTGGTACGAGCACGTTTTGTCGTGCGGGAGAAGGACGCGGCTGGCATCGCGCGCTTCGTATCGACACAGTCTGTAGCGGCCAGACTGCTTCGGAGAAGGCGATAGGCGCAGAGGAACAGAAAGAGTAAGAGAGTAACGATTTTGACCACCGTGGAAATCAAGAATCCCAGTCCAGTCCAGTCGCGCGCGACGACGCCTCCACTCTGGTTTACGCGTCATCTGGCGTGGACATCTCTCATCTCTTTCCACATCCGATCAATATCTCTTCGACCCAACCCGACACTTCCTCTCTCTCTCCTTGTTCTGCTGTCTCGCCCCCACTGAGCGCCGCAGGATGCCTCCCTCAGCATCACCTGCTAAGCGCACTACCGCTTCTCCCAGGAAATCGCAGAGCAGCCAGAACCCGGGCGAGAAGAGGAAGACCCCCGCGAAGGAGAAGGACAAGGATGGTCCCCCTCCTGGTCGGGACATACGGAATTTCGTGAGCATACCAACTGACGGCGTCTTTGACAGGATACTAGAGTCGACTGAGACCGAAACTGATCATCCTGCGCTCCTGCGCTGAATTTCCCCAGTTCGCTCAACCCCGTACTACTGCTGCTGGTGTAGGAAGCGTATGTCCTGCGTCGGCGTTGCACCCACCTCGAGCCGATGGCTGATAGCACAGGCCCCGGCCAAGTCCGCCGCTTCAGCCAACGGCACGGGAACGGGCAAGCGACCGATAACGATCGGTCAGTCCGATATCATCTCATGCGCGAATCGATTCTGTGGGTGAAAGTGGACTCGCTGACGCTGGGCCCAGACGATAGCGACGAAGACGAGCCGATCGAGAGCAAGCCTCCGTGAGTGTCGCTAATCGGGACGAGGTATAATCGTGCTCGATGGACTAGAGCTGACTGAGGGCGTCTCGATGATGCTGCAGAATCAAGTGAGTCCGGTCCTTGTCGTACACTGTTACGCTGTGTGGCTGCGGCTTCGTGCTGATCATGCAGAACCGAGAACAAGCCCAGGGCGTCTACTACTTCAAAGCACTTCACCTCGACCTCGTCGAGCTCTGTGAGTCCAGTCACCGATCGCGCGTCCTTCTCATCATCCTCATCGACAAATACTTTGCTGTTGCGGCCTCCACCGCTTCCCATGCCTCCTCCTGTCTTCTGCTTCCAACCGCCTGTCTACCGTCCTCCTGTCCCTTCGTCCTCCACATGTCTCTGACTATCCCTTCCAATTGACCGATGCTCGGCATACTGACCATCGCAGAATCGTCCCATCGTACTGGACGACACCCCTTCCCCGCCTCCCAAATCCGCGGCCAAACCATCCGCCCCGAAATCGTCTTCGAAAGCCCCGGCCGCCGCGCCGTCAAAGCCAATGCCTCTCAAGCGAAAGGTCATCGATTCGGACGATTCGGACGGGGGGTCAAGAGCAGGGGCAGGGACGGGGGTACGGTCCAAGCCAAACAAGCGCCAGTCGATAGGTGTGGGAAGGAGGGCTGTTGCGAAGGGCAAGGTGAATTACTTGGAGAGCTCGGACGAGGAAGAGGAGGAAGAGGAGGAAGAGGAGGTGGAGGTGAAGCCAACAGTTGTCGCGAAGGGGAAGAAGAAGGAGCCTTCGGTGAGTGTGGGGTCGTTTGCTGTCGGTACTGGTACCGTTTGCATGCGGGCGATTCGCCGATAGGACGGGCATCCCCAATGTCACTAACGCATCACTGCAATACCGAAAATTTCGCGGTGTTGAGTGACTCGTACAGAGCTGACGTGGACTAGCCCATGGAGATCGATGACGACGAAGATGACCCAGATGATTTCGATGATGACGATTTCGACGACGAGGACGCGGACGATCTTCCCAAGAAGTCCAAATCGAAGACCGGGGCGAAGCCCCCGCCTAAACCCGCCGCCGCTTCTGGAGCGACCAAGAAGTCCTCTACGCCGAAAAAGGTCTCAGCTGCTGCGACGAAGAAGGCAGTGAAAGAGGAAACTGCGACTACGCCCAAAGCCTCGGCGAGCTCCAAAGCGGGTGGAAAGTCTGTGCAGGCGAAGAAGGAAAAGGAGATAGATGGGGATGAGGCGGACGGAGGGGTGAAGAAGGAGAAACAAAAGTTTGAGTGGGTCCACCCGTTTCGCGTCTTCATTTTACAACGGTGATCCTGCGTTTCCGGACGAGCGAAGCGAGAGGGACAACGAGAGCGTGTGACAGAATCGTGGGAGCACGAACGGACGGGCCGATTTGTGGAGTGGTTGAGTGGTGGTCTTGTGGATTTGTGTACTGGTGGACTCGTGAACTCGTGAAGTGGTGTTTCGGGTATTTTGGCGTGGCGCGTCACCGGGTCCGAGCTGACCCATTTGTGCCAGCTGGAGAGCCGCCGCGGCCGCTCGCTCCGCAGGACCAAGAGCTCCAGGGTCGAAGGAAATTCCGGAAGGCGCGCCGAACTGCCTCGAGGGCATGACATTTGTGTTCACGGGTGAGCTGGATAGTCTGGGTAGGGACGATGCGGTGGAGCTGGTGAAGCGGTATTCTGGGTGAGTCGGCGAGTCCATATCCTTGATCAGAAAAGTGCACGCCTTGTTCGCCCGCCTTCATCCCGCTCTTGAGTACCCAAGGCTGGCATCGTTTCCACGGCTTGATCGACTCTGATCCCTTATCCCGAGTACTTCTCAGTGTGATCTCGAGCTCATTCGTGCTGACGACACGGGATAATCTAGCAAAGTCACCGGCGCTCCTTCTGGCAAGACCACATTCGTCGTCGTGGGCGAGAATGCGGGCGCTTCGAAGCTCAACAAGATCAAGGAGAAGGACATCCCCACACTCGACGAGGACGGGTTCCTGAATCTGATCCGGACGAGCTCGGGCCCGGTGTTGGACGAAAAGGCGATCAAGGCGAGGGAGAAGGAGGAGAAGAAGATCGCGGAGCAGGCGAGGGAGATGGAGAAGAAGGAGAGGGAGGGGGAATCGGAGAGGAGGAGAAAGGAGAAGGCGTTGAAGGGGACGGGAATCGCGGCGAAGTGAGTGCGAGCGCTGGCATCGTGCTCTGAGAGTCAAAAGTGGCACGTGGCGGATCCGAGATCTTGCAGATCGCGTGGATCGTGATGATCGCGAGGGTCCACAGAGGGGGAAAGAGGATGCGGGGGGCTGTGTGGGCAGGTGCGGGGAGGCGCAGGGGCATTCAGCGGGGCTTGGGAGAGGAAGGGAGGATGGGTCTCGGGTGTTGTTTGTGAGCGACGAAAGGGATGGGAAGCTCAGAGAGCGCGCAGGGTGGAAGTAGTGTTTGTGCGAGCCGAGCGGATGAGGTTGTGAAGAAGGAAGACGGAGGAGCAAGCTCGACCCGTGCTGATATGTGTGCAGGAAAGTGGCCCCCGCGTCGGCGCAGCTCTGGACGACAAAGTACGCGCCTACCAACGTCAAGGAAATCTGCGGGAACAAGGCGAATGTGGACAGGCTGCTGAGCTGGCTGCAGGACTGGTGAGTGGGCTTGGGGCTTTGGGTTTTGCTCCACATATCGAATTCAGCGTCGACCCTTCAACCTCCACGGCGAGATCGCTCTTTCGCAGTAGACCATCACTTTCCCTCCACGAGAGTCTCGAGGGATTGCATTGCGCCATGCCTTCGCTCCACAAGTGATCCTGCGCTAACCCGTCCGATGTAGGGACAAGAACTACAAGTCTGGATTCAAGAAACCAGGCAAGGACGGGATGGGCATGTACCGCGCCGTCCTAATCTCTGGACCGCCCGGGATCGGCAAGACCACTTCGGCACATATCACAGCGAAACTCGCAGGGTACAGCCCCATCGAGCTGAATGCGAGTGATACGAGGAGCAAAAAGCTTATAGAGGTGGGTCTGGCGGTGTTTGTTTGGCGCCACAACGTCTCGCACTGTATCGCACGCATCGCACGCATCGGGATCACACGAGATCCTGGCAACCCCTTCCTAGCTGTTGTGCGAGTTCGTTACGACTAGATCCTCGCCGATACTGAGGACTGCGAGTCAAAGGTGATCTTGGGGCCGAGCTGATGGCGCAGAACTCGACTAATATCGACAACACCTCACTAGATGGCTTCCTCCACGGTGGTAGCCTCCAGGTGAGTCATCTCGGCTCTCATGCCCGCACGCGGTATATTCAATGCGCCGCGCGTGACTCTGAGCTGACGCGCTCGGTCATATAGAGCACGACAGTTGCCGGTGTCAAGGTCGACTCAAAGACCTGCCTCATCATGGACGAAGTGGACGGGATGTCGGCGGGAGACCGGGGAGGTGTTGGCGCTCTCAACGTGCTGATCAAGAAGACTAGAGTGGGTCGAGCGTCTTTGAGCAAGCAGCTGGGTCTTTCCCGACGACTAGTTCGCTGAGCGGGGACGCTTTTGGACGGCGACTGACGGACGTCACAGATACCGATGATTCTGATCTGTAATGATCGGACGTTGCAGAAGATGAAGCCTCTGCAGAGCACCACATTCAACATGACTTTTCGAAGGTGGGCGATTCTCACCATTAGGGCTCTCTCCTCAGTTCGACACTGGGTGTCAGGTGCTCGAGCTGACTTGGCCAGACCACAACCGCAGGAGATCCGTTCCCGTATCATGTCCATCCTCTTCAAGTGCGTCGGGCTGTCGCGCTGTCACCTCACGTCTCTTCCTACCAGTTGTCGTAAGACGTCTGTCCGTTGGCGCCTTGCTGATGGGATTCGATTGTAGGGAGAAGATGAAGATCCCGCCGAACGTCGTGGATGAGCTCATCAAAGGAACCAACTCGGATATCCGGCAGGTCTTGAATATGCTCTCAACGTTCAAGCTTGGCAAATCGGAGATGGACTTTGATGAGGGCAAGCAACTGTGCGTGGTTCTGGCTCTTGTTTCATCTATATAAAATCTCCGCGGACGAAGTCATGGCCGGGGTAGTCCACCCCTGCTGGCCTGTCGTGACCGACTCTCGCAGTCCTCTCCGGACGATACGTGGTGACGCCGCTGATACCTTTCGCAGCATCAAGATCAACGAGAAGAACACCATCCTCACGCCTTTCACCATCATCGACCGGCTCACGCACCCCTATGCCTTCTCAAAGACCAACAAGGAGTCGCTGAACGAAAAGTCCGAGCTGTACTTCCATGACATCTCTTTCGTCCCGCTCTTCATGCAGGTGAGTGAGGCGGCCCGAGCTGAGCGATTACCCCACGGACTGCCTCACATGAGGGGGATGCGATTCTCGATCCGGTGGCGGAAGGCTGACGCGATGGTCACGCAGGAACACTATCTCAAGACTCAGCCGGCTGCGCTGAGCTCGTTCGAAGGGCAAGAGCATACTATGAAGCATCTCGAGCGAGTCAGCAAAGCCGCCGACTGGATCTCGGATGGAGATCTCATCGATCGCATGATTCATGGGTACGTGGAGGTTTCGTTTGCAGCGATCCTCATGCGAGGGCAGATGAGGCTGATAGCGGTCGGTGTAGGTCGGAGCAGCACTGGTCGCTCTTGCCATTGCATGCCATTGCGTCAACCGTCGCCCCCGCTTTCAACATCTATGGAGGGATGCGGTCGACAGGCGGTCCGGGTGGATGGGGTCCGAGTTTCCCTCAGTGCGTCGTCGTTGGCGCTCCATCCCATTCCCATATATCTATCCTCTGTAGCGCTTCCATTGCGTCTCCCCGCGCATTCACGTGTGGCCGGTGCTACTGTACGCGCGCTGCCGACCCCTGCGACGGCATCCTGAGTTTGGGCTCGGAATCGGGCATCACCGCATCAACCCCCACCCTCCACCATTTGCGGCATGACACTGACGGGGTCTCCTGTGCAGGTGGCTCGGCCAGAACTCCAAGCAGGGCAAGCTCCAGCGACAGCTCACCGATATCCAAATCAGGATGCGGCTCCGCGTGTCGGGGAGCAGGCAGGAGATCAGGGAGCAGTACATGCCCATGCTGGCTTCGAGGATTGTGTTGCCCCTCGCCAAGGACGGAAGTGTGAGCGAGACCCTCCGTCATTTTCCCACCCC
Source organism: Saitozyma podzolica (assembly GCA_003942215.1). Lineage (NCBI taxonomy): Eukaryota > Fungi > Basidiomycota > Tremellomycetes > Tremellales > Trimorphomycetaceae > Saitozyma > Saitozyma podzolica. The sequence goes on along the minus strand of RSCD01000019.1, from coordinate 104,244 downwards.
AACGTGTTCCTTGCACTTGCGCGCTCTCAGAGTCGCTGTGCATGATCTGCTTGATCAGCGCGGCGCCAGGCGTGATGCTAAGACGAGGGTTCACGGTCTACGAGAACACGATTCTCTGCCTGTCGTCTATCCCCCGACCGACTCTTGCGTGACGTCGCGTCGTGCCGCATAGTACGGCGTGTCTGGACTTAGTGCTGATCCCACACCGCAGGAGGCCATCGAATCCACCATCGAGACGATGGACGAGTACTTCCTCAGTAAGGACGACTGGGACGCGTTCGTGGAGCTCGGGGTGGACACGATGAACGGCGATGCGATACTCAAGAAGATACCGACCGCGACCAAAACGGCGTTCACGAGGCAGTGAGTGGCAAGATGCGAGCGGATGCGAGCGGTGCGGGGTCGTGGGGGGGTATGTGGGCGGGATTTCCCCGCGCGCAAGGGGGGGGGGGGGGGAGTTGCGGAGGAAAGTCGGACAGTCCGAGAGGAAGGTGGTGTTGGTGTTGGGGTTTGGGTGGCATGACGTGAGGAGGCAGATGTGGGCCGCGGACATGCGGGATACTGGTGGCGTGAAGTCATGTGGACGTCGGGACGTCAGGATGTGGGGACGACGGATGTGATATGTCTCGCAGACCTCCGCTGAAACTCCGCGCAGATACAACAAGGCCGACCACCCCATCGCTTTCCACAAGGGAGACATGTTCGCCATGGCCAAGAAGAAGATTGCGGATATCGGCCCAGCACCGGACAACGACGAGGTGTTCGAGGTGGGTTCGGCCGGTTCCGGGGCGTGGACACAACTTTGTGCTCCTGCTTCGGCTCCGTTCCTGGCTCTGTTTGGCTGTTGTCTGCTTTCCCTCAACCGCGCCCTCCCTCTCCTCCCTCTGTCTGTGGCAGTCGCGCTCATTTGCGGCTGCATATGTGGTTGCAGCTGCCCCTGAGCTTGCATCCTCGTTGATCCTTCCCTTGCGATGCGTCGTAAGCCAAGAAGTCGTGTAGCTGACTCGACGCCACAGGAGGACGAGCCTGTACCGGACGACGACGAGGGAGCGAACGGGGAGGACGAGGGGTTGAATGATGTGAGCAAGGACAGGCTGATCAAGGAGGTCAAGAAGAAGGCGGACAAGGCGGCGAAGGGGAAGAAGAAGTGAGGGAGAAGGGGTTGCGCCAGCGCTGGTCCCGACCCCGAGAGGGGCCGATGGTAGGTGTGGAAGGGGAGTGAGCGGGGGAGCAACACTCGGGGAGGAGAGGGGAGACGACAAGAGGGAGTGTAGTCGCGGAGACTTGGAACTACGGGTAAGAGAGATGGTGGGGGAAGGGCTGGCTCCCGTGGGTGAGACCGAGAGAACTGCTCCTAAAGCGATACATCGATCCGGAAGGACCGTTTGAGGAAATGTATGTCTATGACTATCTGGAATATATGACAAGCGCTTTGAGAGCTGTCCGCTGTATGAGCCAGGTACCGACCTACTCGCTCATATAATAACGAAGCTCAGTGTGTTGTGGATGAAGTGGTGGATTGGTGGACTGGACAACCAACTGTACCTATCCGCTGTCCAGGGGCGATTGCACTGCATGCTGCGTGACACTTGCCACGAGTGAGATTGCGTGTATGGGTGCGGTACTGAACTGCCATTGGGTTTGTCCGCCACTCTTGACAACGGTAATGGGTCGTCATTGACACAAACCGTGGTCGTCATTACCCACATCCGGCCCCACGAACGTGTCTCCCTCCGCTGCCGAGTGGTTACCACACCTGTAGTCTGTGATCTGTAGTCTGTAGTCTGTAGTCTGTAGTCAATTCCTGTCCGCAGCCCGAATACATTGGTGTAGCAAGCGCCGTAGTGCACAAGACGCTAGTGAGCAGTGCGCAGCGGCAGCGGCAGTGTGCACTGTGAGCAGTCGTCCTACGGTCAGACGCAAATGGCACTGCAGCGGTCCGTCAGGAGTCTAGGAATGAACGTGCGCGGGTATCGATCAGGTCGGGATCGAGGCAGTAATCCGTAGCAGTAGGATTCGCCGATTCAGAGCAGGCTGGTAATGCAAAGCAAGGGAGCAAGGGAGCAAGCTTGTCACCAAACCCCAGAAAGACCACGGATCAATCGCCGGAGCTAGTCCAGCGCCCAAACTCTGTATCCATCTACGCCCATGATGGTTGAAGACGGAAGGAAGAGCTGTGGATATCAGGACTCTACTGCAGTACAGCTGTAGCCAGCTGCCAGCTCTCAGTCTCCACGCTTGTCGCCCCCAGTCTCGAGCTCAGTCTCCGGCTCCGTCATAGACTTAGCTCAGCCCTTGTCTCTTGTCGTCCAACACTGCTCTCGCGACGCTCAACACTCAACACTCAACACTCGGCGCTCGGCCGCCAACCCTCTCTCTCGGAATAGCAGCAGCACGGCCTCGCTCGGGTTCGCAGTAGCACGGCATAGCAAAGTGAAGCAAAGTGAAGCAGCGCATCGCTTCGGATCCGCATCCGAGAACATTCTCGACATGATGACGAGGTCGATCTATTTTCTACCACAGTACCACCCGCTACGTTCCACGAGTCCACTCTTCTCCAGTGTCCATTTCCCGCTGTCAGTGTCTTGTGACCCCTGTCCGCAACGCGCGCCCTGCGCCGGGTAAGCGAATCTGATGTTCTCGAATCTGAAGAATGGGAAGGTATACCTGGAATCGACATTGCGTTGAGCAGACTTGCAATGTTGCTGTATACGACTGACGCAATGATATGCCGATAGCGGCGCCGCCGCTGAACGCACGTACGCACCACCCTGTGCTTGTACTTGTGCGGTGCCGCTCCAGTGCTTGTATGCATGCACTCGCCACTTACCAGGCGGCGCCGCCGCCGATGGTGACAAACTCTCAGTGGAAGCAGCTCATAACGGGGAATGCCAGTGCCAGTGCCAGTACCAGTGCCACTCGATGCCCAAGCGATGCTGCGGTGATTGCCGTCCAGAGCCGGGGCCGAGTTGCACGCCGAATTTCAAAGTCCAGACTCGGTCCAACCGGGTCGGTGCGCTGCACTCCTGCGCTCGGGCCAGGGAAGGGAGCTAACGAAGCTAACCAAATCGGGCGGTGGGGGAGGAAGCGACCGGTTTGATCCCGCACGTGAATCAGGGCGGTTTGCGCGCTCAGGGAAACGCAAGCTTCAGGGAATGGGTTTGCAGATCTCGAAATTCAGGGTCGACTATTTGTCCGAGCCAAAGGAAGGAGACAAGGGAGGTGTTACACAACCTGGTCGTGGTTGCATTGCTGCTCGTCCCCGTTGCCGTCGCCGCTCGCCGCCATCGCCGCCGCGGCGACCGCCCCCTCCTCATTATCCGCTACTCACCTAGATCCGTGGCGCCAGCGGACGCGTTGTTTGGGACCGTCACCGTCATCACTCAAGCTAGCTACTACATTCAGACGGTCCCGGACACAATGCACAGCAGGAGCCCGGCTCCCTGGCTCATCGGACCGGAGGCATGACCGACGTAACGTTTATTGATCCGCCGATCAGTCCGACCGCGGATCAAGCCCGCCGCAGCAAGTACCGGTCGCTATTGCAAGTGTTGCAGTGCGTTGCGCTGCGCTGCGTTGCGCTACAGTACGTGCCCACGGCGTTGCGTGCGCGTCGTGCGGATCAGCTTACGCGTCCTTGGTCCTCGAGCGAGGGATAGAGTTACGGCTCCTCGGCCCGGACCCATCCTTGCAACCCAAGTTTGCAAGCGATGCAAACGATGCGAAACGATGCAAGGCATGCAAAGCGAGGCATGACATCGGATCCGGGTGGCCTCTTAAACATACCCCTTGAACTCGCGCGCGCGTATCAGGTCATTCTTTAGCTCAGGGGGTAGCCCGGACGTCGGTCAGAGGTTGGCTCGGGAGGGAGTGAAAGCGAGGTGCCGAGGGCCGAGGGCAGGGGGGCGGGGAAGAGCAAGCGACGAGGGAGGCAATATGATACTCGGGGCCCGGGTCACTCGGGCGGTGTGTGGTGTGCTGGTTGTCCGGGTGGTGTCAATCTGGGCCCGGACGACATACTCTGGGTTGGGATGGCGACAGCGGCCCGGCGCGTGGCAGAGGGGCAACGGGGCAACGGGTAGGGCGGAAGAGCGAGTTGGGTGGAAAGCGCGACGCCAGAGGGGTCGAGGTATGATCATAAACACAGAGCAGAGTCATACTCCCGTTTCTTTTCAGGTACCGCCATCGTTTTCTGATGCAGGGCCCGCTGCCCCGGCTCGCCTAGGCTCAGTCTGGTTCAGTTGATGGCCCTGGCTCAATGGGGCAAAGGCCCAGAGCAGCAACTTTTCCTCCCTCCCCCCCCCCCGGCCCCTGTCCCTGATCCTTTTTTTTCTTTTCCCTGGCACCCTTGGCTTCCCCACCCGCTCCAACCCGCTCGCTCGCTCACCGCTCATCGCCAATACAATCCACTCCAATCCAGTGCACCACCACCACCACCACCACCACCACAGCCCGCCGGGTTATACACCACTTTGCAATCGCCTCTTCATCATCCCCACGTCACCTCCTTTGTACTTTACATCGGTCCCATTCATCCCCTCCCTTCTCCTCATCTTGGTCCCCCGCTATCGAATCGTCGTTGATCCCAACGATCAACGCACGCACGTTCGACCCCCAACCCCCAACCCCCCACCCAACCCCCTCTCACTCAACTCTCTGCACCTCCTTGCCGTTCCTCGGACGCTCGGATCGAACGCCCGCGCGTGTGTTTCTCCGTTCTCGTCGTCGCTCGCTCGATCCACCTCACCAGGTTGATCGTCTAACCCCTATCACGAGTGTGCTCCGAGCTCAACTCTACACGCAGGCAAGCAAAACGTGCGGCGCCTCGCTGTCCAACGGCTACTCGCACTAGCCTAGAATCCGATCGACACCAAGTGGCCACTCGCATCTCCCACAGTCGTTTCTCTCCCTAACCAATCTCGACACCCCCGATACATACATCCCACTACTAGTCGATCCGCTCGTTTGCTCGACGCGCTTCCCTCATTCCACACCGCCCCGGTCTTTTCACATACTACACCGCATCGCATCTCGATCCGACCCGACGCGACAATGTTGTCAGCGACGATGCTCCCTCACAATGTCCGCCGCAACCTCGGACCAATCCTCCAGCGGTTGCCCATGCTCACCCACCTCTCCATGGTCCCCTTTGCGCTCCTCGGTCCCACCTACCTGCCCTACCTGTTCGGTGCCATCTTGCTCTACGTCCACTGCATGCTGTGGACCGTCAACCTGAGGTGAGTCGCGTCTGCTCCCGCCGGCTCCGACTACCCCCGTTATGCCCGGAGTACCGGAATGCTCCCGGTGATCCCTCCCCGTTCCCTTTAATGATGGCGCCATTCTTTGCCGCGTCGCCCCCCTGCATCAGTCATTTTCATCCTTCGATCCGATCCGCAGTCGCTGATGCATACCGCAGAACCATCTGGGGCGCCTTCCTCGCATGGCGAGGTGTCAAGCAACATTCCGAGACCGACTGGCGAGCAGAATATTCCGCTGGCCGGAGATCTCTCCCGGCCTCGTCGGACGCGCTTATGTTTGACGAAGTCGAGCACCTGATCTTCTGCCCAAACTACGCCGAGGACATCACCGTCCTCCGTGAGACGCTCTACCTGCTCTCGACCCACCCGCTCGCGCTTTCGTACCACCCCGTTCTCGCCATGGAGGCCCGAGAGGCCGGCGCCGCACAGAAGGCACAGCAGCTCATGGCCGAGTTCCGATCGTCTTTCAGGGACATTGGTTACACTCTCCACCCGGGAGGTCTTGATGGCGAGGCAGCGGGCAAGAGCTCCAACCTCGCCTGGGCTGTCAGGCAGGCATTCAACGAGCTCAAGGACGAGGGCGACGAGGAGCGCATCGCAAAGATCGTCGTCACTGTGATTGATTCGGACACTGCTCTCGCTGGCGACTACTTCTCTGCCATCTCGTGCAAGTACGCCCTCCGACCTGCTTCTGAGCGGTAAGTCTGAACATTTCTCGCGTTGCGCGACGCGTCAGTGCAGGCGGCTTATCATATGTCTCAGCTCGCGCATGTCGTTTGTTCCCCCGATCTGCTTTGACCGTAACGCACACGACGTCCCCGTCGCCGTTCGGGTGACCGACATCATGTGGGCTCTCGCCGGTCTCTCTTCGATCTACCCCGGTTCAGGCGCCAAGATCCCGACCTCGGCCTACTCGCTCTCGATGACCCTCGCTTCGCGTGTTGGCTTCCACGACGCCGGACCCCAGGCGATCGGCGAGGACATGCACATGTACATCAAGTGCCTCTTCTCCACCGGCGGTAACCTCATTTCCGAGACGATCTACTCGCCTGCCTCTCAGCTCGACGTCGTTGCCGGCGAGCGTGGCGGTCTCAAGGGATTCTGGAACGACCACGTCGCGCGTTACAAGCAGGCCATCCGACACATGTGGGGCTCGCTCGACACGGGCTACGGTCTCACCCGCCTGATCAACCGCGACTTCACGGCCGACCCTCAGACCGAGACCTTCGCGTCGCCCGTCTACCGTCAGGCTTTCCCCACCGTCTTCACCGCCGAGTCGGAGGCCGTCATTGGCCTCAAGACCATCCCCGAGGAGCTCGGAGCGTCCAAGCACCGCCGCAACTTTGCCGACGAGGATTTCGCCACGCCCTCACCCTCGGACTCATCGGTCTCGTCATCGGCCGCTTCCGTTATCTCGGCCGACGACGAGGGCACCTCGGAGAGCTCGCTCTCTGAAGTCGAGGAGAGCTACAACGAGAAGGTTGGCCTCGTGAGGCCGGTCGAGGAACAACTCAGCCGAAAAGTTCTGCCCTTCATCTCCCTCTGCATGCGCCTCTACGAGGCCCACCTGCTCATGGGCCACATGCTGTTGCTCGTGACGATGCGCGTGTTTACCGCCTCGACGACTGAGGCTCTGGCGCCCCCAACGTTCGAGATCCCGATCCTCACGCTCGAGAAGCTCACTTCCGGCGCCGAGTTCGTCTCGTGGGCATACGCCTTCACCGACCGCATGCGAGCGGCGTCCCTCATCTTCTCCATCATCATGTTCATGTTCTACGACCGATACCACCAGCAGGCCGCCAAGTACCGATGGCAGGTCCCCGGCGGCCGTCTCGGCGTCCAGTCTTCTGACCGCTCTTACCGATCCTTCCCCTTCGCCATGTTCGAGTGAGTCGTCTTGCTGTCGTCAGTGGAGCCAGTGCTGACGAGTCTTCAGCTACTTTGCCATGCCGGCGGGTATCGTCTACGGCATCATCCCGATCCTGCACGCCCAGTTCATGCACCTCTTCACCGACCGACTCGTCTACACCGTCTCGTTCAAGCCCAAGGGCAAGGACAACCGACCGCGCGACGTCGAGAAGGCCATCCCTGTATAGAAGCCCGATGACATTGGGGTCATTGGGTCTTCGCCGGGTCCGGAGTCCGACCAAAAGGGTTCCCGACCCGATGGGTTGTTTTCTCTTCGCATCGCATTTGGGGCCTAATCGACACGGGTACGACGGGAACGGGTACGGGTACGAGTGCGGGCACTGGCCACGGGATACGAAGGAGACATGACGGTTAGAGCAGTATGGAAAGTCACGAGATGGGACGAAAGCCTGGGGCTTTCAGAACATGGCAAGAAAACAAACATGGAGATATAGAAAACAAGGGAGGGGGAGGGTGTAGGGTTCTGTCGCGAGTGTTCATTGCAGTCTAGTTTGGGCGTTACCTCCACCACGCAACGACACCATCACCATCGCCTTCTTCTCATCGCACCATACTCATTCTATTCCTCATTCTCGTCCCGCTTCAATTCTCTCTCCCTCATGTATCCTTGACCCCTTGATCTCCTTGATCCTCTTGACCCCCTACGTTCCCCGGCTAGCGGGTCCTCGACTCGACTCGACTGGAGCTCGCCGCGCCCGTCCTCGATACACATCCTCTAATTACGCCGTAGTATTAGCCTACTATGACTCGTACCTCTCATATACGCATCGATGATCATGCCGTGCTCTGCGACTCGATGCCACGCGCCACGCCACGAAAGCACCGGCCCCGAACACATGAGAGGCATCCAGGTAGTCGCGACGCCACATTTTCTAGGCGTCCACGTCGGCGTCTATCTCGGATCCGTGAGCGACGGAACGCAGGGCTGTGCACGTTGAACACTGTGCACACTGTGCACACACCGAAGCCGGTGCCGGTGCCGATGCCGAGGTCGGTGCGCGAGGGCGGCGATCGCGCCCGTCACGGCCTCTCCAGCTGCAGCTCCACTGCGCAGTCCAGAGACCGGCTCGGTAGCGAAACAGGTCCACGGCAAACCCTTGTTAGTCAATATATGCACCGCCCGTGGATTCATGAGTCGTGAGAATCAGATAAGCCCGCAGCAGGGAATTTGACATGGGACCAAGCACAAGCATCGCCTCGACTCGGGACACTCCGGACACTCGGGACTCTCCGGACGCTCGGGACGCTTGGGAGTCGGGACTGCATTGTGTGCTGGCTGTCTTGGTCATGCTGCCGGACCCATCCTGTGTGGTTCTATCAAATTCCGGCGCAGCGAGCGGTACCAGTGATACATCAAATTCTTGGCTGTCTTGACGTTAACGTTGCAGCTACGTTGTGGCTACGTTGCCGTTTGTCGTTAACGTTGGCAGCTACGGTGTGGATGGATACGTTGTCGTTGCGTTGCGCTGCCGATCACCTGTATTGATGTGCTTGACCTCGACCTCGCCGGAACCGAGGAGTAACGACGACGACGACGACGAGGTACGGGATCGGGGACAGGAAGAGTCATGACGAGCACTGTGGTGTATGGGAAACGGCAAGGCAGGTAGAGTACGAGGGAGGGTGCTGCACGTTCTTGTAGGCAGCGGCCAACACTGGGTCCCGAGGACATCTTGACAGTCAAGTTTGAAGCGCTGCGCTGCGAGGATCCGTGTGGGCAGTTGCAGTGGCGGTGGCGGTGGGATAGTGAGTCGTGAGTCGCGGGGAAGGCCGAATGATACTGTATGCACCAGTCCGCGCACTGGCAAATCAAGTGGTGCACGAAGATTATATTATGACTCTCTGACCCCCTGATACTCTGATCCTCGGATTCTCTGCGACCTGACACGATAACGCGCTGGCGCCAAACTCGGCTCGAGTAACAGGCACCACGAGCTTTGTATTAACCAAAGCGTCGCCGACAGACCATGGTTCACATCTACGTCTACTTTGACGATTGGGCCGTTGGTTCTCTTCTCACTCTCGCTCTTGCTCTTGCTCTCGCTCTTGCTCTTGCTCGTGACCGAGGCTCTTAGACTTTGCTAATGCTCATGCTCATGCTCTTGCCCTTGCTCTTGCTCTTGCTCTTGCTCTTGCATATGCCATTACATATGCGCCGCATCGCTCTGCGCCTCTCGGTCTTGCTCCCTGGCTAGCTGATAGTGTCCACCTTCCAGAGGTCGTCCCTGAAAACGTCAGCGTACGCCGAGATAGCCTCATAGAGATCGAGACGATGGGCCAAGGCCGCCGGGGCAGTATCGGGCGAGAACGAATCGAGAAGAGGCTCCAGGATGATAAATGGCAACGATGCGAGCGGAGATGCGAGACCGGGGAGGGGGGATGGGGCGAGGGGGGGATGATTGTGATCAAGAGTGACTGGTTGATGACTCCGCGCCGTTCCGCTTCCACGTCCTGCTCGCCCGCTGACTCGCTGTGGTATGACCACAACCACGTCGGGGAGACCAGGGGCAGACCAGGGGCACCAAAGCTGCGACCCGACCCCTACGGACCCGACCCAAGTCAACATGACACAACCCGACCCAACCGGGAGTGACCCTTGCCCGGCTCTCATCCATGGCTACGCCCATGCCCGTTCCCATGCCCGTGCCGATGCTCGTTTCCATTGATTCTGCGCAACATCCTGCGCTTCACGCCTCGCACCTCACGATCTCCAACACATCCCCATGGTCGAGACCACCGCGTCTCACTCACCCAATCCAACACAGCACCTCCACCGCCACGCCCTTGCCGGCCTTCCGGATCTCCTCGGAGGAGCCCACGAGCTTGCCAATCCCGCAGGCATGTTCCTTCCCCTCGGCGTGGATCGCGACGATGCAGTCCTTCGGGAGTGACGGGGGAGGTCGCCGCCGGGCGAAAGAAGGCCGGGGCCATCATGTTTGCTCCCTGCGACGAGACGCGTGAGATTCGATGAAGGCGAGCGAGAAGGAGAAGGAGACGGGGGTTGTCGTTGCGGGGTGTGACATGGGTGCGACAAAAGATGTGCCATAGGGTGTGCCATGGCGTTCGACATGGGGTGTAACATGGGAGTTGGTTGTCGAGCGAGTTCGTGTGAGTTCATGTTGAGAGATAGATGTGAACAGAGTTCACATTGAGAGATAGATGTGAACAGGTCAACGAACAGGCGGACGGGCAGGTAGGCGAGGGTGTGACCCGATGAAAAGATGACATGAGGAAGAAACGAAGGACCCAGATCAGCCAAGTTCAACCCCGGGATCACGGATACACCATTGGTCTAAGCACACCACACTCACCGCAAGGAGGAACTTGATGGCGCCTCGATCGATCCGCACATGAGGCAACATCGCGGGGTCTGACGACGTGAGCACGAGCAAGACCAAACGACGATACCATCACGATCGGAAGGCAGATGACGGTGTCCATCACCGGCTTTGTATCGCTCCATTGCGTTACACCCGTGCAGCCTCATCTCACACCCAAAGACGTAGATGTCGGAGGATGTGGAACACAATGGTATACACATTGAGTATACACGTTGAAGAGCGGTCCGTTCCACTCACATCGGTGCAGAAGCTTGAGGGTCGGGATGAACGGCCCGTCAAAGTGGTTCCAGAACATGGGGACGCTGTGGAGCGTGTAGATGGATAATCTCTCGTGGCTGGGTGATATGGTCAGCGACGGGCGGAGCGGAGCGTGGTGCGGTGTGACTGCGGAGGTCTGATGATTCCCGGGCGAGCTCGGTACAGTGCTCCCCGCCTCCCACGTCGTGCTCGCGATACTTCTGTGGCTCTGTCTCCGGGGTAGAGGGCAAGCAGCCAGCATACCTCCCCTCTCGACCCATGATCCGATGCACCGTGGAGCCAGGCAATGCTGTGTTGGAGGCAATTCGTATCGTCCCCACCGCACTCACCACTTTGTCAAACCCAACGGCTCCTTCTTCGGCCAAATCTCATCGAGCACCGTCACCTCCCCTTCACCTCCTTCCTCCTCCTCGCCTCCGCCTCCCTTACCCTTCTCAGTCTGTCCCGCAGCCTCCTCATTGCCTTTACCCTTTCCCTTCTTCCCTTTCCCACCACCCTTACCTTTCCCGCCCTTCTTCTTTCCTCCTCCCGACTCCTTCACCTCGTCGTCCTCGTCGTGCTCCGCGTCCGCCTGAGCGGACTCGGTCGTTGATGCTGTCGCACCTGCTGCCCCTGCGGACTCCGCGACCTCGCGATAGGCCGGCTGGGAGAGGAAGGGTAGTTGTGTGAGGAGAGAGGATCGGATGGTACGTTGCACAGACGACTTGAGGGACGTGGAGCCGGAGACGTCCTCCTTGGTGCTGAATCTGGGGAGGGTCAGCAGCGCTTGATTGACGGGAAGGCCAGAGGCTCAGAGCTCAGAGTTGGAGTCTATAGTCTCGACATAGGAATTTGGAGTTCGCAGCTCGCAGCTCGGACTGAGCGAACGAGATGCGCTGGTCACGATACCAAATTTGAGTGATGGGGGAAGACAGGACTCGTGTAACCGCGAAACGTGATGGAGCGCACTTCTTGAACATGTTGGGAACGGGCTGATACCCTTCTGCGACTGTAATGCAGGAGGACTACGATCTCGCAAGGCGTGTCCTGCAGTTGATTGGGATCTCCTCCTGTCCGCGGTACGCCGACTGAGCACAGGCAAGTGTGGTTGAGGGGATCCGAAGAATGGAGCTGTAACGTAGACAAAAGACAAACTGAAGGCTCAGATATGGCCATCTTTTGGGCATGATGAGTTGTCGGTCGTTTCATTCGTCGAAATGCTCCCAGGCACTGACCCGAGTGTGGCACAAAACCTCCGATCTTCGTGGCCCGGCGCAGGCTGACAAGCCAGTTGACCCTCTCTGCTCTATACCAACAATGCATCGCATCCTACTACCAAAGCGGTATCGAGGTGTTGTCGGTGGGTGTAGATTTATTAGGGATATGGGACTGTACGGAGATATTTCGCGTCCAATCCGGAGGGGAATGAGTCGGAAGTCGCCCTGGGTCTGACCGCGCCACCTTCGGCCTGCAAACGTGACGTGGCCAGCCGGTCGAGCGGGTTGGGGGAGGGAAGTAGGAGGGCGGGGTAGAAGGTTAGGCGGGAGAAAGAATAGGTGTTTAGGGGGGAGGAGGTATGGTTTTGGTCGGGCTGGGCTGGTGCACCGTTCGAAATGAAAGAAAAAGTTACGGGCAAGGCAAGTAATGTTGTTTGACTGGCTCTGGCCTTCGGCTCTGGCTTCTGGCGCTGGCCCGGGCACACTCGAAAACAAGAGAAAAGAAGAAGAAACTACTGTAGTCCGAATGAAATCAAGACGGCTCCAAAGTTCCTTGGCATCGCGGAGGGTTTAGACCTCGGTAGTCGAGTTGAAGTACTTGACATACGAGACCTACGCGGGGTGTCAGCGTGATCCGGCCGGAACACCGTGATACCGTGATACCGTGATACCGTGACGGACGAGTGCAATACACGCTACAAGTCGAGATGGATATGGAGAACAAGAACAACCGCTCACCTCCCAGTACGCGTTGGCAAAGGACGAGCCCGAGTTGAGGACATAGTCGGAGCAGGTCGAGTAGCCGGTCATGGCCGCGCAGCTCTGGTCCTGACCGGCATAGCCGGCGTAGTTCCAGACGCCATCGGCGCCGGCCCAGTCACCGCAGAGGGTGGTGTCGAAAATGTTGAAGTGGTCGTAGAAGAAGGTGTAAGGGCTGCAGCTGGTCGAGGGGAAGTCGGCGACGGGGGTGCCCCAGGTGGATGGGTCGGGGACGTCGTTGGTGATGTCCGCAGGGATGGAGGAACGGGGAACCACCAGACCTTGATACCGACCTTGCCCCAGAGCACTACGAGAACAGTCAGAACAGGTTTATTGTGCTGAATATCTTTCTTCACGTTCCCACTCACTCGCGTAAACGCCGCCACCGACGTTGTTGAACGAGGCACCGTACGAGTTGTCGTTCGTCTGGTCACGGACACCGCAACCCTGGTTCGACGTGTCGTACGAGGCGCAGTCGTACGAGTTGAAGCTACCGGTGGTGAGGGTACCGAGCTGGAGGTCGTTCTGGTTCGAAGGCATGGTGCATCCCGACCCGGTGTGGAGCGAGACCTGGTTCTCGGTGAACGCGTTGACGCCCTCGAGGATGTCGATCTCGCCGCCGTACGGCCAGTTGGGGCCGTTCTGCCACCAGGCAGGCCAGGTGCCACAGCCAGTCGGCATGTGGACGGCATCCATCAGAACGAGACCGCCAGTGAAACTGCGGGACGTCAGCGACTGCCGTGATTCGACGTCCGGCACAATGGAGGGAAAGAATGATGCCTGAGAAACGGGGCAGGATGTAGGACTCGAGTGTCCGGGTTCACGCGAGACGTACATCTTGTTACCGTGGATACGGATCGACTTGCGAGCGGTCGAGACCGTTTGGGTGGTGTCAACAGCCATGATGGCGTGACCGGCCGAGTTGATCGAGACGAGACCGCTGCTCCACGCGTCCGACGAGTCGAGGTAGTCGACTGTCCCGTGTGTCGGGTCGGCATAGCTCCAGAAGTTGAAGTTGTCGAAGAACGTGCTGCCCGACCAGGTGTCGGTAAGGTACCAGCCCGAGGTGCTCGAGGGGTGGCGCTCGAGGTGGTGCTGGACGTGGTGGTCGTGGAGGAGCTCGACGAGGCAGCGGCGGTGGTGATGACGCTGCTAGTGGAGCTGGAGGAGGAGGAGGAAGAGGAAGAAGAGGAAGATGAGGACGACGAGGTGGTCGTAGAGCTTGGGGTGGGGTTGGCGTTGTTGCCTTGACCCAGAGCAGTCGTAGTCGTGCTCGCGGTCGTGGTCGAGGTCGTCGAGTCGGTTGCACCCCCGGTAACGCCCCCGGTAACGCCCCCGGTAACACCCCCGGTAATGGACGAGGACGAGGACGAGGAAGAAGAGGAAGACGACGACGACGACGAGGAAGAAGACATCGACGTCAAAGACGCCGTCGAGTTGGTGAGCACCTGACAAGCAGTGTTGTCCCTCTTCTTGCGTACGAGGCGCTTCCCCTTCTTGCCCGACCGGGCGACGGGGTGGATGGTGGCAAAGTCCTCACGCGTGCGCGGGACGTTGGCAGCCGCGGCGGCGGCGGCGCCATCATGGCGCTGCGCGACGTGGTGCTTGTGTCCGCCGTGAGGCACTCGGCGGATCTTGCCCGCGAGAGCGGGACCGCTGAGGCTCAGGAGGGAGACGAGCAGAGGGGAGATGTGCATGGTGCTGAAGTTTGAGTGGTTGGGTGTGCGAGGATGGGGACCGGCGAGATTCGGTCGGGTGGGTTGAGGCTGGGACGGTCACGCGCAGCGTTGAGTCCTGCGAAGTGGAATCCGGCGGGACACAAAATGGAGTAGAGACAGTAGGGGAAGAGGAGGATAGAGCATCGGCAGGGAGCCGAAGGTGATGGACGAAGGCAAGGGCGAGCGGAGGGGCGGCAAGGAGAGGCGTCGTGTAGGCGTGGGGTGACATTGCGGAAGTGCGATGGTTTGCGGTGGAGCAAAGAAAGGACAAGACACTGGTCAGCAAGTTGTCCTCCAGAAGGGCTCGTCTTGGGGATAGAGATGGATGGTCATGGTTTCCGAGACGGGGTGAGACGGGACTGCACCCCGCCGCACCCCGTCATAACGACCGTCACGCATCCCCCCGTGCCTCTTCCTCCCTGTCGATCTGTCACTCCCCATTCCACCCGCTCGCCCCAAACATGACCCGCTTCATCTCTCATCGTCGCTCATGTCTCTCGCAGAACACTGAGCAGTAGCACCACCCATCCCTCGCTCCCATTCCGTCACTGCGATGTGCGATGTGCTCTTCGCCACGCGCCGCCTCGAAGCCTAGAAGACATCCGCCAAACTCACCTATAGCCTGTAAATGTGGGATTGACTAATCCGTCTGGCGGTGTGCTTCGAATGAGTGACTAGAGGTTTGGTAGGAGGATGGATGCAAGTCGATGCAAGAGAAAAGAGACCAACAAGAACGAGAACGCAACGAGAACGAGGACGAGAGCAACAGACAGAGAATGTGTCAGAGACAATGGTGATCGCAGGCAGCCGCAGCACTGGCAGACCGCACCGGAGCCGGTGGCTTGCGCCCCCGGCTGCCTACCACGGCATGCGGCATGTCTTGGTTCTTGGTTCTTGGGTGCGCTCCGTACCGTGCGGAGACACACGCCCCGGGCACGCCGCAGCGACGCAGCCAAGCCGCCCGCAGACTCAGAGTTGGCGAGTTACATGCTCAGATAGTTGATATACTCCGTCCGGCCGACCCGGTCTGCCCTGATACTACTACTTGTTTGGCTACGCAGCATGTGGGCAGAGGCCACCGCCGAGGAATGAGAGAACGTTTGGGCAGCCAAGAAAGCGCGAAGCAGCGCGACCATGTTTGTTGCTCTGGCAGCTGGATGTGAGATGGCTCGCAGGAAGAGACGGCTGGGTCGACGCCAGGGCAACTCTAATTACGCTCAACAGGCAGGATGGAGCCAGAGGAAAAGAAAAAGAAAACCAACGCGCCTTGCGCCTTTGGCTAGTCACGTTGCCCTGATTCCGGAGTACGAGCAAATAGCAATGGGGCATGGGCTGCTTGCTCCTCTCCCTCTCTTTCCCCGCAGCAGAGCTCGTCTCGTCCGCTGTCGTCTACCCTCGTCACACCACGCGGCAGCTCGGAGAGGCGGAAAACATGCATGAAGCAGCGGTCCAGCGCCCAGCGGCTCAGCGGCAGAGGCCATCTGCGCTGCTCTGTAGCTTGCCGCTTCGCAGGTATGTATGTCTTCTGACTTGGCGAGTATCACGTCGTGGGCTGGCGCACCTTGCTTCGACGTCATGCTCAGACTCTCAGAGCGAAGCATCGCACCGACGCGAAGCTGGGGGAGGTAGAGGCAAAAGCGAAATTAAACACCGCAGTGCCTTCGTAGGTCAACTCGTTCCTTTCCAGACGCGGGCGGATTGAGACCGACCCGACCCATCCGACCAGCCATCTCATCTCACACCGTCACCGGGCACCGTCACCGCTCTGAG
The DNA here is from genome assembly GCA_003942215.1 of Saitozyma podzolica. NCBI lineage: Eukaryota > Fungi > Basidiomycota > Tremellomycetes > Tremellales > Trimorphomycetaceae > Saitozyma > Saitozyma podzolica. The sequence goes on along the minus strand of RSCD01000019.1, from coordinate 88,015 downwards.
CCTCTCACACACGAGATTGAGAATACGATCGGATCCCGTCTCGCAGCGACGTCACGATGCGAGTGGACTCAGTGGAGAGCTGCGGCAAAGGTCGTTCCGCACGGAACGCAGGCTCGTGCTGGGACAACGTTTCATGAAGCCACCGTGCCACCGAATTGTGGTGTTTGTTGTGGTCTTGTTGATGACCAGTCTATTTGAGGAACACACCGCAGTCCGGGCCCAGGCTGCCTATCCTCGGGCGGCTCGTTGGGCGTGGGATGCAGCGCGTGCGTTGGATCATCCATGGTGGTGCAACGAAAGTCCGAGCTGGCCGCAGCGGTACGAGCGTAGGCCTTGGGCGCTCGTAGGAGGCAGAACAATCGGGACCGCATCGAAAGCGAACGAGATGTGCCACAAGTTCAAAGTTGAGGGGAGATGGTAAGGTCCACTACCACGGCCTCTTGGGTTCGTTTGACGCTATGATTCGACGTGAAGTGACCACGCTTTCGAGGCGGTTGCAAGAACGTCGTCATGTCCTACACAGCGTCGGGAGCACCGCCGAAGACAAGGCCACCAGTCAACGAAGTCCGAGGGATCCCCTTCGATAGAAGGCGCAGGAAGGGGCTAGTAAGTCTGAGCTATCCGGGGATCCCTCTCATACACCTGGATGAGATTCCGTCGGCCCCTGGCTCCCGGGCATGACCAACCAACCACCTTGGTCGAAGCAGAGATGACTACGATGATAAATCCAGCCCACCTGAGTCGTGGACAGGACGGTGCCCGCCGTCACCGCCGTGCCTGGTTTTAGAGTAGCCGCCGGAATTTCTGGCCCGCTCGTCCTCTCTTGATCAAGAGTTCATCCCGCCCATGAACCCGAGCTTTTGCTTTCGACCTGTCCAGTAAAGACGTCACCGATCTCATCTCGCTTCCACAGCTCCACCCCTCGCCGTACGTGTGAAGGACCCGTGGCGATCATGTCACTCGCCCTCCGCTCCGTTTTCGCCTTCCCCTCTTCCACTCCCTCCTGGTTCGCCGGGCACATGGCGCGGACGCTACGAGACCTCCCCCGCCAGCTGCAAGACATCGACCTGGTAATCGAAGCACGTGATGCGAGGTTACCGCTGACCAGCGTGAATGAGGCGTTTGACACGATGCTCGAGCGGGCTTGGGGCGGGCGACCGGGAGCCGCGACGGCGGCGGCAGCAATGGCCGCAGGCCTGGGAGGTGTGGGAACAGGTCTCAGCGAAAGTGGATTGGCAGGCGAGGCGGGAAGGTCGGACTGGTGGGGTAAATGGGTGGATAGGAAAGGAAAAGGGAAAGAGAAGATCGTGGTGTACACGAAGCGGGATCTCGCCGAGAGCAAATACGAGGAGGTAAGTGGGTTACGGGTATGGTAACTTCAGTGGATCTGGCTTGTTTAGCTGTACGACCACGACCTCCATCGTTACGTCTGTTGGGGTAGGAGAGGGGTGGAGCGAGCTGCGAGCTGCGAGCTGATCTCGTAGCCGCTGCGAAAAGCGTTTATGGAGCACGCGGGCCAGAAGGTCCTCTTCGCCGACACGCGAGTTGACAAGGATATCCGCCAGATCATTCGTCTCGCCGTGGGTACGTGTCACCTCCCACACCTCCCCAACTTCATGTCCCTGCACTCGACGCTTCTATGACGCCATGACCAAGATTTCCCGTGTGTCTGTATGTCCGTGTGTCCGTGTGTCCAGGTATCAGCTCACACAACATGCCTTCCAATGCAGATATGGCTCGGAGGAACCGCGAGACCATGCCGGAAGGGTTGAAGGTGCTTGTCGTAGGTATGCCGAATGTCGGTAAATCGAGTCTCCTCAACGCTCTCCGTCGGGTCGGGGTGCAGAAAGGTGAGCTCAGCCTTTCACACATGTTGTCGGCTCTGCTGGATTCGGTATCTCGCTTCGAGGCTTCGAGGCTTCGAGGCTTCATCATCGTCCCAAGGTGCAGGTGCCGCTGTCGTTGCCGTCGCCGTCGCCGTCGCCGTTGCGTGATCAATGCCATTCGATCCACGTCAAGCGAAACCACACCCGCTGATACGATACCATGCAGGCAAGGCGTTCCGCACAGGAGCGTCCCCGGGCCTCACTCGCAAGTTCACTGGCACGGTCAAGATCCACGAATCGCCCAATATATACGTATCCGACACCCCGGGGGTGATGGTGCCGTATCTTGGTAAAGGGGAGAAGGGCGCCGAGAAGGGTCTCAAGCTGGCTCTAACAGGTGGGTTGGACCGGCCGCACCGACTCGTTCACGCACCGACTCGTTTATGCTCCCATTCATTCACGCACCCATTCATTTGCGCACCCACTCATTCACTCACCCACTCATTCACCCACCCGCTCGTTCACCCACCCACTCGTTCACTCAATCCCGCGCTCACCCACTCGCTCGCGTGCGGGTCTGAGCGGACGCACCTACTCGCTCACGCACCCAATCGTTTACTCACTCCTGCGCTCACCCACTCGCTCAATCTGTATTTGGAGATGGAGCCGGGAGCCGATGACTCCGCTCGTGCTGCCTGGGCGAGGCTAACAACACGTAGCTGGGATCAAGGAGGATCTGTTCGAGGAGGAGGTCGTGGCGGATTACTTGTTATGGCGGATGAACCAGCGTCTGGTCGCAGAGCGGCATCTCCTCCCCGACCGTCCTTCAGGTGCGTTTGCGTTTCTCGCCTCATCACCCACCCACCTGCACCTACACCTGCACCTGCACCTGCACCTGTCCACTACAGTCCCTGCGAGGAATGCACCTCAGCGAACGCTTTCTCGCTTCCTCGCACCCGCTTACATCCCAGGCGAGACATACACCTCCCTACTCCCCCTCCCACCGACTTTCGAGCCCACCGACGACCTGTACGTCCTCCTTGAAGCACTAGCCGACCGACTGGGCACGCTCCGCAAAGGTGGCGAGCGCGATCTGGACGCTGCGAGGGGCTACCTCATCCGGGCATTCAGGGAGGGCAAGCTCGGTCAGTGGACGCTCGATGATCTGGAAACGGTCCAGTCGGGGTTCATATCGACGCCGATGGTGGACGATGAGCGGGGAGGGGATGTGGAGATGTTGAGAGACCTGAGGGATGGTCTGGGATTGGGAGTCGGTGTGGGCGGAATGACTCCCTCTGCAGTGGCGGATCTCCCTTGGGCGAACGCGGAGACCGCGAGTACAACGAGCACGACGGACGCGTCGGGCACGATCAACACGAGTATCGCGAGTACCGCGAGTACCGAGAGTACCGGTAGTACCGCGAGTGAGGACCAAAGCGGGACAGCAACGGCGACGGCGACGGTGACGGCGACGAACCCGGTCCCTTCCGAGATGAGCGACTCCGACCGTTGGAACCATTTAGACCTGGATCAGCGGGTCTCTCTCGCAGTACAGAGCTTCCTGGCCACCGCTAGTGCCTCGGCGTCCAACGCACTCGATCCCCGTGACGTGTCCATCACGCAACAACGCAAAGCCCAGACGCGGAAAGCTGCGGAAGCACGTACCGCCAAGCTCAGGGCGAAAGGCGTGGACGTCGATGGGAAGGCACATGATTGGAGGAGAGCAGCGAAGCCCCAGCGATCGGGAAGGAAGGGCAGGGGTCGAAGATGATTAGTGCGGCGAGTGGGGACCAAAGGCGTGGACGTACTGCGTGTTTCGTGCTCCGTGCTCCTACTCTACTTTTACTGTAGGAGGATCACACGGCAAGCGGATAGCTGCATGCGGGCTTGTGCAAGTGGGTCCAGTGTATCTTCGCTATATTGCACGGACGCAAGGATGCTACGATGCTACCGCGTCTCGGCTCTTGATAGTCTCCGCACATGCGCCAGTCCGGCGTCTAAACGCTCCATCGACCGCTCCTCGCCGAGAACGGTCATGATACTGGGCACGCTCGGTCCTTTCTGCGAGACATGATCAGCCCAGGATCATTGATCAAGCGCCACCGCGCAACCGCGCAACAGCGCAAATACTCGCTCCGCAGAAGGCGAATGGATCATACGCGACACGCACCAAACGCCCCGTAAGGGCATGCCTCATCGGCAGGATCAGCTCGCTCTTCCGCCGGAGTCCCAACTTGTCGACCGTCGAGCGTATAGCGTCCCACACCAGATCCTCATCTAGCGGTACACCCCTGTTGAGGCGGTTCGTCAAGGCGCGGAAGACGGCCTCGACGTTGACCACTAGGCGGAGGTCAGTTACGGGGTCGACATGACGATGGACCGCTAGATGGGAGGGGACGGACCATATGACGCCTTGTGAAGACCTTGGAGCATCTTATCGGCCTCGAGAGTGTCATACTTCGGGTCGAGGAAGAAGAAGACCGAGGTCACGGGGATATCGTTGAGCTTGATGGTGCGGGCCTACCGACAATCATCAGCGTCAACGTTAGCGTCATACGAGCATCTGAGCTGCCGTTGAAAGCCTGGTTGCAGTCCATACTCTACTCGACCAGCCGGACTCACCAACTCGGCATCAAACACCTTGCCCACGTACTCGACGTCGTCGACCAAGTCGCTGTTGTAACGTCAACACCCCTCGCAAGTCGAGGCGAGGCACTGACCACCCAGCAAAAAGCTCCCTTTCCTTCAAGAGCTTCTGCAACCTCTCGACCAGTTCTTTCCGCCCTTCCTCTCCCGCCGCACCCTCCTCCGACTTCTTGCCTAGCGACACCATCACACCGTCCTCTCCCAGTCTCCCCGCTCTCCGCCTCAGCGTCATCTTGTTCAGGAAATCCAGCTTGGACAAGTTCACCGCCGCCTTGCGGTGATTGACGTGGGCGAGATCGAACGCTCCAATGAGCTGGGGCACCGAGAACACCTCGTACAGACTGTGGTTGTCCGACCGAATCTGCGGCGGGAGGATCGCCGTCTCTGGTCCACCATGATCTGGGTCTGTCGGCATTGAAGACGTTGACGCGGAGGCGGCTCCAGAACCGGCGGAAAGGATTGATTCCAGAGCGGTGTGATGGTCCCATCCCATGAGAGCTAGGAAGTTGAGGAGTGCCTCGGGCTCGTACCCCGCCTTGCGGTAGTGTTCGACTCTGACATCGCCGGTGCGCTTGGAGAGCTTGGTTCCGTCCGGGTTCACAAGGAGGGGCAGGTGGCCGAATTGCGGAGGAGTCCAGTCGAAGGCTCGATATAGCTGGTGATGTTTCGGAAGGGAGTTTAGCCATTCCTGCGAGCCCCAATCAGCCATCGACGCGTTCACCCGACAACATGGTTCTGGCTGGATGGAAGACCACCATCCAGCTGAAAAGTACAGTGTCGTGCCACTCACCTCGCCACGCAGCACGTGTGAGATCTCCATCGAGTGATCGTCCACCACACTCGCCAGGTGGTACGTCGGGAACCCATCCGACTTGAGGATGACAAAGTCCTCTGAATCATGCGCCTGAAGCTGTACTTCACCAAAGATCATATCTGGCGGCAACGGCTGACTCTGCTCTGGCGCCTTGATCCGCGTTAGCCCAAGCCGCCACATCATGCGAAGGGCAAGGAGGGAGCTTTTCACCTTGAACCGGACTACATGCTTCTCCCCCGCCTTCTTCCTACGCATTCGCTCCTCCTCGGTGAGATGCCGACAGCGACCATCATACACGTGCCCCATACCCTTTCTCTGCGACTCTTGTCGGATGGCTTCGAGCTCGCTCATCGTGCAAAAGCACTCGTAGGCATCGCCATTCTGCACTGGTCAGCGACGATATCACCGATGCGCCTGGAGAGGCATGCTTCGCGAAGGATGTACGTACCGATACAAGCCGCCGGGCGTGGTCGTGGTACAGGTCTAATCGTTCGGACTGGGTCGTTGTGAGTTGCGCAAAGACAAGCAAGAGCCTGCTTGACCCACCTGGATATATGGCCCATGGGTCCCGCCTGCACCCACGCCTGGAAATCTGCTCAGCCCACTGTCCCGTTGTCGCTGTCTCCATAACCCACCTTCGTCATAATCCAGCCCTGCCCAAGCCAGCGTATCCCTTAGCCCGTCCACTGCACCGGGCACCAACCTGGCCTGTGATCCATCCGCATCAGCCGCTTTCCTCCTCCCACCAACAGCCGAACCGAAATGGAACCCGTGCTCCCAATCCCTACCCACCTGATCTGTATCTTCAATCCTCAGTATCCATTTCCCTTCCCACTTTCTCGCCAATAGATGGTTGAACAAAGCCGTCCGCAGACCTCCGAGGTGCAAGAAACCAGTGGGGAAGGCGCGAAACGCAGTCGGGCTGTACCCGGTTCGGGTGCCAAGGTGGGTCGATTTGACAGCTGCGATTTGGTTTTGGTTTTGGTTTTAGACTTTGTGGAGAGACATCTCCGGCATGGGATAATCGCCCGAGACCCGCCGGTCGGCGATAGGAGCCCAACTGGTGGGCGCATTGCGTATGCGACTAACAGGTGGAAGAAGTCAGGAGATGGATAGGTTGCTCTGAGGACTTCGGGTTGGTTGCTGTTTCCAGTCGAGTTCAATTTCGAAACGCCGCGGAGCCCCGGGAAATGGACGTCGTCTTGGTTTGCACAACCAGGACGCTGACTTGTCCCCCCTCCATCTCTCATCTTTAGGTCTCAGACAATCGCCATGAGCACCTTCTACCCGGTCCAGGGATTCTCGCCCGCTTCATTCGAGGGCAAGGTCCTCGTCCTAGTGAGTCGATGTCTCAGGACGGCGAGGGATAATCTCGCTAATTCTCGGATAGCCCGCCGTGTCCCTCGCCAACCTGCCGCAACTCGCCGCGGACCTGCTCATCACCTCTCTGAATCTCGTCCGTGTCGGCTGGATCGGGAAGGGAGATACTGTGGTGCCCTTCTTCGGGGCGGGGGAGGATAAGGACGAGGTCCTCACTGGGGGTTTGGAGGGTGAGTAACAAAGACCCCTCAAACCTGGTAGCCTGGTATTCCATAGTCGCATGACGCTGACGCGGCTCGTGTCCAGTGTACGGACGAGCGGAGGGAGAGGTATTTGTGGTACAGCAACGATCCCCCACGATCAAGGTGAGTGATGTTTGGGTCTCACTCATGTCCTCATGCTCTCGATCGCTGACAGTTGTAGACACAAAAGGACGCCCATGTCGAGCTCCTGCGCGAGTTCATCACCTCGAACAAGCTCGGTTACACGCTCATCCTTACCTCTCTCGACGCGGCCAACCAGGACGATGCGCAGCTGTTGTACGTGTCTCGTGTCACCTGTACCACAGCTTTCACCTCGCATGTCCCACCCTCGCACCTCGCTACCTTCGGCTTACCCTGCCGTGTCTCCATCCTCGCTTCTGCGCCGGATCCGGATCCCCGAACCGAATTCGGCCCGCCCGTCAGCTGACTATGACTACGACTATTCGCTGAAGGTGATAGAACGCCGCATCAGCACATCCTCCCTCCCTCGAGCGCATCGAGCGCGTCGGATGGCATCGCCAAACGCATCGAGTCATCGCTGCGTCCACTCCAACTACACCTCTCCGAACAGCCCATCTCACCGCCTCCGTCTTCCTCGTCCTCTAACACGCCGTACCCGCCCTTCCTCCCTTCTGCGGGGCTCACTCGGCGTCTACTCGCTTCTCTCAACGACGATCCGGCGAAACCTGCCCACGCAACGATTACTGCCTGGTGTGTGGAGGGTGACAACCGGGGTGATGCTCGGGCCCTTGCAGATACCGCGCTCAAGGTGCTAGGAATCGGTGAGTCCGGTCTGAGTGCGGAAGGCATCTCAACGCTGGTGTGGTCGAATCTTGCGTGAGATGGGCACACAAATCACGGTCTTCGGCCACCTCCACCCGAAGACCACCTCCACTATCCCTCTGTGGCGATCATGATCACGCGGACTGATTGTCGTGTCGTACACTTTCTGAAGATCGTCGAGGCACCTTGCATCTCGCTCGTGCTTATGGTTGTTCGCTAACGCATTATCGAGCAGACGACGTCACGGTGCGCGAGCCCAGTTCTTGGGCAGGCCTATTTGGCGCTCTGGGAGGATGGTCTGGTGGTCTCGGTTCGGATGCCGAGCTGTATGGTTGAGACTTGAGAGGACGACAGTGGGATGGCCCTGGGAAACATTGCCGTTATGCGGCTGGCGTATAATGGCAGCGCCCGGCGGGAATGCCCGCAGGGGAAGAGGGAGGGGTTGTTGCATTTCCTCGGACCTTGAAAGACGGCCCGAGGCGTCTGTTCATCCCATACGTCTCAGATCTCCTCACATACACATAGCACATTTGACCTCTCACAGTGCCCATGTCATGCAACCAAACAAAGCCAAATACCCGACAGGCTGTCGCATCTCGTCAACTCCTGAACTGACTGGGCTTGTCGCAGCGAATTCCTCTGGAGTCTGCATCATGTTTGTGAACCGAACCTTCGTTCCATGGCGCACGCACCCGCGACCGCAGTTGCAACTTGGCACTGCGATAGGCAAGAAACACAACCGCAGGGAGAGCCCAACATCAAAATACGGAGCCGGCGAGACGCTCGAAATAGAGCCAGTTGATATGCTCTGAGCGGTCAGGCGAGGCATGCCGAGCCGAAGGAACGGCCAGCTGTTCGGGCTCTATGAATGTATTCGTACACATTTTTTGGTGGATGGGCGGGGTGTCTTACCACAGTAGGACCTTAGGTGCAAGAGTCGCAGCGGTTCCTGTTCCATGTGAGGTGAGGGTGTGACTTGATCTCATCGGGATCGTCCAGAGGCACGAGCACGACGCTTGGTGCTGACCCCCTCATCCATATGCCGTATACGCGCTGCGGCCACAGGCGAGAAGTTGAGTGAATCTTGCGCAATGGGGGATGCCGTGAGGGAGAGCGAGACAGGAGACGGCAAACACAGAGCAAAGCAGGGTCAAGTCAACTGAACGTGCCTGTGGTTGTGGGTTGTGGGTCGTGGCGTGGCGGCGCGGCTGTGACTTGACTCGGTTTCGTCAGGCTTTTGTTCGGTTCCCGTAACGACGTGCAACGTCCGACGGGTCACGACTCACGGGTACGGGCATCGTCTACCGCGTTTGCAATCTCTCCTTCAGTATGTGCAGAGGCGTTTGCGGCCTGCAGCTTGCACTGGCCACTGATTGATTGCATTCACAGCATCACACCAGCAGCGCAACTGCGATGTGCGCCTGCCCCGTGCTCGGTCCGTCTCCCCCCCTTGCCCGCTGCAGGTCCGATATTCTCGGTCCCGGTCTCGCGGTCAAGGGAAACCGCTGCGAGTGCTGGAATTCGCCCGAGGGCCGACGGATCAAGCATGATGAAGCTGTATACAAAGGTGTACTGCACGATGTGATACGTCTCAGGTTGTCTCTCCCCTCGCCGCGGTCCCTTGGATACTGTATAAGAAGCAGGGGAGATTGTGTACACGCTTACAGCTTTCGAAACATCTCCTTTGCCAGTCGGCCTCACGGTTGATCGGCCAGAACACGTAGCCTTTTCTTGTAGCTGTCCTTCCTTTGGGACGCCAGACGCCATCGTTCAACACGATGCACAGCAGCGCCATGTCGACCTCATCTTCGGCCTCTGTTATGGACGCCCACCACAGCGTGGACTCTCAATCTTACCCCATCGAATCGCCGTCCATGATGAGCGATATCTCGGACAAGGCCATCACGCCCGGTACCACCACCGTCAACCTGCTCGCTACCGCCAATACAAGTACCATGGGCGATACCGAGAAGTCGAGCCAGTCGGGGGCCGCGCGAGTAGGTGCCGAGATCAAGATGAACAAGGGGAGGAAGTGGCTCCTCCTCACGATCTTCTCGCTGGCTCAGGTAGGCGCACTTGTACTGTATCAACACCAAATATGACAGACCATCGACGCTGACTCCTGTCCCAGTTTCTGGACTTGCTGGGCCGATCCGGACTTCTCGGTCTGGTATCCAAAATCATCAAAGACCTTGACCTCGCATACGAGACCTCGGCGTGGGTTGTGGTAAGTCTCATCTCCTTTCACGCAACTCTTGGACGCCCATTGACCCTCGCAGACCTCCTTCTCCGCTACGTTTGGCTGCTTCCTCCTCATGTGGGGTCGAGTCGCCGACCTCTTCTCTCCCAAATCGGTCTTCGTCTTGGGATTCGGCATGATGGGGGTCTTCTCCCTCCTGTGCTCCTTCATGACCAACCAGTACGCCTACTACAGCATGAGAGCCATCACGGGTATCTTTGCCGCTGCGACGGTAGGTGTTGAAGCCGAACTGTTGCCCCTCTTGCTGAACGCGATGCATACTGAGCCGCGGGTAGATCCCTTCAGCATACCGCCTGATCATGGCTGTCTTTGAGCCCGAAGAGGCCAAGGCAGCAATCACGGTTTTCAGCTTGACCGGTGCGATAGGCAATGCCCTTGGTAAGTCGAATCGCAAGAAATACACTTGTGCGGACCATACAATACGAGTGCAGTCTGACCTTGTACCAGGTTTAATCGTTGGCGGCGTATTCGGCATCGATGTGAGTCCAATCTCTCCTCTTGACCGGTGACACTCCGCGTGGGACCGCGTCCACATTGGATCCCGTCCCGAGCTGATGTCGTGAAGACTGCCGGAGGACAGATGGCCAACTGGCGATGGTTCTTCCGTTTCATCTGCGCCCTATCGTACGTGCACCCTCCTGCATCACGCCACGACACAACACTTGTCATTTGATACCCCGACCCAGGCTAACCGTGTCCGTGTTCAGCCTCCCATTCGCTCTCCTCTCGTGGCTGCTCGTGCCCAAGCTCGAAGGCTCCCGCGCCAAAGTCCCTCTCCGGGAGAAGCTCGCCCAGTTCGACCTGATTGGTACCTTCGCCACCACCGCCTCGATGATGATGCTCATCCTCGCTCTGACGTTCGGAGCCGCCTACGGCTGGGGTACCGCCAAATTCATCGTACCCTTCATCCTCACTTGGGTGTTGTTGGGCTTCTTCTTCCTCTGGGAAAGGAGGCTGCCGGAAGGGGCAGCGCTCATCCCCCCGAAAACGTGGAAGTTGCCCAACGTCGCGCTGCTCACTTTTGTGGGCATCGGGGTGTTCCAGTACTGGCCGGTACGTCGTGCCGATCGACCTGCATCTGAGATGAGATGCGAGTGTGGCGGACACGCGCTGACGCCGGGTTAGGTCGTGCAGTTGCCTCTGCTCGAGCGATGGGAGATCTACGAACAAACCACGGTTATCCTCGCCGCGGTCCGGATCCTGCCTATGGGTCTCGCCGCCTTCCTCCCAGCTATAGTCGTGACGTGAGTACGGTAGTCGGGTGTGACCGTGGCATCAGATATAATCTGACGCCTGACCCTCTCTCTCAGCCCACTCCTTCCTCGGATCAATGTCCGCTACCTCATCGTCACCGGCTTTGTCCTCGCAGCAGTAGGACTCATACCGCTCATCTACTCCAACCACGGCGCAGTCCACGGCTCGGACTACTGGCGACACTTCTTCCCCGGTCTCGTCGTGGGGAGTCTAGGGATGTGCTTTGCGTATATCGGCGTGAAGTGAGTCTGCTCGGCGTAGTCGTACTCATACTTTATGCGGAGCTGACCTCGCAGCATGACTATCATCATGAGCGTCCCGCCTCAGATGGCAGGTGTCATCAGCGGTCTCGCCCAGATGGTATACCAGGTGAGCACTGTCCCTCGTCGATCTTCTGCCAAACATGTCTTTGTATTATACCGATTGATCGTGCCCGCAGCTGACATCGCTAGGTCGGAGCCGTCACCGGCCTCTCGATTCAAGCCGGCCTGCTCACAGTGCATCCGGGCGACGTGTCCAATTGGTCCAACATCCAGACTAGTTACTGGTTCGACTTTGGCTGGGCGCTGGTGTGCGGCGCGTTGGTGTTGGTCTTGTATCGGGATGTCCAGGGTTCGAGCGGAAACGAGAGGGTCGAGGTGGGCTCGGTAGAGCTTGGTAAGGCAAGAGGGGAAGGCGAGGCTCATTAAAACCTCCGAAAGGAGACACGACTGGTTGTTCCCGGTATGGGATGCCGAGTTCACGTTCATAGACTACTGTAATCGTTCGAGTATACCACGATCCTGTCACGACCTAGAGAGATGTCAACCGCGTGTGCCTGTGTCCAGGCTCGGTACGAGTCCTGTCAGGCATCCCCGCGGCTCGGCGACCTTTTCCCAGGCTTCGTTAATGGTCGATCCCTTTTAAAACCTCACAGTCGGGTCGTCTTCTCTCGCAATCGTTCCAGGACACAGTCTTGATGTGGTGGCTTGGTGGGGACGTGCAGATGTCCCAACGAGGAGCAACTGGAGACGAGGGTAACGATGCCCGCTGCCCGCTCGTCTCAACTTTGTGGGTTTGAGCTTTTTGACAGAGTTTCAACGCCCCGTCGGGCTCCGTTGCAAAGGGAGGCACGAAATTGCGACCCGGTGGCGCCACGCTACAGGACAGCACTGCAGCACACAGCTTACAGCACTACAGCCCTGCGGTGCTTGTCGAGTTCATGGTCCTCAAATAGACAGCGCCAAGGGTCAGCGGGGAGCTGGCGCACTGGATACATAGGCACGGCCAGGGCGACGGGGCGTTTAGCGTTCCTCGGTAGAGGATCGGCAGGGCAGGTAGGGAAGACAAGTCACGCAGAGGTCCATGAGCATGATTGAGTATTTGTACCGTATAGACCAAGTACACTATCACACGATGAGAACCGCTCCGGCAATGCAGGACAAGGGGGCGAGCGAGTCGGCACATGGGAGGGAGGAGGAGGGAGTGTGTGGATTGTGTCCCTCTTCGTGTGCCTGTTCCGGGGGACCGTTCGGCTCCCGGAGTATGTACATGGATCTTTGCAGATTGGATTTGCCTGGCACCAGGACAGGAGACTCAAATGTACAAGTACATATATGCATGTTCAAGCGCCCAGCCCCCCATTATGATAACATCCCTCACCAGTCTCGCCAACCGTACATTCATCACTTCGGAGCGTACGTTCGTTGTGTTGAACCTACTCAACGCAACAGTCAGTCAGGATGCGAAGCTCAATCCTGCTCGCGCTCCTCTGCGCGTGGGCCACTCTCGGGTCGCAGGCGAGCCCTATCGAACCCCGCGCAGCCGCCCAGTGCCCCATCTCCGCCGCCACCGCCGGCGCGGAACTCATCAAGGATCTATGGCTCCAGCCGCTCTGTACCCCGATCCTCAAGGCGCTGGTGTGAGTGGGACTGGGGATCCGACACGTCCGAGTGCGGGACATGTGCAGATGCGTGCTGTGTGCTCATACCGCATGTAGTCACACCGCGTCTGCAACGACGACAACGCCGATTTCGACCAAGACTGTGAGTGCCGAAGAGCTGCCTCCCGGTTCCCGGCTTCTGCAGTGCACAGCTAAGAGCTTGTAGGCCAGCTCCACCGTCACGATCAGCACGTCGGCGCTCTCGGTCGTCACGTCCACGAGTACTTCGGTGACCACATCAGTGAGTCTCGCACGCTGGCCAACGACCTCACGCAGTATACCAGGGTGCTCATAATGTGCAGACAGTCACTGCCAGTACTGTCTCCGGCACTGTCACCGTCACGAGCACCATCACGCCCGACCCAGTCATCGCAACCGCCACCAGCACAATCACTCCTGCCGCCGTCGTCACCACTGAGACTGACACCACTGTGAGCGGTTCAGAAGACCTGCGCGCATGGCGTGCCACCCTCGCTCATTTTGCCAGAGTACCACCACCACCACGACAGTCACCTCCACTTCTACTGTGTTCCCAGTGAGTTTCCCCGTCTCTGTCCCGTGACAAGGCTTGGCTTAAACCTCTGCCCCCTCTGTAGCTCGCAACTTACAGTGCCGCTGCGAAGCGCGCCTTGAACAATGAGGTAGATTCGACTCTTGCAGACATTGCAGACTAGAGGCGGCTTGGCGCATCAGAACCATCCACGGCTGAACATGATTTAGCAACAGAAGAGGACCAACTTTGGTCTGCCGGGTGGCTGGGTATCCTGTGCCGACACGGTGAGTCAGATCCGTATCCTTCAAGGGCTCAGGTGCTCAGGAGGTCGGACGTTTCGCTCACGGGATAGCTCGTGAGGGACTCTTGCGAGATCGCGCTCGGTCAATCCCCTGGTGTTGCAACCGTCACGACCAGCAAGACGGTGCAGGGTCCTGCAACGACCACTACAAAACTGTCGACAACCACATCGACCTCGACGTCGACTTCGACTCTGGTCCAAACCGCAACGTGAGTGGCCATTCACCAGGGCCCACCTTACGCGCTTCCAAGAGCTGAACTGATCTCACCCACAGCTCGACCGCCACGACCACCACGAACATTGGCTACGCCACAACCACCACCACCTCTTACACGTAGGTCGAATCGTCTTTGTCTCTGCGTCTCGTTTCCGGTATCGTAGCTGAGATATCCTCGACTCTCTAGCTTGCCTCAAGTCACCAACACTGTCACTGTCTCGATCACAGCGGTCGCTTCGACCGTTACCGCCACGTAAGTCTGATCCCAACTTCATCCAGCCTTGGCCAATGACGCAAGGGGCTCAAGCTGAACCTATTTCGCAGCACCACCTCGACGGTCACCGCGACGTCGACTTCCACCTTCGTCCCCATCGCCACCGCCACGTGAGTCATCCTCTCTCGTTTCGTCGCTGTTGGGGCCGCACGCCGCACCCTCCACTGAATCATGTCCCGCTTCCATAGCTCATTGTGTGGAACCGGTATACAATTCTACATCCGATTCAGCGGCTCTGGCAGGGCGGAGATCGACAATCAATTTGGCGCCATCACCTATACTTCGGGCGACATTTCCGACAGCCTCAACCCTGGTGACGCCACTCCGGCTGGCGCCACCGCCTTCATCCTCGACTCGAGCTGTCTCCTCGTACAAGCAGCTACCGGCGCTATCGGTGAGTTGTTCACCCTATTTCACGCAGAACTTCTCCAAGTGAGCAGGGGCTGAGGCGAATGGTCCGCACAGCCGAAACTGTCAGTTATGGAGATGTGTTGGATTTCCCTCAGGCAGACCAGCAAGCCGAAGCCTCCCTCTACGTCGATCCCGTCTACTGCTCGGTCGACTCCACCTCGTTTGTGTTGACCTGTGCCATCGGCTCCGCCAACACGTTCTACGTGCAGTCTTACGACGGGGCGTTTCCGGGTGCACCAAATCCCGTCTGGCTCTTGAGCCCGGGTCAGGGCCAGAGTGGCTACTACGACCAGCTCACATTGACGGCGTACGGAGTTTGAGAGCAAGAGCCCAGCCTCACACGCCCAGACCGCGCACTCTGTACGAGTTACCTCGTACAGTACCTCCTTCACCCTTTCATACGGGTTGGTACAGTGTTTACCTGCTCTGTCTCCCATGAATCTTCTTCTCCAAGGATCGGTTGTGTCATGATTACAATCGTGCATGTATCACAACCGAACCCAGCTCTTCTCGAGCAACTTTTAATCCTACTTTTGGTAAAGTAAGCGCTCCTCTGGGCAGGCATCCGCTGTATGCAGTCGTTGTCACGCTGTAGTCGGTTGCGTGAGTTAGAGACGGCGGCTATGTACGTTATTTCAGCGGAGAGCAGTTCGGTTGTTGCGCCGGAGGCAAACAGAACACGGGCGAGATTGATTACTATACGAGTACGAGTACATACATGTGCTGTATTGGCCGGTGAGCTGCGTGGTCATCAATCGATCCGCCCACGCCTCCTACAGTGTCGCCCACTTTGGCTCCGAACTGCGTCTTTGTCATGAGGTCGAAGCGGCTTGTCCCAAAATATGTATGTTTTGCTTCACCGAGGTCACTTTCTTATGACATTTCCTCGGTGGTCTTAGATCCGCATGGGCTGTCGCTCGAGCTTACTAATGGCCGTCTCCGTCTTTTCCGCTCAGACATGTGCCCTATAAGAGGCGACTCGTGCTGCCGTTGGATTGACCGACCAACGCAACCCAGTTCAACTCAGCTCAGAACACCGCTCAGCAATGACAGCCAAGACCATCTTTGTCTTCACGGTGACGGGGGATCAGGGCAGGTCGGTGGCTGGGATCCTGCAAGAGGCGGGGTGGGAGGTGACGGGGCTGGTTCGCAATCTAGAAAGCGAGCCGGCTAAAGGTGAGTGCCAGTCACTGAGCACTGTTTACTCCGCTCAAGGACGTGTATTGTTACGAGTACTGCGCAGCATAGTCTCCGTGTCATAAACTGACCTCCCACTGTAATAGCCCTCGCGAAGCAGGGGATCAAGCTGGTGCAGGGCGATCTGAACCACCCTGAGAGCTACACCAAGCACCTCGAAGGCCATTATGCGGCTTTCGTCAATGCCAACTGTGAGTCGAACATGACCGACCTCGCCAAGATCGCGCTCACCCTGATGAAACAGTCTTCAGTGCGTTCGAGACGCCTGGTATGACGATTGACAAGGCCATGGAGATCGAGATTCAGCAGTCAATCACGGCAGTAGAAGCTTGCGCCAAGGCCGGGGTCAAGCATATCATCTATTCAACCCTCGAAGACTTTGGGGGGGACAAGGTCGTGCCGTTCTTCACGACCAAGGCCAAAGGTACGTGCGGCCGTGAGAGTGGAGCCATCACTTAGGGCGCGCTGACCCCCACTCAGTGACTCAGCATATCCTTGAGAAGTCGCTGCCGGTCACCAACATCCGCACAAGCACGTATTACTCCAACGTGCTCAAGTTCCAGCAACTGAAGCCGAACCCCAAGACGGGAGGCTACTTCCTTGTCATGCAGCTTCCGGACGACTCGCAGCTCACCTACTTTGACGTTGAGCGGCTGGGTGATTGGGTGCTAGCGGTGCTCAATGATCCAGCCAAATATATCCGTGTGTACATCATCAGTGTCTCATGCCGGAGTCCGCACTAATCATGTGCTTCTTCTTAGGCAAGGATATTGACGCCTGCTCGGAATACCTCACCCCGGTGGATATCGCGAATACCCTCTCCCGTGCTACTGGCAAGCCGTTCGAAACCCTCCACATCACCAAGGACGAGTTCTACACCGACAAGAACAAAGCCGAGGCCAGCCTCATGTGGCCGTTCTTCAGGGCAGGCTACGAAGGGTGAGTGGGACTTTGGGCAGTACAGCCGGTGCGGAAGATGACGGTGCAGGTATCTGAAGAGGGACATCGCTGCCTCGCGCGCTGTCAACCCCAAGCAGGGGACCTTTGCTGAGTGGGCGGCGGCGAGCAAGGACCTCAAGGCGGCCATCGAGGGAAAGGCGGACTGAGCGCTGCCCCTGCCGGCAAGCATCATTCTGTACAGTATCTGCTCAATGGGTATCTGTGAACTGTTGAGCCACGATGATAGGATGCGCCCTTCCGAATATGCATACAGTATATCTGTCGGACAGCCTCTTCATGTGTGAAGCGAAAGCTTCGTCTCATTCGACCGGTCTGCCTCAGATCCTTGGGCAGAGTGGCTGTCTGGAATTCGGTGACGATTGAGATACCACAAGGTATCCTCATATCCTTGCTAGTCACTGACACTGAGGGTGCTTGGGTGACCCAAGGTCCTGGGTCGACCACCACCAAGGTCTCATGAGAAGCATTGACATTCACTTCTCCCTTCCTCAAGGGCTCGTCACTGCCTCATCTCTTGAGTGCCCTGCGCGCTCCCTTTCCGCGTCCGACAGGTACTGCACTGTGTGTACAGTAGCATGCCTGACATCCTTTCGGGACATTTGCGTCCAGCTGCACTCTCCCTTTTCCTCAGCGCCTGCCCGGTGATCGGGTGCTGGCCGAGGTCGACGTTGCGTCCAGCTCACTCCCTTGAAGTGGCTCTCCTTTGGCTTGACCGTCCTTATCGGGTAGGTCACCTCCCAGAGCCAGATAAGATACCTCGTCTTGCGACGTGGGACACTTCGATCCCCAATCGACATCATTTCTCGCCCCTCCAGCCAACAGGACCGAGCAATCACCACACAGCACAATATGGATGCCACTACCTCCGCTTCAAGCTCCAGTACGCCCCTGATTGAGAGTCTTCTTAAGGAGGCGTGCGAGGAGTCAACAAAGACATCGACCATCCAACTGATCAGCTCCAAGGCAATTTTTGGATACAACCAAAATGGCAAAGCTTATATCATGTCGTGGCACAGGATCGACTCGAGTGACGCTCAGTCGTCTGGGATTGTCTATGATCCTTCGGTGATCCCAGACTATATATACGGTCCTCTAGATCCCAGTTTGGAGGCAAGCTTGGCCAGATTCATCTTCAGCTCTCCCGAAATCCGGGAGCCCACGAGGGAGGCTTTGTCGGAGGCGTTCTTTCCGGAGGGCCAGCTTCTTGGGGAAGGCGAAGAGACTTGCCAGAGTGTCGGACCGATCAGGGTAAAAACAAGCAGGAAGCGCGAAGACGATAGTGATCCAGTTTCGGTGATGACGATCACCTTCGACGGGGATGTTCCGGGGTGGCCCCAGCGCAGCCCAGAACTACAAGCCCTTAGCGAAGGGCTGAACGTCTACCGGGCGTATGAGAGGCAGAAGAAAGCCGAGAGGGACGAGCTGATGCGTGCCTATTACGCGGGACGATAGATCTTTATCGGTGTCAGCCCATCTCTATTGTAGGTGTTCCATCGGGGAGGATGAGACAGCTCGTTTTCGATCAGGTATGGAATCACTCTGTTTTTGCAAGTCCATTGAGCGTATGGCACACGTTGCACTGGGGGATGACGTGGGACCGATCACCAACGAGATATTGGACGTGTTACTGTACGAATACCATGGATACAGTACGTCCGGGGCCTGATCGATACCCGCGGCATCCAGCCGACTCGTGATCTTGCCACCTGCCATGTACAAGCCGCTGCCGCATTGTTTTTGCGATACGAGCCCCACCCGCCAGCCTTCCTTGTGGACAGCGGATGCATCGAATGACAAGTGCTTGACAGCTCATCTCCATCATCTCCCCCTTGGGTCCACGATCTTCGTTCGCGACTTTGCGGCGCGTCCAAAGCGGCATACGGCACGGGTACGGGTACTGGTACGTTTGTGGTTCTCTCGAGCTTATTCGGAGGCAAGACCAGACGGCATCATCGCTCGAGTGAACCAGCGTTCGGGCTGATGTCTGGGTTCGCAGCAGTGTTGTGTGTCTCCAGGTGTCTCTCCCCGCACACATCTGAGGAACGCTGCAACGCTGCCGTATAGGAAACCGAGCAAGCACCCACGGGAGCCATTTCTCACGGATCAGCCTACAAGCTTGACGACTCGGGAGTCACCAGTACCGCCCCGACCTCACAATCCGCCATGAAGCAAAACGGTGATTCCTCCACCCCGCATCGGACCTCAAAGTCGTTCTCGCCCCATGTTCTGGAGTCCACCAGGACGGTATCTAGAGGCACAGGTACTTCGGAAGCCCCAAAGGCAAAACGGGACAGCGGCAAGCGCTCGCTCTGGCGGAACGTCACGGGCAGGCTACCCACTTATGTGGTCACCGGGCTGAAGGATACCAGGTCATGGAAGACGTTTGCAAGGTGCATGATTGCGTTATTTGGGGCGGTACTGTTGATGCTGGTGCAGGATTGTGAGTCGGGGAGTTCCCATCGAAGGTCCTTGAAGCAGGTCAACACACCCTACATGTCCTTGATCAACGCCATCACAATTCTCCTTTTGACTCTCTGTGCGGTCCTGTCTGTTCGGGGATTACACTCGGAATCGCGCATAGATGAGAGCGAATGACTCGCTATGACTGTGACATGTTGAGGGACCAGCTGATGTGCGTCGGGCGCAGCCCTCCAGGTACTAGGTTCGGCGACCTTTTTCGCCATGACGGTAAGTGATTGACCTTGGATCAATGCCGAGTGTCTGGACAAACCAGCATGGGCGACCCGCCTCTGAAGTGGCTAACACCACGCACTCCGTAGGTGGCCCTGATCTTCCCACCCTGCCTACCCCTGTGCATCTACGTTCTCGGCGCCCTCTCGATCCTCCTAGGACTGGGCCTCGGCTGGGCATGGGGATGCGCCGCCATGGCCGCGGGCCTGCAGGCGCGAAACCAGGTCGTATCCGCGCAGGAGATCCAGACCGCCGAGGCACAGTGAGTGCCGAGCGAGCCTAGCGGCTCGAGTGTCTGCATCGGCGGATGATACAGTACTCACGAGGCTGACAGATTCAACACCAACGCGAATCCCGACGCTCAATGTGAGTCCGAGTGGCAGCTCTTCTTTGAGGCCCATAGGTCCTGTGACAGGTCAATATTGGACTCCCTTCGTTTGGCGTTCGTACTGACTGATCGTGCCAGACTCGGAGACGGTCTTCCACGGCGACTATCTCGACCCAGCGACATCCGCGGTATATGGCGTTTTCCTTTTCTTCGGCGCTTACGCCTTCGGATTGATACGAGCACTCAGACCGCGTTTGTGAGTCACCCGCTATGGCTATCAGGAACTCCTCTCTAACTCTTCCAGAGCCCTCGTGACGTTGTTCGGATCGATTGTCATGGATCGTGAGTCCTCTTCGCGTCGGTATACATGACTCGCACCGGAGAAGTCCACTGGCGTGCACTGACGCCGCGAAGTGATGATCTCATACGGACCGCTGTACCCCACACAGGAGTACACTTTGGCGGTGCGTCCACCTGACCGCTTCTGGCTCGTCCGGCTCCCGCTGACGGAGTGGTGCCTCAGCGAATACTCGTCGTTCCCGCCGCTTGCTACCTCGCCATCTCCCTCTCTTGCTTGGTCCTATTCTTCCCCCAAACACTTCATTCCGTGGTCCTGAATTCCACCATCAAGGCATGTTTCGAACCAAGTCTCGCTCAGCTGGAGCTTCAGGACGACGTCCTTTCAGCCAGGTCGGAGGACCACGAGCGATGGTCACAGCTCGCAGCCCAGGCGTATGCGCTGAGAGACGCTCAGATGAGTGGGGTGGAGGCGTTGGAAGGGAAGATGAAGATGCTCGAACTGGAGGTCAGTCGGGGGAGATTTGGGCCGGCCGATTTGGCAAAGATCTACGAGAAAAGCAAGGAGCTTAGCGTGAGAGCCTATGGTCTGAGTTGCATGATTGTGAGTCATTCGGGGTGGTTCTACAGGAATGGAGCTGATTTCCGCGTCGATGGTCACCGACGAGGAATATCGGTCCACGAAACGGGACACCGACGAGCCAAAATATGGCCCAGGCCACCCGGGCGAGCAGCACACGAAGCTTCCTCATGGATTCCGTCTGCCGAACACTTCGTTGGATGACCTTCTTCCCATCGTAGCGGCATCGTCGCAGCCGCTCCGTTTCGCCGCAAAGACCGCGCTACAAGCAGCCATCGAATGGTTGGGCGAGGTGAACAAGACTCGTTGGCGCAAACCCAAGTCCAGCTCGCCCGGCATCGCATCGCGCCAATCCAATCTGGCTCAACTCCGAGTCGAGCTCGAACAATTTCGGGAATCCAGCAACTTGGCACTCACGGAGCCGTTCCTCGAGTGCTTTGACGAGGTCGGGACTCTCAAGCCCCAGTCGGAGGAGGTGTGCGTGTACTCGGCAAGAGACCTCTGTCGGTGCTTCGTCTGCACCACAAGTATGGTTTCTTTCGCTAGTGTCCTCGCCGAGCTTCTCGAACTCCTCCTGGACATTGAGACGTGTAATCCAAGAACGAGGTTCCATGTGCCGACGAGGTTCGTGGGGAGTTTGGTAAGGACCGCGAACGACAGATCTGGAGGAGGTAATCCGTTGGATATGGGTGTCAAGGATCCGCTCAAGATCGAGGCCTCAAATGCGGACAATGGCGATAGTGACGACGCCGAAGGGGACGTGGATGTGGAGAAGAACGGTCACTCCAGGAAGCACAAGACAGAAAAGGGAAGCGTATGGGGTGGGTTTGCCGGCTTTCTAATCCAATTCCATATTGGGATCGAAGTAAGCCTGCGCTAATATCGAGATACAGCCACTCTGCCTGATGCTGGACCGCCGAAACATCGTATACAGAAGTTTGGGCGACACTTGGCGACCTTCTGGCGCCTCCTCACCTCCGCAAAAGGGATCTTTGCCCTGAAGTACGGTCTGGTCAGCATCGCTCTCTGGGTCCCCGCCGTTTGTCCATCTTCTGCATATTTTGCCTATTCAAACAAGTACGTCCCGAGCGAAGTGCAAGCGCAGGCTGGCCGCCACCACCCCGTTGGGGAGCTTCGGACTGATCACACTCATTCCAGGGCGATCTGGGCTCTCATCATGGTGAGCAGGATGGGGCCTTGCGGAAGCGACGTAGACGTCAAGTAATTGGCCGTGGCGCAGGCCCAGGCAGCCTTGGGCGTCTTCACGGGAGAGCAAATCCAGGGCTTCATCCTCCGTATGGTAGGTACAAGGCAGGGAGCGATACCCCGTGGCTTCGGACAGAGGCACGCAGCGCTTGAAAGAGACTCACTAACGATCCATCTGTAGGGCGCCACGATCTTGGGCCTCGTCTTTGGTATCGTGACGTGGTATGTCGGCGCAGGAAGCGGTCCAGGCAACCCCTACGGAATAGCGGCATCCACAGTGAGTGCGGTGAACGAGGGACCAGCCGCGTGGTCCGTGTTGAGGTCCAATCCAAAGCGGACAACACCAGTTGACGTGACGACGCCACTTTAGATGGTCTTTGTGGCACCGTTCTTATACCTCCAAATCATCGCGCCGATGGACAAGATGGTCTTGTGGCTGATGATCGGCGTGACCATCGTGGTGCGTGAATGTTCAGCTTCTGTCGGCATTCCACCCACCTGGTTGTGACTGATTTTGCGTCACTCCGATGGTAACGAGCGAATGGGTGAAGCGCTTACCCCGACAGTTTGTGGTTGGATACAGCTGGACAGATGCACACATCTACCAGCTCGCCAATCAAGGCTCCGGCGCTGCGCTGGCCGGTAAGAGAGCGCTTCTTGTGATGATAGGTGAGTCGTGCGTCTTCGACCAAAAGTCCGAAGCATCACAATCGGCGTAGGCGTGGGGGACGATTTACTCGACGCAACACATGATACTGATAATATGAATTCGTCCCGTCTCAACAGGCTTCGCCGCCGCGTTCGTTGTCATGCTGATCCCGAAGCCGACCTCGGCCAAGCTCCTCGTACGGCGCATGTTGGCCAGAAACATCGGGGGCGGTGCCAACCTGTACGCGGCGGTCTTGTCGAGTATGGAACACAAGGCAGACCTGGATTCATGTACCGAGGGGCTGCGGCAGAACTGGGCTGTGAAAGAAAGAAGCAAGTATAGGGCGACATTCCTCAAGTGTATGGTAAGTCAGGACAACCCGAGAGTACGAGCGGGACGGGCATAGACGGACCAATCCCCATGGCAACAGAATCCATTGGGGGCTCAGCAAACGGGGTAATGACTTGAAGACTCGGCGTACTTTTGAGCGGAAAGGAGCGCTAACGACGACAGGCTCGGATGTCATCTCTCAAACGCACAATGACCTTCGCGGCGTACGAGCCGGGAGCGCAAGGCCCTTGGCCGAAGGAGAAGTACGAAGAGCTGTATTCGATCCAGGCTCAGATTCTCAACGCCATGGCCATGTTCGCTGGTGCGCTCGCACGACTCGAGCCGACGTGGTGCAGCCTCCTAGCGCGAAACAGCAACATGATGCACCCAGCATTTGTGAGGACTCGCTTTGGTTATTTTCCCCGATCCTGCCCTGGAACATACAGTACTCGTTCATACCGTCGAGTACTGCAGTACATACTGTATGTGGGATCTCGCTAACCCACGGCTCTAGATTGCTGACTGCCTCACCCTCTTTGATCTGCTCGAAGCCGCTCTCGATAACGGCAAGCCACTTGCGCCGATCATACCCATCTTTGAGCGGCTGGCGCATTATCGCGCACGCGGGCGACGGCTGTCCCTCGAAGGAGACTGCCAAGCGGGCACGGAGATCGGCACGACCGTCTCAACAAGACACCAAGCGGCGACAATTCCGGACGAAGATGGCACTGAGACTGGATTGTTGGAAGAAGAGAACAGGGTGTTCTCCCGGATGGGGGACTTGTTCACGCGTGAAACCCTCAAGGTGATTGGACCGGAAGGTCTGGTTCTGATACATACAGAATCAGACGCTCTCTGATCACCTCGCTGACACTGCGATCCAGAACGAGCAGTTCGCCATTGTCGCAACGGCCAACGTCGCAATCATCCACATCGTCTCGGGGCTCGACGAGATGCATCGTGTCGTGGCGAGCATATTGGGCGAGAAAGAGAGGGCAGGGTTCTGCAGAGAGCAGAAACGGTGGGATGTGTAGGGAGGAGGCGGTAATGAGCTGAACTGGAACGGGAACGGCGGAAAAATCATGCACCGGTGCTTCGCAAACGCTTCGGAGTGAACCTCGCTTATACGAGTACTGTATACTGTACTTCGGTTGTACAGACAGTTCGGACCACTCCAGACGATAGTGTGCTGAACAGCACTCGTATAGTCGCGGCGAGGGATTGCCGCAGCGCTGCTCCTCTGTGCAATCACGAAGCCCACGAAGCCCACGAAGCCCAAGCCCGACCTCCCACGTCACGCGGTTGCCATGTTTTTCCCTTCTGCGTTGCCGTCGTCTCCTCCTTTATGCATCCATGCGGGACATCAGCTTATGTGCCGTTCTGAAAAGATGACAAGGACTCGCGCTGGATCCATGGCCCACACGTACACTCTGTGCTCACAACCTCCAACCCCGGGTCCACATCATCGTCGCCGCTCGCGTCCACAGCATCGTACTCGTGCTGTATCATCCACGATAACACCATGTCCACTCAATTTCCTCCCCAAGTCGCCTGCCCTCGATCCAGGAGTTGATCAAAGCGGTCTGGACCTCGTCCCCGATCTCACAGACGCACCGGCTCACCACCAACGAAGCCCTCTGCTCCCATGACGTCTCCAAAAGCACTGCCTCTGCGCAGCTTGAGTATAAGGTGGAGCCACTCGTCACCAGTACCGGCACAGGTGGAATCACCAACCTCGACCCGAACCCGGACCCGATGGGCAGGTTCGTGTATGACCCGTCGATCGGTACGAGGGGACGTGGAGTGGATCCTTATGGAAATCCCGCCAGAACGCTGATGGATCACTTCCTCCGTCAAAGCGCTTCCAACAACGATGCACGCTTGGCACTCTACGAAGCCCTCTTCCTCCATCCCACGGCGGACTCGGGCAATCAGGGATCCGGAGTCCCAGATGAGACCGAGACGACCGGAACCATGGAACCAATCGAGACACTCTTAAAGCCTGGGAATCGGGCAGAAGCTACGCAAGGGATTGCCACCGTGTCGACTTCGTGTCCGATCCACACGGAGCAGACATCGTTTCTAAGCATCCGGCTTCAGTCCCAGGCAGAGTTCTGGAAACTGGCGCTGTACAGTTAGCTTGAGCCTGCTAGTCTTCGGTGCTCGCAGTGACCTACTCTGGTACCTGTGCAAGAGTAGATACGAAAGCACGAGCAACTCGCACATACTGTAGGTACTCCTCAGGAAGTCTGCGTACAGCACGAGTACCGTATATGCTAGTAGAGTGCTTTTTGAGGGTCAAGGGAAGAATGGTGATGATCGATGTGATGCGCATGCTCTGTGTGTTGAGCATCTCGTGCCGAGGGTCTATGCATAGGTGTGGGTTGATACCTGCTCCATCGTGCGAAGTCGGAGGCAGGCCAAGCTCCGATGCCGTTGCCGTTGCCGCTGCCGTTGTTGCCACACTGGTCGCTGCCACTGAGATAACCTTTTGGGGGTGGATCCGGTCCGATCCGCTGTATCGGCTTTTGCCACCTGAAAAGTCGGTCGACTCGTCCATCATCCACATCTCACATTCCTCATTCCTCATTCCTCCTTCGTCTCATCGTCTCATCCCTCGCCACTTGCACTCAGCATCCCCCATACCGATACCGGATCATGGTCTCCCCTCTCGCCCCCGCTTCTTCGTCCTCGTCCTCGTCCCAGCTGCCGGAGACGGTGGTGATTGGCGTGCTTGGTGGGTGTGACCCCTGTGGTCGTCGCCGTTGCCGTCTTTCGAACTCGTGTGGTGTGTCGTTGACCATTCGACAGCGCTTCAGGGGGCTTTCATCGAGCATATCCACTATCTCCAGCGGTGAGCCGAGCTCCGATATCAACCTCTATCCCTCGATGCAACCCAAGAGCCAATGTGGCCACAGTGTCCATCTGCTGGACTTGTCAACCCAATCACCCTGATTATCGCGATCACCGCGGAGCCTCGCTGACCCATCGCAGACTCCGACCCTCCTCCCACATTCTCCAACCCATCGCCGTTCGCTCTCCCCAAGAGCTCGCCGCATGCCACGCCCTCATCATCCCCGGCGGCGAATCAACCGTCATTGCCTCCGTCGCAGGGCGCACACCAGGGCTCCTCGAGGCGCTCCAGGACTTTGTGCGCGATCCGACGAAACCCGTATGGGGCACTTGTGCGGGGATGATACTCATGGCGGAACAAAATGGCATTGGGGGCGGGAAGATCATCAAGGGAAAGGAGAGACAGCAGGGCTGGGGAGGGATTGAGGGGCTGAAAGTGTGGAGAAACCTTTATGGCAGTAAGTGCGCGGTCAGGCGAAGTGGTTTCCCGTGATGCGGTGGTGCGGTCGCGCGGTGTTCTCTGCCGGAAGGTCCTTTGGCCGAGATCGGTCCTAGCGTGACTGGTACTTGCTGTTGTGCTGTCGTCTAGTCGTCTGTCGCGCTGTTGTGCTGTCGTGCTGTCGCGCTGTCATGCAATCGCGCCGATGGACCTGATGTGTCGTCGCTGACAACCCTCAGCCCAGCTCGAATCGTTCGAAGCTCCCCTCATCATCCCTGGGCTCTCCGACCCATCTCGTCCTTTCAACGCGATCTTCATCCGGGCACCAGCGATCTACTCCCTTCCCACGTCCTCTTCCTCCTCTACCTCGTCATCCTCTCACGTCGAATCGCTCTCCGGCCCCACCGGTCTACCCACTCCCGACCCCTCCCGACCCGCCTCCCCCTCCTCTTCCCGGCCCTCGGGCTTCTCGTCGCCTCCGCTCGAGGTCCTCGCAGCGCTACCCCCCGAGCTATGTCCTCCACCCCCCCCAGCGACCCAATCATGGGCGACCCCAACCCCGCGGATCTCGGCAAGGTCATGGTCCGAAAAGGAAGGAAGATGGTGACTTCTTTCCACCCCGAGTTGAGTGGGGATGCGAGGATCCACGAGTTTTGGGTGAACACCTGCGTGCTGGGTCAATAACTCGATTGGCCAGTCGTTGGTCTTCAGAAGGGTCGGGTCTTCGTCCGCTATAACCCAACACCTCTTAGTCATCCAGGCCTACACCTCGACTTTCTCCACATCTCGCGAGCTTCAAACCCGCTCGTGACCTCGTGAGGGGTCATACACTACTGCTTCACATTGTCCGGCGATCTCTATCATCCTCCGTCGCAACCACTCCGTGCACAATCATTCTGCGTCCCATTGCCGAGTACCAGTACATCTTGTAGATATCGTAGACCGATCGGACATTACGCCACACCAATGCACCTCCCATGCATGCCAGTACGAGTACACTCAATCCATGCCATGCCTCACTCGCTCGCACTTGCAAACGTCCCAATGCCGTAGCGTTGCTCTATAAGTTGCTGGATCGCCGTAGCCGCCTCGAGATTATTTTGCCAGTTATGAAGATGCTTCCTCTCCGCTCAATGCCGTCTGCTTGCCTACCCGCCGATCTTTCGCAATGGATCATACTGGCGATACCACCGATTCCGAAACGTATTCCGTCGTTCCCGTTCGGGTGACTTTCCCGGCACATCCTCCCGCACCGCGCACCGCTCCAGAATCGACTCCTCGATCAGAGCCACCTCTCCACGCCCTCTCTCCACCTCCTCGCGGGCCTGCTCTCCTCCAACCCCAACGCATACCTCAAGCACTCTCCCGCTCTCCCATCCCTGCCCTGCCTCTCACACACCTTCGCAAGGTAGAACCACGCCTCTGGGACGTCCCACCCCGAATCCTGCGTCACCTGGTTCAACGCGTTGTGCGCTAGTTCCACCTGGTCCGTGGCGAGGTACAGTTTCGCTAGAGAGACAATCCCGGCCGGGTGGTCCGGACGGAGCAGAATTGACTTCACCAGCGCTGGCGTGGCCGCTTCGTAGTTTGGTGGAGAGAGTCCGAGGTGGTACAAGCCGAGTTGGACCCATACTTCGGAATTCTCAGGGTCGAGCACCTCGGCCTCTTCAATCGCAACGAGACACTGCTCGGGTTTGCCCCATCGCCGAAAGGTCGCGGCGGATTGAAGCCACAGATTTGAAAGGATTCGCGATTCGGTCGGAGTTCGCCCATGTTCGGCCAAGGCCGCGGCGGGTGGCGGAGGGGGCGGACGAGCGGGCGCCGAGCCTCGAAAGTGAGAATGAACGACAGTGGGAGCAAGCGAGAGGGCGATGGTGGACGCCGAGGTAGTCCGATGCCGTTGTAATTCCAAGTCTGCAAGGCGGTCGTGGTCAGCACGGCTCTTTCTCTGTTCTACGGTTTTCACGTGGAGCGATGACGTCGCCTCTACTCACTCGACTCGCTCGGAGAAGTCAACCTCCGCACGCTGCTCGGTCTCCCATGTCGCCCGATCGCTCCGACGCTGGGCACATGCAGATGTTTCGGCAAAAGCTTCCTACCCCCGTCAAGCTCTTCCGCCTCTCTCTCCTCTTGCCCACCGAGAGTCCCCCGGCTTTCTCGTTTAACTCCTCGATGTCGCCGTCGGACGCGGGGGAAGTCGGACGCGGGGAGGTCGCTGCGGAGTGAACTAAGCGAGGTATCGTGGACTTTTCGGAAGGGACCTCGATGTTCGGCGTGGGCGGATGCACTGATACAAAGTCAGCCAGTCAAGTCGTTGTCAATCACATGAGGGATCAAACGCTCAGACCCACCGTTGATCATGCTCTCACCAAGACCTTTCGGCCCCGCGCCAATCTCCGCCACGCTCACATAACTCCCCTCGAGACCCACCACACTGGCCGAGGGTGTCACCCCTCTGATCCCTTTGGCGTATCCAAACTGCTTCCTGTTCTTCCCGCTCCGGGCCGAGAAGAACGCGAACAGCTCCTGATGCCGGAGCATGGCGACTTCAGCACCTTGAGTCTTCTCCACGATCACATTGAGCGTCATGCGGAGGCGAATAACATGTTCGAGCCGCTTTGTCTTGGACAATTTCGGCGGCGGAGCCGGCTTCGGCGGTTGAAACACCCCAGATGATAGCAAGAGCGGTGGGGAGGACGTCACCGGCGGAGCGGCGAGCGATGGTCGAACTTTGGCAAAGTCCTTCGCTTCGACGCTGCGATCGCTTGCTGCTGCAGGATTGGACAAAACCTCGAGATCGGACTCCTCCTTGTCGTCCACGTCTTCCTCGGCTTCCCAGACGCTCACACCAGCCTCGCACGCTTTCGCTGCCCCCGCCCAGTCTCGCGCGGCAGTGAGAAGAAGCGCGAGCAGATGCCATGCCTGGACGTTGGCCTGATTCTGCTCGAGCGCAGTCCGAATTGAATCCGTCGCGGCATCGACGGAGCGGGCTTCGGCGTGGCAGTACGCGAGATGGTAGTACACTGTGGTCGAGGACGGATCGAGATTCGCTGCGGCGAGGAGGTGGTTGATCGCTTGGGCTTGGTACGTCGGGCGAGCAATGGCGTCGGCGTCTAAAGGGTCGGGTCAATACTGCACGGAGGAAGCCGTGACCTGCTGGGGCGGGCTCACCTGTTGCAGCCATGGCCATGCGGACGACGCCCTTGCACTCCTCCACCTCGGCTCTGAGCGTCTTTATCACACCCCTCCCGCGCTTGTCGGCAGTCTCAATCACATCTCCTGCGAGACACGCATACCTCCACGCCTCGCCTGGTTCATCCAGATCCTTGGTCAACAGTCTCGCTCCCACGAGAAGCGCCTGGATGAAATCGACATCGCCGTCAATCTCCGCTTCAGCAACCTGAGTCTTCCGTTCTTCCGCCGTGGGGCCTTCCTTCGTCTCCGCCTCTTCTGCTTGCCGCGCAATCTCGGTCGGTCCGGCGGGCTCGTCCTCAGTCGGCCGCCTTTTGAGCTGCAACGAGATCTCGGGCTGAGCCGTCTCTCTCGCTTTCAGCACGAGTTGGACGTAGAGCTCAAACGTCCTCCGCGCGTCGGCGTGGTCGCCAACACTCGTGAGGAGACGAGTGAGATGACGCAGGACAGACTGGGATTGGAATGTCAGGGTCATGGACCACCACAGGGTGTTGATAGCCTCTGGAGCGAGGGGTATGTGCCGATCCGCGAGCGCGACGCATAGCTCGGTGAACAACGTGACGGGCGTGTTGATCGAACCTGCCCGAGGGAACGAGGTTGTCGCCGCAAGGAGGTTCCGGCCGAGACGGATCGCTTCTAGCGATTCCTTGTGCCACGTCGCTCGAGCGGAGACATTCGACGAGCCCTCCCCAAGCAGATATGGGGACACGGCGGCGGTGCCAGAAGGGGGGAACGCGTCCACCAAGGCGCGCAAGTAGAGAAGGATCATCCTCTGTCTCTGTCTCGGCCGGAAGGTCGCATGCCACGATGATGCGTACGCGTGGTATGTCCGGAGGATGCGGAGGGTGAGCAGGAGCTGATCGGGCTGCCGGGCGGCGAGGATCGCCGCGCGGGTGAGCGCCGTGGATATAGCGCGGTACACTTCGCGGTGCGTGTCGAACGGCAGCTTCGGAGGCTGCGCGGAGAGGTACGAAGGTTGAGGGCAAGGAAGGGAATGTAGTTGTCGTGCGATGTCGATGACGGAGAGGTAGAAGTCGAGGGCGGACGCTTGGCCGAGCAGCTCGGCACTCATCCCTTGGAGAGATCAGCGAGACAGTCATAGCTAGTAGGAGGTTACTCACCTTGCAGGCAGCGCCCTCGTATCCGTTCGGTGATGGCGGCGTCGCCCTCGATCGTCCCGGCTCGGGGCTGGACAGTCCAATCAACCTCGCTGAACGTCCGGAGAGCAGCATCGTGTTGTCCCAGAGCGTGAAGATGGTATCCGAGCGTCAACTTGGCCGACTGCAGAATGATCAGTTCGGACTCTGCGGGGGACGGAACTCTGTCGGCAGCCAAAGTATAGCTATGAACAACAGACTGCGACCCACCTGTACTTCTCCAGACCGCAGCTTTCCACCTCGAACCAACCCTTCCAGCTCTTTTACTCCTTCCTTGACTTCATCCGCCTGATCGATCTGGACGCCCGTCCACCAGCTCGTCCCCTCGGCCCAATCGGTGGGATCGTCTCCTTCGTCCCCATCCAAGTCCGCTGGGCTGAGATACGCCGCCCGGGATCCTTGTTCCCGTACAGTGCTCCCAGCGAAGGAAGATGTGGGCCCGGGCCCGCCTGCCCCGCCTGCCCCGCCTGCCCCGCCTGCCCCGCCTCCGAGCGCGCCCCCCTCGGACTTCTTGTGGTGCAAGTGCGGATGGGGAATGTGGATGAAAGACGAACCCGCGTGAGACGTTGTCTCGGCGGAGGAGTTGGAGGAGGCCGGACCATCGGCGGCTCCTGTTTGAGCGGGCGGTCCGGAGGACGTTGGAATCGAAGCAGAGGGGGAAGGTACGGTGATGTACCCCGATGAGGCAGGCTGGTGGGAGGAAGAGGAGGAAAGGTAAAGCAGGGAAATGTCGCGTAGGTGGTGAATCAGAGATGTATCTGTGACGGGAAATAGTCGATCAGCACGGTCCATCGACGACAAGCATGCGTCCGGCGACACCTCCGCCGCCGCCATGCGCGAATCGGCCAAGCAACGCGTCACTCACTCCCTCCGCTGTGTTTTCCCCATTTACGGATCAATTCCACCCAGCTCAGCTCCGTCCCATTCGGCGCTGTACCGGGTTTCGCGTCCGCCCATCCGCCGCGGAGGAGCGCGCCCGTCAGTGCGGCATGGTAGTGCGCTGCCTTGGGACTGGACGGCGCAGCAGATGTCGCTACTGCGGGAGCCGGAGCCGGAGCCGGAGCCGGGGCGGCGGCCGCAGTCGGCATCGGGACGGAGGCCGGCTGAGAGGAAGAGGTGGACATGCAAGATCACGGCCGTGTGGGAGGTATAGGCATGAAGGAAGATGATGTGCGACTGACAGCAAGGGAATGGGGAATGGGATGGGAAAGAGAGAGAGGGAGAGAGAGAGTCCCAGTGGTGGTGAACTGTCGGACAACGTTGGTGAATCACTACTCTGACGTCGGCTGCCGAGCAAAGGGAACGGGAACGGGAGCAAACGGCAATGGCCCGCATATTGATGATTACGTCAGTGATGTGATATCGCGGATTGAGGTTGAGCGAGTCGAGCGAGTCGACACTGGGAATTTCAGAGACGAGCGTTGCATACAGCATCTCTCTCTCACCCTTGCCCTCAACAGTCAAAGCTGCAACGACCACTCGCAGCCCATGTCGTCCCTACTCACCGGGTAAGTCTCTGTCTACAACCCTCACCCCCCGGTCCTCCCTGTGCAGGAAGGGGAATCACTCCTCTCCCAATCAATCATCCAATGACATTGACTCTTCGCCAGGTCCAAACCCGTCCCCGCTCCTGCCAAGCCGAACGGCACTTCGGCAATTCACCTCGCGACCTCCCCTCCCCACAACCCGACGACTATCGAGTACGCCTCGTCGGCTCCGCTGCCTCCCAGCAGCTCGAAACATGCCCAGAACGGAGAAGAGGACGAGGACGTGCCGAGTCATCTCTACGAGAAGCTCCCGGAGCACTTGTTGAGCGACGGAACACCGGACTACCTCCGCATGATCTTGATGTGTAAGTGGGCGCGGCGCCAATGCTCTCAACACGACTCAGCGGCGCTGGAAACAAGCTGATCCTTCCCTATACGTAGCCAAGGTATACTCCGCCCCTCTGAAGCTGCAAGAGACACCCCTCACTCTCGCCGTGAACTTGTCCGCCAGATTTGGGTGCGAGGTGAGCTTCACTTCAAGCTGACCTCGCTGCGCGGTGTTGCGTTGCTGACTCGTGTTCAGATCTGGCTCAAGCGCGAGGACTTGCAACCCGTTTTCTCGTTCAAGATCCGTGGGGCGTACAACATGATGGCTCACCTCTCGGAAGCGGAGAAGAAAAACGGTGTGATCACCTGCTCGGCCGGTACGTCGGGGATCCTCTTCATCCCCTCTTCTCCCAAAATTCCTCTTCATCCCCTCGTCTCCCAATAGCCAGCGCGCTGTGTATCGTGTCTCGCTGACGGCACTTAGGGAACCATGCACAGGGCGTCGCTCTGTCTGGTCACGCTCTCGGCGTCCCAGCTACCGTTCTCATGCCGGTTTCCACTCCGTCCATCAAGTGGCGCAACGTTCAGCGCCTGGGCGCCAAAGTGGTGCTGCACGGTCAAGACTTTGACGCTGCCAAAGCGGAATGTCTCCGACTGGCTGCACAAGACGGGCTCACTTTCATCCCGCCCTATGATGACCCGTACATCGTCGCTGGACAGGGCACTATCGCCATGGAGATCTGCCGCCAAGTCGCCGACGTCGATGCGCTGGACGGTATCTTCGCTGCCGTAGGGGGTGGAGGCCTGGTAGCTGGCATCGGAGCTTATATCAAGAGGGTGGCCAAGCCCAGCGTCGGCGTCTGGGGTGTGGAGACGGTGGATGGCGATGCGATGCAGCGGAGTCTCAAGAAGGGCAAGAGAGTGTTGTTGGATGAGGTCGGACCGTTTGCGGATGGTACGGCTGTGAGGATAGTGGGCGAGGAGCCCTTCAGGGTGTGCAAGTCGTTGATAGACGGCGTGGTTCTCGTCAACAACGACGAGATCTGCGCGGCGATCAAGGACGTTTTCGAGGGTGAGCGGGTCGCGGGTCAAAGCAATTTGAATGTGCTCTTCGCCGTTCCATCTGACGACTTTACCAGAAACCCGATCTGTCCCAGAACCATCCGGCGCCCTCGCTCTTGCAGGTCTCAAGGCACACATCGTCCGAAACCGCTTGCAAAACTCGCGGAAACGGTTCGTCGCCGTCGTCTCGGGCGGGAATATGAACTTTGGTCGACTGCGATTCGTCGCCGAGCGCGCCGAGCTCGGTGAGCGTCGAGAAGTGCTCATGAGCGTCCGGGTTCCCGAGCGAGCTGGATCGTGAGTGCGGCGGCGTGCCTGACCCTTATCCACTGTGGAATGGGGAAACGTATCCGATGGATCCCTCGTTGACCACCACTCAGATTCATCAAGTTCCACTCACTACTCGACGGCCGAGCCGTCACCGAGTTTTCGTACCGCTACTCATCCCCCCGAACCGGCTTCATCATCACCTCCTTCCTCCTTCGCTCGTCGCCATCATCCGCATCGGGACCGTCCCCCGAAGCAAGAGCCAAAGAGGTCAAGGAGATCATCGAGCTGCTCGCGGCGAACGGGATAGAGGCGGTCGATCTGAGCGAAGACGAATTCGCAAAGAGTCATGTGAGGCATCTCGTCGGTGGGCGGAGCGCGGTGCAGGATGAGCGGTTGTTCCGATTCGGTGAGTCGATGTTCTGTTTTGAACCATCAGGCCACGTCGTCCCGTCATCCATAGCCAGGCGCACCGATCTTTGCTCGTCTATAGCACCGCATTCTGCCTCGCAAAGCTACACGTCGATGCGTCATTTGTCTCATTTGTGCGAGGCTCACGACCTTTCCCAGAATTTCCCGAGCGACCCAACGCCCTCGGCGCGTTCCTCAAGAACCTCCAGCCCGAACTCAGCATCACCCTCTTCCACTACCGCAACCACGGCGCCGACGTCGGCAAGGTCCTCGTCGGTATTCGGGTGCCTCCGGGCGCGGAGAAGGGCTTTGAGCGGTTCTTGGAAGAGCTGGGGTATCCGTTTGTTGAGGAAACCCAGAATGCGGCGTACAGGAACTTTTTGCTGAACCATGAGGACTAGCGAGGGTGGGATGGGCGTGGGATCTGGGGGGTATCTGGGTGAGCGTTTGGGTAGCATCTGGGTAGCATCTGGGTAGACTTCGGGGCAGTATTGAGCTATGGCATCGTCTGCGGTGGAGAGAAATGGCGGACACGCCTGATTCATATGCTTTGGTCGCAGCGTACCCCGCTTTTACCCCGCGACTTGACCGCTTCGTTTCCCGACGTGTTGGCTAATTGTCGTCCATCTTGCCGTGCTTCCAAACATCATTCTTCCTCTGTTCGACATCTTCATCCTATAATCGCCTATCTTGGACGTTCCTCGGAGGGCGTTACGTCCCCCATAACACCTCGTATACTCTCCCTCGTCGCATCGCCTCCTCGCGGTCTCTCGTGCTCTCGCCTCGGCCCCATCCTCTGACCGTTGGCTCTCCCCTCCCAGTCCACCTCCCCCCCCCTCTTCCTTCCTCCCACCCTCCGCTTTCTTTGCCTTCCCCTTCCCACCTACCCTCCCCCGCCATGCCACCCAACACCGTCCTCGTCACCTACACCCTCCACCCGCCTTCCTCCCCTCACCTCCCCTCGCGATCGACGGTATCCGCGCCCAACTGCCGTTACGGAACCTCCACTGGAAGTCCTCCACCCGCACATCCCTCCGTACGATCCAGGAGCTTCCTGTGGAGCTGGTGGAGCTCGGGGAGGTCCCGCCGTCTAGGGAGGTCGGGGGAGCGTGTTGGAGGCGCCGTTGGTTAATGTGGTGTTTGTTGCGTGTGAGGTGAGTTGGGGCGCAAGAAGAGGGAGACGTCTCTTCGCGTTTCGTCTATACACAGCGCGGGGTGATCATCCTCCCTCGATGAGATGGGCAGACGAAGATGACCCAAGTCGATCCTCTCCTTGAGCCGATCCTCTCCTTGAGTTGTGCATATGATCGCACTGAGACTCGGACTGGTGCACACGGATCCTTCGAACACCCATGTTCAGAATCAGCTTCAGAGTCGAAATCGTATTCCAACTCAAACCCGGACCTCGACTCTGTCGCCGGCTTGCACGAAGGCTCGGTCGGACCCATCCTCGACTCGCTATGAAGCTGACGCATTCCTCAGGACGCAGAAGTATACAAAAACTCGACCCGATCGTTTATCCGCGACTGGCTCTCCCTCCTCGCCGCAAGACGACACGTCCATGCCCCGCTGATCGTGCTGGTCAACCCGCCCTCTGCGGACAAGGTGGCGGCAGGGAGCGGGAAGAACGTGTTTGGGAGGGATAAGGGGGTGTTGGGGAAGCTCAAGGCGGATTTCAATACGGGTAAAAGGGATAGGTGAGTCGATGCCGGGGAGGGGGGAGACGTTGGATTAAGGTGTCTGGGGCGGTGCGGCGAAGAGAGAATTGGCGAAGCGGAAACTCGGACTGTCGAAGGCAGTCGAGAAAGGGTGCGACGCAGCTGCTAGTCAGTGGGGAGGTACGAAAGTGGCTCAAGGTCTCGAGAATTGAGGAAACGGGAAGGAGGTCAGGGTCGTTCCCGGGAGGAGCTGAGACTATGCCGATGCCGATGGAGCGGACAATGTGGTAGCGTAGCAGCGCCGCCGAACATGCTCGATGTCCGAAGCTCCGGAACCTCTCCACGACCCCGTCCCAAACGACTCGGATCGCTCCCACACATCACGCAGTTGTCAACCGATCCCAATCACGTTGCTGACCCCCCCGACCTCATAGATGCGCCCAGATCAATCTCCCCTCAGGAGATATAACCGACCCCACAGCCTGGCCCGAGGTCATCAACAAGCTGAAAGAAAGCATCGTCGCGGCGTTTGACGGCGCGATACACGAGCGGGAAGAGGAGGTGAAGCGCGGAGAGGCTCAGAGGCTCACGGTCGGGTGGAACTTTTGTACCTGGTTCTTGCTCAAGGTGAGTGAGGGGGCCGGGGCCGGGGAGGAGTGTGGAGGGGAAGAGGGGCCAAGGAGTTCGGGAGAAGGAGGAGGCTCGGTTGAGAAGGGGTAGAGATACGGTGAAGCATGGAAGAGAGGACAGGGGATATGTCGGCGTATCAAGATGGCGGGGAGGGAGGGCTCGGTCGGCCCGGAAGCTGGACTCCGACGCATTGTGGTTCACGAATCCTTCTTGAAGCTGGAGCTGGAAACGAGGAGCGTGCCGTGGACCACATCCCTCTTGAACCTGGAGCAGGGCACGAGCGGCATATTTGGCCTCTGCATGACGTCCGGACGCCCGCTGACATCGCAGGAATCCCTCGCGCACTCTTTCGAAGGCGTCAACCTACACGAAGACGCCCTGATAGTGTACGAAGAGCTCGAAGCTTCGTTCATCCAGGTCCTCAAAGAGCAGAATCTCTCGTGGTTCGGCAAGCTCGGCGCTACTTCTCCAAACGACGACTCGTTGCCCCTCCTCGATGTCTCAAGAAAACGATATCGCGAGCTGCTCCAGACGAGTCAGATCAGCATCTTTGACTTTCGGGTATATGTCTTTGCAAGGCAGGCGGTGTTGTTGGGACGACTAGGAAAGATCACCGAGATCGCGAAGAGGGGCCAGTGGTTCGTGGCGAGCTTGACGAGGAGGCTGAGGGAAAGTGAGGTGAGGGAGCTATCATCCACAGCGCCACCCGCTTCACTTTAGCGGAGAGGGTTTTGTGATGTGGTCGGAGCTCATGGACAACAGGGCGATCTCGCCGAGCACTTCATCGAAGGCTGGACGTACACGGCCTGCATGGACATCGTGGCTCGGTGCGACGAGTGGTCCCGCATCGATAGGCCCAATGGCGATTACTCGGGCCTTATAGCTTACGAATCGGCTCGTTCCGAGCTGCTCGACATTGCGCGAATCCAGGTGGGTTCCTTCACCGGCTCTGATACCTTCTCCGCAGTACCCATACGGCGGTAGCTAATCTTCCCCCAGGTCGAGCGCATCGGCGTCGCTACAGGCCATTTACCCAACACATACCCGTTTTCCCCTCCGTCCGAGATGATAACCCAAC
The DNA here is from genome assembly GCA_003942215.1 of Saitozyma podzolica. Taxonomy (NCBI): domain Eukaryota; kingdom Fungi; phylum Basidiomycota; class Tremellomycetes; order Tremellales; family Trimorphomycetaceae; genus Saitozyma; species Saitozyma podzolica. Next base: position 50,433 of record RSCD01000019.1, on the reverse strand, counting down.
CCGATGACGTGCTGTTCGAGTCATCTGACGCAGGGATGTCCGACACATCGCCCGAAGATGCCCCTCCAGCCCCGCGTCCATCGTTGTCAGACCCGCAGCTGCTGGACGCTATGGCAGATGCAGGGAAGTTTAGGGGGATGTATCTCAGCCTGACGAGGAAGGCGGTGATGGCGTACGAGAGTTGTGGGAAGGCGAACTCGGTGATCAGGCTGCGGACGGACCTGGCCGCGGTGGCGCTGTAAGCGGGCTCGACAACATTTCTGCGCCACATACTGATCGATCGTCTCAGACATACATCGGATTGGGCGGCAGCGTATGACCTGTGCAAAACCCTCGCGCAGGATTGTGTAAACAAGCACATCTGGGGACCGGTGACCCAATTTGCTCTCGAGGGAGCACTGCGCGCTCACAGGGAGCTAGGCAAAGAGGAGGACGGAGATTGGGCGGAATTCGCGCTGGCTTACCTTTCGTCCTGCGCATCGAATTTCGGGAAAACGAGAACGCCGGAGGCCGACATGCCGCAGGATGACCAGGGTGGTATCGTGAAAGGTGTTTTGCAAGGGCTGGTCGATCTGCGGGAAGAGATTGAGGGTAAGGGCCGGGATTCCCGATTATCAATTCGTCAAAACCATCGTGCTGACGGGCCAGCTGCTGAGCACGCGGTGTTCGACGTCTCGCTACTACAGCACGATACGGTGGCGTCGGATGAAGCAGACGTCTCGACTCTGGTTCTTCAAGTTACAAACCGATTGCTAGAAGTGAGCTACATTCCTCACCCAAAAAACGAAGCGGCATGCTGACTTTCAGGCCGTTACCGTGGACTGCGTGGTGATCGAGCTGCATGATGAGCTTCTCGGACAGATCAGCTACGAAATCGGTCCGACGGAGCTTGCACCGGGGCAGAACATCGTCCACGCTCGTAGTGGGGTACGTAGCTTTTTACTCGACCCGCTGCACTCGCGTCCCGAAGATTTCTCTGCGGACTTGCTGATGAGGCAGACATCGGTACAAGGCGTCTTTTCGCTGTCTTCGACGTCTGTCCGACTTGGCAAGGCATCGTTCCACTACTCTCTTGCCGAAGTAGTGGATGTCCGAGTTCGACGCGATCCGCTCGGTGTGCGAGCGGCCCTCCGAATGCCATACGACAGTGAGTGAGATCGACCGCCATGGCGTTCCGCGGCGCAAGAGCATCCGGTCGTGGTGCATCGATCCTGCTGGGCTTACACGCTCAGTCGCGCTGGATAAGCCTTCACAGGTCATTCTGGAGATCCAGGCGGGGAAGTGCCCATTGGAGAATGCCAGAGTCGAAGTGCTCTCGATGTCGCCTGAAGTGGGCTTCGAGCTTGATGGCGCGACGTCGCTCGACAAAGATCACGGTGCGTGTCATACATTTCTGTTTCCAATTGTGAGATGTTCGTGCGCTCATTGGATCAGTCATCGTGGTCTCGGAGGAGGGACTGTCTGTAGGAGATCTAGCCGAGGGGGAGACGGTTGAGCTGGCGATACCTCTGGCAGGTTCCGCGCCGTCCGAGCGGGCTCTGGTGGGTGCGGCGTTCTGCCGAACGGGCGACTACGGTCGTCCAGCCCATACACATCAATGCTTCGCCCCAAAGGACGACCTGCATGGCATGCTATGTGAGGCGAAACGTACCTGACACTACCTCGTAGGCCCAGATCCGGATATCGTATACCGCCCGGGGCGAGGCGAGGGAGTGGATCGATGTGCAGGGCTTGTTCACGGGCCTGCCGTTGACTGTCAATGTGCAAGACTTTTTCAGACCATCATGGTGGGTAGTAATTTCTCTTCTCTGCGCCTCTTTCCGTGGCCGAACCGGAATCTGCACCGGGGCAGGACGAGCGCGGAGACCTAACTCCTGCAGCTTGGTGTCCCACTTCACGATCGCCTCGGACGGGGACGAGCGTCTTCGCGTGGCGGGGGTCGAGCTCCGCGCGGACAGCGAAAACGGGTACCAAGTGGAGTCGTGCTCGACATCGGACGAATCGCATGTGAGCGGGCACGTGGGGGCGTTGATAGACCGGGACGAGCAATCGCATGCTGAGACGCTCTAGATCGTGTCGGTCGGCCAGCCGTTGTCGTGCTTGTTCAAGATCCGGCAAGCGGCTTCGGCCAAGTCAACTGGTGGGTGCAGCTTACCGACCTTGAAAGTGGCGTGGCGGTTCTGACAGATCCATAGCGGCTGCGGCGGTATTGGGACTTGTAATACGTTATCGGCGTTTGGACGAAGGTGAGCAGGAGGACTTATTTGTGTATCGATTGCATCGCACACCGGTGCGGGCGACAGCGACACTGAGATAGTATCGCAGAGGTCCACGATCTGGTAGAGGTCGCAATGGCGGACAAGCCGGCATCGAAGCGCGCGTCGTTATTGAGAGGGCTGGAAAGTACTCGCGCAGAGTGGTTGGCGAGGTATGCTGCGACGGGGCAACTGCCGTCTCTGGACGGAGTGGAGCTGGTGCAGAAGGTGAGTACGAGTGGAGTTGGGGACTGGCCGTTTGGGTTATCATTCGACAGATTCTGCTTTTCTTTCCTACTCGTCGTTCTCCTTGTAATCCTTGTTCTCCTCCCCTTTCTCCTCCCCTTTCTCCTCCTCTTTCTCCTCCCCTTTCTCCTCCCCTTTCTCCACCTCTTTCTTCCCCTCTTTCTCAGCTTCGCTTCACCTGCTTTCTTCGTCGTATCATTGTGGGGTGCTTCGCGAGGAGTGTGCTCATTCGCTGTAGGACTCCCAGTCGAAAGGCCGATGGAGGACATTGGAGATCCCTGTGGATGTGCCGCAGCGCAAAGTGAGTGATCTTGGTCCGGCAACCCATTCATTGAGGCACCTGATCGCACACGCACAGGCGTACGCTTGGCTGATTGTTGATCGCCGATCGCTGATCGTGATCCAGCTTCTCGCGTCGGTGCGAATCAGCCCATCGACCACGGCACCGATATACGAAGGTCGTCCGCTCACGGTCAAGCTCCGCATCACGACCTGTTCTTCCTGGGCGGTGCAACCGTCCAACGGGACCAACGATTCCGACGGGCCTGCCGCGCCCGACGCGTCTGACGCATCCTCGTCCAAGCCCACGCCGATGATGTTTGACGTGTTGGCGCCATCGGAGGACTGGATCGTACTGGGGAGCAAGAAGGGGTGGTTTGAAGCGTCGGTGAGTGGGACTGGAAAGCGACCGACATTCAAGGTGGACCGGAAGGAGTGTGGCGTGTACCCAATTCTGAATGTGCTTTGGTGGTCTGAGTGTGGCGTGCCGGTTTGCAGAGTGTGACTTTGTTTGTGATTCTGCCTGCAGCTGTGCGGAGAGCAATCATCTATCCCTATCTAGTTGTGGATCGGGAAGAGGACCTCCGTGGCGTGGTTTGTGGGACTGCTTCGTGGACCTGTTGACGTCCTCCTCTCGAACTTCTCGGAGATCTGCGAGTCTTTGTTGGCTACCCGTCAACACGATCGATCAAAACGCTGACTGCCGGCGCGGTCGAATAGGAACCCGCACCCGCCGAGACCACCCTCACACTCGTACCGATGCGATCGGGTATCATCCCTCTTCCAAACGTATCTGTTCAAGTGGTTTCGACACCCCGACCGGGACGCGGCGACACCAACGCCCACGCCGGCGCGGACGCCGGTTCGAGCTTCGCCGCGCAGCTGGGGACGGAGCCGTGTGAGACGCACGTGGAGAATGCGGCGGAGGTGGTTCGGGTGTTGCCAGCTTCCAAGGAGGTTATGGTTATGGTCCCTGTGGTTCCGGCGGTTCCTGTGCGGGGATGAGGGGCGGGCAGGGGGAGGGGGATGGGATCGGGGAAGGGGTGATGGAGGAGGGGAAGCGACGGGGGGAGGAAAGCTCAGGCTAGTTGAAGATGCTCGGGGATACCTGGGATGAAGAGGCCGAGAGACATCTGTCCTGTTCAACTCCTATACCTATTACAGGACATTCATATTCATGCCACTGGTGATGCCCATTGGAATTCATCTCGGAAGCGAGAACAGTTTACATAAATCCCGTACAGTCCAGCCAGCAGCATGAGCGGAGCAGGGCAATCTTTTCAGGTCCCGGACGAGGACACTCGGAACCGAGGCGGTCATCCGCACAGGCATATGGGTCCGTGACACACATGGCGTATGGGTTCGTGACACATACGGCGTAGGGGTTCGAGACACATGCATGATTGGGTTGGTGTTTATGGTAATGACAATGACAACAGAATTTTCGTGGGTGGACCTCGCTCGACCTCGACCTCGTGAAGAGCTCGTGGCGGGGCAGGTGTTCGTGGAGCTGTTCGTGGAGAAGATCTACTGTAGGTAGGATCCGGGACATGAATGATATGATAGGGTAGTTTCTAACATGGTAGACGAACCCGTTGTCAGGGTGGCGATGTAGCGGTTTGTCGAGCTAGGGTGTTCACAAGCTCGACGAAGACGAAGATGAAGACGAAGGCGGAGACGGAGATGGAGATGGAGACAAAGATGGAGACAAAGACGAAGACAAGGACAAGAATGATGACGGACCGAAAAGACACCGAGTACTGTAGAGAAAGAGATGACGAAGCGACCATATCACTCCGTGACGAAGTGTGATGGACGAGACCCCCACCGCATGTCGAGATCTCCGCCGCCCGACTCAGCGAATCAACTCTTGAGCGCCGACACGGGCTTGTGCTCGAACGGTGATCTGAGCGCGTCCGCAAGGTTCGCTCCGGAGGGAACAGGCACACGGACGCTCAAACCGGGATTGACCCGTCTGAGTCCTCCTGACGCTCCTCCCACGCCGGGAAGGGCGCGGCGCTTGGTTTCCCTTCCTCCTTCCAGGTTGAGTGATGAGCTGGATAAGGAAGGAGCGAGCGCGCGGGCGCCGGGTCCGAAGTGGGAGTTGGAGTTGGGGAGGGGGAGGTGCGGTCCCTGCAGCGACGGTAGGGAGGTCGATGTGTTGAGCGAGAAAGCCGATGATGGGGCGGTATACGACCGACTGAGAGCGAGTGATCGGGTGGTCCGGCGAAGTCCACCTCCACCTGCGCCGGAGACTGCGGGGGGAGACAGTGGAAGAGCAGCTGGTGGCGAAGCCGAAGCTGACGAGGCGGCGGATGGACCGGCGACGTCCTGGTCCTGGCCCTGGTCCGCGTACTGGTCCGGAAAGAGCGGGGCGAGGGGTAATGATGAGATGGCGAGATTGGCGAATTCCTCAGAAGGGGATTCAGAGGCCCTCTGGGAGGAGGTCTGGCCAAGACCCCGGCTCCGGCGCAGACGTTGCTTTCTCTGGGTGGGGGAGTAGCTCGAGTAGGTCGAGTAAGTCGAGTAGGTCGAGTGGCTGTCCAGACGAGGTGTCGAGTGCGCCTCGTTGCATGGCAGAGGGGGAGAGTCCACCGTGAGAGTGATCGAGGGTGTCCAGGCGATGCGCGAGGCGCCGTGCCCGTCGTGGTCTCCACGCTGGAGCTCGTGGGCCAGGGGAGTCGACGAGTTACTGTCCCCGCACTCGCTCCCGCTCCTGCTCCTGCTCTTGTCGCTTCCGCTTCGCGCATCGTTGAACACTGGGGAAGGAGTACCGTTGCCGTGGCCGTCGCTGTCGCCCGGTCTGAATGGCCCGAGACCCAGCACAGACGTCGGGAAGCTAAGCTGGTGCAGCGGCGTGATCGGGTCGGGCTCGGTATCCTCGCTGATAGCGTCGCTCGAGATGGACACGCTGCTGCTCGATCGACCACTGTGGTATAGCGCAGTAGGTGACGACACGGAACGCTGCATCGGTGCGACGCCGCGTCTAGCACCGGCACCGATGCCACCAATGGGTTCGGGTTCGGGCTCGTCCACGTCCATGTCCGTGTCGATTGCAAAGTCGTCTTCGTCGCGCGAGCTGCGCGAGTTGGCGCGCGAATGACGGCAACGGTTTTTGTCTCCTCCCTCACGGGCCGATTCCCTCGCGAGGTCTTCACCCGTGTACGAGCGGCCGCGCTGGAGGAGCGATGGGCGGGGAATGTTGTTGCGAGACGAGGAGAACGAGGGGATGGGCTTGCGGATGGGCAGGGCCTTGGCTCCGAACTCGAGCGACACGGCTACGACGGTCAGCGGGGTTGGGGGCATATGCCAACTGTACGAGAGCTGATGGGGTGGTGGAGCTGGGGGTCGTCGGGGCGACTTACGAGACGACAAGGCCATGTTGGAGTGGAGGATGGTGGGAGCTCCACGGAGTGCGCGATCCTGTAGCGTGCTCGATAGCCTAGGGGAGAGTCAGATCAGAAACCCTCTCCAACAAACAAACAAGCCAAACAACTCGAATCGCTCCGCACCGACTCACCTGACCGCCTCGGAGATGCTCTGCTCCTCCTCGCCATAGAGCGAATCCATGCTATGCTGCTGCCGACTCATTCCCTGTCCACCCAGCACCGCCAGCTTCGGCCGCTGCAACCTCCTCTGCAGCGGGATCGGGATCGGTACGAGCGCCTCGCTCTCGTCCCTCTGATGACCCCCTACCGCCTCGCGAGACTCGAGGCGCGCGATGTCAAACAGGCGTCGCCGCGTGGCCGACCATGAATGACGCCAGCTACCCGTGTCCGTGTCCGTGTCCGCGTCGTCGGCGTCGGCGTCGGCGTCGTTGTCGTTGTCCTGGCTGAAAGACAAGTCGGAGGTGACAGTCTCGTCCGAGGAAGAGGACGAGGTTGAGGAAAGCGAGGTAAGGGATGTCTTGCGGGAGACGCGGTACAGGATCTGGGTCGTGAGGTGATCGAGGGCATCGGCAGGGGGAGAGTTCCGGGGGGATAAGCAGCGGACGGAGCGAGGAGGTACTGCGGAGCGAAAGACGCGTGAGCGGGGTCTCGGCGCGAGGCGTGAACCGAGGACAATAGCTGGACTAAATCGGATCGGTTCGCCAGCGTGGACGCCTCACTCACGCTTTGGAGCAGACCATCCTCGTACTCTGTCCAGTCGACGTCAAAGTCCTCGGGACCAGCCGAGGGGCTGCGCTCGCGCTTGCACCCCGCCAGCGAGGGCAGCTCGAGCGAGGGGATATCGAAAGTGGGAGTGTCGGGGGTCATGACCATTGGCGCCGGCGCCTGAGGAATGAGCGAAGATAACGACGAGCGAGAGCCGTAGTGGAGTGATGGGAATGAGTTGTAATATGAGCGGTTCGGAGCAGGACATGTGGGCTGAACCAGAGAACAGGTAAGTGTGTGACCAGGTGGGAAAACACCGGACGTATCACGTACCTGTGAGAACTGTGAGAACGGAAGAGGTGTGATCGGGAGCGGCGTGCGCATCTCGTCGGGGCTTGTTCGCGCTGAGTGCCTGTGGGACAACCGGTTAGTACCTGATCAACAATGTAAAGTGTAGAGGGAGGATTGTCGTGTCGTGAGCGCTGGGCCGCATGGGCAGCGAGATGTAGGTGAAGGGGTAGGAGATGGTCAGAGACCAGTGGGATCCGGAGGAAGCACTCACGCCTGCTCGAGCGAGATGGCGAGAAACTTGGGACGGCGGTGGTGCAGCGGCATCGGGGCGGTTTGGGTAGATGTCGACGCGAAGCGGTTATCGACCTAGACCGGAGAACCAGAGAGCACGAACCGAAGTGGTTAAGCGGGGGACAAGACGACGCGCAGCGTGTCCACAGGTCCTTGAAGAGAAAGGTGACTTCTCGACCAGCGACGAGTCAGAGTGAATCCGGGGTAAAAGGTCGGCGCGACTGGCGTTGCGTGCTGAGAGAAGCGAAGAAGACAGTATACACGGCACGACACGCCGCACCGTCTCGTCGCGCAGCGAGGAGGACGACGGGAAGACGGGGAGACGGGAAGGCGGGAAGATGGGGAGAGAGAAAAGAAGAAAGTCGGCTGGGTGGTGTGGACTTGACGCGGGACCGGGGACGGACGGGTTGGGTTTACGGTTGTGTGGTGGAGCGGAGGCGAGGACGGCGGTGGAGATTGGGTTAAACGTCGACGTCGGCGTCGGCGTCGGTGTCGGCTGCGACTGGGTTGGATCGGATCGGATCTGGGATGAGTCACTGATAGGTATGTCGTTGGCGGTGACGCTGACGGATATATGTGTGTGCGAGTGTATATACACCTGAAGGCGACAAGACAAGCGAACAGTGGTGTGGTGGTCGGTGGGACTGTGACAGCACTTCGGACGATACTCGTCCAGGCGTTCGATAGTTCTGGGAATGGTTGGTCGTCGTCGTCGTCGTCGTCGTCGTCGTTGTCGTTCGTGGTGTGTCGTGTCTGGTGCAGCGGTGCGCGTCCGATGGTTGGTGATCCTGTCCGTGTCCGGTATGCGGATCCGGGGAAGTATGGTTACACCTCTTCGGCGAGAGCCTGGAGCTGTTGCTTTCGTGCTCTGTCTCTGTTGCTGCTCTTGTTCTTGCTCTGGCCCTTGTGCTTTGCTTTGGTTGCGGGGGATAAGGGAACGCAGGCGCGGGGGCGTAGGGGCGTGGCGTGCGTGGCGTGCGGGAATGGCACAACGGGGAGAACAATGGGTTCCGGAGAGGGGAGAGGAGAGATTGCAGGTACGGTCGGCACGGTCTCTTTGGATTATTCTAATCTCGACTGGAGAGCCGAGAAGGGAACGAGAGAGCAAGATTCACGACGCAAGACGCAAGACGCAAGACGCAAGACGCAAGACGCAAGACGCAAGACGCAAGACGCAGGTCGGCGACAGGTGGGCCGTTGAGATATGTTGCGAGGTGATATGACGAGGACGACGGGTATGACGGGGTCAGGAGGGCAGAGCGTTTGAAGCTCCACGTTTGAGAATTGAGGGTGGTGTCGAGGTGTCGGTGTCGAGGTGTCGGTGTCGAGGTTTCGTGTCGGTGTCTCGGAAGGGGGTCGACAACGTGGTGCAACAGCAACGCAGCGTGGGCGTCGCGAGGGGAGCACAGTGTGAGTGTTGCCGCTGGCGTCTTTGGCGTTTGGTGGATGTATTCCGAGACAAAATGAGAGAGAGGCGTGGAGGCGTCCAGGCAAGCGCAAGCGCAAGCCACTACGGTGAACAATGAGGTGGGCGCCGAGTCTGTCTGTGCAGATGCAGCTGGGGTGTACGTGAGATGCGATCGTCGATGCCGTGGGACTAGTGGCCGTTGCCGTTGCTGATTACCCGACTACCCTCTCTGATGGCACAGAGCAAAACTTTGCTTGGTGACCAACCCCAGCGAGTGAGGGTGGGGGTGGGGGAGTGGTAGGTGGGTGAGCGGGCGGTGGCCTCTCTCTCGCGGGACCCTTGAAACGCAATGTCCTGCACCTCCCTTTGGTCTCGTAGCAAACCCCTCCTTTGGCCGTGATCGATGATTCGATCCTGAACGCTGTGATCCCTTTGATCCGGCCCCACCTCCCCACCTCCCGGTGCGCCCGTGAAGAGCAAAGAGCAAAGCAACCCACAGGCACACGCCATACGCGCTCGCGCCCTCGCCCGCAGGTCCGAGCGTGAACGTTAAACCAAGCCTTCTCGCACCGAAACAGAACCAGCGAGGGACGGCGATCCGATCACCTCAGGGAACGCGACACCCAGCGAGCGAGACGAGACGCGTCGTGAGGACCGACGCGTCGAGGTACGATACACGTGCGCCGGCGAAGCGCCGAGCGCGACGGGATCAATTGGGACGAACCCCCCCATTTGCCGCTGGCTTGTTTCAGGTGCTGTTGAGGCGCGTTTCGTCGGTTCGCTTCGTCGTTGCGTCGTTTCGTCTCGAACTGGGGTACTGCGAAGGGGTTAGGATGATTCTGAGGTGCTTGATTCGTGCGTTTTCGAAACACTCGAGGCGACTCATCCCGTGCATCACGCATCGTGCATCGTCCTATGTACACACCCATCAGACACGCCTACTCCAACCGTCTCGCCATGTCCTTGCTTGTTACTCGCCGACATGACAGACATGGCTCGTGGCACCGCCGCTCGCCGCTCGCTGCTCGTCGCGCTCACTCGGCCGTGAAGTAGCTAAGCGCGCGTCCAGATCAGCACAGTCCCATGGCGACTCGGATACGTTGGGTGTGCCTCGTATTTGGTTCGCCCACTCACCTGCAGGTGTTCTCGGACCCGCGCTGGGCAATCGGCATGATCGCGGACTGGTGGTTGGATGCGGCTACATTGGCGCGGCGGTCAGCGGGCATCCTGCATCCATCATGCGGAGATGCAGTCGTGTGAGGCTCGCTTACACATGATCGTGCACAGCCGGTATGCACCCGCCGCGAGACCTCCTTCGATGGCAACCGTCGTTAGTCCGTTCACTGCGGCGTAAGCGAGCGTTCCGACACGGTACCATGCGGATTATACCGGATCTCAGGCCCGAGACTGAGAGTGGGAGAGGGGGGAGCTGTGCTGAGCGTGAGGACGATGCCCGATGCGTGAGGATGGTGAGCCGCCAATGCGTGAAACGGCCCCCAGCGTCGACGGTACGCCCACTCACCGTCAGCAAAGTCCAGACCCTGGAAGAAAGCGAATTGATTGGGGTTGAGCAAGGCGGTGGAGGTGATGGACTGCATTTGCTGGATGGTGATGTGGCCGTGGCCCACGATTTGGCTACGAAGAGGTTCAGCGGGGCGTCGGCGGCAATGATCGTGACGATCGCGACGGACGCGACGGACACGACGAGCATGACGAGCATGACGAGCACGACGGACAGGACTGGCAAAACAAGTGGGTTGGAGAGGGACCGTGATGTGATCCGACAGTGGCAGTCGTGTGGCAGTGGCAGTGGTAGTGGTGGGGTGCACGAGTTACCACATCGACACGTCGTCCGGACTCACCCCGAGCTGTCGAGCTGCTGGGGCGCGGCGTAGTACGTCGTGGTAGCATCGCAGAAGGAGCCTGGTGGGGTCAGCGGTTGCATCTTCATATCACGGGTTGCCTCGGATGGGACGACCCGCATCGAGCGGCAGACCGTGCCGCTCGGTAGCCATTAGTTGGAGCGGGATAGGGGTCTGCGTGACAGCGAGTGGGCAGGACTTTACTTAGGGGCGGAACAGAGATGCCGCGTTCACGCCACACTCACCCATTGTGATTCCGCTGGTCATGAGTCCGACGGTGAAGGTCTGTCCTGCCTTGACGGTCCCGAAGTTTGCCTGCAGGTTTGTGGTGAGCTCAGCTGGGAGAACAACTTCCTAGCGCGCTGGGGGTAACCGTGCAGAAGGGAAGTCACAAGGTGTAGAGCCCCGCCGAGGCAATCATGCTTTGGGTTTGGGTGTGGTGGCAACGGTGGGTATTCGACGATATTAGAGGGTAGGTTCCCCGTGTAGTGGGGGAGCACAGCAGGACGACAAGGCCGCGCAAGGAGAGAAGGGCGAGAATTATGATGAGGGGAATGAGGAGGAGGGGGAGGGGCCGGTAGACGATGGAGAGGAAGAATCGAAAGGATGAGGCGGGAGAAGGGTCGAGAGCCAGGGCAGCCATAAGGTGCACAGTACGAGGACCACGAGGAGCTCGAGGACCACGAGAGAAGGTCGACACGACAGAGGCTCTCACCGGCTCGGTGAACATCGTGGTGATCATGTTGGACGTCGAGGGGATATCGCCCATCGGCACGGGACTGAAGGGGATGGGATCAGCACGAGTCGGGGTGGTGGTCCTGGCAGGGCCGCCGAGTCGACTCAACTCACTTGCATGAACCGACCTTGTTCTGCAAACCCGAAGTGAGGGTCTTGTCGACGCAGAACTATCCTGGTGTCAGTCGCCGTCCCCAGACACCGGGTGGAGTGCGGATAATGAGAGCCGGCGAGGAGGAGCAGGTTGGACGATGGCGACACGACGAGATGAAGAGAAGATTTGTTACAGTGATAGGGTGACAGTGTGACGGTGTGTGTGGGTGTGAGAGTGTGAAGGTGTGAAGGTGTGAAGGTGTGAAGGTGGGAGGGTGTGAGGGTGTGAGGGTGGAGGTGAGACCGAGATCGGGGCAAGGTAACACAATCCGAGTTGAAATTTGCGTCTCGCGTTGCTCACATCGATGTAGTTGTTGTTTGAAGTGGCAGAGACGGCCTGGCCGATCGTGGCGTTACCCGCCGCCGGGGTGTTCTGGATCACGGACTGCGAGAGCGCTGTGGGGTGATTAGGTGTCAGCGTAGCAAGCGTGGCAAGCGGGGGCTGGGGATGTGATGGCTCCCGCGGAGGGAGACATGTGGGACGGGCTGCAGGACAGGGGAGAGAGGGGGCGCGGACGGGACTCCGACGAGATATCAACGAAAGGGCGCTTCCGAGCGAACAGAGTGTGGAACGGTGGAACAGGGTTTGCGCGGTGTGTGGGTATTTATCCGTGAGAAGCGATGGGAACGGAAAAGTGATCACCGGAAGGGATGAAGGTGGTATGAGAGGGAGACAACCAAGGAGGGGTCACAACGAGACGGCGGAGCGAAACTGAGCCGAGAGCGAGATCGAGAGCGCAGCCGAGACACAGACACAGACCGAGACCGAGACCGACAGCGATAGCAGGATAGCAGTGCCAAGCTCGTGCCCCGCGCCCCTGCCACGCGCCGCGCCCACTCACTAGTCCCCCCATTGAACGTCAGCACCGGGACGTTCGGCCCCGGCTGCCCATTCTCGTCCTGCTGCGCATTCCCCACAGTCCCCGCGCTGGTCGTGGACGTCGAGGCGGAGGCGGTGGTGGTGCCAGTGTTACCGTTGCCGTTGCCGGTGTTCCCAGTGTTTCCGTTGCCAGTGTTGCCAGTGTTGCCAGTGCCCTTGCCGCCCTTGCCGGAAGACGTGTTACCATTGGTGGTCGCGCCGGTGCCCGTGCCCGCGGTCGACGTCGCGGCGGTGCTACCGACGGCGGTGGTCGCTGCAGTGGTGGTACCGGCGTTGGCTCCGGTGCCACCGGTGCTACCCGTGCCGGTGTCACCAGTTTTACCTTGTCCACCGGTGGTACCACCAGTGGTGCTTCCCGTAGTACCCGCTCCACTTCCCGTACCACCCGTACCACCCGTACCACCCGTACCGCCCGACGCTTTCGCCGCGTTACCTCCCCCACCCGCCCCGCCTTGGCCGGACCCGCCGGACCCGCCGGACCCGCCGAACCCGCCGAACCCGCCGAACCCACCGCCACCACCGCCGCCAGCAACCGCTACGAGCGCGGGGTCGCAAGAGGTGCTCGCCGCGGAAGCGGCGGAAGCAGAGGCCCTGCGCGCGGAGAGATCGCGGGCGTGGACGATCTGATGTATCAGCGATCAGCGAGGTTCGGGCGGCTGGACGAGCATGGAGGATGACGTATCGGGCGGGAAGTGTTGGGACAGGTGTTGGGGATGAAGCTGGGATCGGTGATTGAGGATCAAGCTGGAAGGACAGGCGCGGGTGCAAGTGATAGGAGAGGAGACCCGGCGAGTTGTAATTGTGATGAGAGTAATGGATGGTGGGATGTGGAGGTGAAATCGGGAATGGAGGCGGATGATTGGGGGTGTACGCAATAGAAAGCGGTAGGTACCAGGGGAGGGTAATATCGAAGAAAGGTGCCACGGAGAGATCGCGATGCTACCGTGGGTTTTGGTGGATAGGGGAGGGATGAATGGCGGAATGGCAGAATGACAGAATGGCAGAATGGCAGAAGGCAGAAGGGCGGAATAGCGGAATAGCGGAATGGTGGGTCGGATGAGCCGTGGTAGGGAAGTGGGGAGGTGGGGTGGAACACATTGAATCCAATGACAAGCGTCATCATCGCCCCACTCACCTGGACGCCCGGACGAGCGAGCGCCTGGTCCAAGCTGATCAGACCGAGGAGGAGCGCCGGCGTGAGCTGGAGCTTCATGACGCGCGTAGTCGATTTGGAGTATTGGGCTTGTGATGGGTGGAAGCGGGGGTTGGCGCGGCAGTGGGGAGAATGAGAATGTGAAAATCACAACAGTTCGTTCCGGCGGCAGATAAACTGAGGACTAAGAACCGAGGATTGAGAGCGGAGAGCACAGATCAGAGGGAATGGACGTCAGGTCTTGGTCTTGGGCGTCGGACGTCGGTTCTGGAGTAGGCGAGTGAGAGTGAGAACTATGGATCCGGTGCAGGTGACGAGATCGAGTTGCAAAGGCGAGGTGAACGAATAGGCAGGACGAAGATCGGACCAGCGAGCGAGCGTCGAGTGGAATGATATGCAAGGGGGCAACCGGTGCCGAGGGGTTTGATAGTATCTGCCGTAGGGGCTGTCAGTGCGCGTGACGGGTTGTGCTGATCACTTGAGCAAGGGAGGAGGTGGGAGTGGGAGTGGGAGTAGGAGTGGGAGGGGAGTCAGGCTTGATCAATGGTTGTGAGGGAAGATCAAAGTCTCATCCAGGCTTGATCGGTGGATGACTCCGAGGCGAGCGAGTCGAATAGGAAACCCGCCACGTAACCACGAAAAAAGCAGAGCTTAACCATATCGACCCAGATGGAATCGAGCCTCTAGGAGGTTGGAGGTGGGGTTCAGGTCAGATGTCGGACGAGGGACCGAGCAAGGTAGGAAGTACGAGACAGAGACGAATGCGGCAACGAAGGCGCGACGAAAGCAGAGACGCAGGCAGAAAGCCACTCCCACTCACTACCGCACAAGAAGGAGTCACCTGGACTCAAAAGCAACGACGAATGGCGATCAACGCGGCGAGGCAAGACGAGGACGAGGACGAGTATGTAGTCGGTGTACTGAGAGTGAAGTGCGCAGTGGAATGGAAGTTCGCGGTTATATGTCGTGAAGGCGAGTTATTCTTGGCGAACAGCAGGGAAGGGAGGGGGACGACGGTTGCTGCGCAACGTACTCATTGCGACGGCCAGATGGCCACGGTGAGACGGCCGCGGTGAGCCGGCGAGACGATGAGACAGCGTGAGTATGGTGGTGGTATGGTCAGCCTCGTGGCGATCGAACGAGAGGGGTGCAAGAGCAGGGTTGGCCGGGTTGTCGGCGGATCGGATCGGATCCAAGGAGGTGCCGGTGGTGTAGCTGTGCACTGCACTCGTGTCGTGGTGCGTGGGAGAAGGCGTGGATACGAAGGGTACGAGTGCCTCGGCGATATGGAGACGACAAGGGACCAACATGGCGGGGCGGTCGTCACCAAGCATCGGGCTCGGCAACGGCTCCCGGCTCCTGTAGACCTGCCCTCTGCGTCTCCGCGGCTACCAGCGGATGACCCTGCACATGGGATCTCTAGCCCCAGCTGTTGTCAGAGACGCATACCGCCTTTGAGGCATTAGTCAAGGTGGTTAGTGGACGACAGTATCGCCTGGAAACGGAGTCGCCGCGTGGAGACGGTCGCGTCGTCGGCGCCGTTGCCAAGTGGTGATCGAGCTTGGTCGTCCGGTCGTTATGAGCCATGCAAGTACAAGTGTCACTGCGCGGTGAGCGGTGCCTCTCACGGTGTCTGGATGTCTGGATTATCATTGCTTTGCCCCAGGCCGCACCAGATTTACAATGAAGGAATGCACAAAGAACAATTGAATATCCATCTCCTCGTTGCAAGTCGTGTTGTCTCACGTCGCGAAGCTGAGACGCGGTGCCTGGTCGGTGATCGTGGCGCCGATCACTTCCCGGCAAACTCGACTCGAGCACATTCCACCTCGCATCGTACCAACACGACACCACGACATCACAACACCACGCAACGGTGTGGTGTGTCGCCGGCTTCGCTGTCTACTTACGACTCTTTACGCCGGATCGGCCAGAAGCAGAGATGAATTGAGTTGGCGTGTGACACGACACTGTGGGTGATGTATGATGTATGATGTGTGGGCGGGTCTGAGCGTGTGCCTGCGCCCTGCCCACCCCACCCCGCCCTCACGCCGGCGGCATCATCGGATACGGCCCCAGTTGTAGTAGCATGGATTTCAAACAGTCCGTCGCATGGTGTACCATCATGCTCGCACGCGGCTTTTGCAGTCTCATCGCAATACCCATACCCTCGCTCCTTTTGTCCTACACCAGAACGTAGTATGCGCCCACGCTCACGCCGGCGCCCACGCCGATGCTGTTGTTGTGCTGTTACTATCGCTGTTGCCTCCCAGTCAAGGTCGTTGCAGATGAACAAGAACGTGTGATCCGTACTCGACTGAACGACGGTCAAAGGTGTTCCTTTACCTCGAGCCCGAACACAACGAGCGACGTCTAGCGCCGTATCGGCGATTGATCAATGCGAACCTGGTGGTGCTGATGCTGTGATGAGTTGATGGGCACAGAGGCACAGGGATACAGCGACACAGCAACGCCGCGACGCAGGGCACGCAGCGGTTGAGCCAAAGGAGGGTGGTGGTCAGTGAGTAGCCAGCGAGCGAGTCGCTTGCGCGCTTGCGCTTTGGGGACAAGGCGCTGGCACAGGATGGAGTTGGCAGGCTGTGCTTTGAACGCAGCTGGATCCGCGGGTCGACACACAATCAATCAATCCAATCCAATCCAATCCAATCCAATCCGACCCCCGCCCTTGTCGTCCTGACTTCGCGTTGATCCATCGAGGTGGAGGAGGTCATCAAACGGTGCTTGGGGGCAGCGCCGGCGTGGGAACAAGGGCTAATGCGAGCACGAGTACTACACAGTCGCATGACCGGGGATTGACCAGGTCCAGGTGTCCAGGTCCAGGTCTATCCGTTGGCTTCGCTTCGCTTCGCTCTTGGACCTCTTGATGGATGGTGCGGAGCGGAATGCGAATAGGATCGATCGACCCACCAGGGCCATCCATCACCATCACGATCCCCACCAGTGCTCGGAAACGCTCTTATACCCGTTCGGAGCGAGCGACGTTCCAGTTCCAGCAGGATTCCTCGCCGCTATTCCCTGGCAGAGAGCGTGTATTGCACCGCTGGATCGTCTACACCGTTGCGAGAGTCAGCACCACCCCCAATACCACCCCCCATCCATCGCCCACCTTCATCCCCTCAGTCTCCATCCCCCATTCGTTTTGGATGACAGCACTCCCCGCTTGACACCGCACTCGTGCTATTGCACCCCTTCCGCCAATCACCATGTCCAGCGAATCCACCACTACCGACACGACCACCCGGTCTCGCCTCTCCTCAAAGAACACAGAGTCGGAGTACGACCTCTGCGAACGCTCCGACACCGCCACGGACACCTCCCACTCCCCCAGCCACGCCCACGCCGACATCGCCGGCATCACGCTCCCACCATCGCAGACCGTCGATGTGTCACTTGAAGACCGCATCGCGTTCGACGAGAAGGGAGTGGTGGTCGTTGAGAATAACCCGCTGTCGGTCGTTGAAGACGGGGTGAAGCGCAAGGTGTGAGTGTGGCCCCGGTGGTGATGTCTGAAGCCCGAAGTCTCGCTGATATGCCGGCTTGCTCCTCCGCTGTTCTGCTCTCCCACCGTTCTGCTCTCCTGCTGTCCTGCGTTCGACAACGTCGCGACGATCCGACTGCTTCCGTCTTTGGCACCGACCCAATGTACCATACCAACCGCCACCCCTCCCACCTGCTCTCCGCTCCCACCGACCCGTCATTCCGATCCCATTCATCCCATTGGTCCCACCAACCCTTCCGATCCCATGGCTTTCAATCTGTCCCCCACAGCTCCCTTCCAGCCCTCCCGCCCCTGCTTCGGCGGAACACCACCCGCCCCTCCCGCCCCAGTCCCCCGCGAAGGCGCCTCTCACTCACCTCCCTCCTCCCCTCTCCTCGGCCCCTGGCGCTGTTCGCACGCCCATCGCTCCCGCCGCCGTCGTCGTTTACCCGCAACAGCACCAGCTCGCCGAACAAGCTTACACGTTCGTTAAGCTCTGAGTCGAAGGGCTCCAAACTCGTCAAGCAAAGTCAGCACAGCCTGCACGGCCATCACAATCATCACGGCCCGCACAGTCATCGCGGTCATATCAGTCCAGCCACCCAGCTCCCACAGGCCGAAATCCAGCCGCAGCACCCGTTCGAAGACGTCCGCGCTCAGAACGCCGCTCAGACCTCGAGCCCGCCGCTCTCCCCTTTCGGGGTGAAACGGAGCTACACCGCCCCGCCTCCGATGGGCCGCTGGCCGCCCCCGCCCACTATCACAAGGTCGCCGTGTTGCAAGGACTGCGCGACGTCCCCGACCGCCCATGAGGGTACGGCGGCGGAGATGGGCCATGTGAAGGTCATGTCCAAGGGCCTCGAGATGAAGAGGCAGAGAAGGAAGAGGGAGCTCGAAATCGCGTTGGGGTTGAGGGAGCGGGATGGGAGTGGCGTCAATCGGCGAGAGGATGGTTCCCGCGACGAAAAGGAGCAAGAGCAGGAGCAGGGACAGGACAAGGATCCGAAATCGGGCGGTAGTACCGGTGCTGAGGCGGCCAGCCCAAAGACGCCACAAGGACCCATCACGCCGAAAGAGCTCGCGAGGAACCCGTCTCCGCTCAGAGTCACCGACAGCGTGGATACGGAACTCGCGCCGCTCTTGGAAGGCGAAGAGTTGAATACCCCTGTCTCACCCAGCGGTGGAATACCGGGCGAGACGTCGACGGTGGTCTCCAACGACAGGGCGAGGTATGCGAGGGTCACTGGCAACACCAAACCATCGCTTGGTGTCACCACCCCGACATCGCCTGCGCGCGGCATATGGATCTGCACGCCTCCTGCGCGTTCTCCGATCTCGCCAAACATCTCCTCGTCTCCCGTCACTACTCGCGTTCACGAACAGGCGCAACGGGCCAACTCCAACATCTCCCATACCCGCGACATGAGCATCCAGAGCGATACCTCCAACGAAGGCAACGACGGCAGAGGCAACCCCGGGCCAACGCTTCACCGCTCCGAGTCCAGCTCTACGTTCTCCTCCCTCACCTCCTCCCTTCGGAGGAACCGCCCCATCGTGACCCGCGCGATGTCGACCGGGAGGCTCGCCACGGAGCTCGACGAGAACGGAATGGTGGTGTGTATGAGTCTGCACTCAGAGAGGGTGTTGGGGCCCAGTAGTTGGAGAGGAGGCAAGGGACGCTGAGGGAGCGGGGGAGGAAAGGATGGAAGGGGAGGGAGAACCAAGCGGAATCAAGTGGAGGGTTAGTGTAAAGCGCAGAAGGCATATGCGGTGGGGCGACGAGGGGTTTGTGTGATAGAGGACGTGTCACGAAACACGGCAAGTGTGCAAAGAATGGGTCAAGCAACGGCTTCTGCAAGAGATTCCTAGCGGGTATAATGAGCAACGAAACTAGATGTCCGGGCGGGGTTGTTGTTGTGTGAGACTCTGGCCCGCAGGTCGGGCTAGACTGTGTCTCGGACGGTCTAGGAGCGATAGGGCGGAATGAGTAGAGCGATGCCAGGATGTCACGTTGCCAGGATGACAGGACGCCAGGATGTCAATCAGCAGATACGAGACGAGCTTGCGCTTGCGACGATGTGCGAATGCAAAGGTGTACTCGGACAGTTGAGTCGAGCTGAGTCAAGTTGAGAGGGGTTGACGATGCTGGTGGGACTTGTGTGTGATCCCAGCTTGATCAACCCGCTTGATCGCGGTCTTGGACAGCGGTATGGCACCCCGTCGAAGCTGCAGCACCGGGTCAGAAGCAAGGAAAGCTTAGCTTTATAGAGCTGTGAGATGCCAACCCGCCAACACTGTCCGGTGGATGATCAATCACGTGATACCCTTCGCGTCGCGACGCGTCGAAAGCAAGCCGGCTTTGTGCCATCGCTCGGTGCTGCCAACATGGTCATTGAATTTCGACCATCTCGACCTTCATCGTTTTGCATCTTCCTCGTCGCCTCACGCATCGTCGCCCCGCGTCATTGATACCCCAACGCATGGCTCCACCTGACCTCACCTCCTGACCCTCCCTTCTCACCGCCCCATACAGATCCACCCGATCTGAACCCCACTCCAATCCATCCCCTTCACCTCCGCCCTCTCCACTCTCTCCACACCATGCCATTCCGAGGCCGCGGTCGAGGTCGTGGCTTTGGCTCCGGCTCCAACACGCGCTTTACCAAGCGCCCCAAACAAGGAGCCGGTCAAGGCCAGAAGTTCGGCATCGAGTCGCGCTCAGACAGACTCGTCCCCGGCCAAGGCCTGAATCGGGAGGATGACGGGACAGCCGCAGCAGAACGGTTCGAGGAGGTCAGAGTGCAGGATGAGGTGGATGAGCGGATGGGTTTCGCTCGATTCGAGAGTGGGAAAGTCGGCGGCGAGGAGAGGAAGGGGTGGTTGGTCAATATGCACCAGGTGAGTGCGGGTGGTTTGGACGAGTGCTGGACCACTGTCTTGGTATGGGCATGGGAAGGCGCACGGCGGCAGAGGGGCAGCAGGCGGAGATAAGCGCTGTGTGGTCGCATGCTGGGAGAGTCATGCAGGTCACGGAGCGGCGAAGGATCACGAGGACGTAATGGAGGATGTGGCAGAAGCGGCCAAGCGAGGATCCAGAGGCATTTCTCAACCATGATGCCCTGCCTTCCCGGGCGTTGCTGCGATGGTATTCGCTTGCCGTCGTTGTCGTGCAGCGGTCCGCGTATAGAGCACCGACATCGCTCCATGTCATATACCCCACTCTGACTCTGGCGGGCCACGGCGTTCCCCAGTGTCACGCAACGCTCCCGAGCATCCTGCTGACCCCGTCCACAGACCCTCGTCCATTCCTCGTCGCACGCCACCGGCCTCGCTGCCGTCGATTACTACTTTATCCAAGACGACGGCAGCATGTTCAAAGTGACGATGCCGTACGAGCCATACTTCTTCGTCACATGCAGGGTGAGCGAGGCGGACGACTTTGTAGAGTTGGCGCTGATCAACAATACCAGGGAGGCACGGAGACCATGGTCGAAGAATGGTTGTTGAAGCGATATGAGGGGTTGCTGGTCCGGGTTGAACGCGAGAAGAAATGGGATCTGAATCTGGTGAGTGATGGATCGGCCACCGACTTTCCAGCCGGAATGTAGCACTGCACCAGAGTTAATCCTCTCGCCTCTTAGCCCAACCACCTCCTCTCGGCACCACCGGTCTTCCTCAAGCTCTTCTTCCACAATACGTTCGACCTCCAGACCGTCCGACGCGAGCTCCTCCCTCTGGCCGAAACGAACTCTGCAAAGTTCACCGCCGTGGACGCTTACGCGGACATTGTGGGCGCGGAGAAGGCGCAGCATGCCGGCGGAGCGGATTTGCTGGGTCTCGGAGATGGCGACGAGGGAGAGAGAGCTTGGGGTGCAGAGGACGAGGCGAAGAAGAGGAGGGATAGGGAACCGGGAGAGTGTATCATCGACATCAGAGAACACGATATTGCGTATTACCTCCGTGTCGCCATCGATCTTGGTGAGTCCCACTTCTCGATGGTGTTGTACACATTCCTGACAACGAGCAGATGTTAGAGTGGGGTTGTGGTACACCGTCACCTCGGTCGCCGGAACTACCAAGCTTGAGCGCATCCCGACCCTCGTCAAGCGTGCCGAACCCGTGGTCATGGCGTACGACATCGAGACGACCAAGCAGCCTCTCAAATTCCCCGACCAGCAGACAGATCAAATCATGATGATCTCGTATATGATCGACGGGCAGGGATACCTCATCACCAACAGGGAGATTGTCAGTGAGGATATCGACGATTTCGAGTATACTCCCAAAGAGGAGTATCAGGGAGAGTTCACGGTCTTCAACGAGCCAGACGAGGTGAGTGGGCATTTCACAGCAATTGGCAATGTCTCGGTAGCAGGTGCGGGGCTCTTCGCTCACGCATATCAGCCCGCGTTGATCCGGCGGTGGTTCGAGCATATCCGAGAATCAAGACCCACAGTTATGGCCACGTACAACGGCGACAGCTTTGACTTTCCATTCGTCGATGTCCGAGCGAAGATACACGGTATTTCGATGTACGACGAGATTGGGTTCCGGCCGGATAACGAGGACGAGTACAAGAGCAAAGCGACGATGCACATGGACTGTTTCAGGTGGGTCGGCCGCTACCCAGACAGCGATCGATGGTCGGTTGCTGACGAATCACTTGAAGATGGGTCAAGCGTGACTCGTACTTGCCTCAAGGAAGTCAGGGCCTCAAGGCTGTTACGACGGCTAAGCTGGGCTACGATCCCATCGAGCTCGATCCGGAACTCATGACCCCGTGAGTACCGTTCATACGTCGGAAGAGATAGGAGCGAGCACTGATCAGAGTCAGATATGCCATTGAGCAGCCGCAGAGCCTCGCGCAGTACTCGGTCTCCGACGCCGTCGCGACGTATTATCTCTACATGAAATACGTCCACCCTTTCATCTTCTCGCTGTGTAACATCATCCCCCTCACGCCAGACGAGGTGTTGCGGAAAGGAAGTGGCACCCTCTGCGAGACGCTTCTCATGGTGCGTTTCTTGGCCGGACTGATCCACGCATGTGATGTGCTTCATGGCTGATGCTGCGGCACAGGTCGAGGCGTACCAAGCCCACATCATCATGCCGAACCGACACGAAGAGCCTCACGGCGTCACGTACGAGGGTCACCTACTCGCTTCGGAGACGTATGTCGGCGGCCACGTCGAGGCGCTCGAAGCGGGAGTTTTCCGGAGCGATATCCCGACTCATTTCAAGGTGGAGCCATCCGCGGCGCAGCAGGTGAGGCGGGTTGCCACTTGAACAATGCTGACTGCAGCTTATCGACGACCTCGACGCGGCTCTCCAATTCTCGCTCGTGGAGGAAGGCCAGATCAAGCTCGAGGATGTGGCCAACTACGACGAGGTCAAGGGCGAGATCCAGTCGGCTCTCGAGCTCATGCGGGACGATCCGAATCGGTTCGACAAACCGCTAATCTACCATCTCGACGTGGCGGCCATGTACCCCAATATCATGTTGTCGAACCGATTGCAGCCCGATTCCGTCAAGGACGAAGCGGCGTGTGCGGTGTGCGACTACAACCGCCCGGACAAGACGTGTGATCGGCGAATGGAGTGGGCTTGGCGAGGCGAGTATTTCCCGGCAAAGCGTGACGAAGTCAATATGGTTCGGTATGCGTTGGAGCAGGAGACGTTCCCTTCCTTCCGACCCGGCGGGCCTCGGAGGCGATTCATCGATCTGGGACAGGCCGAGCAATCGGCGCTCATCCACAAGCGGCTGGGCGATTACTCGAGGAAGGTCTACAAGAAAACTCACGATACCAAGGTCGTAACCAAGACCGCGATCATCTGTCAACGCGAGAACTCCTTCTACATCGACACGGTCCGAGCGTTCCGAGATCGGCGATACGAGTACAAGGGACTGCACAAGACGTGGAAGAAAAACCTCGACAAGGCTTTCGAGGAAGGCGGAGCCGTCGCGGCGGTAGACGAAGCCAAGAAGATGATCGTGCTGTACGACTCGCTCCAGCTCGCGCACAAGTGTATCCTCAACTCGTTCTACGGCTATGTCATGCGCAAGGGCGCGCGGTGGCACTCGATGGAGATGGCCGGCGTGACCTGTCTGACGGGAGCGACGATCATCCAGATGGCGAGGCAGCTCGTGGAGCAGATCGGTCGTCCGCTCGAACTCGACACGGACGGGATCTGGTGTATGCTCCCCGGCGTGTTCCCGGAGAACTTTGATTTCAAGCTCAAGAACGGCAAGAAGTTCGGTGTCTCGTACCCCTGTACGATGCTCAATCATTTGGTGCACGCCAAATTCACCAACGATCAGTATCACGAACTTGTGGACAAGTCGACAGGGACGTATGCCGTGCGGAAAGAGAATTCAATCTTCTTCGAGCTCGACGGTCCGTACAAGGCCATGATCCTACCTTCGTCCAAGGAGGAGGACAAGCTGCTCAAAAAGCGTTACGCCGTGTTCAACCCCGACGGCTCTCTTGCCGAGCTGAAGGGATTCGAGGTCAAGCGGAGGGGAGAACTCCAGCTCATCAAGATTTTCCAATCGCAGATCTTCGACAAGTTCCTCCTCGGCACGACCACCGAGGAGTGTTATGCCGCAGTGGCGCAGGTCGCCGATCAGTGGCTCGACATCCTCCAGTCCAAGGCTTCGAGCCTGCACGATAACGAGCTGGTCGATCTCATTGCTGAGAATCGAAGCATGAGCAAGACCCTGGCGGAATACGGGAACCAAAAGTCGACGTCCATTTCCACGGCGAGGCGACTGGCGGAATTCCTGGGTGAACAAATGGTCAAGGACAAGGGGTTGTCGTGTCGGTTCATCATCTCGGCGAAACCTAACGGCGCCCCCGTCACGGAGCGTGCCATCCCTGTTGCGATCTTCACGGCCGAGGAGTCGGTCAAGCGGCATTACCTCCGCAAGTGGCTCAAGGACAACTCGCTCACGGATTTCGACCTGCGGACGATCCTCGACTGGGGGTACTACACCGAGCGACTCGGCTCGGTCATTCAGAAACTCATCACCATTCCGGCCGCTCTGCAGAAGGTCGCCAATCCGGTGCCCCGAATTCGGCACCCGGACTGGCTGTTCAAGCGAGTCGCTGCCAAGGAGGACAAGTTCCAGCAGCACAAGCTCACCGACATGTTCGCTAAAATGAGGACCAACCAGGCTGCAAAGGACATGGAGGATTTCGGCCAGTCCAGCAAAGATACTGGGGCGGGAGCGGGACCGAGGATGGCTGTGGTGAAGAAGAAGAGTGCGAGGAAGGAGAAGGAGCCGGAAGTGGCACCTGATCCAGAAGTGGACTATTCGGGGTACATCAGGGTGATGCGCAAGCAGTGGAGGAAGCAACGTCTGGAGAGGGCACGCGCGAGGAAGTCGGCCCCGAGACAAGACGGTACCGTCTCGAGCATGCTTCGGACCCAATCGATCAACCTTGCCTCGAGGCAATGGGACGTCATCCAAATCGCCGCGACACCCCGGGCGGGCGAGTACCGACTCTGGCTCGCCATCGATGGGACGTTCCAGTCCGTCAGGTTACGCATCCCGAGGGAGTTCTACCTCAACTTCAAGTCGCTGCCCGGTCCCAGCACCTTCTCGAACCGCTACGAAGCGGCGTCGGTCGCCCGCACGCTGCCGCGAGGCCAGGTCGCCCGTAACCTCTTCCGACTGCTGGTCGACGAGCAGCTGTTCGTGGCCGGGGAATCACACTTCGCGAGTCTGATCAACAACCCGAACGTCGATGGTGCCTTTGAGCTCCAAGTGCCACTCCTTGTGCGCGCGCTACTCTCCCTCGGGACGGCTTGTGCACTCAAATCGACGGCTTCAGGCGGTCTCAATCGTGGTTTGGACAAGGGATTCGAGCTCGCCGACTTGGAACGACCTGGACCGAGCGTTATCCGTCATAAATACCTCGACGAGGGTAAAGGTCTGCGTTACCACTTGCTCTTCCACGCGACAGTCTCGGGTCGGCATCTCATTGGTCTATTCTCTCCCGAAGGTGTAGCCAAGGTCTACGTCGTCGACGGCGCTCGGAATCGACAGCAGTTGCCCAATCCCGCCCAATGGTATGCCGAACAAGTATCAAAGGCCAACGTCGGCACCTTCCGATACCCCGACGAGCTCGAGACCGCCGTGTCCTACCACCCGAGCGAGAACTCCGCGATGCGTCAGCTCGCCAAAGACCTCCAGAGCATCAAGCACGGTCTCAACGTCATCGCCCTGTGCTCGCCGTTTGAGCACGCGTGGTATCAGGCAAAGTCGCCCGTCTTCTCAGAGTTCCCGACGATCACCTTCAGGGCGGCAAAGGAGGAGGAGGCGAGTCTGCTGTGGTTGCTCAACTCGAGTAGGAGGATGGTCACGCAGTATCTCCGTCTGTCAGGGTGGATTGCGGGGCAAATCGAGATTGCCGCGCACTACGATGTGCCACTAGGCGTGAGTTTGTGGCCGCACCATGATATGGTACTGGTGATGAAATGGGGCATACACTGACATTGCCCCCGCAGAACCTCGGCGCCGATCCCGCGGTCTTCCTCGCGGACGTGGAGTATGCTCGCCGGCTGAAGGCCCAGGACATGCTCCTCTGGTGGTCATCGTTTCCCCGGCCCGACCTCGGCGGGTCCGAAGAAGACGCCAACATGCCCGAAGACCTCGTCTCGCCGCACATCTCCAACAAGGGCTGCTACTCGTCTGTCGTGCTCGAGATGGAGGTCTCCGACCTGGCCATCAACGCCGTTCTCCAATCCGCATTGGTCAACGAGATGGAGGGGTCCGGGTCTGGGTCGCTCGCCTTCGACTCGGCGAGCCACAACCTGGACGAATACGCCAAGGGAACGGCCAACTCGGGAGTCATCCTCGGCGACGCGACGCTCTCGACGCAGACATTCGGTGTGCTCAAGGGTATGGTCCGTGGCTGGTTCCTGGACAAAGCTCGAGCGCATGTGCGGGGAGCGGTGGGCGGACCTGCCGATCTCGTCGTGAACCAGTTCTGGCGCTGGATCTCGAGCTCGAGCTCGCACATGTTTGAGCCTGCCCTGCACCGTTTCCTGCACGGTCTGATGCGCAAGGTCTTCCTGCAGCTGCTCGCCGAGTTTAAGCGTTTGGGCACGCACGTCGTGTACGCCGATTTCCAACGGATCTTCCTCCTCACGACAAAACCCGATGCGGGATCCGCATTCGCCTTCGCGCGATACCTCGTGTCGGCAGCAAACAGCCAGGACCTCTTCCGACACTTGGTCATTGACGTCAACCAGTTCTGGAACTACCTCGCCTGGATGGACGTGGCCAACTACGGAGGCGTCAAGGTGTCTCCGGAGATTGCGGCGTCGCGGAACCCTCCCCCGGCGAGGTTCGAGATCTCGATGGATTGGAATATCCAGTCGTTCCTCCCGTCGTCACTCCAACCGATCTTTGAGCGGAATGTTGCGGCGTTTGTGTTCGCTCTGTACTCTGCCAAGCGATCTTCGACGGACGGACGGACACCGCTCAGACCGATCTACAACCTCAACGTCGATGCTCCGGGCGAAGAGGTGTCGTCGGTGGTCGACCCGGCGAAAGAGCGAGAGGACAAGGCGGCGATGAAATCGATCTCTCAGACTCTGACTCGACGTCTACTCGCGGATATATCCTCGGTCAAACGTCGTCAAGCCCTAATTGCGTCTGATCCAGAAGAAGCCGACGCCCTGTCCTTCCCCGACCTACCCGGCGCTCGATCGGACCGGACCAACCCCGCCCTCGAGCTCGTCAAGGCCATATGCGAGGTCTTCGCACTCAGCACAGAACACGTCGTGCAGGTCGGTATACTCAAACGCAACCTCCTCGACCTCCTCTCGGTCCGGGAGTTTGCGCCCGAGGCGGCCTTCCGCAACCCGTGTGAGAGCATCACAGTCCCAATGGTGATTTGTAAGCGGTGCAACGCCATCCGGGACGTCGATCTGTGTAGGGATCCGGACAGGTTGCCCAGCGTCGACCCAGAGACCGGGGAGATGATCCCCCACCGAGGAAGAGCTGGGTGTGTCATGTGAGTGGTCCTCTGAAACGCGCGTCTTCCTCCGCACTCATCTCCGTGGCATTATCTCGCCGTGCGGTCGCGCTGACACGCCGTAGCGGTGCGACGCCGAGTACCACCATTTCCAGATCGAGCAACCCCTCATCCAGATGGTGTCTCGCCTCATCACGGCGTACCAGACCCAGGACGTGAGTGTGGCGCCGGAACTGTCGTGTCTTTACCCTCCTCGGCGCTTTCTCCGTCTCTGTGCCCCTCCTCATTCACCCTTCTCCATTCCCCGTCCATCATCTCTCGTTATCGTCTCTCGTTGTCGTCTCTCGTTATCGTCTCTCGTTATCGTCTCTCGTTATCGTCTCTCGTTATCGTCTCTCGTTATCGTCTCTCGTTATCGTCTCTCGTCTTTCGTTCCTCGTTTCCCCGCCCCAATCTCTTGCTGTCCGTCCATTCAACCCCCAGACCGGACGCAAGCTGCCATAACGAGAACGATCGCTGACGATCTATGTCGGAACAGGTCGTGTGCACCAAATGCTCCATGTCAAAGGACGATAACATTGCGCCGACCTGTTCGTGTGGAGGGTCGTACCGTACCAGCCTGAGTCGTGTTGAAGTGAAAACGAAGCTCAAGATGATCAAGAGTGGTGAGTCGAGTGTCGAGTGGCATCCTAGTGCCGAGGGTCGAGTCCGGTGTCGTCCACGTTGCCTCCACGTTCCCTTTCACGTTTCTGCGGGACGGTCACGGACCTGATGGTCATGGCGATTCGGTTGTGTCCTCCTTCGTCCTGCTCCTCTTACTTGTGTCCTCGCCACGCTGGGAGCAACAACGCATTGGCTGCATCAATAGCCAAGGACTGTCGCGCTGACGATCCCACTCCAGTGGCCGAATATCACGAGCTCGGCATGATCGACGAATACGTCGCGCAGACTCTTGAGAGTTGGTGACACGGACGATGACGCGGACGATGACATCGACCCTGACACCGACGCACCGACACACCGACACACCGACACACCTGGGGCGAGTCGCACGCACATCGGGCATGACATTGGACTAGCCTTTGTTTTCTGTATCTTCGTTCGGACCTTTTTCCACTTGTATCTGTACTTTTGCAACATCTCGCATCCATCGCATTGCCAGATGGCCATCTTGATCTCGACGTGCAGTCAAACAGCATCAGCTCGCCATTCTCCACCCTACTCGGCCGCAGAAAGTATGGACAATGCATATGAAATCGTCGTATTGGTTATGAAACAAAGCCGTCGTCACCATTGCCAAGCCTCGCCATCAATGACCTCCAACCATTTCTCTCGGATCACGTGGCCAAAGCACAATCAGCGCATCGCGGAATCGTCCGACCAGCATGATTTGCCTCGTCATCACGCCTGATAATCCCTATAGTCCTTCCACTGCTGCGAAGCAAGCAGACCCCCACGAACTGGTGGAAAGCCGGAGCCTGCTGCGGCGTCGACATCCTGTAGAGTGGCACCGCCGTCCGGAGCGCCGAACGCTGCATCTCCTCTACAAGTCATCAGCGGATGCTCGCGATGCCACGCCTGGTCACACACACACACACCTTTACGCTCCAGGTCCTGCTTGACCGTATCGTCCTTGACCTCGACATCCTTCATGATGATCCTGAGCGGCTCGGCGGCGTCGTCCAAACGGGGAACGACCGTCGTCGGCGCGAGCTGTCCCAGGCGGAGCAGCAACATCAATCCCAGCACCTTGATCTCGTTGACGTCCTGCAGCGCCGCCATGACTCGGTCGGTGAATGTCGGCAGATCGATCCGGTTGAAGCACGTCGCGAGCTGCACGAAATGTTAACGTTACGCCTTTGCCACTTCTTGCGCTCTCGTTCGGGCTTTCGCACTGACCAGA
The DNA here is from genome assembly GCA_003942215.1 of Saitozyma podzolica. Lineage (NCBI taxonomy): Eukaryota > Fungi > Basidiomycota > Tremellomycetes > Tremellales > Trimorphomycetaceae > Saitozyma > Saitozyma podzolica. The sequence goes on along the minus strand of RSCD01000019.1, from coordinate 21,398 downwards.
GTGTACATCGTCTCATATGCCGTCTTCCGGTTCTCCAAACCGTCGTCCTCGATCACTACGATGGTATCAGCAAACAGGAACGAGCGCCAGACATCTGGGCAAGATGCATGACGTGTCGGCCCGCTCACTCTTGAAAGGACCCATCATGACCTCCCGCTTGAGCTCGGGACGGACGATAGTCTCTTGGTACAGCAGCGGCTGAAGCGCCGCAAGGCGGTCGATGATGAGGTGCGGCTTGTTTTGGATCGCCGCGTTGAGCGAAGCAAGCGAGAGCCGCCTCACGATCTATTTCGCCGCGTGAGCAGCTTTCCTCGCCCCCCTCCGCCTCCAGGCAGACAGTCTCCTCTCGACTTACGAGATTCTCGTCATGCATAAGCGAGAGGAACTCGACGATGATTGGCGCGATGAGCTCGTCGTATGCAGACGACGTGTCGATAAAGGTGTACCGCACGGCTGCGGCGACCAGAGCCCGGTTCGCCGCGGTCGACCGGAGGAGATTCTGACTCGTCTCAGCGCTGCACATTGTACGTACGGCATCAAGGAGTGACGCCGAGGTCAGATACTCACCTGAAGCTGGGGAAGGAATTTGGCCGGCGCAGTCGTCGTGAGCTTGCCAATGCAGGCCGCCTTGACGTTCCGCACACCATCATCACCAGTCGCAATTTCCGCTTGTCCATTCGCGCTCTTGCCGTTGGCCTGCTGGGCGCCATCATCTGCAAACAGCGGGGCCCAAAGAGAGTCCGCGAGGGTCTCCAGTTGCGCCGCTGGCGAGTGCAAGATGACCTACGTAATGCGAATCAGCCGGGACCGTCATTTTCCTTGACTGCTATGGCTCACCTCCTTGAGCGCATGGAGGAGAAGAACCCGCTCTGATCCGCTCGTAGAAGACTCGATGCGTTTGATAATGAATGGTAAAAAGACCTTGGGTGCGCCTACGGCGATGTTGCCTACACAAGAGGTCAGCCTTGGATTTATGTGGTTACCATCGCATGACCTACCAGCAGCAAAAGCCGCAGCACTGCGAACCTCCTCGCTGTCGTTCTTGAAGAATGTGAGAATTCGCTCGAAGATATCAGACGAAGCGGAAAGATCCCTACGGGACAATTAGCGACAGTCCCCTGGACAGCGCGCGGTCTGGGTGCTCACGAGATACGGCCGATCTCGCCGATGCAGAGAAGAGCGAGGTATACGTCCGACTCGGTCGCTTTGGGCGACTGCTTTTGTCAGCTTTGATTCTCTCCTTTTGTGGAAGGCAAAACCCACTTTGATGGTCTTCTGAAACACCGCGAGGACACCCGCCGCATTCCGCTGCGAGTGCCCGACGACGGCACCAATGCACCGCGCGGTGCTAGTGTACGTCGACGTCCCGCCCGCCGTGGCGTCGGGTAGCGAGCCCGCCTTGCCAAGATTCTCGATCAGCGCTGGCACGAGCCTGGTCGCGCAATCGACGTCGCCGTCAACATAAGCGCCGAAGAACGCCACGAGCGCGTCGACAAGATGCGGGTTGACCGAAGGCGTCCTGACGATCTCCATGATCTGGGGGAGAAGCTGCGAGTCCACGACGTCACGACAGCCGGGCTGCTGAGCGAGGATAAGAGCGACGACCTGTAGGGCGGTGGGGGTGTCGATGAAGGGCTTGAGCTCCGAGACGATCCCTTGGGCGGTCTTGAGAGGCATGGCCGATCCCACACGATTGAGTAAACTTTGGAGGCAGGCAAACTCGGCATTCTTGCTCGTTGTCCGACGAGAACGGCGGAGTGCAACGACCACCTCGGGAAGTACCTGCAGCAGCCATTTCTCGAATTGGGGGCCTTTGCAGCTGGGTGACTCGGCAATTTTGCCAATGACGATGACGGCGGTGCTGGCGGTGGTCTCGCTGGCGAGGCGCGACTGGATGAGAGGGAGGCAGGTCGAGTACGAGCTGGCGAGGGCGTCTCCCTCATGGACGAGAATCGTACCCAACGTGTCGAGAGCACGCTCACGTACCTCGCCGTCAACCGAGGTGTCGGCGAGAACCTCTGTCGTCGCAGTGAAGAATCGCTGCACGGGTTGCGAGAAACTGGCCGGCATGGGCGAGGCCGATCCCGGCGCGCGAACAGACTGCGCCAACGCCGAAGCCGCCGCGAAGGCCTCAAAGTTGACACGTTGGAGCTTATCCTTCATGCAGAGAATGATAGGCGGGACGATGTCGTCGACGTAGCTGACATAGTGTCGCGGCGAATGGTTCTTGAAGAAGACTGCGAGGAAAGATAGCGCAGCAATAGTAAGGGAAGATGTCGCCGCGCCGTCAGACGAGCGAAGGGCGGCAGCTGCGGCCCCACAGATTGCCTTTGCTTCGGAATCGATGCCGCCGTTCAGCACATCGGCAACGTGGCGGAGGATGACGAAGCACTCCTGGCGCGTGGGCATTGACTTTGCTTCGAGCTGCTTGAGAGTGGCACGGAGGACTTGGGGGAGAGCGGCGCGGAGGTAGGACGTCGCGCTGCAGGATATCAGTAGAGTGGCAGGGGACTGAAAGTCTGCGAGCGGCTGACCTTTCTTCAGTTGCACTGTCATCGTCCATTTCCTCGCTCCTCTTTCGCTTGTTGCGACCACCAGAAGCCAGCTCGGCGGCTCGGGCAGCAGATGTCTGCCGAAGTAGTGCCTCAAAGGCGGACAGAACCTCGAGTCGAACACTCTCCTCTCGCTCGCTGAAGCGAGCGATCAATGTCGGCGCGGCACCCTTGTAGAAGTCGAAAAGCAGCTCGTTGCGGGTGCCGATCAGGGCGTGGAGGAGCTTGGCGGCAGATCGGCGGACCTTCCACGAGACGTCCTCATCATCGGCGTAACTATCACTGGGTGAGATGGTTCCAGATGTTCTGTGATGAGACCCACGCGTCCTCCTCGAAATCATCATCAAACTCGTCATCTTCGTCCATGTCCACATCGTCGTCTGACAGCTCGGCGTAGTTCTGCTCAGTCAGCACAGCTGGTATCAGAGTCCGGCACACTCACTGGGTCATACTTGACCAGCTGGAGTGCCTTCTGTGTGAGGGGGGCAACATATGGCGTGATCTCGGTGGGACATCGAAGAACGAGCACTTCAATTGCCTGGACGATATCAGAATGAAGACATGTACAACGGGCCCGACGAAGACGAATTGTCTCACCACCAAAGCACCCTCGACAGCCTCGCAATCTTCCAGATCCTCCGTCTGTGCAAGAACGGCCTCCACGACGTGACCTTCGCTGATGAGGGCTCCAACCTTGGATGCGCTCTGTCCTCTTGCCAAGCTCGCCACCACACTCGCCCACGTCTTGCCCGCTTCGCCACGCTGAGCCAGCCCCTTGAGTACTTGGCCTTTGAGCGTGGTATCGAAGAGGTGAGGGTTGTTTGAGACCAAGGCGGAGAGTGCGGGGATGGCTCGTTTCCGTATGGAAGGTCGAGAGGAGGTGAGAATCGCGAGAAGGCCCTCTAGAGAAGTCTGCTGGAGAGACGGGGAGGAAGTGACGATGTGGGCGAAACGGATGTAGATGTCGGTGAGGATCTGGAGTAGTTCGGATGCGAGCTGCGGATCTGGCGTCTTCTATGATCTGTCAGCTCGGGAGTACGTAGACACAAGAAACGCGGGGTACAGGTGGACTTGCCTTGGTGAGAAGAGGGTAGACCTTATTGATGATGGTGTCGACTGTGATAGTGGTGTGTTGGCCCTCCGTCGGCATTTCAAGAACCACAGCCTTCAGAGCTGCGAAGGGTTTCAGCGAAGTCGTATGAGTGACCAGAAGAACGTAGCATGACGCTGAAGGACTCACCAAGGCAAGAAATGTCGCGGCGCCCCTCATTCTCCTCATTCTCCTTGTCGGTGGTGGCGACACCCGCCAAGAGGTCATTCACGATGGCCATGAGATGCGGCGGCCGCGCCTTCTTCACCATAGCTCCAAGACTGGGTTGGGCCATCAGCACGTCTTGCACAACGCGAAGCAGCTTCTAGCGCAAAGACTCACCATGTCACCGTCATGTTCTTGACCTCCGCTATGGGATCATCCAACAATCTAAGCACCATGGTGGTGATCTCCCGCTCGGTGTGTTCGTCCGCATAAGATGGAGTCTCGTGGGCACGGCGAGCGGAAACCGGTGCGGAAGTAGAGGGAGCGGGGGCATTGATGCGAGCCAGGTCCTTGTTGAGGTCGATGAGAGCCATGAGCCTGAAGGGGGCGGCGTGTTAGCCAGCGTCAAGCTCGGACCGTGTCGTCGACAGCTTGCTCGGGAGATTAAACCTCTACATAGACCGGCCTGTACCAGCAAGCTCGACAGAGCTCGCGGGGCAGAAGATGCGAGCCGCGGAGCAGTCTCTTCTCCCGCTGGCCAGAAGACAAAGCGCGCGGGTAAGTGCTCTCCACCCACCTCAGATCCGAGTCGGTCGACCTCATCTGCGGGAGCCATCAGCACCTGGTCAACCAGCTCACACGACGGGGTTGCTGCCCGTACTGACCTTGTCAAGCATTCCGGGCAGCTGTACGCTGAGGGAGCTTCCCCGCGACGAGGACGACATGGTGAGTGATGGCGCTGGGAGATGACTTGTAAGAGCAAGAAACAGGTGATGAGAAGGAAGGGAACTCTACACCATGCTCAGAGAACGACGCGGGGTGACAGTGACGGTGGCGGCACGTGACACCTGACATATGACACGTCATTCGATCCAGTTTGAATTTGATTCCGCTGTGGCCACTCGGTGTGATAACGATTTCGACCAACTCTCGACGAGCATCTCGACGTTGCTCTTCGTCCTCCTCATTCCTCACTCTTTCCTCAACTGGCCGCAACCTGCGAAGCGCGCGGATACCACCACGTCTGCACATTCCGATCCCCCAATTGTAACGCCCGACCGCAAGTCTCTGTCCCCCCGACTGCTCCTCTCTCTTTCTCCTCCTTTCCGAACTCCTTCCCGCACCATGCCCGTCCGCCTCCGGCTCGCGCGACATGGCCAGCGCCACAATCCATACTATCACATCGTCGCCATCAACGCTTCGAAGCGTCGTGATGCCCGACCACTGGAGAAACTGGGGGAATACGACCCGATCCCGAGACTGATTCGGCCTTCGGGTCTTCCAGTGTCGGCGAAGGTGTTCGGGACGGAGCGGGGCCAGGCGCTCAAGGAGAAGAAGGTGGAGTGGAATGTCGAGAGGATACGGTACTGGTTGGGCGTCGGCGCAGAGCCGACGAGGGCGTTGGTGAAGCTGTTGGAAAGGGTGAGTTGAGCGAGCAGATTCATCGAGACTGTGAGGAGAGAAGCAGCATGATTGCGGAGTTGGCGTTCAGTCTACTCGGTTTCTGCTTGTCAGCTACCGCACGCACCGTGACTTCGATATCCAGAGTGCAATATCTCCTGCTCGGACTCGAAAGAGAGCCGTTCTCCCTGTTGTCTGCCCGCCCCGTCCGCTTATCAGGAGACCTGATGCACTCGAGGTTGATCGGTCGCATTCAAAGCGGCATGAGCTGATACTCGCAGGGCGGCGTCCTGCAAACTCCTCATAAATGGCAACACCCCTGGTCTCCGCAACCCCTCGGATCTACATCTTCCACTGCGACATCCACTGCATCAACCATTCCGTCGGCCACCAATTCATCAATACCGCCATCACAGAGCGAGCTGGGAGGCGGGCCTAATCCTTCGACCGCTCAGCAGCCGGCTCCATGACGAGCGGAGGTGAGAGTTATGGTCAGCTCGTACCAGGTAGAGACCTCGGATGTATGCGTTTCTTTCATATCACAGCTGCTTTGAAGCTTGTTCGCTGTTGAGAACTCCGAGGTAGCATGCGACACAGGGAGGCTTGGTTTCTTCGCAAGTTCAACGTTCAATCCTCCGTTGGTTGAGTTACTAAGCCCCTTGACAAGCCCAAGCCCCCTGTTCCCGGGATCTTGGTTACCGTACGATACACTATGATTCCGTCGAGCATGCTGCTTCTTGAAGAGCAGACACAGCCCTCCTCGACACAGACGGTTGATTTCGCTGAACGCCTGCTGGGCGGTTCGTGCCTGAGTCTTTCAACTTTTTTGGCCCCGTCCGTTCAATTCAACTGAGACCAGGATCCTTCATTCGCTTGCTCTTATTCTTGTTCTTTGCGTCCTCACAGAGCTCCACCCTCAGCTCGCGCATCCAGAAGCGACCGACTCGATCTTCGGCTGGAATCCCGCTATCACCCGTCCTCACAAAGAACGCAGGTCATCCTCTCACGATGTCCGCGCCGAACGCTCTTGCCTCGTCCTCCAAGCCGTATTCGTCCGCCAAGGATCCATCCAAGAAATCCAAGAAGCACAAAGAGCACAAGGCGCACAAGTCCCACAAGGAGGACAAGGACGGGAAACACCACAAGAAGAGCGGCAGGGACAAGGAATCGGGCCACGACAAGTCGAAAGTCAAGTCGAGCTCTTCTCTCCATGCCGAAAAGGAGGGGAAGGGTAAGGAGAAGAAGGGACCTTTCGAGCTCCATACTTCGAGGATGAGGTTGAGTGTCCCGCCCAAGTACTCGGGAGACTGGATGGCGGGAGTGAGGGAGTTATTGGATGGGATGGTCATGCGGTGAGTCGAGCCGCTTCTGCTCCCTCATGGAGGCTGCTTTTGGCCCTCATGGTGACGCTCGAAGCAGCCTCCATGGGCGCTGCTTTGACGCTTCCCGCAGCAGAGGAAGGACGACGGACTGATCGCTCCGCAGATACGTGTCCCAGCTATCCGGCGTGCTCCTCGCGCACTGGGAGCATGAAATCATCGACGACACCGTCAAGCTCATCAACGAGTGTCCCTTTGGCGTGTTCGAGGTCGAGTTCAGGTCGATCGTATGGGCGCCCAAGATCGGGCAGAAGCTCTGTGAGTGTGGCCGGGGATTTCTGTCATTTGACTGTGCCGTCTGGACGGGGGATCCATCGCCTGCACTTCGGGCTGGGCTGCTCATTTCTTCCTCAGCGATTCCGGGCATTGCTCCACGCTCCCCTAGCTACACCACGGCTCCTGACGACCAAACCTCCGCCCAACATGATTCTTTGTTGCGAGGCCGCCGTAGCCTCACGCTCGTCTCTCGTGTACACCTGCCCATCTATACTCCTCCGATCTCACCCCTCGCACTCCTCCTTACAACCTGGTTCCCCCCATTCCCCCGCTCCCTCGTGTTCCCTTGCAGACTCTCCGAGCTGATCCTCTTCCCAGACGGAACCCACTCCCTCTCCTCCCCCTCCCACCTCTCCCTCCTCTTCTCCAAGACGTTCAACGTCTCCATCCCACTCCAGCATATCCCGCTGGACGAATACATCTTCGAGCACACTTCGCGCGAGGACCAGCCGGATCTGGAGGACGAATCGGACATCTCGGACAGCGAGGACGAGGATGGGTTCGGTGGGCTCGGTGGGTTCGGGCTGGGGACGGTGCATGAGGTTGGGAGGTGGAAGAGTGTGAAGGACGGCAAGTTGTTGGGTGAAGGAGGCAAGGGGGTGAAGTTTACTGTGATCGGGTGAGTCGACACGTCTCCGACTGGCTACTGGCCTGGCAGACCTCTCCTATTCTCTCTCTATCCCAGAAGAATACTCGGCGCGTTCGCAGAAATTGCCCGTTGCTCCCCGTCTGAGCATCCAGCTTGCAAGCAGTGTCCCAGAACACCGGGCCGCCACTGACTGTGCAGCATGCAAATCACCAACCAAGTCCTCTCACTCACCGGCTCCCTTCTTGCGGACCCTTCCAACCCGCCTCCACCTCCTTCTCCGGCACGTATCCCTCTTCCCCCTTCCCGCTCCCCCACTCCCGAACCGATGGATCTCGACGCCGCTCCGGTCTCCAAGAAGCCCAAGTCCAAGACCAAGCCTCAGCCTAAATCAAACTCCAAACCCGTGCCCGCACCACGATACACCGGTCTACCCCCTCAAGTGCTCACTGGCTCCGGGTCTGCTTCCGTCCCGCTGTCGCCGCTCCTGTTGCCGCCACCCGTGCCGAACCCACCGAGGAGATCGACGAGCGGTTCCTCTCCGCCCGCGAACTCAAAAAGAAGAGGAAAGACGACGAGAAGAAGAAGCGTGACGCGAGGAAGTCGAAGAAGGAGGAGAAGCAGCTGGAGGAGGTCTCGGCGATTGGAGGGGAGAGGCTGGTGGGTGTGAGCGAGGAGGATGCGGTGAGGGATGTGGAGGGGTTAGGCCAGGCGCAGGAGGGGAAGAAGAGGAAGGCAGAAGATGAGACCGAGGGGAAGAAGAAGAAGAGGAAGGAGAAGGCGTAGCGAGGCGGGTCTCTCCACGCCAGTGGTTTGGGTTACATACATTCATACGTGTGATCATATCGTCTTCAATGCTGCTCACTCTCGAGAAATGCTTGTTCGTCTGCGCGCGATGAACACCACTTGAATAGCTGACGCTGCGGTGAGGAAGCCTAATCTACAGAGTCCGTGAAGAGGAATACATGGAAACCGCCGCCGCTCACCAAATCGGTCTGCTGAATCTGCGTGATGACCTGTCCTTCCGTAGGTCAAGAGAATCCCTATTCCTTGGTCAATGTCTGCCTGCGGCAGCTCTTCTGTCGTTTCGTACTGACCCTACTCGGCTGTCCCGTCGAGGGCTTCCATGTCTTTCCTGAATAATCGGGCGATCTCCTTTTTCTGCTCCGCTCCGATCCAGCTCGGCTCGTGGTATTTTGACATGGTGAAGTAATAAGTTAGTCTACTCAGCCAAGAGTCACTCATCCCCTACATCGATCAGACAAGTGAGCTTGCAATCACAAAGAGGACTGACCTCAAAATCGCGAGAAAGCTTTGGCTGGAAGTCAGAGAGGTGTAGGTAGGGGATCGCTCTGATCGCCAGGTCCAAGTCTCCTCGTCCAGAAGCAAGATTGATGCACTGGGGCGCAAGTTGGTGATACGTCGCCGCCCATCTGATGTGATCCGCTGCTTCCTTCCTGATCCGTGGAAAGTCGTACTTATCCGCCAAGTCCATGAGCTGAAAGACTAGGGCAAGACCGAGCTTGTGATAGGAGAAATGAGTACCACGGCCAAGATGAGAGAGGGATGCCAAATCCAGCAGTGCGCGGACAACGGGCTCGCAGGCATCGATGTCCACGGGCTTGTCAGCAGACAAGGCGGAGGAGGCGAACATGGCAGCGAACACCTCGCTACATCACGCTCAGCTGGGCGACCTTCTATCTCCGCAGAGGCTCATACTCACGACGCGCGACCCAGATACCATGCTGACATTCGGAACTTAACCCCATCGTTCGACCTGAGGATTATCTTTGCGTCAGGGTCGCAAAAGTGATTGTCCCATCGCTCGGTCACTTCGACCGCGGGGGCGCTGTCGCTTATCATCTCTTTGGCGGGGAGCGAGAAACCGTCCATCTCGCTCGAAGATTGAGAGCTGGCGGACGAGGCGTCGTCGGGGATGATCTGCCAGCTAGTCGCCGCAGTATTGGCCGCTGGAGAGGGGGGCTGCGAAATGTTGTGGGTGAGACTTGGCGACGAGGGGACCGATTGCAAGTGATGAGTCGGCGTGAGCGGCAATCTGCAAGTCGGGGACGAAGGGAATAGGATATCCGAAGAATCAGCTGCACCGTCAATGAGCATCTTACACCTGGCAAGCTATGTTATTCTCGCTCACGTTCCTCATTCTCGATCTTGAGCCTCTTGACGGGCCGGTTGTCGTATTGTTCGGCCGGCACGGGGTCGACACTGCGCGCTTCGTAGGATGACGTGGTCCCTTGAGGGTTCTTGAGGGAACGATCCGCCGGATAACAGATAAGAAGAGGCGAAGGCCGGCGTTCCGCTGCTCCAATGGTCTCGAAAGGTCTTCTGAGGAAGTGAGTGAGAACACTGGCTCGCGAGGCGAAGGTAGCTCGGCGGCGTACCTGCAATAACCGACAGGCTGCGAGATGGGGAGAGGAGCGGACATGTGTGCGCTCCTCTATGGAGAATAGCGAGTCACTGGGGAAGTGGGAGGGAGGTGGGTGAGGAAGAGGATAGAAGGAAAGAAGATGGAAGGAAGATTGTGATGATGGTGGTGATTGTGACGACGGTGATGGTGATGACGGTGGCGAGTGGCGAGTGGCATGTGGCAGTTGACGCGACCGCCGCGGACCTGGGATTGCTACAGTATGTACCCGTGAGTACGCTGTTGTGAGACGGTTGAGGTCAGCGTAGCGACTTTGGTCCTGCAACCCCGGTTTCCGGCGAGTCCAAACACCTATGTAGTGCATTTGACGACGTTGCTCAAAGCTGGAGGCGGCTGCGATTGCAATCCCGTCCTACAGTATCAGTACAATGTTGCCGAAAAATGTCTGGCCCGGAGAGGTTAGAGACGATCAGGCGAGTAACTACATTTGTGACTGTCGAGTGTATTGGGAAACGCATACATCCATAGAAATAGCATACGAGAAACATATAACACGCCAACCATGATTCTGGTTGAAAGCTTAAGCGCTGTTGAAGCGCTTGAATCCGTGCAGTAATGTATGTACAATAGAGGCAGAATGGCCCTAGTCAGCCTGCGAGATGACCTTCAGCCTGAGAGCACGGCGGGAAGAACGGGCTCACCAGATGAGCGGCCACGGACATCCCGCGCAAAGTGCGCGGCGATAGCGTCAGAGTCGAACCATTCCACATCCTTCCCGTCGTGCCTCTTATATGTCCCGCGGCTGTATTGAGGCATCGCGAAGATCAAGGCAAGGCGTCTCAGCCAGAAGCGTTGACAGCCCTGCAAGGAGGTAAGATCAGAGTGCACCAGTACTGTGTGGATCGCCCACCGATGAATTAATACCAGACCGACCTTGAATTGGGCAACCTCCCCCTTTGCGAAATCATCCTTCTTCAGAAAACGGATAGCGATGGCCGCCACATCGGTGTCGTTACGATCTGAGGCGCCCTTGAACAACTCAACGGCTGCTCCGTAGACGGCACCACCCAGAGCTTGCAGCGCCGCCTCTCTGACCCCTGCAACCTCGTATTTGGCAGCGAAGTCGATCACAGCAAGGCAGTCCTGGACGTTTGGGTAAGAATACCGGCCATGAGGCCAGCTGCGGAGCATCGGCGGAAGGGCGATCATGCTGAGGACGAGGCGAATAACCTTCGCTGGCGCGAGGAGCTCAATGTGGGTGTCGGCGTCGGCATCGGCGGATTGAGGCAGTGTGAGCATCCCTGAGAAAAAGCCTCTGAGTATAGAGTAGTACGGCGTCAGTCCAACCTATCCTATCTCTAGCGGTGCGCAGACCTGTGAATGGAGAAGGGAGCGGGGTCGATTTTGCAGCACCCACGAGCATTGACTCAGCTGCCACCTGGAAGCGCGAAACTTCACACCGTCGTCCGACTTGATGATCAACTTCGCCTCAGGATCGTTGAAATGATCGTCCCACTTCTCCTCCTGCTTTGGCTGGGTGGGCCGAAGGCGGACGGATCCTTTGCCTGCTTTGACTTGCGTCCTCGTCACGACGGCTGGCTTCTTCTTGCGAGACGCTAGGGCCTTGGCGGCCACGTTGCTCGTGACACCAATCTCGTCGGTCGGAGCGGCCAACGACGACGAAGGACAGGGGGTTGGGTCACTGGGCAGAGTCGTGCTCGGATCGGCCGGCAAGACGGACATGGAAGATGAGGGGTCGTCTGAAGCGTGAGTTACAGGATACCCCAAGGGTAACGAAACGAGGGTATAAGACGCACCAAGTGCCCCTCGAGTGGCGGCGGCTGCGGCGTCAGCGGGGCGTCCGCGGGGCGTATCCCAGTAGACATACCGCTCCTCAAGCCAGACCTGCGCTTCTTAACGGACGGAAGGTCGTCTTGCGTGACTGACGGAGACGCCTGGGACAGTCGCGGGGCTCGGAAAGAGGTCGAAAGCTTGCGACGCGGTGGCATGGTCGCGTACAGCGGAATAGGAAGTGGGAAAGCGGCCGCCGGAACCAGGGGAGGGTGCACTCCGCCTGGGTAAGTATGGGGATGATGTCGTATGTGAGATGGGGTGTGAGAGTGGATCGCGAGGTGAAGACGAGGAAGAGGAGACGATGGGACATGATGCGAGGGGAGTGGGACTTGACGCGACTGTGGGGACCACGCGTGAGGGTGGTGCACTTGCTCCCCTGCGAACGGGACTGTGGAAATAGGGGACAGAACATTCCGCACGGGGGATCTTGACGTAACGGGTGAATCCCAGAATGGCTTGAGCAGGAGGCGGACGAGGTGGGAGTGGCGCGGGGACGTGGCACATAGACAATGCACAGAAGAGGCTGCTGCACGTACATCATTGTTTCGGTGTTAGACAGTATACCCGTACATGCGATGGAGTGGGAGCTTGGAAGCATGAAGCATCTGCCCCGTGGTCTAACCGAATTGTCAAGAGATCCGGGGGACGAGTCGCACGACTGTAGACGCGACGTACATGTATGTTGGCTTCACAGCGGACTACTCGGCTGGCGTTCGTGAGCCCCATGAGCAACGAGTATTGTGCAGTACTCGTCGTTGCATGCACGCGTCGCTGCATTGCAGGCGCCGCTGGTGCTTGGTACATATGGCACTCGTCAAAGCATTGCAGTGACCTCGAAATGGCCGTCGGAGTTCGGCGACGGTGGAGGACCGGTCAAGTCGGGATTTCGGGTGTAGCCGAAGGTTACCGAGTGGGTAGAGCTCGTACTCGTACATAGTAGACTCCTTTGTCACCTCCACAGCTTCTGCTTTGGACATCAACCTCGTCATGGCCCATCCCACACACCGACTGTCCACAACACGCAGATCTGATGCTATCGAGCCCCTCCACCGGCAGACATCGGTGAATGACGCCGCGCTGGCTGTGGCCGGCGTGCCCGAGATCGAACGGTGTTTGTCCATCCTCTCAAACCGGCATCAGGGTGTGACGGGCGTGAAGGATGTTAGCAGCACCATTTCGGAAGGGACAGAAAAGGATGGGACGGACAAGCTGGGTCATGGCCGGGATAAGGAAGAGGAAGGGGAGGTGCCAGCGGTGGTCACGTTCCCCGATGGGGGTGTGCGGGTACGTGCCGCGATGTCGTGTGCACGGCAATACTGATATTCACTGAGCAGGCATGGCTGGTCGTGGCCGGTATGTCCTTTGAAAGGGTTCTTCCTACTTTGCTAATATACCAAGGCGCCTTCTGGACCGTCTTCTGCGGGTTTGGTTTGCCCGGCACAATAGGCGGCTTTCAAACCCTCTACACCTCGATGTTCCCATCGTACAACGAGTATGTCCAGACAGCTCCTCGCTGTGCTCCACCCATAATCGCTCGTTCTGACGCCTTTACAGCAGCCAAATTGCCTGGATCACCTCGTGAGCCTACACCTATCCTCTTGGGTCTAGAGAGGCGTGTAGTGGTCCGTCGCTGAACAACTCAGCGTTCAAGCCTTCGTCACCTTCTCCCTCGCATGCTTCACCGGCGCGCTGTTCGACAAGTGTGGTCATAAACCACTCATCGCCGGCGGGACGTTCTCACTCACTCTGGGGTTCTGCATGCTCAGCTTGTGTACCCAGTACTGGCAGGTGTTCGTCGTGCACGCGACGCTCATCGCCTGGGGCTGTAACTTGTTGTAAGTGCTCGCCCTCCACCTCAGCGCCAAAGACCGCTGACAGCCGTAGGTTCATCTGCCCCATGGGCGTGCTCGGGCAGTGGTTCATGCGCCGACGGGGCTTGGCCTTGTGAGCTACTTGACCTCGCCCTATCTCCCCTATCTGCTTGTGCCCTGCGACCAAAATGCATCATTGGCAGCTAACCCCCTGCAGTGGGCTCATGAGCACCGGCTCCTCCCTCGGCGCTGTCATTTGGCCATTGATACTCGCCGACCTCCCCGGAAAGAGTCAGTGTCTTCTCACCCCACACTTGATTCTGCAGCGGCTAACGACGGCGCAGTTGGATTCGCATGGACATGCCGCGTCATGGCGCTGCTCACCTTGTTCTGCGGAGTGCTGGCGTTCTTCCTCCTCAAGACTCGTCTCCCTCCCAAGCCCCCAGGAGCATTCTTCTACAAAGAGGCTTTCAAGAACTTCGAATATGTTTGCGTCGTAGCAAACTTCTGGGTACGTAGGGCAGCTAGGCTGTAGGTCGCGAGCTAGCTCGGGCTGAGTCGAGCAGACATTCTCGTTCGGCTTTTTCGCGTTCATGGCGTTCATCGGGACGTATGGGCGGGCGGTCGGCCTGGGGGACTTTGCTCCGTACCTCCTGTACGTCTACAGTATCCATTATTCGTGCGGACACGGTCACGACGTGGAGCTGACTAGTGGTAGCATCATCCAGAACGCGTGCTCCGCTGTCGGCCGTCTAGGCTCGGGAAGTGAGCGAGCTTGTCCTCTTGGAGGCCCTCTAAATGCGCGATCACGCTGACCTCGCAGTCGCCGCCGACCGCATCGGGATCTACAACACCAACATCATCTCCAGCATCGTCATCACTGCCATGTTCTGGGTCTGGCTCGCTTGCAAGACCGCCACGTCGTGTATCGTCCTTGTCGTCATCATCGGCGTGGCAGGTGGGGCGTATGTCTCGCTGCAGGCACCGACGTCGACGAAGACGGCTACGGATATGCGGTACGGAGGAACGATGGTGGGACAAGCGTTATGTACGTGGCAACAATGTCCTTCCGGAATACAGCATCTCGAACTCCTGCGCCTTCTGCCACTGCTCGAATTGGATTCCGCTGACCTGCCACGCCCAGTCGTCCAGTCTTTCTCCCAGCTTATCTGCGGTCCAATATTCGGCGCACTGCTCGGCACAGGATCGGAACAAGATCGGCTGCGCAACTTTGCCCGAGCAATATGCCTTGGCGCGGCTATGATGGTCGTTGCGACGGGATTCATGATAATGGCCCGGTGGAAATCGGCGGGGTGGACGTTGCGCGTGAAGACATGAGGAAGGGATGTTCGTTCCGGATCGTAAGCATTTGTTAAGTCTACTGGTGTATTGTTGCTGTGGAATTCACAATACATTCCATGGCTGTTGTGTTAGGACGCAGATGTCATTGGGACGAGGCGTTGTGGCACAACTATCAAGTGAAGGGCTGGAAACCTCGACCTGCTCTCTCCTCATTGCCCTGGCTTCCCAATGGCCGTACGCTCCGCGGCACATCGCGGCATTGATCCGCGGAGCTCACTTGAGCATTGCCGGCGTCGCGGCGCGCTTTCCATGCTACAGTACATGCTGTAGGATACAAAGTTTATAAGAGGAGGACGAGATCGGCGGCTGACGACATGGACATGTGCTTTTCATCTCGTTCTCGAAATTACCATGATATCTGGAATGCTGCATATATGTACACATACAGTATAGCCTTCGTCGTTCGTCAGTCCGGCAAATATCTGCCTCATTCCCTAACTCAGTCACGGACATTGGCAATCACTTTGTCGATTCGTTGCGCATTGCAGCGAGCCTACAGTGGATTATCGGTCACTTCCTGTCGTTGTTGTTCAGTGTCTCCCGCGGAGTAGACGAATAAACTTTCTCACAGGCTTTACTTGCGGTGCGGATCGAACGCGGACGATAGAAGGCGCCAGTTGGTTTGCTCGACTCGCCGTTCTCGGCTCCCGTATCGGACCGAGACAGTCTTCAAGTATTTCTGAGATCCGCGCAGTCGTAGAAGCTCAAAAAGGTATAGGGGCGTCACGCCCTGGATGGCCTTGGCTTCAGTGAGAAGGTCACGTTTCTTCCATCACCGATGTAACCCACCGCGAAGGTTGCATATCGGCAGTCCTCGATGTCCTCTCGATCTCTCTTGAACTTGGCCTTGTTTGCGAAAAAGGAAAGCGCTCGCTTTGCCATGGCGAGATCGTCTCGCTGCGAGGCCTCTGCGAACACGAGATGGGGTGCCTTCTGGATTTCGTCGAGAATGATCTGGTATACCGAACCGTTGGAACTCTTGTCTAAGTCATAAAGCTTGACGAAAGCGTTGATGTCGAAGAGGTCGGCAATCGTGATTGTGGCTAGCCGAGAGCGAAGTTGACCGAAGTCGAGGTCTGGGGAGTAGATCGCAGCAAGAACGGCTCGTAAGGCGGCAGCTGAGAGATCTGCCGGTACGGGAATCTCGGCGGTGTCATTGCTTGCCATGGCGGCCATGTCTGCGAACACGGGACTGCCTCTCTGATTAGTGTCACGGATACTCATAATATGCAAGGCCATGGCGACATACCTAGCTCTCTTCATATACCACTCGTGAACCCTGAATTGGACACCGTCCTTGGTCTGGAAGACCAGCTTTGCCGAGGGATATTGTGATCCGCATCATACTTTTCCACCTTGCTGTGCTTCGCCGACCCGCGCATGCAGGGCCCGCACGTGCAGTTCTCGTCCTCCTCGGCAGGTCGTTTGTTCATCACGAGTGAGGATACCGTTCTTTGAGATGACCGGAGTGCGATAGATAGTGCAGTGGGAGGAAGACCCCCCGGGGGGGGGGGGGGGGGCGTGGTTTGGGGCGAGTGAAGGCGGTGGCGACAGCGATCTGCGGTGCTTGTTACTGGGATCGTCGGTCTTGCGTAGACGCTGAACTACTGTGAGCGACATGGCCTCCCGACTTGAAAAGGTTCTGAATAGATGGAAGACCTCACAGTCTTTTGATCGATGAAGGGACCTGCTGGTGGTCAAAACGAGAGACGAAGGAAGAGAAGATGAATCGGCCACGAGCCGGATGACTGGGTCGGGTGGCGACTGGAAATCAGGCGCGGGGTCGCGGTGTGGCAGTTGTAAGTGATATCCGGGAAGCAGTTGCATGGGCAAGAAGCGCTAACCAACCAGTTTATGTACTATGCACAGAGTACAGCTCTTTCCCGTGCGGTGCACGGTGTCCCAATCCCCGTGCGGTGCACGATGTCCCAATCCCCGTGCGGTGCACGGTGTCCCAATCCCCGTGCGGTGCACGGTGTGCCAATCCCCGTGCGGTGCACGGTGTGCCAATCCCCGTGCGCCTTCTAACACTCCCCCTCGAGGTCTGCGTCCTCGCCGTCGAGGACCAGACCGAGACTGGCTCGAAGCGAGCGATGGGGCGCAGGAAGGAGGGCCTTGGTGAAGATATCCGCCACTTGAGAAGCGGTGGGGACGTATCCAAGCCGAACCACACCGTCCTCAATGAGTTCCCGAATGAGGTGCCACCTTATAGCAATGTGCTTGGTGCGTCGGTGAGTACCTGGGTTCCGTGCAAGTCGTATCGCACCCTGGTTGTCGCACCACAGGGGAGTGGGTTCCTTGGGGGTTACACCCAGCTCGTCCAAGAGTCCCTTGAGCCACACCGCTTCACGAGCAGCTTCTGACACCGCCACATACTCAGCCTCAACTGTCGACGAGGCCACCGTAGCTTGTCTGCGGGATGTCCACACGATTGCAGAGCCGCCGAGCATGAAGATGTGCCCAGTGGTTGACCTTCGAGTGTCGTGACAGCCTCCCCAGTCTGCATCCACCCAACCCTCTAGCTCTGCTTTTGCCGCCTTGCCGCCTAAGGTGAGGCGCATGTTGCGGGTGCTTCCGAGGTGATCGATTACCTCGAGAGCAACCTTGAGGTGACCGGCGGTGGGGGCACTGGTGTACCGAGCGAGCCAGGATGCGGCAAATGCGAGGTCGGGGCGAGTGCAGGTGGCGATCCACTGCAGGGATCCCACGATCTCTTGATAGCGTACCTTGTCCGCTCCCCCTGCTCCTCCTGCTTCCTTTTCTTCCTTGGCCGCCGCCAGGTACTCTGGTCCCAGCCTTTTGAGGATCGCGAGAGGTGTTGATCTCTTCTTGCCCGACGGGGTGAAGCGCTCGAGTAGCTTATCCACATACGCAGGCTGCGAGAGGGTGACAGTGCGAGAGGGGCGGTCCCGATCCACACGCATGCCGAGGATCATACGCACCTCGCCCATTTCCGTCATCTTCCAGCGATCCTTGAGGGCAGCCATGATGTGGTCGATCGTCTTGCTCGCGGTCGCTGCGATGAGGATGTCGTCCACATAAGCCAGGAGAAAGGCCTCGCCATAGTCACTGGTCGCCGTTCTGTAGTAGAGACCCCAGTCCGATTCGAGCTTCTTGAACCCAACACCCGCAAGGGCGGTGCCGAGTTCGATCCACCAAGCCCGTCCGGACTGCTTGAGGCCATACAGCGACTTGACGAGTCGCAGGCATGTGGCGTGGTCGTTCTTGGGCTTGTAGCCCTCAGGGAAGGCCATGTAGATCTCTTCCTCCAACGTACCGTTGAGATATGCACCCTCGACATCGGCCTGTCGCAATTCCAAATCCCTTTGGGCTGCGAGGGTGAGTAGGATGCGCAGGGATGTTGTGCGACCGACGGGGGCGTAGGTCTGCTCGAAGTCGACACCGGGGACTTGACTATACCCTTTGGCGACGATGCGAGCCTTCCATCTCACCACCTGACCCTTCTCGTCCCTCTTTCTCTTAAAGACCCAACGGACACCAATGGGTGTGCGGTTCTCGGGAACCACTACCTCTCTCCAGGTGCCCTTACTCTCGATGTTGGCGATCTCGCTTGCCATGGCTTCGAGCCACTGCTTTGCCTCGCCAGTGCGCTTGGCCTCGTGCGGGTTGGCGGGCTCGTCATCGAGGTTGGTCATCACCAATGCCATAGCTGCAGAAGACGCTAGATGGTGCTCTTCCGCTTCGGGACCTTGCCAGTTGAGCCAATTCGCCTCGCCACTATTGCCAGTGCGTCCGCTGCGCGTGCGGGTCGGCAGAATCTCGACCTCAATGGCATTGCGCTGCGTCTCCGGCGTGCGCACCTCGTAGGTCCAGCCGTGTCGAATGCGAGGAGGGGCCGATGTTGCCGTCGGTTGGGTTGCAATATCTTGGCTTGGGGGCGGCCGATGGACGTTGGCTTCGGAGGGGACGTACTCTTGGGTCCCATCTTGCTCGTCGCCGTTTCCCTCGTCCCCTCGTCCCCAACGGAGCCGTTGTCAAGGTCGCTGTCATTGGTGTCGAAGGAGGTGCTTGGTAGACGTACGGTGTCCGTCTGCGGTGTCGACACGGGAATAGCGCCCATGTGGCGCCATCCTCCCGTAATGCCACTGTCGCCGGCGCTCGTTGTCGTCTTACTCACCTCCTTGGTCTCAATCACCTTGCCATCCTCGAGCTCCACTATCCAACCAACTCTATCCCAACGCTGGCCCAGGAGCGTCCCCCTGACGCCGCGAGCGTTGGTGAGAGACCCTTTGGTTCGCACCGCTCGCGGGATCGCGACCGTGATGCTCTGGCCGAAGACACGGCTTGTCGGGAGGGTCGGTTCACGTCCAGTGAGTCTCTCCCATGCCGTCTTCCCTTGCACCTTTGTCGTCTTCATGATGATGCACGCCGCATGCCGAGCCGCAGGCGTCCAGTACTCGTGAGGTAAGGCTGACCCTTTCAGCATCGCCGTGATCATCTCCTTCGCCGTGCGCATAAAGCGCTCGACTACACCATTGAGCTCAGGTGTGTATGGCGGCGACACCTGGTGCTGTATTCCGGTCTCCCGGTACCAAGCTTGGGCTTCCAGGCTGCCAAACTCGCCACCGCCGTCGCTGCGCACAAACCGCACAGCCCGAGGGGCAGCCAAACGCGCCATGATCGAGACGAATGCGCGCAAATGCCGGTAGGCCTCAGTCTTCCCGCCCATTGGTACCACCAAGCTGATCTTGCTCCAGTCGTCGACCAAAGCCAGGAAGTGGTCCTCGCCTGCCTTCGCAGGCTGGAATGGACCCGCAATGTCGACATGGACGAGCTCGCCGGCGTATGCTCCCCGGGGACTTGTCCCCGCCTTCGGTTGTTTCGTTGCCTTCGCCTCTGCGCAGGTCGAGCAACCTTCGGCCGATCGCATAACATCAGCCACCTTGAGGCCCGCTTGGGCCGCGGCGTCCTCAAGTTTCTTGCCTCGAATGTGGCCCAGTGCAGCATGAAGCGACTCTGCACCGGTTGTCACAAGCACGCGACCATGGGTTGGCTGATTCGCCGACTTGGCGGTGAGCACCCACAGCCCCTTTCGCTTTTCCAGCGGAACATCGACCTTTCCATTGCTGATCCGACCACCAGAGGGCGCTAGGGATATCGTCCAACCACGAGAGAGCAGGCGGCTAGCCGACAACAGGTTCAGCCTTGCACTGGGTGTGAAGTAGACGTCTTGAAGGCTGAGTCCGTGACCGGATGGCAGACGCAGAGGCACTTCCCCCATCTGCTCGGCAGTGAGAGACCCCTGTCCCGCCAGGGAGAAGCTGAAGGGCTCAGGCAAGTCGGACCTTGAAGCAAAGACCTTTGGGTCACCCGAGAGATGGTGAGTCGCACCACTGTCGATAACCCATTCGCTGTCGAGTCCAGTCGCATCTTGCACGGCCTGGCCAACAAACGCCTCAAATTCCGCTTCTACTGCAGCATTCGCCTGGCCGTCCGTCTTGTCCTTCTTGCTCGAGTCTTCGGCATCGGGGCAGTCGCGTTTGAAGTGACCGGTCTTCTCGCAAGTCCAGCATTTCACCTTCGACATGTCCCTTTGCTTCTTCTCCTTCTTCTCTCCCGTCTTCTTCCCTTTCTGGCCATGGTTCCCTCCATGAGTCGCCAATGCGTCCCCATTCGAGTGGATCCCTTAGAGGTTTCGTACCTCTCCTTGTCCTCAACCTTGCGGTTCCAGAGCCTTTCGAGCTCAACCCAGGTCTGTCGGTATTCGTCCAGCGCTGCATAGGTGTCCTTCCACTGCTCCATGGCGGCCGGGAGACTGTTGAGGAAGAGAACAATTTGCTGACTCTCTGGTAGGATTCCTCCCGCAGTCTCATACCTCGAGAGAGTGACAAGGAACGACTCCATATGCGTCGTCATCGCCTTCGAATTGGCTGACAAGAGGCGGAAGGAGGCAAGGGTTTGGAGAAGCTGTCCCTGTCGCTCAATGGTACGAACCATGTGAGTGTTCTCCAGGTGGGACCACATCTCATGGGCAGAGAGCATCCCCATGATCGAACGCTTTGGTCCCTCCGTGCAGGTCATGCGAAGCCAAGCCTGGGCTTTGGACTCACGCTTCGACCAGTCCTTCCACTGCTTCACCTCCACGGCTGACAGAGCTTTGGAGCATCCCCAGGGTCCCCTGTACCACCGGTTGGCATGACGGATCCCGCCCTCCTCTTCCTCACACCCTTCTGACCGAATGGCTCTTCCTCCGTTCCCTCGACTATGTCGAGTAGGTCATGAGCCAGCAACTGTTCCTCGATGGCTTCTCGCCACTCGATGTAGTTGGCGTTCCCGCGCAGCTTCGGCACGGCCGACAGCGTAGTGGGAGTAGCAGAATCGGTCGACATGGTGGTGACAGGCTTGTTGTAGGTAGGGCAGCAGACTCTTAATCTGTAAGTGATATCCGGGAAGCAGTTGCATGGGCAAGAAGCGCTAACCAACCAGTTTATGTACTATGCACAGAGTACAGCTCTTTCCCGTGCGGTGCACGGTGTCCCCCCCCCGGTGCACGGTGTCCCAATCCCGTGCGGTGCACG